>JBBGZY010000977.1:2400000-3618403 GCA_037952925.1 Lithobates clamitans | reverse complement strand
TGCTACCTGACTCCATCCATATTCGCCCACCCCGGGGAGAATCCACCCAATGTGACCAGGTGGGAACGTTGAGATCAAGACAATTCAAAGATTACTGGAAATGGATAGCTAAGGTTACAGTCTAACACTATAGCCAGTAACAAAAGGTTATGTCGGGTTAGACCATTTAAAATCAGGAGCATTCCCAATGGAGCTCCCTATAACACGCGGATTCCCTGGAAGCATGTCCAATACAACCAGATTCGGGTGTATTTCGAAAGTTTGTCTGTGTCGTGTAGATTAGCTCCTCCATCTCCGTGATATGAACGCGGTGAAGCCGGTGTAGCTTTTTTTTGTTAATTATGACAATAGATTCCCTGTAAAGATATGAGTTACTGATTGAACATACCGTATATACTCGAGTATAAGTCGTTCCGAGTATAAGTCGAGGCCCTAATTTACTACAAAAAAAAATGGGAAAACTTATTGACTCGAGTATAAGACAAGGTGAGAAATGCACAGCTACTGTAAGTGGAAGAGAGGGTCAACAATGCCCATTTGCAGCATTCACTGTGCCCATTTGCATGCCTCACTGTGCCCATTTGCAGCCATAGGTCCCCTGAACTTCAAACTCGGTAGTTAAGGGTTCCTAGATGGCCCCCTAGCTGCAGCCAAAATTTGGGGTCTCTGAACCCAAAGGGTCCTGAATGACATTGCTGCAGATGGACACAGTTGACCGAATTTGGGGCCCCGTATCTCAGGGCCACTTAGTGCTGGGAACCCCAAATTTGGTGTGCAAACCCAGTGGAACTAGCACCATAAAATTTCCAAAGCTGGGGTTTCTAGCACTAAGTGGCCCTGAGATACAGGGCCCCAAAAATCAGTTCAGAAAATGTCAAGCACTTTTCTGCAGCAGAGAATGACATTTTCTGAACCGGTTTTGGGGCCCCGTATCTCGGGGCCACTTGGTGCTAGGAACTTTATCTTTGGATATGTTGTGGAACCAGTTCCACTGGGTTTGCACACCAAATTTGGGGTTCCTAGCACCAAGTGGCCCTGAGATATGGTGCCCCAAATTCGGTTTGGAAAATGACATTTTTTGCTGCAGAAAAGTGCTTGACTCAAGTATAAGTCGAGGGGGGCACTTTCAGCACAAAAAAATGTGCTGAAAAATTCGACTTATACTCGAGTATATACGGTAAATATCAAGTACAAATTTTAGGAACTGTATCAATTTTTATACACAGTTCCCCATTTTCAGAACTCAAACTCACATTACCAAAGACTGGGTTTCCTCTTTTCTGATGCTTTGCCAGGCTCTAACTGCAGCTGTCTTCAGTTGTTCTTTGTTTGTGGGTCTTTCTGACTTTAGTTTTGCCTTCAGCAAGTGAAATGCATGCTTTGACTCGACCATTGCAGAATATTCCACTTCTTTTCCTTCAAAGGCTCCTGGGTTGCTTTGCAGTGTGTTTTGGATCATGGTCCATCCAGAGGCGTATCTAGTGAAAATGGCGCCTATGGCAAGCACTGAAACTGCGCCCCTGTCAAAACATTTGAAACCTTCCTTATTTTCACTGATGCAAACTGGTCTATGATGTGCTCAAAGTCTTCTTTTTTTCTGTTTCTTCTCTTTCTACACTCAGTGCACACACACACACACACACACACACACAATGGCCCGCGGGCACACACTGATACAGAAATCACTGATGATGCCAACACACTGGCACACTCATTAAAATACATTGGTGCACAGTAACTCATGCAAAAACAATGACACACACTCAAATGCACACACACCTGTATGATGTGAATATATATATATATATATATATATATATATATATATATATATATATATATATATATATATATATATATATACACACACACACATATACACACACACACACACACACACACACACATGACGGTCATACAAGAGATGGTCAGGGAGTGCAGACCTGATACAAGAGATGGTCAGAGAGTGCAGACGTGATACAAGAGATGGTCAGAGAGTGCAGACATGATACAAGAGATGGTCAGGGACTGCAGACATGATCAGGGCCGGACTTGGAATAAAAACCAGCCCTGGAAATAATTTCATACCAGCCCCATAGTATTTTTATACCAGCCCAACCGCATAACGTCGTTATTTTTTTGTTCACAAAGGGAAAACCATGCATTTTAAAGCACATTTGAAGAGTGTATTATATATAGATAAGAGAGAGACATGGAATTTACAAACAGCAGCAAATTTTTTATTTTTTTACTGGCAAAAAAATCATGGCATTTACTGGCACATTTTTTACTGATACTGCAAAAAAAAGGTGCCGTAAATGGCAGGTTTCAGTGCAAATATCAATATTTAAGCTATAAACTGCTATTAGCAATGTGTTAAGTTAAACAAAAGTCAAAAACCATATTTCTCCTCTTACATGAAGGTCAGATTAATATAACCCAACACAGAGTTCCCCCCATATATCAGGAGGATTCCCCTTTACAGTGCAAGGGAACTCTGACATAAAGGGAACATTGCAGATCATGATCTAAGCAGAAACTCTGATATAAAAGGGGGGCACTGGTGACCAGAGACCCCACTTATATCAGAGTCCATTGCTTTCCCCTTTACATCAGAGTTCTCACTTACATCAGGGTCTGCAGCATTGCCCTTTTACATCAGAGTCCCCCCCTTGCACTGTAAGGTGGAATCCTGCAGACTATGATGTAAAGGGGAACTCTGGGAATGTGGGGAGGAACTCTGGTGACCAGAGACCACCTTCTGCAGAAAGAAAACACTAAGGTACGGGGGTTTACTGATATAGGGGAAACCTATATATCAGTGCCCCCTTACAATATTGTATTGACCCCCCTCCCTCTCAGGTAGGCCTGGCGGCGCTGTCACTGACCTCCTCTCAGGTGCACCTTGCAGGGCTCAGTCAGTCGGCTCCAGCTCGGTGGCTCTGGTTTTATCCCATAGTTTCCTCTCCACAGTCCATACATGTCTGACTTCTCCCATGACCCCTATCCCTGAGGCACTCCCACTGTTGACTCCGCTCCAGACTGCAGACGTGATATAAGACAGGAGATGGTCAGAGGCCTGCGGATGGTACAGGGGAGGTCAGAGGCTGCGCATGGTACAGGGGAGGTCAGAGGCTGCGCATGGTACAGGAGAGGTCAGAGGCTGCGCATGGTACAGGAGAGGGTCAGAGGCTGCGCATGGTACAGGAGAGGTCAGAGGCTGCGCATGGTACAGGAGAGGTCAGAGGCTGCGCATGGTACAGGAGAGGTCAGAGGCTGCGCATGGTACAGGAGAGGTCAGAGCTGCGCATGGTACAGGAGAGGTCAGAGGCTGCGCATGGTACAGGAGAGGTCAGAGGCTGCGCATGGTACAGGGAGGTCAGAGGCTGCGCATGGTACAGGGAGAGGTCAGAGGCTGCGCATGGTACAGGAGAGGTCAGAGGCTGCGCATGGTACAGGAGAGGTCAGAGGCTGCGCATGGGTACAGGCAGAGGTCAGAGGCTGCGCATGCTAGCAGGGGAGGTCAGAGGCTGCGCATGGTACAGGGGAGGTCAGAGGCTGCGCATGGTACAGGGGAGGTCAGAGGCTGCGCATGGTACAGGGGAGGTCAGAGGCTGCGCATGGTACAGGGGAGGTCAGAGGCTGCGCATGGTACAGGGAGGTCAGAGGCTGCGCATGGTACAGGAGAGGTCAGAGGCTGGCCTGCGCATGGTACAGGAGAGGTCAGAGGCTGGCTGCGCATGGTACAGGAGAGGTCAGAGGCTGGCTGCGCATTACAGGAGAGGTCAGAGGCTGGCTGCGCATGGTACAGGAGAGGTCAGAGGCTGGCTGCGCATGGTACAGGAGAGGTCAGAGGCTGGCTGCGCATGGTACAGGAGAGGTCAGAGGCTGCGCATGGTACAGGAGAGGTCAGAGGCTGCGCATGGTACAGGAGAGGTCAGAGGCTGCGCATGGTACAGGAGAGGTCAGAGGGCTGCGCATGGTACAGGAGAGGTCAGAGGCTGCGCATGGTACAGGAGAGGTCAGAGGCTGCGCATGGTACAGGAGAGGTCAGAGGCTGCGGATGATGCAGGGGAGGTCAGAGGCTGCGGATGATGCAGGGGGGGTCAGAGGCTGCGGATGATGCAGGGGAGGTCAGAGGCTGCGGATGATGCAGGGGAGGTCAGAGGCTGCGGATGATGCAGGGGAGGTCAGAGGCTGCGGATGATGCAGGGGAGGTCAGAGGCTGCGGATGATGCAGGGGAGGTCAGAGGCTGCGGATGATGCAGGGGAGGTCAGAGGCTGCGGATGATGCAGGGGTGGTCAGAGGCTGCGGATGATGCAGTGGTGGTCAGAGGCTGCGGATGATGCAGGGGTGGTCAGAGGCTGCGGAGGGGACCACAGAAGAGGTCAGAGGCTGAGGAGGGGACCACAGAAGAGGTCAGAGGCTGAGGAGGGGACCACAGAAGAGGTCAGAGGCTGAGGAGGGGACCACAGAAGAGGTCAGAGGCTGAGGAGGGGACCACAGAAGAGGTCAGAGGCTGAGGAGGGGACGACAGGAGGTTAGAGGCTGAGGAGGGGACGACAGGAGGTTAGAGGCTGAGGAGGGGACGACAGGAGGTCAGAGGCTGAGGAGGGGACGACAGGAGGTCAGAGGCTGAGGAGGGGACGAGAAGAGGTCAGAGGCTGAGGAGGGGACGAGAAGAGGTCAGAGGCTGAGGAGGGGACGAGAAGAGGTCAGAGGCTGAGGAGGGGACGAGAAGAGGTCAGAGGCTGAGGAGGGGACGAGAAGAGGTCAGAGGCTGAGGAGGGGACGAGAAGAGGTCAGAGGCTGAGGAGGGGACGAGAAGAGGTCAGAGGCTGAGGAGGGGATGACAGGAGGTCAGAGGCTGCAGGGGGGTGCGAACAGGAGGTCAGAGGCTGCAGGGGGGACAGGTGGTCAGAGGCTGCAGGGGAGGACAGGTGGTCAGAGGCTGCAGGGGGGACAGGAGGTCAGAGGCTGCAGGGGGGACAGGAGGTCAGAGGCTGCAGGGGGGACAGGAGGTCAGAGGCTGCAGGGGGGACAGGAGGTCAGAGGCTGCAGGGGGGACAGGAGGTCAGAGGCTGCAGGGGGGACAGGAGGTCAGAGGCTGCAGGGGGGACAGGAGGTCAGAGGCTGCAGGGGGGACAGGAGGTCAGAGGCTGCAGGGGGGACAGGAGGTCAGAGGCTGCAGGGGGGACAGGAGGTCAGAGGCTGCAGGGGGGACAGGAGGTCAGAGGCTGCAGATGATGCAGGGGAGGTCGGAGGCTGCGGATGGTGCAGGGGAGGTCAGAGGCTGCGGAGGGGACCACAGGAGAGGTCAGAGGCTGAGGAGGGGACGAGAAGAGGTCAGAGGCTGAGGAGGGGACGAGAAGAGGTCAGAGGCTGAGGAGGGGACGAGAAGAGGTCAGAGGCTGAGGAGGGGACGAGAAGAGGTCAGAGGCTGAGGAGGGGACGAGAAGAGGTCAGAGGCTGAGGAGGGGACGAGAAGAGGTCAGAGGCTGAGGAGGGGACGAGAAGAGGTCAGAGGCTGAGGAGGGGACGAGAAGAGGTCAGAGGCTGAGGAGGGGACGAGAAGAGGTCAGAGGCTGAGGAGGGGACGAGAAGAGGTCAGAGGCTGAGGAGGGGACGAGAAGAGGTCAGAGGCTGAGGAGGGGACGAGAAGAGGTCAGAGGCTGAGGAGGGGACGAGAAGAGGTCAGAGGCTGAGGAGGGGACGAGAAGAGGTCAGAGGCTGAGGAGGGGATGACAGGAGGTCAGAGGCTGCAGGGGGGTGCGAACAGGAGGTCAGAGGCTGCAGGGGGGACAGGTGGTCAGAGACTGCAGGGGGGGACAGGTGGTCAGAGGCTGCAGGGGGGACAGGTGGTCAGAGGCTGCAGGGGGGACAGGTGGTCAGAGGCTGCAGGGGGGACAGGTGGTCAGAGGCTGCAGGGGGGACAGGTGGTCAGAGGCTGCAGGGGGGACAGGTGGTCAGAGGCTGCAGGGGGGACAGGAGGTCAGAGGCTGCAGGGGGGACAGGAGGTCAGAGGCTGCAGGGGGGACAGGAGGTCAGAGGCTGCAGGGGGGGACGAGAAGAGGTCAGAGGCTGCAGGGGGGGACAGGTGGTCAGAGGCTGCAGGGGGGGACAGGTGGTCAGAGGCTGCAGGGGGGGACAGGTGGTCAGAGGCTGCAGGGGGGGTAGGAGGTCAGAGGCTGCAGGGGGGGGCAGGAGGTCAGAGGCTGCAGGGGGGGCAGGAGGTCAGAGGCTGCAGGGGGGGGCAGGAGGTCAGAGGCTGCAGGGGGGGGCAGGAGGTCAGAGGCTGCAGGGGGGACAGGTGGTCAGAGGCTGAAGGGGGGGGTAGGAGGTCAGAGGCTTGCGGGGGGGGCAGGAGGTCAGAGGCTTGCGGGGGGGGGGGACAGGAGGTCAGAGGCTGGGGGGGGACAATGAGGTCAGAGGCTGCAGGGGGGGGACAGGTGGTCAGAGGCTGCAGGGGGGGGGACAGGTGGTCAGAGGTTGCAGGGGGGGGACAGGTGGTCAGAGGCTGCAGGGGGGGGACAGGTGGTCAGAGGCTGCAGGGGGGGGGACAGGTGATCAGAGGCTGCAGGGGGGGGGCGGGCAGGAGGTCAGAGGCTGTGGGGGGACGCAGGAAGAGGCACAGGCCACCAGACGCCAGACACTGAGCGCTGCAGCCGCTTTACCTTTGAAAATGGCGCCGCTCGGCGCCATCGTGTCACTGCGCATGCGCCCGCACTTCCGAAAATTGCCGAGTGTGTACGGGTTTTCCCGAGCACGGCCAACCTCGGAACAGCGCTGGCGCCTGCGCAGTTGCACGTCGGCCCGGCCCCCGCAGCCATTTTTCTTTCAGGCGCCGCTGCCCTCACAGCGGCCGGCGGCCGCACAGGGGTAGCCAGACCACCGGCCTACCGGGGGATATCCCGGTATCCCGGTTGGCCAGTCCGGCCTTGGACATGATACAAGAGATAGCCAGACTGCAGACAAATTACAGGAGATGGTCTGACTGCGGCATTGATACAGGAGCTCAAAGACTGCAGTTTCTGGCTTACTAACAGTCTATTTTCCAAGCACAGTTAGTAAGACAATAAATGGTTAAAAAGTCTGTGAAGATACAAGCCTGACCAGCCTAAATCCTGAAAGGCAATAAAAAAAACAAACAAATGATGCAGAGCACACAGGACTCTGGCACTAACAGCTCTCCAGAAACAGCTGCAAATTGTCACACTCTTGCAGCGTCTTCCAGAAGTCTAATTATTAGTGTGCTCACCCATCCTGTGTGCAGTGTAAATAGATAAAGAGAAGAGTGAGGGAATAATTTCCTAACCAGTGTGAGTGCTGGCTGATCTGCATACAGGACTGGCAAACTGCTGCTTAGACTTCTGCAGCTGTGAGAGAGAGACCCATCTCCTGGTATCACCTCATATCATTCTCATTAGGTGTCACATAAACACTCCTGGTATCCTGGTATTAGCTCTGTAATGAGCTCCCACCACCTTCTCCTGATCTCACATTATCTGTGATCTCCCTCCCTCTGCTCCCCTCCCCCCCCCCAGCTTGTATCATTCATCCGTTCTGCTTGATGGAGTCCTTCAGTGCAGCACAGGCCATGGCGTCCCCCCTCCTCCCGGGCATGGTGCTGAGGCTCCCGGAGAACGGATGACAGACACCTCCGAGCTCTGCGAGGGAGGTGTCTCAGGTGTCTCTGCAAGGGAACCAACATCATGGGCAGCATGCAGCAGGCGGCGGCCATCTCTCTTGTCATATGATGGCAGTCAGCTGAGGGCGGAGCCTTCTGTACCCTGGGTACTCATTGGCTAGGACGCCAGCTACTATCTCCTTAGATAGTAGCTGGCTGCTACATCCCTCCCAGCATACTGTGTGGGCGGCGCCGGGTGACAGTGGAGCAGTTCAAGTTTTTTTTAGGCTGAAATCAGACACCTCGGCCCAGTTCGTCCCTGTCCAAAAGTGATTTTTATCTCTAAACACTGCAGCATTGATCCGGGTCCCCCTGATGAACCACGAGCCCCTGTGATGTAACGCGTAGGGGAGGGGCAGATTTGTTTGGCAGGACGCTTTTGCATCTTTTACAGAGAGGCACGAAGTAGCTGCAGCATTGTGGTTTTATATGATACAGTGGGGACAGAAAGTATTCAGACCCCCTTAAATTTTTCACTCTGTTATATTTCAGCCATTTGCTAAAATCATTTAAGTTCTTTTTTTTTCCTCATTAATGTACACACAGCACCCCATATTGACAGAAAAACACAGAATTGTTGACATTTTTGCAGATTTATTAAAAAAGAAAAACTGAAATATCACATGGTCCTAAGTATTCAGACCCTTTGCTGTGACACTCATATATTTAACTCAGGTGCTGTCCATTTCTTCTGATCATCCTTGAGATGGTTCTACACCTTCATTTGAGTCCAGCTGTGTTTGATTATACTGATTGGACTTGATTAGGAAAGCCACACACCTGTCTATATAAGGCCTTACAACTCACAGTGCATGTCAGAGCAAATGAGGTCAAAGGAACTGCCTGAAGAGCTCAGAGACAGAATTGTGGCAAGGCACAGATCTGGCCAAGGTTACAAAAAAATTCTGCTGCACTTAAGGTTCCTAAGAGCACAGTGGTCTCCATAATCCTTAAATGGAAGACGTTTGGGATGACCAGAACCATTCCTAGAGCTTGCCGTCCGGCCAAACTGAGCTATCGGGGGAGAAGAGCCTTGGTGAGAGAGGTAAAGAGGAACCCAAAGATCACTGTGGCTAAGCTCCAGAGATGCAGTCGGGAGATGGAAGAAAGTTGTAGAAAGTCAACCATCACTGCAGCCCTCCACCAGTCGGGGCTTTATGGCAGAGTGGCCCGACGGAAGCCTCTCCTCAGTGCAAGACACATGAAAGCCCGCATGGAGTTTGCTAAAAAAAACACCTGAAGGACTCCAAGATGGTGAGAAATAAGATTCTCTGGTCTGATGAGACCAAGATAGAACGTTTTGGCCTTAATTCTAAGAGGTATGTGTGGAAAAAACCAGGCACTGCTCATCACCTGTCCAATACAGTCCCAACAGTGAAGCATGGTGGTGGCAGCATCATGCTGTGGGGGTGTTTTTCAGCTGCAGGGACAGGATGACTGGTTGCAATTGAGGGAAAGATGAATGCGGCCAAGTACAGGGATATCCTGGACGAAAACCTTCTCCAGAGTGCTCAGGACCTCAGACTGGGCCAAAGGTTTACCTTCCAACAAGACAATGACCCTAAGCACACAGCTAAAATAATGAAGGAGTGGCTTCACAACAACTCCGTGACTGTTCTTGAATGGCCCAGCCAGAGCCCTGACTTAAACCCAATTGAGCATCTCTGGAGAGACCTAAAAATGGCTGTCCACCAACGTTTACCATCCAACCTGACAGAACTGGAGAGGATCTGCAAGGAGGAATGGCAGAGGATCTCCAAATCCAGGTGTGAAAAACTTGTTGCATCTTTCCCAAAAAGACTCATGGCTGTATTAGATCAAAAGGGTGCTTCTACTAAATACTGAGCAAAGGGTCTGAATACTTAGGACCATGTGATATTTCAGTTTTTCTTTTTTAATAAATCTGCAAAAATGTCAACAATTCTGTGTTTTTCTGTCAATATGGGGTGCTGTGTGTACATTAATGAGGAAAAAATTAACCTAAATGATTTTAGCAAATGGCTGCAATATAACAAAGAGTGAAAAATTAAAAGGGGGGTCTGAATACTTTCCGTCCCCATTGTATATGCTGTATGTTGGTGCACTGGAGCACCTTTTAAATGTGAGTTCTATGCACATTTTTTAATAAGTTGAATAGTGTCTAAACGATGTAAGCACTATTTGGAGCTCTTTTTCTCTCATATATATATCGAGTCATAATGGGGGCACATTAATGGAGCAACGAGGAGGAAAGCATAATCTGTTAGTCCGGGGTGACTAAAAAGGTTTATTTGACCAAACTTAATTGTGAGATCACACTTTGTGAGGTGAGCGCATTTCTTATGGGGGAGCATTGAGGTAAATAGATACAAAGCGCACATTTTTGAGGATTTGTGAAGACTCAACTAGCTAAAACATTTTTCTGACATTTTCATTAATTAAATATTTGATTTCACTCAAGCACGGGATTTATATCATCACAAAAAATACACATGAATGTATTATATTATTGTATATTCACATATTATGATGGCACTCACATTTGCACAGGAGAATTGATACACTTATGCCCTGTACACACGATCGGACTTTCCGACAACAAAACCGTGGATTTTTGTTCGAAGGATGTTGGCTCCAACTTGTCTTGCATACACACGGTCACACAAATGTTGGCCAACAATTACGAACCTAGTGACATACAAGACTTACGTGATATCTCCTTTACAAACGCTAGTTTTACAAGACTGCGTGGACTTTTGTCTGACGGACTTGTGTACACACGATCGGAAAGTCCGACAACAAACATTTGTTGGCGGAAAATTTGAGAACCTGCTAGCCAACATTGGTTGGATACATTTATTATCGCTAGCACAGCATTATTTGTTTTGAGAATTCATCCAACTGCATCTTCTATCATATCATCAATAAACACCAATGACCCAGTGCCACTGGAAGCCATGCATGCCCATGCCATCAAACTGCCTCCACCATGTTTTACAGATGACGTTGTGTGCTTTGGATCATGAGCTGTTCCAAGCCTTCCCCACATTTTTTTCTTCCCGTCATTCTGGTACAGATTAATCTTAGTTTCATCTGTCCAAGGAATGCTTTTCCAGAACTGGTCTAGCTTTTTTTGATATTTTTTGGTAAAGTCTAATCTGGCTTTTCTATTTCTCAGGCTTATGAATTGATTGCACCTTATGGTGAACCCTCTGTATTTGCTCTTGTGAAGTCTTCTCTTGATTGTAGACTTTGACAATGATACGCCCACCTCCTAGAGAGTGCCCTTCACTTGTCTTGATGTTGTGAATGGGGTTTTCTTTACAATAGAGAGGATCCTGCGATCATCCACGTTTGTTGTCTTTCGTGGACGTCCAGGTCTTTTTTATGTTGCTGAGCACACTCGTACATTCTGAGAAAAGAAGAACGCACTAAACTGTTGATTTGGCCACTCCTAATGTTGCTGCTAGCTCTCTGATGGATTTTTTTCATTTTTGAAGATTTACAGTGGCCTGTTTCACTTGCATGGACAGCTCCTTTGAGCGCATTATGTAGGTTCACAGCAATAGATTCCAAATGCAAATACCACACTTGAAATCAACTCCAGACCTTTTACCTGCTTAATTGATGAAGAAATAAAGAAAGGAGTAGCCCGCACCTGGCCATGAAACAGCTTTAGATTCAATTGTCCAATTAATTTTGGTCCCTTGCAAAAGGGGGGGGGTGACTATTCTTAAGAGCTGTAATTCCTAAACCCTTCTTCTGATGTGGATATACATACCCTCACATTAAACCTGAGAGTGTGCACATTCAGCCCATATCCATTATATAACTATAGCTTGAATATGTTTTGGTAAATACCTGAAAAAAATAAAATCGCGCCTGTGTCCAAATATATATGGACCTAACTATAAGTAGTAAATATAATATAATTAATAAAAGTATAAATAACGCGGCCTACCTATAGCATTTGAGTCCCATAGGTGATCATTTTTGACAGCCCTATATGACAGTTATTTTCAGTGATAGTCATGAAATGAACAATGATAATGGCCAATTAAATTGGTGGTCAGTGGGAAGAATGCCTCTTACATTGGGGGTGAGTGGGAGGAATACCTCCTACAACAGGGATCAGTGGGAGGAATGCCTACCTTACAGACAGTTAAAAGATTGGCGCCGGTGGTTACTTATTGGCTGCACTAGTCCCACATCACTGACTTTGCAAAGTGATGTTGGTAATAGAATTATGCAGGCACTATTAGTGGAAAAAGTATCTGTCACTACATAAGGAATTCAGAAAAACCTCTGGAGGAACCCAAGAGTTCTACAGAACCAAAAATCTGGTCTAAAATACTGGTTGTTCAGCAGTCTATTACAAAGTGTGGCCTGTCCCACTATTCTAACCTCATAGGTTGTTCTTATTTAGCGTGTAAAGTAACCTTGTCGTCCCCCCCATCCCTCCCCCCCTGGCCTCAGATGCTGCATCAACCCATTTAAAGTTCTGGCCCTTCCTTTGCCTTTCTCTCATGTCAGGCCTAGAGACTGGATACCAGTTGGCTTTGCTTTGCAAGGAACTGACCATTTTTGGCGTGGAGGCTTCAAAACAAATGAGGGTAGCTTGCTAGCAGCTGCCCAAATCTGAAGTATCAGTGTGGGTGGAATTGGCCTTTAAGCATTTTATATTCTTCACTGAACATTTAACAAAGGAGTTCACCATAATAGCTTGTGTTAAACACGATCCTTATCCCCACAGAACAAATATCATAAAGAGAAGCTGTGTTATGTTTCAATAGATCACTGCATGTGTTTGTTCAGTCTTACTCAGACACCTGCTGAAAAGCCAAGAACTGCAAACAAGGCCTGATGGTCCTGTGTTCATTTTGTGAGAATGCCCATTTAATGATTTACAACATATGACCTCTATGTGACTAGTTTTGTGATCCTTCTGTTGTTTTACCAGGTCACTGCTGGACAGTCTCCTTCCTTTACCCATAATAAAAGAGGATCAATATTGACCTCCATATCAGGTCCAGACATAATTTAACCACTGATATTTTTTACAAAAAAACATGTATTGCCCTACCATTGTGTGTTGTTGGCACTTTGATACAAACATGTTAGGGTTGGACATTTGCATTCCTTCATTTTGTCTTTTTTTTCATAGTTACATAGTAGTCCATTATACATTCTTGTTTATTTAACATTTTGACTTTTTTTTCCCAGTCTTTCTGATTATTTAATGCCATTATATTTTGCTTAAACTGTATACACTACTATAATGTAACTAATTATACTGAAAAGTCTCTCTGTGTTACATGCAAAGAGAATGTAAAAACTGTGCAATTTTTCAATTCTTTACTTATATTAAAAATTTGTCCCAAGTACACAAATATGCTTTTTACTTGGGTTGCTGTCACGTACCTTACAGCGGAGCCTGAAATGATGAGGGTGGCCTCTTGCATGGTTCCGGTCCAAGCACCCCTGATGGTGAGTACAGGGAGGGCGAGGGCAACGAAAGGGTGCAGGTGCCTGCAGGCAGGAGGCTGGAACTTAGAGATATAGGAGCCTCTGCTGAGGAGATGTGGAAACTGATCACCAGACTTGTTTAGCGGGAGCCAGATCAGGATCAACTGCAGAATTAGGAACAGGCAGGAGTCGGCAACAGGCTAGCAGTGGGGTACTGAATCAGAAGGCAAAACCGTAGTCAGGAACAGGCAGAGGTTGGCATCAGACGGGTAGCGGGGTACAGAATCAGAAGGCAGAGCCGTAATCATAAGTCCAAGCCAAGGTCAGTATTGCAGGTAGAGGCAGGTTTAGCAGGCAGGGGAGATCCAAGAGAATGGTCAGAAGATAGCCAGGTTTTCAGGAACAAGTTCAATCAGGCAGAGTAACAACAGGAACACAGGGACAAGCTGAAGATGATCCAGCACTGATGCTAGGCAGACTCTATGTTCATATAGGGTGTTGTGTGCCAGGATTCATGGCAGCGTACGTGCGTGCGTGCATGCGCCTTAGCACATTGGCGCATGCGCGTTGTCACTGGCTGGTGCACGTTAGCGTGTGCGCATGGAGGTGCCATTGTGCATGCCCACTCTGGATCTCATTTGTCTCTGGCTACGGTTCTGTGCATGCACATTGGCGTTAGCGGAACGAGGGTTGGCAGCTGCTGCAAGGAGACGTGTGCTTGCTGTGTGAGTTCTCCGACAGTTGCACCGATACTGGTATCGATGCAAACACTAAGCATTTGCATGAGTATCGGTACTCGTTAAAATGCTCTGATGCCTGAAGCCGGTACTTTCAGGGTGGGTTTTTCCAGCTGACTGTGGGATTCCCCCACTGACAGCTGAAATGTAAAAAAAAAAAAAAAAAGCCGGCAATTATCAGTTGTTAAAGTGTCTGTTAACCCTAAAAAAAATACAGATCCTACAGATTACACAGTGCTTGTGCTGTGTAATCTGCCCCCCCTCTAAACTGTAAAAAAAACCTCCCTAAATCTACCACTTCCTGTATGCCCTTACTGCGCTGACCACGAAAATCAGGGCTGCTGAGCCATGACCACCGTGGTCAAAGTACCTCCCTGCATCATACGCTGCTGTTCTCTCTGCTTTCCTCTCTCTCCTTCCTGCCTGTCAGTTCCCTCTCTGTGTCTGTGTCTGTCTCCGCCCCGCCCCCCCCCCACCAATATTCTTGGAAAAAAAACAAACAAAAAAAAATTGTCACTGCCAGCCCCTCTATTAGAGGCTGACAAAGCACACTATGTAAGTTGTTTTTAAAAATGAGTGTTCTAAATACCAATTTTGAGCTGTCTCCAGGCCGGTCACGTTTTTGGACGCTTTACAGCTATGAGACAGAGCTTCTGCAGGAGGAGACGAGAGGCCACATGATCTCCCTGGCTGACGTCAGGGGGAGATCACGGCCCCTCCTGCAGAAGCCATCCAATCGGAGCTGTAAAGCGGCCGCAAGTCATGTGACAGGCCTGAAGACAGCTCAAATTCGGTATTTACAATGCTCTTCTTTAAAACAACTTACATAGTGTGCTATGCCAGGCTCTAATAGAGGGGCTGGCATAGACTTATAAAAATGGGTTCATAAACACTTTAGGGAGCGGGGCTGCCGCGTCCTTAACAACCAATGAAAAATTAAAATAAAAAAAAATAAAAAAATGTATTTCATTTGTAAATAACTTTTTAATGCTTTGTACAATTGCTGACAGCTGAAGTATAAACAAAACAGTTGCGGTAGGTATCGGTAATTGGTATCGCCGAGTACTAAAAAAAAGTATCGGTACTCGTAAAAATCGGTATCGGTGCATCCCTACTTTTTGCAAGATAATTTTCAGGGTTTTTCAGAAAAATACAACATATTTTAAGAGAGTATTTATAGTAGCTTTTATAATAGCCCTAATTTACTGTGGTGGGTTTATGGGACTACTAATGTTAATTTTATTCAGATTAAGCTGTTCTGGTGTTTTATGAGCATCTTTCTGAGATTTGTTGTTTACAAGTTTAAAACGTTTTTTGTTTTTTTTGCTAGAAAATTGCTTAGAACCCCCAAACATTATACACTTTTTCTAACACCCTAGAGAATAAAATGGAAGTCTTTGCAATACTTTCTGTCACACCGTATTTGCGCAGCGGAAAAAAAATACACTTTTTTTAGAATAAAAAAATAAGCCAGTTAGCCCATTTTTTTATATTGTGAAAGATAATGTTACACCGAGTAAATTGATACCCAACATGTCACTCTTCAAAATTGCGCCCGCTCGTGGAATGGCGACAAACTTTTACCTTTAAAAATCTCCATAGGCGACATTAAAAAAATTCTACAGGTTGCATGTTTTGAGTTACAGAGGAGGTCCAGGGCTAGAATTATTGCTCTCACTCTACCGATCATGGAGATACCTCACATGTGTGGTTTAAACACCGTTTTCATATGTGGGCGCTACTCACGTATGCGTTCGCTTCTGCATGTGAGCTCGGCGGAACAGGGCGCGTTTAAAATTTTATTTTTATTTTTTTCTTATTTATTTTACCTTTTATTTTTTATTTTTACACTGTTCTTTTAAAAAAAAATCGTGTCACTTTTATTCCTATTACAAGGAATGTAAACATCCCTTGTAATAGAAAAAAGCATGACAGGACCTCTTAAATATGAGGTCTGGGGTCAAAAAGACCTCAGATCTCATATTTACACTAAAATGCAATAAAAAAAAAAAATGTTGTCATTTGGAAAAAAAATGAATAAAAATGGCCCTTTAAGAGCTATGGGCGGAAGTGACGTTTTGATGTCACTTCTGCCCTGCATTGGTATGGAGATGGGTGGGGGCCATCTTCCCTTCACTCGTCTCCATACCCAGCCAGCAGAAGGACCCAATCGCCGGAGGCGGTAAGCAGGGGAGGGCACCGAAGTGCGGCGGGAGGGGGGCGATAAAAGTGATCTCGCGGTGAATCCGCAGCAGAGACCACTATTATCGGAAACCGGACCGCCGGCCGAAGAAGAGGATACTGGGGTTATGGCAGCTAGCTGCTGCCATAACAACGATATTCCACTTCAAAGTTAGGACGTATATCGGCGTGCGGAAGTCCGGAAGTGGTTAAGTGTGTGGCCTCAGTAGGCTCCATCAATATCATCCACATATACAGTATGCATAGAATATGGAAAATTGTTATCAAATACTTGACCGTAATTTTCCTTTCCTGGCCTATCCTCACGTCAGCACACAATGGGTTAACGCCTCATCTGGCGCCCACATGACCACCTTTTCCTAGCTGAATAAAAGACACTGATGTGTTTAATAATCTAGCCTGTGACATGCCACTTGGGTGGGAGTCCTGTGCTGACGTGAGGATAGGCCAGGAAAGGAAAATTACGGTAAGTATTTGATAACAATTTTCCATAATCCTGGCCATACCTCACGTCAGCACACAATAGGATTTAACTAGCTGAATAAATGAATGGGAGGGAACACATGAAAAGAAACATTGACAATCGCAGAAAAGCTGTCAAAGACAAAAATAATTTATATGTCTCGTCCCAAACTTTGCAGAACTTGCTGACTGCACGCTTAGCTTGTAAAGTTGAATGAAGGGCTAGCCATCTCTCATATACTTTTCACTGACTTCCTGGCATAACTGCCCCAAAGGCTGCCACCCCTTAGTTCGAAGGAGCTTGTCCCTGTTCCTGAGCAGAAAGGCCCACTTCCTGCATGCCAATCTAATCACCCTGGTGAACCAATAGAAGATGGCTCAAGAACCTGACGGCGAAATGAAAAGAATTGTCCACTTTCCTCATGTCTTTGATCTTTCCATGTACACTGTTAGCAACTTGTGTAAGGACCTGAAGTCTTCCTGCTGTATACTCAGTAACTCCATGTGAATGCTTGGAGGGACTGCACCCAGGTTTTCCTGGAAGCTGGATACCACTTGGAGATGGACGAAGTATCACTAAAAAAGACACAAAAGGGATCTTTGCATAAAAGTGCTGCAACCTCCAACATCCCTCTTTCTGAAGCTACTGCTGTCAGAGGAACTAGTTTTACCATTAGGGACCGCAATGGAAATGAAGCTATTGGAGCAAAGGATGCCTGTATGAGCGCTTTCAGAACCAAGCCTAGGTCCTATGAAGGGAACAAGAATTTCCTTGGTGGTCATATATGGATTACGGCCTGCATGAAGCATTCATTCAGTGGAGTTGTATGCCAGATGAACCTAAAGCGCCGATTGTAAAAATGTCTAGAGCTGGGGACACAGGAGAGAAAACTTTGCTGAGTAAACAGAACAAACTTCCTTCATATCCTCCTATGTAGCGTTCATGGTCTTGTAGTCTTTTGTCAAGGTCTGAACCACCTCGGATGAGCCTCCCTGCACCTCTAGTCCAGTCAATTCAATAGCCAGGCTATTAAGAGTCTCACTGGATTGGGGTGCTGCCATTAATGTTGGCAAAAAAAATCTTGTTTGACCGGAAACAGGATTGGTGGTGCTGAATGACAACCAAGGCCTCTTCGGCAGGTGGAAAGCACCTGTATGGCATAAACGTGTTCTGTCCAAATCTTCATAATTAAGGACAGTGGAGGCAGACAAACACCAACGGAAAAAACCTATGGCACTGTGAATCCACCTTCTATCACTTCAGCTTTGTACATTGTTACAAATACCGGAAGCTGTGTGTTCAGAGGACTCTCTATGAGAACTACCGCTGGAATATACCATAGAGCCAATACTAATTGAGGTACTTATTGTTGGAAAATAATTTGCATAACTGATCCGTTAGTGGATCCTGCTTTCCCAATAAGTAGACTGCCTTTAACTGCCTTTAAGCAGCTCTCCGTGCAGCAAAAAGTTCATGTTACATTCTGGACATTTCTTCCGTCTGCAAGTCTGCAGGCCAGTTCACCACAATTTCTGAGTTGAAGAGGTTTTTCTGCATGCACACTTTTGGAGGTGTTCAGGTGCTTTTTTAATGCATTTTCCACGTTATAGATACATTCCATAGAGAAGAAATGCAACCTGTTCTGCTTTAGTTGACAGTACTGGAACACACAGCACTGGTGTGATATAGGCCATTGGGATCCATAGTAAACACTGTTCATGCATTTTTGACTTGATTAAAAAGGCATTGGACTGCATCTAGTGTGAACCAGCCTTAAGTACATTTTTCAACCCGTGGGATTCCTGAAAGGTATTAAAAGGCAACACTTGCACACCTGATGCTGGCAGGCCCCATCCACTCCTGGAAGTGCGTTGCTTAACCACTTCAGCCCCGGAAGGTTTTACCCCCTTCCTGACCAGAGCACTTTTTACAATTCGGCACTGCGTCGCTTTAACTGCTAATTGCGCGGTCATGCAATGCTGTACCCAAACGAAATTTGCGTCCTTTTCTTCCCACAAATAGAGATTTCTTTTGATGGTATTTGATCACCTCTGCCGTTTTTATTTTTTGCGCTATACACGGAAAAAGACCAAAAATTTTGAAAAAAAATGATATTTTCTACTTTTTGTTCTAAAAAAAATCCAATAAACTCAATTTTAGTCATACATTTAGGCCAAAATGTATTCGGCCACATGTCTTTGGTAAAAAAAATGTCAATAAGTGTATATTTATTGGTTTGCGCAAAAGTTATAGCGTCTACAAACTAGGGTACATTTTCTGGAATTTACACAGCCTTTAATTTATGACTGCCTATGTCGTTTCTTGAGGTGCTAAAATGGCAGGGCAGTACAAAACCCCCACAAATGACCCCATTTTGGAAAGTAGACACCCCAAGGAATTTGCTGAGAGGCATGTTGAGCCCATTGAATATTCATTTTTTTTGTCCCAAGTGATTGAATAATGACAAAAAAAAAAAAAAATTACAAAAAGTTGTCACTAAATGATATATTGCTCACACAGGCCATGGGCATATGTGGAATTGCACCCCAAAATACATTTAGCTGCTTCTCCTGAGTACGGGGATACCACATGTGTGGGACTTTTTGGGAGCCTAGCCGCGTACGGGGCCCCGAAAACCAAGCACCGCCTTCAGGATTTCTAAGGGCGTACATTTTTGATTTTACTCCTCACTACCTATCACAGTTTTGAAGGCCATAAAATGCCCAGATGACATAAAACCCCCTCAAATGACCCCATTTTGGAAAGTAGACACCCCAAGCTATTTGCTTTGAGGCATGTTGAGTCCATGGAATGTTTTATATTTTGACACAAGTTGCGGGAAAGTGACAAATTTTTTTTTTTTTTTTGCACAAAGTTGTCACTAAATGATATATTGCTCACACAGGCCATGGGCATATGTGGAATTGCACCCCAAAATACATTTAGCTGCTTCTCCTGAGTACGGGGATACCACATGTGTGGGACTTTTTAGGAGCCTAGCCGCGTACGGGACCCCGAAAACCAAGCACCGCCTTCAGGATTTCTAAGGGCGTACATTTTTGATTTCACTCTTCACTGCCTATCACAGTTTCGGAGGCCATGGAATGCCCAGGTGGCACAAACCTCCCCCAAATGACCCCATTTTGGAAAGTAGACACCCCAAGCTATTTGCTGAGAGGCATGGTGAGTATTTTGCAGCTCTCATTTGTTTTTGAAAATAAAGAAAGACGAGAAAAAAAATTTTTTTTTTTCTTTTTTCAAATTTCAAAACTTTGTGACAAAAAGTGAGGTCTGCAAAATACTCACTATACCTCTCATCAAATAGCTTGGGGTGTCTACTTTCCAAAATGGGGTCATTTGGGGGGGTTTTGTGCCACCTGGGCATTCCATGGCCTCCGAAACTGTGATAGGCAGTGAAGAGTGAAATCAAAAATTTACAGCCTTAGAAAGCCTGAAGGCGGTGCTTGGTTTTCGGGGTCCCGTACGCGGCTAGGCTCCCAAAAAGTCCCACACATGTGGTGTCCCCGTACTCAGGAGAAGCAACAGAATGTATTTTGGGGTGTAATTTCACATATTCCCATGGCATGTTTGAGCAATATATCATTTAGTGACAACTTTGCGCAAAAAAAAATAAAAAAAATAAAAAATGGTCTCTTTCCCGCAACTTGTGTCACAATATAAATTATTCCATGGACTCAACATGACTCTCAGCAAATAGCTTGGGGTGTCTACTTTCCAAAATGGGGTCATTTGGGGGGGGGTTTGAACTGTCCTGGCATTTTATGCACAACATCTAGAAGCTTATGTCACACATCACCCACTCTTCTAACCACTTGAAGACAAAGCCCTTTCTGACACTTATTGTTTACATAAAAAAATAATTTTTTTTTGCAAGAAAATTACTTTGAACCCCCAAACATTATATATTTTTTTAAAGCAAATGCCCTACAGATTAAAATGGTGGGTGTTTCATTTTTTTTTTTCACACAGTATTTGCGCAGCGATTTTTCAAACGCATTTTTTGGGAAAAAAACACACTTTTTTACATTTTAATGCACTAAAACACACTATATTGCCCAAATGTTTGATGAGATAAAAAAGATGATCTTAGGCCGAGTACATGGATACCAAACATGACATGCTTTAAAATTGCTCACAAACGTGCAGTGGCGACAAACTAAATACATTTTTAAAAGCCTTTAAAAGCCTTTACAGGTTACCACTTTAGATTTACAGAGGAGGTCTACTGCTAAACTTACTGCCCTCGATCTGACCTTCGCGGCGATACCTCACATGCATGGTGCAATTGCTGTTTACATTTGACGCCAGACCAACACTTGCGTTCACCTTAGCGCGAGAGCAGGGGGGACAGGGGTGCTTTTTTTTTTTTTTTTTTTTTTTTTTCTTTATTATTATTATTTTTTATCTTATTTTTAAACTGTTCCTTTCATTTTTTTTTTTTAAATCATTTTTATTGTTATCTCAGGGAATGTAAATATCCCCTATGATAGCAATAGGTAGTGACAGGTACTCTTTTTTGCAAAAATTGGGGTCTATTAGACCCTAGATTTCTCCTCTGCCCTCAAAGCATCTGATCACACCAAGATCGGTGTGATAAAATGCTTTCCCAATTTCCCAATGGCGCTGTTTACATCCGGCGAAATCTACGTCATAAAATGCTCGTAGCTTCCGGTTTCTTAGGTCATAGAGATGTTTGGAGCCACTCTGGTCTCTGATCAGCTCTATGGTCAGCTGGCTGAATCACCGGCTGCATTTTCAGGTTCCCTGTTGAGACAGGAGAGCCAGAGAAAAACACGGAAGATGTTGGGGGGGGGGGCATTCCCTCCCACTGCTTGTAAAAGCAGTCTAGAGGCTAATTAGCCACTAGGATTGCTTTTACATGAAAGCCGACCGCTGGCTGAAAAGAATGATACCAAGATGATACCTAAACCTGCAGGCATCATTCTGGTATAACCACTCAAAGTCGTGAATGGCATACCTGAAGACAAAAAAATGGTTAACAATAAAGCACAGTAAACGGTAAGGTATAAAAAATTGCATACCTGAAAAGCAAACATGATAAAACATAATAACAATAAAACATTGCAGAATAGAATACAGTAAAAAAGAGCAGAACAATAGAGAGAGAATAGAGAGAGAGAGAACAATAAAACGACAACTATTTTTATTTTATATTTTTGTTTGTGTTTTTTTTTTTTTTTTTATTTACACTTTTTTTTGTAACTAACTTTTATAACTGTAACCGGTTCCAGGTTCGGGTCTCTCAAAATGCGATGGCATCTCGGGAGACCCTGTGAAAGTGTGCCTAGTCTGTGCAATGCTGTACCCTACGCTAATACTCAACTAGTGCATGGTAGCGTTCAAAACATTCACCAATGCAAAGACCAGGATTATCAGGACAGGAGGGACAATAATAGCGGGTGTCACGCCTATATCCGCGCTAGCTGCAGACACAACATCTTTTTTGGGGGGTTCGTTGGGTAGGGGTACTCGGGAGGACATAAAGAAAATGCCTCTCATGCAGCTGACTGCATTTGGTTAGGGATGTGAATGGGGGAAGTACGGGTGCTGCAGAAGCGGTGGGTTCCCAATTAGGATTGGCGAATGCAGCAGGAAGGGCACTATGGGCACGACGGGCCTGTGTTTGTCTTCTTGGTGGCAGCGGGACACTACTTGTGCTTGCCACCTCACCAGCTTGAACTGCACTTATGTGACTCGCCACGTCACCAAGTGTTACTGCAGTGCTGGTTTGACTACGACCGGGGTGTACTAGGCCGCTGGCGCTTGCCAGTTCACCAAAACGCTACAAAAAAAACTGTTAGCGATCACAGGGATCCGGCCTGACTCTGCGAACGCTGCAGTTATGCGTTTAGAGTTTTGTAAGTGACAGTGATCGATCGATACTGCACTTGGGTGGGCTGGGCCGGGCCGGGCGGAGGGGCAAAACGCAGGTGCTAGCAGGTATCTGGGCTGATCCCGCTAACACTGCGTTTTTGGGAACCCTAAACTGCTGGGGACACTAGTATAGATCTAATCGGATCAGATATTGATCCGATCAGATACTATACCACTAAGGGAGGTATACGGTGCGTGCGTGGGTGTTAGCGGTACTGGCGCTAACCTGACGCTGCCTGGGGCTGGTGCTTGCCAGTTCACCAAAACGCTACCAAAAAAACTGTTAGCGATCGCAGGGATCAGGCCTGACTCTGCGAACGCTGCAGTTATGCGTTTAGTGTTTTGTAAGTGACAGTGATCGATCGATACTGCACTTGGGTGGGCTGGGCTGGGCGGAGGGGCAAAACGCAGGTGCTAGCAGGTATCTGGGCTGATCCCGCTAACACTGCGTTTTCGGGAACCCTAAACTGCTGGGGACGCTAGTATAGATCTGATCGGATCAGATATTGATGCGTTCAGATACTATACCACTAAGGGAGGCGTATGCTGCGTGCGTGGGTGTTCGCGGTACTGGCGCTAATCTGACGCTGCCTGGGGCGACGCATATCACCGCCAGGCGATCAGGGGGCTAAACCTTTATTCGGTAATAAACGGCGGGTGCCCTGACACTATAAAAAATAAACAAACTAACCAGCGTCACCTGTAACAGTTATATGGTGATCAGTGGTGAAAGGGTTAACTAGGGGGCAATCAAGGGGTTAAAACATTTATTAGATAGTATATGGGGGTCCCTGTCGCTATAAAACACTGACGGCGAACCTAAATATTTACGTTCCTAACTAGCGTCACCAGCGACACTAATACAGCGATCAGAAAAATGATCGCTTAGCGACACTGGTGAGGGGGGGTGATCAAGGGGTTAAAACTTTATTAGGGGGGGTTAGGGAGGTATCCTAGACCTAAAGGGGGGTAATACTCACTGCCCTAACACTAACTGTCACAAACTGACACTATGCAGTAATCAGAAAAAAAAAAAAAATACTGCTAATGTCAGTTTGTGACAGGGGGGGGGGGTGATTGGGGGGGGATCGGGGGGGGGGAATCGGGGGTGTAAGGTATGCCTGGCATGTTCTACTGTGTGTGTGTGTTTTGTGCACTCACTTGTCTTCTCTCCTCGGCGCTGGAACGGAAACTGCCAGACCGAGGAGAGATGACATCACATCCTCTGCCTGTGTGAAACGACACACAGGCAGAGGAGGATTCCCATTGGCTGGGAGCGATCGCGAGGGGGGGGCCACGATCGGATGGTCTCCCCCTCGCCTCCCGACGCTCCCAGTCAAATGCCGACCGCCGATGGCACCGGGGGGGGGTCCGATCGGACCCCCCGCCCGCAGGAGGCAGATCACGTACGGGTACGTGATTCTGCCTGCCCGTGCCATTCTGCCGCAGTATATATGCGGTAGGCGGTCGGCAAGTGGTTAAACATGTATCAGCCAGCTTCATTGGATAAAGCTTGGAGACCTTTACAGGAAATTGGTCTTCTTATCAGATCTCTCCCATTCTTCATCAATGAGCTTTTAACTCCGTCATTAAGGGAAAAGAAGTTCTTCTTTTTTCACATTTGGAAATATCTGCGTGCGTTTGCGATGGTTGGGCCTGCGTCTTGCCTGTTCCTTATCCATTGGCATTTGAGGCAATCCATGTCGATTAATGGCCAATGCTTGCTATAGGGCTGGGCAAGGCATTTTATATTGCACTGATGTAAACGCATGTGAGCCATTGCCACGTGAGCTGCTTTAGGAGCATGAAAGCCACCCTGTGCGGGAATGTGAGGAATGCATATTGTCCTGGTCAGTGGATGACCAGTGGCGGGTTTTAGATTTTCTGGAGTGTTTACGTTTAGGGCTTCTGCTCCTAAAATCATGCAACATACCATACTGCATTCCTAGAGCACTCTTTTGAAGATATGTCCCACGCTGCCCCCTCGTATCTTCGCTACTCTTCTGTGCCACTGACAGGTGTGGTGAGCTCATATGTGCAAAAAAAATATTTAAAAAAACATAATTCTGTCACCAAAAAAACAGGTATCTTGTCTCTTTAAGACCCATCTGCTTTTATCTACTTAAGCAGCAGCAGGTGAGGTCAGACAGCCTTCCAGAAACAGACAGGAGACACAGAATCTGAGACAAAACCAGTCAGACTGTCTAACCCCCGGGAACACACAGCACAGCAGGGGAGCAAACAGCAACAAGTCTTTACCACACAAGAGAAAACTGGCAGAACCGCAGAGAAAGGAAAGAAACCAATTCCTCTGCTGGCTCTAAGACTTTGTGTGAAATATATTTGACATTACAGAGTCCAGAACATATGCATTCCATTTGGATAAAACATTGCATCAAACTGACATACAACATGGTGTTAAATAACAGATTAGAACTGACTTCACTCAGAGGCCAGTTATAGATATAAGTATTAAGTCAGAACTTTACACCTCTACTGTCCGGAGATTCTAAGACTGTTTAAGTTGCTGCTTGGTGACTGGCGGTCGCTACCCCACCTCGCCCATCTCCCTGCCCTCTGTGACATCATCCACAGCCGCTCTTAGATTGAAGACAAAGCCAGGTGAGTGGCACGCTGCCTATACAAGACAGGAAAACCCCAATGGTGACATTGCAGAGCTTACTAATACTACACCTGTAAAATATTTGTGCTATCTAAGCGACTTTGCCCACAACCTGGCACAAGGGATACCCAGTTTCAGGAGGCTTTACCGTCCAACATTCTGGGTCTTCCAACTCCATGAGAGGCTGAACATGGAGGGGCAGTGCGGTATGGGGGATATCCTTGCAGCAAACAAAGTACTTACCACTAAAATCCACAGGTGGCCTGGAGCAGACCAAAAAAAAAGAACACATCAGTGGGGGAGGGTCCGCCTTTTATTCAGCTAGGAAAAGGTGGTCATGAGGGCACCAGATGAGGCATTAACCCATTGTGTGCTGACGTATGGCCAGAAAAAACATTTGCTATAATTTTGTTAGTAGCGGACGTGCCGATGTCCCAGGTCTCTTCAAACCCTCAATGCATAGAAGCACTTTTGGGAAAATATTTGGCTCCCCTGTCAACAGATTGTTTATTTAGGCTGGAGTACTAGAAATCCATCCATTGGCAAAAAGTTCTTAAGCGGTTTTTCTATGCATTGAAGAGGTCAGATTCATTATTCTCCTGATATAATTTATTCTGGCAAGCCACTGACTCAAACTTAAAGCACAAAATTGTTTCCAGTTTGAAGTAATGCAGGACCTAGCAGCATTTATGAGATCTATTAAGAGTGATGTGAAATGACATTTTCCACCATAGTTGCTGTTATCATTTGGGTGGTGGTGGGGGGTGTCTCCATGTCCTTCTGTGACCTCAAAGATATGCCTCTCTGAGCTATTGTTATACAAGTCATAAGAAAATGGACCTAACAAAGTAGCAGTTTACTACAAATGGCAAGGCTGGGGAATTTATTAATGCTAAAGCCAACATGTCTGAGGAGTAAAAATTCATAGAAAATTGCAGGTCCCTGAAGGGATTGGTCATGGGGCTTACTTTTCATAAAATATGAGAACATGAGTTAGTTGCCCAGAAGAAGTTCCTAAATATAATTGATAAGGAAAAGGTGGAAACAAACCTCCCCCCCTCACTCACACCGCCGCCACACCCGCCACCCCCCCATGAGAGATTGACAGGAAGGCGGCCTTAAGAGAACAAGGGGTAGGGCTGCTGTTTCTCACTCCAACTTAAGACTCCCCAACCAATCGGGTCTCAGGACCAGCTTCCTGAATGGCCGGGAGGAGAATCAGGAAGACAATATTACTGGAATTCGCTATTGTCACACAACTGGGTGGGCTCAGGCGCAGTGCTCTGTGCCCCGAGCCCACCCTTTTTTGAAGTCAATTAAAGCCTCAGGCTCTTATCATGTGCTTCAAAAAAAAAACAAAAAAACATTGAAATCCATGCATTCGGTGCCCTGCATGGAGATTAGGGGGCCGGACGCATGGATTAAGGGGGTGGCGCCCCTGCACCAGGGGCCGACTTACAATGCGGGAACGAGGGCCAGGGGCCAGTAGGGGGCCCCATGAGAGACGCTATCACTTCACCTCTACTTGTTGCAGAGCTCGGATCATAGAGCGGTGTCCATACACAGCGCTCTCCTCAGCAGTTCCTATCAGTCCCCATAGATCAGTGACATGTGATGTTCTGGCCTGCGCCCTACATTACAGGCCACAACTGCAAAAGAGTATATCATAATAAAAGGGTCTGGAACTCTGGACCTTCTGGGCCTTTGGGCCTGGAACTATGTGTGCCTACAGTGAAGTAATTCCAGCCCTGAGTACAGTACTATCAGAGTAACACATTTTATAATGTATCATTAAAGAAGACCTATAGACATCATTTTAACAAAATCAGATAAATGATGCATGTTAGCTAAATAAAACTGTATTTTCTTTAATATGTCACTTCCATTTATATAATAAAAGTTTAGTGATACTGACAGAAATTGTGACTTTTTTTGACAGGGTAACAACACCAAGGGTCTATTTAAAAAAAAAAAAAAACATTGCAAAGCCATTCCTCCAGTGAATCTGCCTGTACATTTGTTTTGTGTGAACTGTAACATTGTATCTGTTGATGCAAAGACATATGTATTTTGTTTACACCTCAGAACCATCTGGTGGATATAATGCAGAATTTTACTAGTGTCCATAATAAAAGAACATTGGTTTAGAAGAGAAAGTAGACCAAATACATTTTTGCCCAATTCGCACAGGACACATGTACATGCAAATTGGCTGCAAACATAGCTATTCAATTTTTTTTTAATAAAAAGACCACTAAGTGACCTGCAGTGAACTTACTGTAAAGATGTCACCCTGTGTAGCTGTTGGGTTTTGTGCTTACATATAGGAGGAGGGCTATCATCATCACTGGTCATTACCCTCCTCCTCAAAGCCAGTCAATACACGGCATTCCCAACCTTATCCCAAGGCACTATGATTGAGAGCACACTGCCTAGGGAGAAGAGTGATGAAACAACTACAACCATTGTAAAGCACTTTAACATCTCTGCATTTGAGTGGTAGAGGAATAGGTCTAGTGGTAGAGGAATAAAGTGTAATACCAGTCCCCCAGAGCCTCTTCTCTTCCTCAATTCAGCCAGTCACACTCTGCTACAGTGGCGGCTGGTGTTTTTTTTGGGGGGGGGGGGGGCAGCAAACGACCCGCTTCCTGATTGTCCGGAAGGAGAATCAGTGTTACAATAGCGAATATTTATTCGCTATTGTCACACAACAGCAAACGACCCGCTTCCTGATTGTCCGGAAGGAGAATCAGTGTTACAATAGCGAATATTTATTCGCTATTGTCACACAACTGGGTGGGCTGCGAGCCCACCCTTTTTTGAAGTCTATGGCTCAAATCTTGTGCTTCAAAAAAAACCTCAGATTTTAATTTGGAATCCATACATCCAGTGCTCCGCATGTAGATTAGGGGGCCGGATGCATGGATTGGGGGGGGGGTCACCCGTGCTCCCCTAATGGACAGCCTGCCACTACTCTGATGTCGTCATGTACAATGCAGGACCACTGGTCCTGCATTGTATACAAGGATGACAAGAGCCCACCCACAGACCGGAACATTGGAGAGAAGAGAAAGTCGCTAGACTGAGGAATAAGATAAGTATTACAGTTTATTGCTCTACCCCTAGACCTAAAGTGGGAGTAAACTACCAAGCATGACTTATACCGATAGGTAAGCCTATAGTAAGGCTTACTTATAGATACAGTAAATATCTCCTAAATGTGCACTGTTTAGAAGACATTTACTTTTGATGCAGCCAGTGATGTCACTGGCGCATGCACTTTGAAGGAACGGCATACCCTACCGTTCCTTCAGAGTTCTGTGCCGTGAACGGTGGCACCTATGCAAATGCGCATTTACACCCCGAAGGAAGACTAGGTAAAGGGGGAAGCGCCTTCGGCAATGACAGCGCAATGCTGGATGGCTTTGTTCTAAGGTTAGTTTCACATAATGTGCTAGTATGCGATGCATACTAGCATATTATGGTTTTACCTTGCAGGATTAAAAGAAAACAACAACAAAAAAACAGCTGCTTACTACCGCTTTAACAGGCATTTGACCCTTGCAGTGTGAGGGGTCGGCCCACTGCCAGGGTATTTTTTTTTAAAGGGGTAGTTAAGTAAGAACGTTTTTTATCCTAATGCATACTACGCATTAAGATAAAAAGCCTTCTGTGTGCAGCAGCCTCCCTAGCACCCCCTAATACTTACCTGAGCCCTAGAGCCCCCACGAGGAGGATTGGGGCTGCTCTTTGAAAAACCATTACACGGGGCAGGTAAGTATAACAGGCTTGTTATTTTTATGGAAAAAAAAAAAAAACTAGACTTTACAATCACTTTAATTCCCAAGGTTCAGCTTTAATTCATCATGATTTGCATGATAGGGATGTGTCCATTACCAAAATATTCTGTTGTAAAAGTGTCTCAGAAGGTATGGGAAAGCATCTTCCATACTGTTTGCTAAAATCCTTGCAATGGATAGAACCGGACTTTCATTACTGCCTACTCAGATTTTGCTCTACTCCTTTGACAGGAGAAAAATTTGACTTGCAGATGAAAATGAAATTCAATTATATAAATGATGAATACAAATGAATGTACCAGTGTACTTTAATTCTACCGACAGCTCACACAAAAATAACAGTACCAGAAATTCAATGTTCTACACATTACATCCTGTTCAGATATATTAAGAAACCAGTTTGGCATTTCCTGCTAAAAGTTTATAAACAAAAAGAGACATAAGCCAGTAAAATACAAGATCTGAGCTACACTTATACATATTAGCTGCTGCTTGAAATCTTTTAAAAGTGTTGTCGGGCTGTCACTGGCGCACAGGAAGACAATAATGGCTTTGAGTAAATGTGTATATATATATATATATATATATATATATATATATATATATATATACACACATACACTATATACTGGTTCAGCCAATTGGCTTCCAGGTTTCCCCTCTCTGTCCTAAGAATAATCAATGGACAACAAATCAGCATAATTAGCTTTGTCCAATAAGCAGGATGATGTAGACATCATTTTTGCTAAATCAGAAAATAAAGCAAGTACTGTACATGTAAAATAATAGCTGCCAAAATTACATACTTACAAGCCCTTAGATTATCCATAACCATATTGTACATGAGTCAGTAAAGACTAATGCCCCGTACACACGGTCGGACTTTGTTCGGACATTCCGACAACAAAATCCTAGGATTTTTTCCGATGGATGTTGGCTCAAACTTGTCTTGCATACACACGGTCACACAAAGTTGTCGGAAAATCCGATCGTTCTGAACGCCGTGACGTAAAACGCGTACGTCAGGACTATAAAAGGGGCCAATAGCTTTCATCTCTTTATTTATTCTGAGCATGCGTGGCACTTTGTCCGTCGGATTTGTGTACACACGATCGGAATTTCCGACAACGGATTTTGTTGTCGGAATATTTTATATCCTGCTCTCAAACTTTGTGTGTCGGAAAATCCGATGGAAAATGTGTGCTGGAGCCCACGCACGGTCGGAATTTCCGACAACAAGGTCCTATCACACATTTTCCGTCGGAAAATCCGACCGTGTGTACGGGGCATAAGAGTATAAAAAACCTTTAAAACCTTTGAAAATGTGCCAGTGACTGGGCTATTCACGTTCCCCACCTGAGCCGGCCTGCCCCCACCCGAGCCGAATGGACTCACCCCCCAGCTAAACCAGCCCAACTGCCTCACCACCTGAGCCAGCCTGCCTTCTCACCCGAGCCGAACTGACTCGCCCCCTAGCTGAGCCAGCCCACCTGCCTCCACACCCGAGCCAAGCAGACCCGCCTGAGCCAGCCCGTCTCCCCACGCGAGCCGAGCTGACCCACCCCTTGCCGGAGCCAGAACACAAGCCCTCAACTTATTTCCACTTGCCAAATGCAATTAGGCAAGTGAAAATTTTAAGGGCTGTATATATATATATATATATATATATATATATATATATATACACATGCACATACATATATACTGTAAATATATAAATTGGCCATATGAGGGGCTGCACTAATATGCAGAAGAAGATATTGCCTTTTATTCATCTCCCCCTCTACTGAGATACTGATGTTATGTTACACCATTCTCCTCCAGCCAGCAGGGGGAGTGCTAAAGCCAAGGAAGCCCATAGACTTCTATGCAGAGCACTGAGATGCTGGGAGTTGCAGTAATAAATGGCAGCCATATAATGGAATGAATAGACTCCTTACAATACAAATCCCCTTAGGCACTGTGCAGTAGGAGGAGTGGAGAGGTGATTCATATTAAACTGTCCAGGAAAGCTATTCTTTTTGTCACTGAGGGAGTTGGAGAGACAGCACCTCTTTCTGAATATACATCTGTCAGAGGAAGACCATACCAGCAGAGATCCAAGCCTGAGACTGGCAGTCCAGAAACTTGGGGGCAGAGCAGTACCGCTAACATCACCGCACCTGCACTGATGCAGCAGGGAGACAGGAGTGTTCACTCACCCTCTGCTTCCCACCACTTATAACCAGAGGCTTTCAGGTAGAGACCGGGAAGGCCAACGTTCTACAGTGAGAAATCACTGCAGCATCACGGGGACTGGTGAGAGGCTCTCTCTTCCTGTATTCACAGGACACAGAGGCAGGAAACATTGGCTATTGCTGCTGTCAATCAAAACCTGTGAGGAGGGATCCTGGGGCGATGCCAAGCCACACTGTGTGTCTATAGATGCACACAACCCAGCATAGGAGTGCGCCTGTGCAAGTGCCCCCATAGTGCACAGCTTGCTATGGGGGCATTCAGAGAAGAGGAGTGGACAGCACCAGTGGGGGACCCCAGAAGAAGAGGTAAGGGGATGCTCTGTGCAATACCCTTGCTCAGAGCAGGTAAATATAACATGTTTGTTATTGTAATAAATAAAAAAAAAAACCTTTACAACCACTTTAAAAATTCTGCTCGAGATGTTGAGAGCTGTAAACAACGGGATTTTTATAACAAGAAATAGAGGAAAACATGTGCAAAGGAGCCCAGAGCTACACCCAGTGGTTACAAAAAAATGCAAAATGTTAATATGAATTTTTTTTTATTTACCTCAACAAAATTAAGAAGTTTGTTAAGTTTAAAAATATAAAAAATGAACAATGACAATATGTGCAAAACCACTGCACTTTCCCTTTAAACAGTTGATATTACACATTCAGAAGAAGTATGCAGCAAGTGATGTCAAATCTCGTAATCTATATCCTGGGTCTGTGTCAATGACTCACAATTACAGTAATATTCATTGTATGAGAGTCATGTGACTAGGATTTTAAGGAGCAGAGGTGAGCAATGACAGCTTAAAGGTTTGCACAATTAAAGTGCATATTGGTTGAAAAATAATCATATGTACAGTATGTCTCCATTATACCACAACACACTTAACCTACATATGATCTATTTGATTTTGTGTGGTTTTGTTTGCATTCCTAGATTACAAGTTCACCCTTTATCAGTGAAGGTTGCTGCCGGCAGACTTTACTATTTTTGTCCATAGTGCAGCTTTTCCAAAGGTCTTATTTCCGATGCAGTCAGGTAATTTGGAAGTGCGACTTTGTTCCCTCACAATGCTTACGTGACAAAGTTGAGTATCGCTACAGAGAGCCAGAGAGAGAGTAAACTGATTGGCCTTTCTGATATGCAGATAACCATTAGAGAGCTGTCTTCAATGACCAGTCTAGTTTTGTTTTTGTTGTTTTATTTTTGGGGAACTTGGTTAGGGAAGGGGATTTAGTGGCATTCTTCAAGAAATAGAACTATTGAGAGATAGCAGATCTCTCAGTTAAGCTCTGGTGAAGTCCTTGCTGAAAGCAGATAGCAGACTTCTCCTTGGCAGTAGAAACAAAGTAGTTTAAAGATTGAGCAAAGTCCCTTATTAGCAGTAATAGCAGGGTTACACAGCTCTGCCAGTGAGCAAAACCCATTTGGTTACATTCCTATATCGCAGTTAGGCAACATAGATAGGTCCCTGCATCTTAAAAGAACTACTTTAGGCCCCTTTCACATGGGGCAGACTCCGTCCAGCGGATCCGCCTGCTCAGCTGGGGATCTCTCCGCTATGCAGAGCTGACATGGACACAGCCTACTCTCCTCTACACCTGTCCGTTTCCATCCGACTGTCATCCGATCCGCTGGAAATTCCCATCCGTCTGTTTTTGCCGGCCTGGATACCCCATAATAACAACGTGAAAGAAGTTTGTTTGAAATCTTTGAAAATTTCTAAAAAAGAAAAAAATCACATGTACATAAGTATTCACAGCCTTTGCTCAATACTTTGTTGAAACACTTTTGGCACCAATTACAGCCTCAAGTCTTTTTGAGTATGATGAATGAATGAATGAATGAATGAATGAATGATTTGTAGAGCGCTGCAAATGCGAACTGAATCGCCTCAAGGCGCAAGATGCGTTCTCTGTTGTCAGCTTCTTAGAAAAGGAAGGTCTTTAGTTTTTTCCTGAAGGCCTGATGGTTTTCTTCCATGCGGATGTGGGTCGGAAGAGCGTTCCATAGTCGAGATGATGATGATACAAACTTGGCACACCTATTTTTGGTCAATTTCTCCAATTCTTCTTTGCAGAACCTCTCAAGCCTCTTTGGGTTGGATGGGGAGCGTCAGTGCACAGCCATTTTCAGTTCTCTCTAGAAATGTTAAATTGGGTTCAAGTCTGGGCTTTGGCTGGGCCACTCAAGGACATTCACAGAGTTGTCCCATAGCCACTCCTTTGTTATCTTGGCTGTGTGCTTAGGGTCGTTGTCTTGTTTGAAGATGAACCTTTGCCCAGTCTGAGGTCCAGGCCGCTCTGGAGAAAGTTTTCATCAAGGATGTCTCTGTATATTGCTGCAATAATCTTTACCTAACTGGTCCCCGCAGTTCCTGCCACTAAAAAACATACCCACAGCATGTGTGGGTGCCTGGTTTCCTCCAGACATGAAAGAGTTCAATCTTTGTTTCATCAGACCAGAGAATTTAGTTTTTCATGGTCTGAGAGTCCTTCAGGTGCCTTTTGGCAAACTCCAGGTGGGCTGTCATGTGCCTTTTCCTGAGGAGTGGCTTCCGTCTGGACACTGTACCATACAGGTCTGATTGGTGGAGTGCTGCAGAGATGGTTGTTCTGGAAAGTTCCTTTCTCTCCACAGAGAAACGCTGAAGCACTGTCAGAGTGACCATCAAGTTCTTGATCTCCTCCTTGACTAAGGCCCTTCTTCCTTGATCGCTCAGTTTGGCCGGGCGGCCCGCTCTAGGAAGAGTCCTGGTGGTTCCAAGCTTCTTCCATTTATGGACGATGGAGGTCACTGTGCTCATTGGGACGTTCAATGCTGCAGACATTTTTCTGTACCCTTCCTGAGATCTGTGCCGCGATACAGTCCTGTCTTGGAGGTCTACAGACATAACCTTTGACTTCCTGGCTTGGATTATGCTCCGACATGCACTGTTAACTGTGGGACCTTATATAGACAGATGTGTGCCTTTCCAAATCATGTCCAATCAACTGAATTTACCAAAGGTGGACTCCAATCAAGTTGTAGAAACATCTCAAGGATGATGAGTGAAAACAGGATGCACCTGAGCTCAATTTTGAGTGACATGGCAAAAGCTGTGAATACTTATGTACATGAGATTTTCTTCATTTTTTATTTTTAATAAATTTACAAACTTCTTTCACATTGTCATTATGGGGTTTTGTTTGTAGAATTGTGAGGAAAATAATACATTTAACCCATTTTGGAATAAGGCTGTAACATGGAAAAAGTGCAGCGCTGTGAATACTTTCCAGACGCACTGTATGCCTGACTAAAAAACGGCACAAAGCTGATAATCTGTACCTGCTGAATACAGGTACTCCTCACTTAATGACCAGGTTCTGTTCCAACGACCAGGTCGTTAAACAAATTTTTCGTTTAGTGAGGAGTCCAATTTCTGACAACAAGCTCCCATCGAACATTTGTTGTCGGAAAATCCGACCATGTGTACGGGCCATAACAGTATGCTTTAAAGCAGGGGTTTAGTCTGCACACATTTGCAAACACATGCGTAAGCCACAGAGCCTTGTCACGGCACCCTGGTATCTGTGGTCCTATCACTAACTTATGAGTGACTCCACAATGGAAGCACATGCATTCTGATAGGACCACAGATACCAGGGTGCCGTGGCAAGGCTCTGTGGCTTACGCATGTGTTTGCAATCGTGTGCAGACTAAACCCCTGTTTTAACGCATACTGTAAGATAGGTTGATTTGGTTTTCAGTGGGCTGGCCGGTGAGTAAGCTTGGATAGGATTTATCTTTTGCCTTGTTTATATCATATGTTGCTTTCCAATGTTACTTGCTGCAATGGCCAGTTATAGGTGGGGGTAGTGGACACCTTTTGTTGTATTATTTTTTAATACTACCTGGAGTGTACCTTTTAAAGTGATTTCCAAATAAATATAAAAGAAATGCCATTTAATAGTATGGGCTATTCATAAAAACTAGTAATTGAATGTGCTTTTAAATTATCCTAATCTGTTGTACTGTCAGCCTGTTATAATTCCCCGTACAGTAGAACTTAAAGTGAGAGACGGAAGGGCAGTACTGTTCCTGTACCTTCATAGCCTTTTAAGCCTAGTACACACGATTAAATTATTGGATGAATGATCGTCCATTTTTTGTTTTGCATGCTAGTCTCCATTTTGAAAAAGAAGAGGTCACTAAAGTACGAAAATTCTTGTATGGCAGAATAAAAATTCAGTAGTGATGTAATGTATTATATTGTATTTTTAGACGAAAACTGTACTGATTAACCACTTCAGCCCCGGAAGGTTCACCCCCCTTCCTGACCAGGTCATTTTTTGCAATACGGCACTGCGTTATTTTAACTGACAATTGCGTGGTCGTGCGACGCTGTACCCAAATAAAATTGATGTCCTTTTTTAACCACAAATAGAGATTTCTTTTGGTTGTATTTGATCACCTCTGCGGTTTTTATTTTTTGCGTTATAAACAAAAAAAAAGACTGACCATTTTGAAAAAAAACCTTTTCTACTTTCTGCTATAAAACATATCCAATAAAAAAAATGTAAAAAAATCTAAATTTCTTCATCAATTTAGGCCAATATGTATTTTGCTACATATTTATGGTAAAAAAAAATCCCAATAAGCGTATATATATATATATATATATATATATATATATATATATATATATATTGGTTTGCGCAAAAGTTATAGCGTCTACAAACTATGGGATATTTTTATGGAATTTTCATTTGTTTAATCTTTTTACTAGTAATTTTTTTTTATTACTATTATTATACAGGTTTTATATAGCACCAACAGTTTGCACAGCGTTTAACAAAATAAACGCAGACATTAGAGTTACATTACAATTTGGTACAAGAGGAATCAGAGGGCCCTGCTCAATAGAGCTTACAATCTAAAAAGGAAGGGTCAATTGATACAAAAGGTAATATCTGTGGGGGATGAGCCGATGGAGGAAGTAATGGCAGTGATCAGCGATTTTTAGCGGGACTGCGACATTGCGGCGGACAAATCGGACACCTAACTGACACTTTTTGGGGACCAGTGACACTCATACAGTGATCAGTCAGTGTAATGACACTGGCTGGGAAGGGGTTAACATCAGGGGCGATCAAAGGGTTAAGTGTGTCCCTAGGGGTTGCTTTCTAACTCCTCCTCAGAATGATCGGCAGACCCGCTGATACGCTCCCGCTCTGTCCAATCACAGCGTGAGTGGGTAGCCGGCAGCGCACGTGTGCGCCCCAGACCCTGTGCGCGAAATCACGTACAGCTATGTGATTTCGCTCAGGAGGGCCGCCCTGCCGCAGTATATCTGTGTGTGGGGGGGGGTCTTAAAGTGGTTATATTAAAATCATACGATCTGGTATGGTACGAAAACAGTTTTTGTGTTTGTCCCTTCAGATAATTTTGGATGAAAACTATGTACTAACAATCAGATTATTGTACGATCGATTTGAAAGCGGTATTTTTTTTGTACAGTTTGCTGATCGTATGTACGGGGCTTAACCGCTTCCCGCCCGCCGTACGCCAAATGACGTCCTCGGTTTTGAGCTGAGATATCTGAGTGATGCCTGTGGCTACAGACATCATCCAGATATCGTCTTTTAGAGCCGGCGAATCTGCGCACCATAAGAATGATCATAGCGGCTGTTCCACTGCTTGATCGTTCTTACAGGAGGCGAGAGGGGACGTCCCCCCCTCCCGCCGCCCTCCGGTGCTTGTACCGACTCACCGCTACGATCGGTCACAGGATCTGCCAGCCTCAGGTGTTTAGCATAGAGATTTCCGGTGGACCAGATGGTCGACAGAGTCTCTATGATCGTTCGGAGGCCGGGCGCGATGTTATGACGTCACGTCCGGCCTCTGTATTCAAAAAAACAACGCCGCTTCGCCTGGGAAGCAGTGATCTTTTTTTTATTTTTTTATTTCATGCTTCTAAGCCTATAGGTGAGATGTGGGGTCTTATTGACCCCATATCTCACTGTAAAGAGCACCTGTCATGCTTATTCCTATTTCAAGGGATGTTTACATTCCTTGTAATAGAAACAAAAGTGATCAAAAAAATTTTTTGTGCTAAAAGCGAAAATAAAAAAAGTAAAATTAACAATAAAAAAAAAAAAAAAAAAAATTTAAAGCGCCCCTGTCCCCGTGAGCTTGCACAGAGAAGCAAACGCATACATAAGTCCTGCCCACATATGAAAACGGTGTTCAAACCACACATGTGAGGTGTCGCTGCGAATGTTAGAGCGAAAGCAATAATTTTGGCCCTAGACCTCCTCTGTAACTCAAAACATGTGACCAGTAAAAATTTTTAAAGCATCACCTAAGGGGATTTTAAAATAGCAAAGTTTGGCGCCATTCCACGAGCGTGTGCAATTTTGAAGCGTGACATGTTGGGTATCTATTTACTCGGTGTATCTTCATCTTTCACATTATGCAAAAATATTGTGCTAAATTTTTTGTTTTGTTTTTTTTTTAAGCCCAAAACTGTTTTTTTTCCCCAAAAAAACGCATTTAAAAAATTGCTACGCAAATACTGTGCTAGATTAAAAGTTGCAATGACCACCATTGTATTCTCTAGGGTCTCTGCTAAAAAATCCATATATAATGTTTGGGGGTCCTGTGTAATTTTCTAGCAAAAAAATTATGATTTTTACATGTAGGAGAGAAATGTCAGAATTGACCTGGTAGGCAAGTGGTTATGGCTAGGGACAAGAAGATGAAAATGAGGTTAGCAAGGAGGATGTAAATGTGGGGTCACCAAAATATCTGTATTTCGTCTGTTGGTAAAAATGTATAGGCTGGCTGGGCAAAATGAACAATCCTTTAGTAGCAAAACAGCTTAAATCCGTTTATTTACCTGTTTGTTTGGAGCTTGGCTTGTCTGGGGCTGAAATTAAAACCTCATCATGTGGCAATGTACAATAAAGACTATCACTTATATTATTCATAACATTTTCATAGTTCTAGCACAAAAAATCACCCGGGCTAACACCAGGTCCTGGTGGACTTTACAACTGTTCCTGGCTTTGTGCACTATTGACAGTCTTGCTTCCAATGGAGACGTTCATCACCATAAAATCATATTTTTCCTGCACTCTCTAGCTTAATCATTTACAGTTTATTTGTTTGCTAACCTTTTTATATATATTTAAATGATTTATTTCATCTGAACTATGGGTACAGGCACATGGCTCAGGTATAATTTGTAAAGCTGGAAAGTTCATTTTAGATATTTAGGCCTCATGCACACAGGACCTTTTTACAGCTTCTCCTAGGGGCGCCTGGCATTTTTCTTTCTGCTTAAAGCTTCATGTATATGGGACATTTTTGCAACCTCTCCTGAACGATTTAACTTGACAGATAGTAACCCACGTTTAAAACGTCTGTTTTGTTGCGTTTACATGCCGCGTTCGCATTTAGAAGCGTTTGAAAAAAAAAAAAATTCTTTATTTTTTTTCAAAATAGCCAAAAATTAAAAATGGCTGTAAACGAAACACGGCTAAACGCAAGTTACCGCGTTTAGCCGCATTTGGCGTTTGAAATGCCTCTAAAGACAGCTTCTGAACGCATTTTTTTGGGTTCCAAAAAAAGCCTCTGCCTAGAAACAACTATAACTGACCCTATGTACATGTACTGATAAGATAACATAGAGGAGAATTCAGGAGCCGTTGAAAAAAATGCCCAACTGCTCCTAAGGCCTCATGTACACTGCTGCTGGTAAACGGACGTTCAGAGGCAGTTGGATGCTTTTTTCAGCTGCCCCTGAACTCATCCAATGTTATCTTATGTGTCCATGTACACAGGTTCGTTTAATGTCGCTTTTAGGCAATTGCGTTTATAGACTTTTCTTTGAAGGCAAAAAAAATAGTTTCGACGCTGAAGTTTCAGATGCCAAACGCGGCTAAACACAGTAACTCACGTTTAGCCGCGTTTCATTTACAGGCGTTTTTCATTTTTGGCTATTTTGAAAAAAAACTCTTCTAAACGCAAACGCAGCTAAAAGCGGCAAAACGGACATTTTAAACATGGGTTACTATCTATCAAGGTAAAAACGTCCCGTGTACATTAAGCCTAAATGTCCGTTTACCAGCAGCAGTGTACATGAGGCGTTAAACTCCCCTCCATGTTAGCCTATGTGTCCATGCACACATAGACTTTTAGCAGCATTTACGGGCACTGGTTTTTAGAGGCAGAAAAAAACCCACGGCCAGTGAGTCCAGGAGCAGCAGAGTTTGGGCAGAAAAAAATGCGTGATGCTACTAAAAGCTGCTAAACCTGACGAAACGCTAGGCATGTTTAGTGCTTGAGCATTAATTCATTTCAATGGCCAGGAAAGTTTTTTTTATTCTGGCCAATGAAATTGATTGACGCTCAAGAGCTTGACATCCTGTGTGCATGAGGCCTTAAAGTAGAACTCCATTAAAGTAAACTGTTGGTGGTGAGAGGGGGTAGAATTCAAAATGAATGGGCTGAAATTGCAACGCACAGAATCACATGTGAATTGCACAAGAATGCGGTGGGGTTCCTGTGTGATTCACAAACGAGCTATAGTGTGAACCCAGGCTCACTTACCGTGGTTCTCTACTGGGGCTACCTGTGTCCTGATTAAATGACTGATACTGTGTTTGCTGCTTTGGCAGGTACCCTTTGGCTTATATACACTATATTGTAAAAAGTATTGGGACACCTGACTTTACACGCACACAAACTTTAATTGCGTCTTAGTTTGTAGGTTTCAATATTCAGTTGGCCCACTCTTTGCAGCTATAACAGCTTCAACTCTTCTGGGAAGGCTGTCCACAAGGTTTAGGAGTGTGTCTATGGGAATGTTTGACCATTCTTCCAGAAGCGCATTTGTGAGGTCAAGCACTGATGTTGGACGAGAAGGCTTGGCTCGCAGTCTCTGCTCTGATTCATCCCAAAGGTGTTCTTTCTGGCTGAGGTCAGGACTCAACCAATCAAGGCCAGGAGTCAAGTTCCTCCACCACAAACTCGCTCATCCTTTTTTTTTTGGACTTTATACATTTATAATCTACTTTTGCAGTCAAGTTTTAGAGCACCCCTAATATAAGTTTTTTTTGTGTTCCCAGTCACACAGCATACCTAAAAATATTTTCTAATTATTTACCTTTCTAGTTGTTTTATTGGAGCTTGCCTTTGGGTAGACTGCAAGCTACTCTGAACTAATTATGGTAAACATAGTAGCCCCCTACTTAACATTACATAGAAGGAGAAGCTAGGTAGGATTTTAAGCAAGTAAAGGTAAGTTAAAGGGTAAGCAGCATTTTATACATTTTGTTTTAAAGTTATGCTATGTGGATGGGAACATGTAATAAATGTAAACTAGGTGTTATCCCAACTTGGCTGCAAAGGTGGAAATACACAAGTAGAACTTATAGAACCTAAAGCAGAACTCCACCAAAAAGAGGTATTTGCGTTGCAAGTTGAGAGAGAGTAGTTTTCTTCTCTCCCAGGGTCATTAAAATTTTCTGGAACCTCCTGAGGCAACAATGGGAGATCTCCCTCTACCATCTTTCAGAAGTAGCAAACTGAGATTCTGACTCCTACTCACCCCCTGAAGTGAGCACTCAATATCAATATCTTTGGAGAATCCATTGAAGGCAGTAATGGATTATGTGTACCTCAGGCCCTGGGCTATTTTCAGTTCAGGGCTCCCTACTTCAGTAGTGCTGCTTATATGGCTCAATGAACTCTAACACCAGAAGGCTGGTGACCTGGACAATTCTCTTACTTACTAGAAAGTGACTGTCAACAAGCGAGGCACTCAAATTTGTGTATATGAGTCACTGCAATAAAAATGCCATGTCACCACTCCATTCACAGTTTATAATGACATTCAAATATTAAAATTACATATCTGGTTCAAAGCATAGCAAAGTTTGTTTTACCAAAGAAATAAAAGCTTTTTTGTATTATTTTTTTTTTTTTTGCAATGCAAGAAAAAAGAATAATGTTAATGAAATAGCTCTACATATGAAGAGTATAAAAATATTAACAGTTTAAAATTAACTAAGGATTTATCAGAGGTTAAACAGGAATAATTTGCAATAGTTGTAAAATAAGAATGAATAAAAGATTAAGGAATGTGAAATTCTTAGCGTATTTGACACTCAGGGCTGCTCTATGCAACAAAATTATTTTCAGTAATAATAATGAAATGAAACTAATACTGATAATAATGACTAGACAATAAATGCAGATGAAAACTGCTGTGTTCCCTCACATTGGGGGGCAGTGGAAAAATGCCCGCTTATAGTGATGGTCAATGGAAAAGTATCCCTTTTGCAATGGTGGTCAGAGAAGTGCCCCTTTACTCTAATGGACAGTGTAGTGTCCCTTTACATTGGTGGTCAGTGGAGAAGGGCCCTCTTAGATGGGTGTTCAGTGGAAGAAAGATCTCCTTATATTGGTTATCATTAGGGGAGTCAGTGAGAGAAGGGTCCTATTATCTTGGTGGTTGATGGGAAGAATGCTTCTTACCAGTGGCGGCCCGTCCATAGGGGGCGCCTGGGCGCCGCCCCCCCCACCTCCAGGCAGCAAAAAAAAAAAAAAAAAAAAAAAAAAAAAAAGTCAAAAAAAAAAAAAAAAAAAAATTTTTTAATACCGGCCCTTTAAAAAAAAAAAAAAAAGGAAAAAAAAGGTCCTTAAGTGCACTGTGTTCGGACGCCGGATACAGTGCGACGCCGGACACAGTGCACTTATAGGAAGCGCCACGTCTATGCAATCACGAGATTGCAGACGTGGCGCTGCATTTGCGGGCGTTTAGCCCGCCTTGGGGCGTTTTCTGAAGCGCCGAGAAGCTTCCGCTCGGCCATAGCAATACATACTACAGGCGCCGGGCGGAAGCTACTTGGCACTTCAGATTTGATTGACATCTGCCCTGAGGCAGATGTCACTTCCTGGTTCTCTCTCTCATTGCGCCCGAGAGAGGAAACAGGAAGAATGCTGGAGCCAGTGCGAGGAGGAGGACACCGCAGGAGACTGAAGGTAAGTACCGTTGTGTGGAGAATCGGGGGGACACCTGCTGAGGGGGGGCTCTGATGGGGGACACCCTGCTGAGGGGGGGCTCTGATGGGGGACACCCTGCTGAGGGGGGGCTCTGATGGGGGACACCCTGCTGGGGGGGGGCTCTGATGGGGGACACCCTGCTGGGGGGGGGGCTCTGATGGGGGACACCCTGCTGGGGGGGGGGACTCTGATGGGGGACACCCTGCTGGGGGGGGGGACTCTGATGGGGGACACCCTGCTGTGGGGGGGACTCTGATGGGGGACACCCTGCTGTGGGGGGGACTCTGATGGGGGACACCCTGCTGTGGGGGGGGACTCTGATGGGGGACACCCTGCTGTGGGGGGGGACTCTGATGGGGGACACCCTGCTGTGGGGGGGGACTCTGATGGGGGACACCCTGCTGTGGGGGGGACTCTGATGGGGGACACCCTGCTGTGGGGGGGGACTCTGATGGGGGACACCCTGCTGGGGGGGGACTCTGATGGGGGACACCCTGCTGTGGGGGGGACTCTGATGGGGGACACCCTGCTGTGGGGGGGGACTCTGATGGGGGACACCCTGCTGTGGGGGGGGACTCTGATGGGGGACACCCTGCTGGGGGGGGGACTCTGATGGGGGACACCCTGCTGTGGGGGGGGACTCTGATGGGGGACACCCTGCTGTGGGGGGGGACTCTGATGGGGGACACCCTGCTGTGGGGGGGGGACTCTGATGGGGGACACCCTGCTGTGGGGGGGACTCTGATGGGGGACACCCTGCTGTGGGGGGGGACTCTGATGGGGGACACCCTGCTGTGGGGGGGGACTCTGATGGGGGACACCCTGCTGTGGGGGGGGACTCTGATGGGGGACACCCTGCTGTGGGGGGGGGGACTCTGATGGGGGACACCCTGCTGTGGGGGGGGGAACTCTGATGGGGGACACCCTGCTGTGGGGGGGGGACTCTGATGGGGGACACCCTGCTGTGGGGGGGGGACTCTGATGGGGGACACCCTGCTGTGGGGGGGACTCTGATGGGGGACACCTGCTGTGGGGGGGACTCTGATGGGGGACACCTGCTGTGGGGGGGACTCTGATGGGGGACACCCTGCTGTGGGGGGGACTCTGATGGGGGACACCCTGCTGGGGGGGGGGGACTCTGATGGGGGACACCCTGCTGGGGGGGGGGGACTCTGATGGGGGACACCCTGCTGGGGGGGGGACTCTGATGGGGGACACCCTGCTGTGGGGGGGACTCTGATGGGGGACACCCTGCTGGGGGGGGACTCCGATGGGGGACACCCTGCTGGGGGGGGGACTCCGATGGGGGACACCCTGCTGGGGGGGGACTCTGATGGGGGACACCCTGCTGGGGGGGGGACTCTGATGGGGGACACCCTGCTGGGGGGGGACTCTGATGGGGGACACCCTGCTGGGGGGGGGACTCTGATGGGGGACACGCTGCTGTGGGGGGGGACTCTGATGGGGGACACCTGCTGTGGGGGGGACTCTGATGGGGGACACCTGCTGTGGGGGGGACTCTGATGGGGGACACCTGCTGTGGGGGGACTCTGATGGAGACACCTGCTGTGGGGGGGACTCTGATGGGGGACACCTGCTGTGGGGGGACTCTGATGGAGACACCTGCTGTGGGGGGACTCTGATGGAGACACCCTGCTGTGGGGGACACCTGCTGTGGGGGGCTCTGATGGGGACACCCTGCTGTGGGGGGACTCTGATGGAGACACCCTGCTGTGGGGGACACCTGCTGTGGGGGCTCTGATGGGGACACCTGCTGTGGGGGCTCTGATGGGGACACCTGCTGTGGGGGGCTCTGATGGGGACACCCTGCTGTGGGGGACACCTGCTGTGGGGGGACTCTGATGGGGACATCCTGCTGTGGGGGGACTCTGATGGAGACACCTGCTGTGGGGGGACTTTGATGGGGACACCCTGCTGTGGGGGACACCTGCTGTGGGGGGCTCTGATGGGGACACCCTGCTGTGGGGGGACTCTGATGGGGACACCCTGCTGTGGGGGACACCTGCTGTGGGGGGCTCTGATGGGGACACCTGCTGTGGGGAGGGCTCTGATGGGGGACACCCTGCTGGGGGGGGGACTCTGATGGGGGACACCCTGCTGGGGGGGGGACTCTGATGGGGGACACCCTGCTGGGGGGGGGAATCTGATAGAGGACACCCTGCTGGGGGGGGGGGGACTCTGATGGGGGACACCCTGCTGGGGGGGGGACTCTGATGGGGGACACCCTGCTGTGGGGGGGGGACTCTGATGGGGGACACCCTGCTGTGGGGGGGACTCTGATGGGGGACACCTGCTGTGGGGGGGACTCTGATGGGGGACACCTGCTGTGGGGGGGACTCTGATGGGGGACACCTGCTGTGGGGGGGACTCTGATGGGGGACACCTGCTGTGGGGGGACTCTGATGGAGACACCTGCTGTGGGGGGGACTCTGATGGAGACACCTGCTGTGGGGGGGACTCTGATGGAGACACCTGCTGTGGGGGGGACTCTGATGGGGGACACCTGCTGTGGGGGGGGGGACTCTGATGGGGGACACCTGCTGTGGGGGGGGGGACTCTGATGGGGGACACCTGCTGTGGGGGGACTCTGATGGAGACACCCTGCTGTGGGGGACAACTGCTGTGGGGGGCTCTGATGGGGACACCCTGCTGTGGGGGGACTCTGATGGAGACACCCTGCTGTGGGGGACACCTGCTGTGGGGGCTCTGATGGGGACACCTGCTGTGGGGGGCTCTGATGGGGACACCCTGCTGTGGGGGACACCTGCTGTGGGGGGACTCTGATGGGGACACCCTGCTGTGGGGGGACTCTGATGGAGACACCTGCTGTGGGGGGACTCTGATGGGGACACCCTGCTGTGGGGGGACACCTGCTGTGGGGGGCTCTGATGGGGACACCCTGCTGTGGGGGGACTCTGATGTGGACACCCTGCTGTGGGGGGCTCTGATGGGGACACCCTGCTGTGGGGGGACTCTGATGGGGACACCCTGCTGTGGGGGACACCTGCTGTGGGGGGCTCTGATGGGGACACCCTGCTGTGGGGGACACCTGCTGTGGGGGGCTCTGATGGGGACACCTGCTGTGGGGGGCTCTGATGGGGACACCCTGCTGTGGGGGACACCTGCTGTGGGGGGCTCTGATGGGGACACCCTGCTGTGGGGGACACCTGCTGTGGGGGGCTCTGATGGGGACACCTGTTGTGGGGGGCTCTGATGGGGACACCTGCTGTGGGGGGCTCTGATGGGGACACCCTGCTGTGGGGGGACTCTGATGGGGACACCCTGCTGTGGGGGGCTCTGATGGGGACACCCTGCTGTGGGGGGACTCTGATGGGGACACCCTGCTGTGGGGGACACCTGCTGTGGGGGGCTCTGATGGGGACACCCTGCTGTGGGGGCTCTGATGGGGACACCTGCTGTGGGGGGCTCTGATGGGGACACCCTGCTGTGGGGGACACCTGCTGTGGGGGGACTCTGATGGGGACACCCTGCTGTGGGGGGACTCTGATGGAGACACCTGCTGTGGGGGGACTCTGATGGGGACACCCTGCTGTGGGGGGACACCTGCTGTGGGGGGCTCTGATGGGGACACCCTGCTGTGGGGGGACTCTGATGTGGACACCCTGCTGTGGGGGGCTCTGATGGGGACACCCTGCTGTGGGGGGACTCTGATGGGGACACCCTGCTGTGGGGGACACCTGCTGTGGGGGGCTCTGATGGGGACACCCTGCTGTGGGGGACACCTGCTGTGGGGGGCTCTGATGGGGACACCTGCTGTGGGGGGCTCTGATGGGGACACCCTGCTGTGGGGGACACCTGCTGTGGGGGGCTCTGATGGGGACACCCTGCTGTGGGGGACACCTGCTGTGGGGGGCTCTGATGGGGACACCTGTTGTGGGGGGCTCTGATGGGGACACCTGCTGTGGGGGGCTCTGATGGGGACACCCTGCTGTGGGGGGACTCTGATGGGGACACCCTGCTGTGGGGGGCTCTGATGGGGACACCCTGCTGTGGGGGGACTCTGATGGGGACACCCTGCTGTGGGGGACACCTGCTGTGGGGGGCTCTGATGGGGACACCCTGCTGTGGGGGCTCTGATGGGGACACCTGCTGTGGGGGGCTCTGATGGGGACACCCTGCTGTGGGGGACACCTGCTGTGGGGGGACTCTGATGGGGACACCCTGCTGTGGGGGGACTCTGATGGAGACACCTGCTGTGGGGGGACTCTGATGGGGACACCCTGCTGTGGGGGGACACCTGCTGTGGGGGGCTCTGATGGGGACACCCTGCTGTGGGGGGACTCTGATGTGGACACCCTGCTGTGGGGGGCTCTGATGGGGACACCCTGCTGTGGGGGGACTCTGATGGGGACACCCTGCTGTGGGGGACACCTGCTGTGGGGGGCTCTGATGGGGACACCCTGCTGTGGGGGACACCTGCTGTGGGGGGCTCTGATGGGGACACCTGCTGTGGGGGGCTCTGATGGGGACACCCTGCTGTGGGGGACACCTGCTGTGGGGGGCTCTGATGGGGACACCCTGCTGTGGGGGACACCTGCTGTGGGGGGCTCTGATGGGGACACCTGTTGTGGGGGGCTCTGATGGGGACACCTGCTGTGGGGGGCTCTGATGGGGACACCCTGCTGTGGGGGGACTCTGATGGGGACACCCTGCTGTGGGGGGCTCTGATGGGGACACCCTGCTGTGGGGGGACTCTGATGGGGACACCCTGCTGTGGGGGACACCTGCTGTGGGGGGCTCTGATGGGGACACCCTGCTGTGGGGGACACCTGCTGTGGGGGGCTCTGATGGGGACACCTGCTGTGGGGGGCTCTGATGGGGACACCCTGCTGTGGGGGACACCTGCTGTGGGGGGCTCTGATGGGGACACCTGCTGTGGGGGGCTCTGATGGGGACACCCTGCTGTGGGGGACACCTGCTGTGGGGGGCTCTGATGGGGACACCTGCTGTGGGGGGCTCTGATGGGGACACCTGCTGTGGGGGGCTCTGATGGGGACACATGCTGTGGGGAGACACTGATGGCAACTCTGATGTAAGGGGGCAGAGGCTGCATTTGATGTGACACAGGCTGCATGTAAGGACGGACTGCTGGGGACACCTGATGGCATCTGGTGGCAGGCGACGTGGCTAGTGACACACTCGGGGCTCCCACTGATTCTGCATTATGGTGAGTTGAATGATTTCATTTTTTATTACAATGTAATAATAGAAATAATGAGCTTCAATCATCCTGACACCATAACAACCATGGTGCCGGGATGATTGAAGCGCTAACATCAGGTGTTTGGAGTATCTTTATCTGCTGATTGTTAAACTTTGTAGAATACACATTTCTTTTGTTGTGTAGGATCTGGGCCTGCTGTCCCTCTCTCCCTCGCCCTCTCCCTCCATCCCTCGTTCATCTCAGACGCTAACCACACTACCTTAGAGCCACGCCCACTATTTCGCTGAAACCACGCCCATTTCCACCAAGTGGGAGGGGTCAAAAAAGGGCAGGGTCTGGCGCCCCCCCATCCTAAAACTTCACCAGCCGCCACTGCTTCTTACATCGGTGGTCAATGGGAAGAATGCTCCTTACATTGGTGATCAATGGGAAGAATGCTCCTTGCATTGGTGATCAATAGGAAGAATGCTTCTTACATTGGTGATCAATGGGAAGAATGCTCCTTACATTGGTGATCAATGGGAAGAATGCTCCTTGCATTGGTGATCAATAGGAAGAATGCTCCTTACATTGGTGATCAATGGGAAGAATGCTCCTTACATTGGTGATCAATGGGAAGAATGCTCCTTACATTGGTGATTAATGGGAAGAATGCTCCTTGCATTGGTGATCAATGGGAAGAATGCTCCTTACATTGGCGATCAATGGGAAGAATGCTCCTTACATTGGTGATCAATGGGAAGAATGCTCCTTACATTGGTGATCAATGGGAAGAATGCTCCTTACATTGGTGATCAATGGGAAGAATGCTTCTTACATTGGTGATCAATGGGAAGAATGCTTCTTACATTTGTGGTCAGTAGGAAAAATGTTCCTTGCATTGGTGGCTTGTGGAAAGAATACTCCTTACATTGGTGATCAATGGGAAGAATGCGCCTTACATTGGTGATCAATGGGAAGAATGCTTCTTACATTTGTGGTCAGTAGGAAAAATGCTCCTTACGCTGGTGACTTGTGGAAAGAATATTCCTTACATTGGTGATCAGTGGGAAGAAAGTCCCCTTACATTGGTGATCAGTGGGAAAAATATTCCCTACATGGAATCCAAGTTGAGAAAGGCTGATCTGCAGATTACACTTACGCAGGAGGTGCTGTCTGAGCTATTGGCACTACCGTGAAGTATCTGACTATCAAACTGACAGCCAGTTGTGGTATTTTGACAGGTCTAGTGGCCATGGCAGAGGAGGAAGCCCTGAACATACAAGCTACACCCAAGGTGTTTGCATGAATTTTTTTTTAGGTGTCCCTTATACTCCTAAGGTCCAGCGACAGTGGCAATGCAGTGGTCCCTAAGGGTACCCCAAATCACCCAAATTGAAATTCCTCACTGACTGGAGGATGGGGACACAAATACTGTTTAACTGTTCTACAGGTATACTATATTGTTTTATCTGTTCTACAGGTAAACTACACTTACCGGACACTTTATTAGGTACACCTGTTCAATTGCTTGGTAACACAAATTGCTAATCAGCCAATCAATGGCAGCAACTCAATGCATTTAAGCATCTAGATGCAGTGAAGAAAACTTGCTAAAGTTCAAACCGAGCATCAGAATGGGGAAGAAAGGGTATTTAAGTGACTTTGAACATGGCATGGTTGTTGGTGCCAGACGGGCTAGTCTGAGTATGATAGACAGGTAACAGTAACTCAAATAACCACTCGTTACAACCAAGGTATGCAGAATACTGTCTCTGAATGCACAACACATCGAACCTTAAAGCAGATGGACTACATCATCAGAAGACCACACTGGGTGCCACTCCTGTGAGCTAAGAACAGGAAACTGAGGCTACAATTTGCACAGGCTCACCAAAATTGGACAATAGAAGATGTTGCCTGGTCTGATTTCAGTCGATTTCAGCTGTGACATTCAGATGGTAGGGTCAGAATTTGGCATAAATAACATGAAAGCATGGATCCATCCTGCCTTGTATCAAAGGTTCAGGCTCATGGTGTGTCAAGTCCTTGGTGTGAGGCCGGATTGTTGTGAGGGCGCTCCTTGCGGCTAAGTGCAGCGTATCCCTGGGAGTGAGACAGGGAGTACGGTGCCCAAAGGTGCACGGATTCCTGGATGCTGTTTGCAGGGTAGCTGGGTTGCTGAGGGCAGCTGGGGTGCGCTGGTAAACCTGATTGGGCAGCCGTGCGAGGAAAGGATCCCAGTGGAGCAACTAGGAACAAGGTCAAGCCAGGCCAGGGGTCATACACAACAGGATCAGTCAGAGAAAAGGTACAACAAGATAAACCAGGAACAGAGTCGGTAGCCAGATCAGTGGTCAAACACCGTGCGGACAAGCAAAGGTACAGGTGCGGAGACTGGAGGGTAGTCAGGTCCAAGCCGCGGCTAGATGCAGGCGGAGAGCAGGAAGAGTCAGGCAAGCTGAGCAGTCAATAGGAATCAGATACAAGCAGGTACAAGGGACACAGGAAGCTGATGATAATCCAGCAACTTGCATGCATCTGCAGTAGGCTTAAATAGGTCAGAGGGCGCCAACAACTGTGACTGTGTGTGCTCTCGCTGGTGCGCGTCTGTGCGCACCTGCCGTAGCGCACCTGCGTGCACCCGCCGTAGCGCACCTGCGTGCACCCATCGTTACGCGCCTGTCTGCCGCATGACCTTGGCAGTTTTCCCTGACATGGTGTAATGGTGTGGGGGATATTTTCTTTGCACAGTTTGGGCCCCTTAGTACCAGTTGAGCATCGTTTAAACACCACGGCCTACCTGAGTATTGTTGCTGACCATGTCCATCCCTTTATGACTACAGTGTGCCCATCTTCTGATGGCTCCTTCCAGCAGGATAATACACCATGTCACAAAGCTCAAATCATCTCATCACTGGTTTCTTGAACATGACAATGAGCTCACTGTACTCCAATGGCCTCCACAGTCACCAGATCTCGATCCAATAGAGCACCTTTGGGATGTGGAGGAACAGGAGTTTTGCATCATGGATATGCAGCTGACAAATCTGCAGCAACTGCGTGATGCTATTATGTCAATATGGACCAAAATCTCTGAGGAATGTTTCCAACACCTTGCTGAATCTATGCCATGAAGAATGAAGGCAGTTCTGAAGGCAAAAGGGGGTCCAACCTGGTACTAGTAAGGTGTGCCTAAAAAATTGGAAGGTGAGTTTGTATATTGTTATTACAACATAAACAGGGTCTCTCTAAGTAGTAATAATCGTATCTTATGCTCTTCACAGTTCAATTCCGCATTTAAGTGTAGATTAAAAGTTCATAAAGGTTGGAAAGATGCATTATTACAATTTATTTTCTCTGCATTTTACACACACAAGTGAATGGCTTATGCAACAAACCATGTAATTGGTCAGTTGGTACACACCCATCCAGCAATGTTTACATACCAACGTTCATTCTCTGTTCCAAAAAAGTATGTTACACAACGTTTCTGAGTAATTTGTAACGGTTACATAATAACATCTAGGTTCTGTGCTACATTTCTCTTCCTGGAAATTGTGTCCACCATTATTTATTATAGGTACTTCTATAGCGACATCAATTTACACAGTGCTTTACATATAAAGTATATTGTACATTCACTTCTGTCCCTGCCCTCAAGGGGCTTACAATCTAAGGTCCCTAACTCACATTCATACATACACATACTAGGGCAATTTAGACAGGAGCCAATTAACCTACCAGCATGTCTTTGGAGTGTTGGAGGAAACCGGAGTATTTCTAGTATTTCTTGTTGGTGCGTCTACCATCTGACCCATAAAATTGTCCTCAAGACATTTAGGAACTGGCGAGCCTTAGATGAATGCGTGGTTCCCTCCACCCAGTCTATGTCTGGATAATTAAATCCCCCATTATAATAACACTTCCTTGCTGCTAATCCAAATTATGATAGGAGGTCCCCCTCCTCCCTCAGGTTAGGGGCCTATAGCATACTCTCAGTATTATTTTCCCCTTAGCTTCATCCCTTTGGAGCTCTACCCATAAGGATTCCACCTCTTCCCTAGCCCCCCTAGTGATGTCATCTCTCACATTCACTTGTACATTATTCTTGATATATAGGCATACCCCTCCCCCTTTTTTACCCTCTCTATCCTTGCAATAAAGGGAATACCCTTGAAGGGTTATCAGCCAATCATGAGAGCTGTTGAACCAGGTCTCTGAAATTCCCACAAAATCCAAATCCTCCTCGTACAACAGTATCTCTAGTTCACCCATCTTGTCCACCAGGCTCCTGGCATTGGTGAACATGCCACATAGTTTAAACCGGTCGCATACTATCCTCTTATTGGGTGTTCCGAGATTGCAACTAGGACTTGTTACTATATTTACCTTGGGTTTATGTGCTTTAGTCAACCTACCACTAATGCCCCCAATACTACCCTCTGGAATATGTTTTGCGCTGACTATCTCTACCTCTAGAAACCCCCCCCCCCCCCCGTTGCCCAGTTTGAAAACCCCTCTAACTTTTTGGCCATCTTTACTCCCAGCAGATCTGCACCCTCTTCATTTAGGTTCAATTACCCCCCAAAGAAAGCTCTATTTGTGGGAAAAAAGGACATATATTATAATTGGGTAGAGTGTCGCACGACCGCGCAATTGTCAGTTAAAATAACGCAGTGCCATGTCACAAAAAATGGCCTGGGGTGAATCTTTCGGAGGTCAAGTGGTTAATTTGCAGGGATTTCTTCTCACTTCCTGTTTGGTTATGGGACAGGAAGTTAAAGGAAATCTCTGCAATGGTACATGAAAGCTGGGGGGAAAAAAAACCTGACAGGGGTTATAACCCTCCCTTGCTCTATCTAAAATGAAAAAAAAAGTTATGCCTATAGTTCTACTTTAAGTTGAATTTTTAGCTGTTGGCCCAAAAATAGGTTTTGCACAGAAACATCTATCATTTATGGATGTCTTATGGATGTCATACAAAAATAAGATTATAAGATTCTCATAAAGAGACCATATAAAGTCATCAGTAACACGATTATTATTGTCTCAATCATGGAGCTGTTGTAGTTCATTTGAATCTTTCACTTAGGAATAGTAATGGCAGGGTGAGGACAGAAGCCCAGTTTCTTCATCTCTAGTTCGTGTTGATGGTAGTGTTGCAATATATTGAAGATTGTTTTTTTCTGGTGGACTTTGACAATCAGCCAAGCAGAAAGCTTAGTCACTTGAATCCATTCCCAGCCCCGTTATTGAAGTGGACTGAGCTCATGCCAGATGGCTTCTCTAATTGAAACTGTGCTACAAGTGATAGTGGCCGCACGTCTCCGAAAAATGTTCCATCAACAGGTCACACCTCTGATTTCATTGGCTGTGGTCTGTGGGTTCTCCTCTCCAAATCTCTGTGTCCTAAAATACAAAAATATGGCCGTCCCTTACTGACATACTGACAGTAAGTCTGAAATTTTTAAAGTGGATGTAAACCTTCATATATACCCAGTGAAGTGAACAGCCTCGGATGATACACAGGGATGGAACTCATCCTCCTACATAAGTTTTACATGTATATCTGTTGTCTTCAGCTTTATATATTCTTTAGAAAGTGCACATCGTGTTAGAATTTTTTCTTCCTGTTCCAGCAGTGGGAGAGGAGTCCGGCCATCCACTGTGTGAGAGCTGATTGGAGGAAAGGCACCCCCCACCCCCACATAGATAGACAGATTAATGAAGAAACATGCAGAGCTGTGTTGTGAATAGACAAACTCTCTGCTAATCTATCTCTATGCACCCTCCCCAAATTTCCAGCTGCTTTTTACTCCTGTCTGAGAACTTGTTAGAGGTTATCATGCTGATAACAGAGGAACAGAGCAGCAGAAAGACACGGGACTTAGGGCTCATCCAGGGAATTCAGCAAATATCACTCAAAGTATGGGCAACTTTTCATTAAGCCTTATGCCCCGTACACACGGTCGGATTTTCCGAAAGGAAATGTTCGATGGGAGCTTGTTGTCGGAAATTCCGACCGTGTGTAGGCTCCATCGGAATTTCCATCACACAAAATTTGAGATCTGGATCTCAAATTTTCCGACAACAAAATCCGTTGTCGTAAATACCGATCGTGTGTGCACAATTCCGACACACAAAGTTTCACGCATGCTCGGAATCAAGCAGGAGAGCCGCACTGGCTATTGAACTTCCTTTTTCTCAGCTCGTCGTATGTGTTGTACGTCACTGCGTTCTTCACGTTTGGAATTTCCGACAAGATTTGTGTGATCATGTGTATACAAGACAAGTTTGAGCCAACATCCGGAAAAAAAAACCCATGGATTTTGTTGTCGGAATGTCCGATCATGTGTACGCGGCATTAGGCCCCTTTGATACTGGAGGTCTTTTTCAGGGACTTTAGCTCTAAAAATAGCGCCCGTAAAGCACCTGAAAAATGCCTCATCTGCAATCCCAGTGTGAAAGCCCTCGGGCGCTGGCAGGAAATCAGAAAAAGTCCTGCAAGCAGCTTCTTTGAGGCACTTTAAGAGCAGTGTATCCACCGCTCCTAAAGAGCCCCTGCCCATTGAAATCAATGGGCAGCACCGCCGAAGCGCCTGCAAAGTGCCTCGGCAATGGTGCATTGTGGGCGCTTTTAACCCTTTATTTGGCCGCTAGCGGGGGTTAAAAGTGCCCCTCTAGCGGCCGAAAAAACGCTCCTCCTCCTCTAAAACAACAGTAAAGCACCGTTAAAACTAGCGTCACTTTACCGCCGACGCCCCACGCTGTAGTGTGAACAACAAGTGAATTGCACAAGGGCCTGCACCGCATTCCTTTTCAATTAACGCGTTTCATTGTGGTGAAATTTGAGCCCAGTCATTTTAAATGGGCTGAAATCGCACCGCATCTCACCAAAATTGGGCATGCACAAATTTTGGAGCAGTGCTGCAACCGTATCGCATGGTCCTTATATGATGCGATCCGGTGCAGCCAAACACACTGTGTTTGTGACCAATGTTTGGGGTGTACTGCGGTGGATTGCATTGACATCCACTGTAGATTGCAAGATTTAAATGCGATGCGGGAAACTCGAAACGCGATTTGCAGGTTTCCCAAGCCACATTCTAGTGTGAACCTAGGCTTAGGCCGGGTTCACATTGGTACGACACGACAGTCGTACCAATTTGGATCCGACTTTGCCCTGCGACTTGAAGTCTGACATGCGTTCGGATTCAATAAACAGGGATCCCACTTTGCTCCCCGACAATACCAGGCATTGTGTCTGGTATGAATCTTTAGGGGAAACTCCACGCCAAATTAAAAAAAAAAAAAAAACGACATGGGTTCCCTCTCCAGGAGCATACCAGGCCCTTCGGTCTGCTATGGATTTTAAGGGGAACCCCCCATGCCGAAAAATCTGCGTGGGGCCCCCCCCCCAAAATCCATACCAGTCCCTTATCCTAGCCCACAGCCTGGCAGGTCAGGAAAGGGGGTGGGGATAAGCGAGCGCCCCCCCCCTTCTGAACCGTACCAGGCCGCCCGTGCCATTTTTTCGGCATGGGGGGTTCCCCTTCAAATCCATAGCAGACCAAAGGTCCTGGTATGCTCTTGGATGGGGGACCCATGCCGTTTTTTTTTTTTTATTTGGCGTGGAGTTCCCCTTTAAGATCATCAGAGCACAAGTCACATTCCAAAGTCGGATCAGTTAGGATGGCGATCTGACGGGGATCTGACTTCGATCCGACTTCAGTGATATTCAATGGGCTGAAGTAGCATCAAAAGTCTGACCAAAGTAGTGCAGGGAGTATTTTCAAAGTTAAACCAACTTATTCGCACCGGTTAAGACGGCTCCCATAGGGAAACTTTTTTTGCTTTTCACACATCATGCGACATGAGCTCCCAATGTTGGAGCGTTTGTCGTACCATTTGTAATTTGTAATAAAAACATCTTTGCCGTTTTGAAGCTTCCCTTCAACCACTTTGCATATTATTTTATATATACTGTGATTCTGTACTTGCCAAATATGCTGCAGAAATCTCCCTCCACTGAGTCTGGCTGCAATCATTTTAACTGTGGGCAGCTGAAGCTGCTCCCTGTTCACTTCCTGGATTTACACACAGAGGCACACCTCCACCCCTGCAGCTTTCATTGGCCCTCTTATGACTCATCCCCCCCCCTCCCTCCCTGGCAAACTCTCACAAGAGTGAGAGAGAGAGCTGTGCATGTCATAAGCCTAGGCTTTTTACCAAACAAGAAACAGGAAGTGGGCTGTATAAGGGATTTACTGGCAGAAAAAAAATGTTTTACTATCCAAAGTTAAAACAACAAGAGCAGAAGATTTAATAGAAGATTTAATAGGTGGAAAGATGAAAAAATGACTGAAGTTCCGCTTTAAAGTGGATGTAAACCCTCACATACACCCAGTGAAGTGAACAACCTCAGATGATTCATGAGAGGAAACAAATCCTCCGACATATGTTTTACTTGTTTATCTGCAGCCCTTTCTTCCTTACACCCCTTCAGAAGAGCAGAAAAGTGTTAAAATCCTTCTCCATCTGTCAGGAGCACAGGGGAAAGGATGGAGAGACCGCAGTAACAGTGTGTGAACAGAACAGGTATTTGTGTGTTTACACACACACTTCCATGTTCTGTCCCTCGTGCTCGCGATTGCTCGTGGCCAGCGTTCATCCCGACCATTGGCCACGAGCATCGCCATTCCCGCTGTGCAGTGGGCACATGCACGTGCCTCCAGCGGTGCGCGGGCACCTGCTATCCCAATCCGGCAAGCCGACGTATAGCTACGATGGTTCGCGGGATCGTGCCGACCTGCCGCAGTAAAATGACGGCGGCTGTTCGGCAAGCAGTTAAAGTATTAACATTGGTGTAAATCATTTTGTTGCCGGGCAGGTAGCTTCTATGTCTCAGAGGATCTCCACTGACTCCATGGCTTGTAAAGTAGTGTAAAAACCTGGAAATTGAAGTGGCACACCACTGCTAAGAGGTACAGATACAACTTTCTTCTAATATGAGTCAGGGGGACAGTCCAAAAAGTAGCCAACGTGTTTCGAGGGTCCAAGTGTGCCCCTGGTTAGTACTTCTGGAAGGCAGAAGTGCTAACCACTAAGCCACTGTGCTGCCTTTACAAGTCAATGCTTTCGCATTTGTGCTCCATACAGCCCTGTTAAAATTGACATGATTTTCTTTCTTTCAGCAAGACCCTTTATAAAAAAATATTTTTTATCTAAACATAAAAAGAGAAAAGAAATTGACAAGAACAGAAAAAAGTAAGATGGTGTAAAAGGGGACCTCAAGCATCACACCAGAGGGCTAAATATTGCGCCCACCATTAGTATGGGCCAATACTGAGTAGGGATGAAGTGGCTGAAGAGCTGGTGTAGTAAGGAGGGGTTTGGGTTCCTGGAGGACTGGGCCGACTTCTCAGTCGGTAACCGGTACTATAGAAGGGACGGACTGCACCTAAATGAGGAGGGTGCAGATCTGCTGGGAATGAAGATGGCCAAAAAGTTAGAGGGGTTTTTAAACTAGGCGATGGGGGAGGGTCCAGAGACAGTGATAGCCAGCGCGGAAGATATTCCAGAGGGTAGTATTGGGGGCATTAGTGGTAGGTTAGCCAAAGCACAAAAACACAAGGTGAGTATAGTAGCAAGTCCTAGTTGCAATCTTGAAACACCCAATACAAGGACAATATGGGACCGGTCTAAACTATGTGGCATGTTCACCAATGCCAGGAGCATGGCGGACAAGATGGGTGAACTAGAGATACTGTTGTACAAGGAGGATTTGGATTTTGTGGGAATTTCAGAGACCTGGTTCAACAGCTCTCATGATTGGCTAGCAAACATTCAAGGGTATACCCTATACCGCAAGGATAGAGAGGGTAAAAAAGGGGGAGGGGTATGCCTATATATCAAGAATAATGTACAAGTGAATGTGAGAGATGACATCACTGAGGGGGCTAGGGAGGAGGTGGAATCTTTATGGGTAGAGCTCCAAAGGGATGAAGATAAGGGGAAAATATTACTGGGAGTATGCTATAGGCCCCCTAACCTGAGGGAGGAAGTGGAGACGGATCTCCTATCACAAATTGGATTAGCAGCAAGGATGGGAAGTGTTATCATAATGGGGGATTTTAATTATCCAGACATAGACTGGGCGGAGGGAACCGCGCATTCATTTAAGGCTCGCCAGTTCCTTAGTGTCTTGCAGGACAATTTTATGGGTCAGATGGTAGACGCACCAACTAGAAATAAAACATTACTAGATCTACTGATTACCAACAATACAGACCAATACAGACCTGATAACAGATGTGGAAATACGGGGCAATTTAGGTAACAGCGATCACAGGTCAATTAGTTTCAGTATAAATCACACAAATAGGAAACGTGAAGGGAACACAAAGACACTGAATTTCAAAAGAGCCAACTTCCCTAAACTACAAACCTTGCTAAAAGGCATAAATTGGGATAAAATATTAGGAACAAAGAATACGGAGGAGAGATGGGTTTGCTTTAAGAGCATATTAAATAAGGGCATTAGCCAATGTATCCCATTGGGTAATAAATTTAAAAGAGCGAACAAACATCCTGGATGGCTTAACTCCAATGTAAAAATGCATATAAAAGCAAAGGAGAAGGCCTTCAAAAAATACAAGGTTGAGGGATCATCCTCAGCATTCAGAATTTATAAAGAATGCAATATGAAATGTAAGGGTGCAATTAGGATGGCTAAGATAGAACATGAAAGACACATAGCGGAGGAGAGCAAAAAAAATCCCAAGAAATTCTTTAAGTATGTAAACAGTAAAAAAGGGAGGACAGACCATATTGGCCCCATAAAGAATGAGGAAGGACATCTGGTTACAAAGGATGGGGAGATGGCGAAGGTATTGAATTTATTCTTCTCCTCAGTCTTCACAAGTGAATCGGGGGGCTTCAGTAACCAAAACTGCAGTGTTTATCCTCATGACACAACACAGGAAGCACCTACATGGTTAACAGAGGACGGAATTAAAATTAGCCTTGAGAAACGTAACATTAATAAATCACCGGGACCAGATGGCTTGCATCCGAGGGTACTTAGGGAACTCAGTCAGGTGATTGCCAGACCGTTGTTCCTAATTTTTACAGACAGTCTATTGACTGGAATGGTACCAGCTGATTGGAGAAAAGCCAATGTAGCACCAATATTTAAAAAGGGCCCAAAAAACATCCCTGGGAATTACAGACCAGTTAGCCTAACATCAATAGTATGTAAACTCTTGGAGGGGATGATAAGGGACTATATACAAGATGTTAGTAATAAGAATAATATCATTAGCAGTAATCAGCATGGATTCATGAAGAATCGTTCTTGCCAAACCAATCTATTAACCTTCTATGAGGAGGTGAGTTGCCATCTAGATAAAGGAAAGCCCGTAGACGTGGTGTATCTGGATTTTGCAAAAGCATTTGACACAGTTCCCCATAAACGTTTACTGTACAAAATAAGGTGCGTTGGCATGGACCATAGGGTGAGTACATGGATTGAAAACTGGCTACAAGGGCGTGTTCAGAGGGTGGTGATAAATGGGGAGTACTCAGAATGGTCAGGGGTGGGTAGTGGGGTTCCCCAGGGTTCTGTGCTGGGACCAATCCTATTTAATTTGTTCATAAACGACCTGGAGGATGGGATAAACAGTTCAATCTCTGTATTTGCAGACGATACTAAGCTAAGCAGGGCAATAACTTCTCCGCAGGATGTGGAAATCTTGCAAAAAGACCTGAACAAATTAATGGGGTGGGCGACTACATGGCAAATGAGGTTCAATGTAGAAAAATGTAAAATAATGCATTTGGGTGGCAAAAATATGAATGCAATCTATACACTGGGGGGAGAACCTCTGGGGGAATCTAGGATGGAAAAGGACCTGGGGGTCCTAGTAGATGATAGGCTCAGCAATGGCATGCAATGCCAAGCTGCTGCTAATAAAGAATATTGGCATGTATTAAAAGGGGGATCAAATGCAGAGATAAAACGATAATTCTCCCGCTCTACAAGACTCTGGTCCGGCCGCACCTGGAGTATGCTGTCCAGTTCTGGGCACCAGTCCTCAGGAGGGACGTACTGGAAATGGAGCGAGTACAAAGAAGGGCAACAAAGCTAATAAAGGGTCTGGAGGATCGTAGTTATGAGGAAAGGTTGCGAGCACTGAACTTATTCTCTCTGGAGAAGAGACGCTTGAGAGGGGATATGATTTCAATTTACAAATACCGGACTGGTGACCCCACAATAGGGATAAAACTTTTTCGCAGAAGAGAGTTTAACAAGACTTGTGGCCACTCATTACAATTAGAAGAAAAGAGGTTTAACCTTAAACTACGTAGAGGGTTCTTTACTGTAAGAGCGGCAAGGATGTGGATTCCCTTCCACAGGCGGTGGTCTCAGCGGGGAGCATTGATAGCTTCAAGAAACTATTAGATAATCACCTGAATGACTGCAATATACAGGGATATGTAATGTAATACTGACACATAATCACACACATAGGTTGGACTTGATGGACTTGTGTCTTTTTTCAACCTCACCTACTATGTAACTATGTAACCTCCCAAAATCTGCCAAAAACTAATTGTATGAATTCCCCAGCCGAGAGTTGTACACACTGGATACTGGATGCTATGTAAGAACAGCCCTGGAAAAATATAACATTGGCCATGGTCATTTTCTGCCATGGATTTGTTTCTGTTGAGAATTTTCAGCGTATCTAATTGTGTAATATGCCGCTAAACACACAGAGGGGATTCTGGAAATAGACATTCCATGAAGCCAGGCTACTCTGGAATAAAGGTGAATTGTGTGGATCTGCTCTGTCCTAATGACATCCAGACCCAACTGATGTCTTTCATAGAGACAAGTTTGGTAATGAGGATTAATGAAGATCATGAATTTCCAAGAAGGACTAATTAGATTGTGTAATTACATTGTATCAGTTCAGTCTGACTCATTGATATGGGGTAAACAGACCTGTGAATGCCCACACAAAGCTGAATATACACTAATAGAATTTCATTCTAAATGTTTTATTTTAAAGAAGTATAGCCAAAGCTCATTTGGCTGTACTTCTCCTGTGGATCACAGCAGTGCAGTTTGTTCTGCAGCCCTAAAACCCATTTTCAGCAGACAGTGAGCTAAAGCCCGCTGTTGGCTGATGTCATAGAGCCAGGCCAAGCTCTGAAATGATCACAACCATATGGTCGGGATCCACCCAAATGCCTAGACCGGCATCTGGCTTAGACTCTCAGCGAGCCACTGAGAGCCTGAGCCAGCTACTCCCGCCCCTCCACAGCTCAGCGCTCACGAGAAGGCTTCCAGTGACTGATAGTCACCAGCTCACTGCAGGCTGAAGACCAAGAACTGAGTGAATCAGTAGTTTTTGTTCGCTCGATTCTCGGTTTAGAGGCAACGGAGCACAGATGCAGCTGGGATTGGTGCTGCAGCCATTTAGGTGAGAATGACTGTGTTTTTTTAAAGCTATGCTTTTAAGAATGTTCCCTTAATTTTCTAATTGTTATTGGGGTAAAAACGACCTACGTTTTCTAATACAGCAAAAAGGAGCCAGATGAAAAAAAATATTCCAGAATAAACAGATTTCTAACAGCGTATGTGTCTTTGGGAAATTCTGTTCATTAAATATTTGAATGTTAAGTTGGAGTACTTGCAAACAACATTTGCCCAGTCATCGAATGTGCAAAGAATTTTCATATGAATGTTCGTATGAATATTTGTAAAGATGTTCGTTTAACCAGCATCCAGCCCACGTTAGATCAGCACTGGCAGCCAATTGCTGCCAGCACTGACAGTGTGTTCTGGTAGGGGGCCAGTCAACACAAAGGCACATCAGGGGAGATTGCCACACTAAAATCACTTGTGTTAGTATGGTGATCTCTCAAATGCACTCCGCTAACTAAAATGTAGAAGGGTAGCCATACACATGGGAGTTGCAATCAGCCTTTATTGCTCAGGTCTGGTGATTCTAATTATGATTATTATACAGGATTTATATAGCGCCAACGGTTTGCACAGAGCTTTACAAAATTAAGGCAGACACTATAGTTATAATACAATTTGGTACAAGAAGAATCAGAGGGCGAGGATCTTGCGAGGACCGACGAGAGAGGTTTGGTCGATATTTTGAGACCAGGTTAGTGATGTAGCTCGGGGAATAGTTGTGGATGGCTTTGTAAGTTGTTGTTAGGACTTTGAATTTTTTTTGTTGGGTGAACGGAAGCAAGTGGAGATACTGGCAGAGAGGGGTGACAGACACTCTTGTTTCGATTGGAAATTGACCATCCTAATTGACATCCCCTTTCTGGGAAAACAATCTGGATGTTAGAATATGCTCTTGATCACTACTGTTCCCTCTGCATTGATAAGATCCTAGCAGTTAGAGCACCAAAGTTATATATACAGTATATGTATATCTGTAGCAAAGTCCCAGGGCCCCTGAAGCCCAATGGTGACCTCCAGAGTTAGGGACAGCTGACATCCTTCAGTGTAGTGTGGGTTACAAGGCATGGTGGGTGTAATGCAAGATGAACAGTTGGGCGCCAGACACTTTTTGAATTTAAAGAGATTTATTGCCTCCTAAACAGAACTGTGGGAGAGAGGATTAGGGTCAGGACACCCTTAGGTAGATGCAATGTTAACTGACAGACTCAGAGACTTCTAAAGGTAGTCAGCTATACAGGTGAAGGCCTCCAGTGGGACACCACTTCTGTATAGGTAGGACCGCTGTCTCCTATGGCAACAATCTTGTAGCTGTTACTAACGGTAAAGTTATTCAACTATCTAACACAAACAGTTCTCTTTACCCCACACTCACTCACTGTGGGTCTTCACTCAATGAGCTCCCAGTCTCTCTCACTAGACTTCAGATCCACTAGCCACTAGATCCCCTGAGCTCTTTCACTGTAGCACTGTAGTTTCTTCCTCAAGCATCACCCCCACTTCACTGCTGGGTCCCTGGCTTGGCACTCACAGATACTCCTCAAACTTCACCCTTGCTGACATGTTAGGTCCCTGGCTTGGCACTCCACAAGCGTCACCTCTGCTGTCCCACTGGGTCCCTGACTTGGCACTTGTCAGGTCCCGCCTCTTGATTGGATAGTTTGATTATTGTTACTGACATCAACGATGAGGCACTATTCCCCCCACTGACACCAACGATGGGCCACTATTCCTTTCACTGACACCAAGGATGGGGGCACTATTCCTCCCAATGACACCAATGATGGGTCGCTATTCCTTTCATTGACACCAATGACGGGGGCACTATTTCTCCCACTGACAACTAAGAAGGGGCACTCTTCTTGCACTGACACCAACGATGGGCCACTATTCTTTCCACTGACACCAACAATGCGGGCACTATTCCTCCCACTGACACCAATGATTGGGCACTATTCCTCCCACTGACACCTAAGATGAGGCACTATTCTTCCCACTGACACCTAAGATGGGGCACTATTCCTCACATTGACACCTAAAATGGGGCACTATTTTTGCACTGATACCAATGATGGGGCACTATTTCTCCCACTGACACCGAAGACGAGGCACTATTCTTGCACTGACACCAACAATGAGAAACTATTTCTTCCACTGACCCCCCAATGCCAAAGATGCATTGTTTACTCCCGCTGACGCCAGGAAAATTTTAACTCCCCATGGCCACAGTCCAACCCCCTAAGGCTCCATGCACACTGGACGTTAAAATAACATTATAAAAACGCCAGCTTTGTAGTGAGTCTTTCAACGTTTTTAATGTTTTTGCAATAGTGTTTATTAGCGCTTTTTTGCTTTTTTCCGCGTTAGTGTGAGCCACGTTTTTGAGCACTTATCAGCATTTATGCGCGTTTTACCTCTTTTTTGTGGTCAGAAAAACAGCTCCTGAACGCGATTTTAGGGCGTTCAGACAACAGCCCATTAACTCCACTGCTGATAAACATCCAAAAATGTCCATGTGTGCATGGACACATAGGATAACATAGAGGAGTTTATGGAATGTTAAAAAAAACACCCAAGCACCCAATAACGTTCGTTTACGAGCTTTAGTGTGCATGGAGCCTAATGCTGCGTACACACGAGCGGACTTTCCGGCATACTTGGTCCGGCGTACCGGAGTCTGACGGACAATTCGATCGTGTGTGGGCTCCAGCTGACTTTTTTTTCTCAAAAGTTTGACGGACTTAGATTTGAAACATGTCCGGTCGAAAAAGTCCGCTCGTCTGTATGATAGTTCGACGAACAAAAACCGACGCTAGGGCAGCTATTGGCTACTGGCTATGAACTTCCTTGTTTTAGTCCAGTCGTACGTCATCACGTACGAATCCGTCTGACTTTGGTTGATTGTGTGTAGGCAAGTCTGTTCATTCGTAAAGTCCGCTAGTGTGTACGCGGCATAAGGCTACTTTCACACTGAGGCGCTTTAGAGGTGCTACTAGCACTAAAAATAGCACCTGCATAGCGCCTGTAAAGAGCCACTCCTGTCTCTCCAGTGTGAGAGCCCGAGTGCTTTCACACTGCAACGGTGCGCTTGCAGGACAGTAAAAAAAAGTCCTTCGAGCAGCATCTTTGCAGCGCTGTAGGAGCGGTGTATACACAACTCCTAAAGCGCCCCCTCCCCATTGGGGCAGCACCGCCAAACTGGTTTTAACCCTTTTTCGGCCGCTAGCGGGGGTTAAAAGCACCCTGCTAGCGGCCGAATAGCGCTGCTAAAACGACGGTAAAGTGTCGCTAAAATTAGTGTCGATTTACTGCCGACGCCCGCCCGTCCCAGTGTGAAAGCAGAGTGAATACTTGTAAATCGCATGCATTCCTGCACCCGCAAGAAAGATTTAAGCAGATGCGTAGGGGTGCCATCATAATTCTTAATATCACTATCACGCATCTAAACACACAGCGCGCTTTCGTGTGCATGAAACCGCATGGTGCAAAGGCACCTGGGAGAGCCAGGTGGGAAGGACAATAAATCTGACACCTACCAGTGGCGTGTGCAGGTATCTGAGGGTGGCAGCACTTACTTACCGTACACAATTTACTTTTGGTTTCCAAATGTAACAATACACAATGATAAAACCAGTAATCCAAGAGAACTAACTTTACCAATGTTGACTGATCATTGATTAACTGACCAGAGACATTATCCAAGTTGCAGGGGGGTCAGGTCACAGCACATCATGACACATGACCATGATGACATTACTTAATAGCTGGCATTGTTATTCAAGGGTCAAAAGGTTAACTTACTTTTTTTTAACCACTTAAAGACCAGAAGGATTTGCCCCTTTGATGAACAGGCCATTTTTTGAGATACAGCACTGCGTCGCTTTAACTGACAATTGCGCGGCCGTGCGATGTTGTACCCAAACAAAACTGATGTCCTTTTTTACCCACAAATAGAGCTTTCTTTTGGAGGTATTTGATCTCCTCTGCATTTCTTATTTTTTGCGCTATAAAAAAAAAAATGCGACAATTTGAAAAAAAAATATATATTTTTTACTTTTTTTTGCTATAATAAAAATCCAAAAAAAATGTCTTCATCAGTGTAGGCCAATTTGTATTCTTCTACATATGTTTGGTAAAAAAATAACGCAATAAGCGTTTATTAATTGGTTTGCACAAAAGTTATAGCGCCTACAAAATAGGGGATAGATTTATGGCATTTTTTTTTTTTTACTAGTAATGGCGGTGGTCTGAGATTTTTGGCGGGACTGCGACATTGCAGCGGACAAATCAGACACTTTTGACACATTTTTGTGACCATTGACATTTATACAGCGGTCAGTGCTAAAAGATAAAATAAAGGGATTAACACTAGGGGGCGATCAAGGGGTTAAAGGGGTTGTAAACCCTCGTGTTTTTTCACCTTAATGCATCCTATGCATTAAGGTGAAAAAACACCTGGCAGTCACCGGCCCCTCAATCTCTTCGGCGGGGACCCGCTGTCCCTCTCTCCACAGGATCCCGCCTCTTGATTGGATAGTTTGATAACAGCGCAGCCGCCGGAGGACCACAGAAGAGGATGTTCGGGGCCACTCTGTGCAAAATGAGCTGCACAGTGGACATGTTTGTTATTTTAAAAAAAACAAAAAACGATCCTTTACAATCACTTTTAATGTTTTCCCTGGAGGAGTTTCTAACTGTGGGGGATGAGACTGAACGGAGGAGGAGAGAGATCGCTGTTCCTGATCAATAGGAACAGCAGATCTGTCTCTCTCGCTCTGTCAGAACGGGGATCTGTCTGTTTACATTGACAGATCCCCATTCTGTGGAGCGATTGTGGGCGGCCGGCGAACATTGCAGCCCCCGACCATCGGCTCCAGCCTCGCACCCTGCCCCCTATTGCTCTTAAAGCGACCGACATACACCTACGGCGATTCGCCCAGGAGAGCCAACGTGCCTGTATAATCTTTAAGCAAATAATGTTGTAAATTTTGGAGAGAATAAGGAAGGGATAGAAGCTCTGTCAGATGAGAAATGCTGTCTAGGTCTCCTTCTGGTAGGTTTCCCCTCACTTCTTGGTCTTCCTGACACCTGTTACCTGGACAGGAAGTGAGTGAACAGACTAATATTGATTATCTCAACAGTCCTTAAAGTAGAACTCCAGCCAAAACGTTGTTTTTAGTTTTGGTTAGAATAGGGAGGGAGGATAACCTCTGTCAGGTGTTTATACTTGTCTGTGTCCCTATCGGAGAGATTCATTTTTTATTTCAGATTCAGAGACAAGACAGATAAGGGGTGGAAATCTTCTCACCCTGAAAGGTGTCCCTGTAATAGTTGTACGCGTTGGGCCCATGAAAAGCTGTATCTGACATCCATTTTATTCATGTTTCAGCCATGTTATCAAAAAAAGATGCATAGCCACAGTGACCTTGCCCCTCCCTTCTCCTCCAGTTCATGCAACACACAAACTGTTAGCCCTGCCAAACCTTTCTTATCAAATCCTTGAGAAAAAAATGCAGACCCACTTGTGCCTACTACCAAATTTTCACATTTTCATCTGGAAATTCCAATAAAAATGTCAGACTCAACAGGCCTGAGTACCTCGAGTTGTAACAGATCCCCTGCCGTAAATAGCTCAGCTGGGGGTGGGGTAGCCAATACACAATGCTGATTAACTGGTTATTAGCAAAGACTCTAAACCTTCAGTATAAGTCATAAATCATTAAATAATAACAAAACAGCCATAGTAAGGACATAATTTGTAACATTTCGATTCCCAACACCCCTATGTGAAACCATATGGGGAACCAATGGAACCCCCTAGCCTCCTAGGTAAAGTAGACATGTGAAACCTGTAATATTTATATTCATTCCGAAGCAAATGTCATGCTGGACAATAATATGCACATTAGCAAACTGCAAACTGTAGGTATTCAGAGATAATAGTATCTATAGAAAACTGTATCTGGACCTTGGTCATAAACATGTTGACATCCCAGCAACCACCCGTTAGGTGATTGGTCAAATGGTCTCTGTCAACCAGGGTTTTTTTCAGTGGGAACATGGGGGAACGCAGTTCCAGGACCTCCAACACTAAAGGTGTATCGTGGCAAGGGGTGCTGCAGCGTCTGTTGATGCTGGCTACTGAGGGATCTATTGTCGCTGGAGGGGATCTTTTTTGTGGGAGTGATCTACTGTTGAGGGAGGGGTCTATTGATGATGGCTGTGGAGAGATCTGTTACTCTATTGTAGCTGGGTGGGCCATCGTCGCTGGGGGATCTATTGTTGCTGGAGAAGGGGGGTCTATTGTTGTTGGCTGCAGGGGATCTATTTTACTGCTTTTCTTGTTATCATTAACAAATTCCATACAAATTATTTAGTACCACAGATGTTATTTGGTTCTGAATTCTCTAAAAGGGGCACTACTGTGAGGCGGAACCAAGGAATGGTGCTCGGAGGTTGGTAGGGGGCAGAGACAATGAATGAATGAGTGACCGGAGTACCCGGAGGAAACCCACGCAGGCACAGGGAGAACATGCAAACTCCAAGCAGATGGTGTCATGGTCAGGATTTGAACCAGCAACCCTATTGCTGCTAGGTGAAAGTGCTAACCACTACACCACTGTGCTGCCACAAGGGGTGACTCGGCAAGGGGGAGTTCCTACACGTATTCTCTGAGAAAAAAAGCTCTGCTGTCAACACCCCCCTTGATGTGAAGAAAAGTGGAATATAACCACATCAAACCAAGGAACACCTGCCAAGTCATATGAGAGCCAATGTACCATCTTACTTGATTGATTTGGACTCTGCTGAACCAGGAAATCGTTAAGTATTCTCACCCTCAACTCAACTTTTTATTTTTCTGTTGTACAATTGTCTCTTTGTTTCTTTCTAACACCTTTTTCTGTAAACATTTTATTTGCACCATTTTTTACCTTTTGATTATTAAACAGTTTTGTTTGCATTAGTACCAATGTACTTCACATTGTTTATCTTCACCCTATGTGTTACTAGCATGCGCTGTTTTGCACATCCAGGTTTGTGCACGTTTTAACAATTCATTTCATAGATTTGGAACAGCAGCTGCCACTTATTTTATTTTAATTTTATTTCATCTAATACTTATTATTTGGTGCGGATGTATTGCTATATATATATTTTAAAAAGTGTTAAAGTGCTTGTAAAGGTTTGCGTTTTTTTTTTTAAATAACAAGCATGTCATCATGTCATACTTACCTCTGCTGTGCAGTTCATTTTGCACAGAGTGGCCCTGAACACCGACTTCTGGAGTCCCTAGGCGGCTCTCGCGGCTCCTCCTCTTATCAGATAACCCCCTAAGAGAATCGCTCTCCCGGGGGGTCCCGAGTCCAGCATTTGCGTCCATTGAAATGAATGCTGGACTCGGCCCCGCCCCCCAGCGCCCGCGTCATTGGATTTGATTGACAGCAGCGGGAGCCTATGGCTGCGCTGCTATCAATCTATCAAATCAAGAGCCGAGAACCCCGGGCAAAGGAAGAGCATGTCTCGCCAGGTGAAATTCCAGGGCTCAGGTAAGTAAAATGGGGGGGGAGGATGGGGGGCTGGTGACTGCCAGGTGTTTTTTCACCTTAATGCATATACATTAGGGTGAAAAAACCAGAGGGTTTACAACCCCTTTAAAACTCTCTCTAATATGCTAACACAACCTAAAAGAATCCCTGTCTCTTGAAGAGTGCTACTGTAATATAAATCTCTGTCTATACCTGTCTTTGGTTGCAGTGTGTGTTACAGACACATGATTTTAAAGTCATAATTGTATTGCTAATCTTGTAAAAAGTTTCGGACTCATTCGGTGGTGGCAGTTAAAAGGGTTAATCACTTAGTCAACTTAACCCAGTGACAATCACTCTCAGTCTGTTGGCACTTAGATTGTGGTCCCACGAGCTGGAGAATCTTTGTGCAGTGGTGAGGCCGAGAGTGTTTTTGTTGCGCATCAGTGACAGTGCAGTGTGAGGTCGACCAATCCTTTGTCACAAGTTGGTGAGAAGGCCAGGGGTATGACACTGCATTCATCACAGTCCCCATTGAACATATTACATCTATTCCTGTGCTGATGACAAGTGTAAAATTATGGATTGCACTTCAATTTATGACCTTGTTTGGTATCTTTGCTCTGTCCTTCTCTGTCCAAACTACAAAGACCATTTTGCCTGAGGTTCTACTGAACATATAGTGTGCACCTTCTCAGAGTAACAGAATTTTCGCAAAGGGCGTCCCCGACACCTTTTCTATTTGCTTTACCTGCACTTCTCCAGCTCTTTACCCTTACACAGCCAACATGAATACCCTGTACAGTCAGATATGGAGTAACATGTGAGCTGCTCCACTGTGACAGTGTCTCTGGGCTTAGCTACCACTCGCTAGACCTGAGTCACATGACAGGGGCAGTAACATCACTAGCCTCGCCCCCCAAGTCACCCACACTGTTGATTTCAGCACCACCTGCAGAGGGGAGTGCAGTGCAAAAGATTGCAGATAAGGTTAGTATAAGGGCTTGTCTCCACTCAACGCTTGCAAAATCTTTGAACATGCACCCAGCGTTTTTTAAGCATTTTTAGGCAGTTTATGAATATGTGTGACTGCCCTTGTATAGGGATGTTGAAAGGTTTCCTTGCAGTGCCGCGCTTTAATGTCACACTTTACATTTTAATTACATGCTGCAACGCAGCTGCTTCCATGGGTACTGTGCCTGGCATTGTCAATGCAGTTTTTGGTCATTTCAGGGGCAGAAAAAATTGCCTAAAATCTGCCGTGGTTGTCGGCAGTGGTTACAAGTACTAAGAGTGACGGTGATTGTGTGGGAGGCAACCGAACATTGTGCCACTGGCAGATCTTCAATGAACTGGCCTTTCCTGTGCAATAGCTTCTCATTTTATAGGACTGTCCCCCAAGACTCCAAAGAACTGTATGTAAAGCTACTGCTCAGAAGGGATGAGAAAATCTTCCCGGGTTCCCGGGTGCAATGAACCCCACCGACATCTAGGGAGGTTTACTTTAGAAGATGTCTCTAAAGAAAAGGAAGCCAGGCACTGCCATGGAGGACATATACCAATGCCAAAAAATACAGTATTTCTTCCAACAAAGAACTGTCAGCTCTCCGTAACAGTTCCAGTACACATTAACAATATGACTGCTGTAAGCCGACCCTTTTATAGAAAGAGGAATGGGTTATCCATTCTTCAAACTACTGGCTCTAGTGACTCAGCAGACCAGGGAAAGGGCTATTTACTGCATTAGAGGCTCTTTCTGGTGGTGAACCTGAAAAATGTTCAGGTAAAACATCACAAACTGTAGTAGAATTTCTTATTAACCAATATATATTTTATGTTATTCATATTAATTTGCATATTTTTTATTGATAATATTATTATTATTATTATTATTATTATTATTATTATTATTATTATTATTATTATTATTATTATATAGTAGTGGTCTTATCAATATTATTATTCAATTAGTAAAGCAATAGCTACTAATCTTTATTAATATACTATGTTTTCCATAGATTTAGAAAGTCTTCATTTTAAATGTTGAACTTTAGATGACCTCTCTGCTTCTTTCTGATATTTTTTATAAGATAGTTTACTGGGTAAAAGTTCATTAGGATAGTTCATTTTTAGTTTTTAAGTAAGCACTAATTAGAAAAGAAAAACTTGACAGCAGTTGATCTACAGCTTGATAAGAACATCTTATACAGGTGGTTTAGAAATAATTATATAGAATATGGGAAAGTTATGTACAGTACATTAAATTAAGTTTGACAGGGTCAAACAAAGTTCTGCTTGTCCCCCCATTCAAACTGTTAAAATACATTGAATAAGGAAATACTGATATGTATGTATATATTAATAATTAGACAATATTGAATAAAGTAATTGGCTTTGTATGAAATATATATATATATGTATATGTGTATGTTCATTTATATATATATATATATATATATATATATATATATATATATATATATATATATATATATATATATATATATTATGTAGATGATACAGTACTTTTTTGTGAAACCCATATATGTATACATGCACATAGGACTGTATAGTGAAAAACAGTGAGACATATAACACATGAGGTGGGGTTATTGAAAGTTCATTCTCCCAAAGTTGTATATTTGTTATCCTTGAAGTCTTATCAGGACAAGGAAGGTTTGATTTAACACAGCTGGGTGCCATACTGTCTCTCATATCTAGGAGAGATGGCTAAGATAGGGCTTGTAAAAGGGTACATAAATGCAAGTTTTACAATTGTTAGACAGACAAGTCCAGATAGGTGTCTATCAGGCTCACTGCCATATATGCAGCCCTATCGCACGGGTTATATCAGTGAGAACCAATATTCAAATATCTGTTGCTTTTGTTGTAACTTGTCTCCTCATACAAGTCAAATAAAAAAAACCTGCATCACTGAAGTCCTGCCTGGTTCAATACGTTATTATTGTACTTCAAAGCCCAGGATAGCAGCAAACTCGAACCTCAACCCTACTGATCATGTACAGCTGGCACATTAAAGATTCATCTGCCCATGGGATGTAAACCTGGAGCCCACAGGTATGATTGTGCTGTTAGTATGTATCTATGGAGGGGTGAAGGAGGAGGGTTGAAAAAAAGGATATAAGGACTTTGTTCAAAAGTGCTGTTACCCTTTAAAGGTTCAGACATGCTCGCTGGGGCTGGAACTTTAGATTGAATGTGTCACAATATTAAAATGTTACTAAACCCACAACAGTAAAATCAGTCTCTATATGCAGTAAATCACTCTGGAACCTAAGGGGTTAATCCTCTGCATTGGGTAAAAAGGCTGTTTGATCCTGTCTTCTCTGATCTTTCCCTTCTTCCACAATCTCCAAACCATCTCCTGATAGAACAGAGCCTTGGGGACAGGCTGCCTATGCTCAGTTTGGTGTGTATTGCTAGAGAGTTGTATTCTTTTTCTTGGGCGAGTGCATTTGATCAGCACAGGGCCAATCAGCACAGGGCCAAAAAACTGTCCAGACAGAGGGTCAAAGGTCCTGCAGCCTCATAGGACAATCAGGGGAGTATTGAAACTCCTCCTACAAGCTTTAACCAGTGCTCTGCTGAACACTGACAGAAGTCACAAGACTGCTATATACTGCTGATGAGAAAAGGTATTTAGCAGTTTATATTTACTAAAATAATTGCATTGACATGTTCTGTGTACTGTGGGAGACCCGATATAGTAAATGCAGGGTCCTGGCTTTAGTAACACTTTAATTAAATAACTAAAAGCTGCTAAAAAATTGGCTTGTTCTTTTTGTTGGAGTGACAGTTACTTTAGCCCGTAGATTGCTTTGATTGTGAATGGTTTCTCCATTTAACCAGTAGCATTGCATCACCCTCACCAGTCCCCTACCAACTCTAGAATGTATTCAGTGATGTTCCCATAGGCTGCCCCCTCCCAAGACGAATGGAGAAATATACTTGTTTACTATCACGATTCAAGCTATTTGCAAAACCAAGATTAGAAAATCAGTAAAAAACAGCAAACAAATCTGAATTGGCAGACAAGTACAAGGTAAGGGCAATTGGCATTTCCCAGAGATTAGGAGACTTTCTTTCTAAACATTAATATTCCCGTTTCTGCACATGGCAGAGCGCACAGTAAATCAAAACAGTCAGAGTTTGAATGAACCATGGGATATCGTACAGGGTGTCAGATGAGACACTGAAGTAGTTTGTAGATACATGATGCACTTTATTCAAATAGGTAACCTTCATCCTTGCAGCTGCTGGACTTGATTGGGCCAGTCCACTAGTAAACATAGAATTGTGTTAAAAATATTAGCAGGGTATTTAAAAAAAGTGAGTAAAGCTCATAATCCTTATAATAGTACAGTCTATTCCAAATCAAAACATGAAGGAAAATGTTTCAAATGTGTTATTACCTTACAGAAAGTGAAGAAAAGGGAGTTTTAGGCTTTTCCAAAAAATAGCAGTGTCTGCATTTTTCTTTACAAACTCAAACGTTGACTGTATAAACTGAAAAATGCTTGAAGATTTAGCTTTCCTGTGAATCACTGAACTAATATTGAGTTGAATAAGCACGGTTGCATGGAGTCGACCAACTTATGGCTCCTGTGAACCGGTATTCAAGCCCAGGACGATTGCACTACATTCCACAATTCCTCTGCATTTCCTAGTTTTACCTTAGAAATTGCATTTTTGATGTCACACCACAAGTTTTCTATTAGGTTAAAGTCCGGGATTGAGCTGGCCACTCCATAACGTTAATCGTGTTGGTCTTCTTGAAAACACCCATTTCAAGGGCATTTCCTCTTCGGCATAAGGCAACATGACCTTTTTAAGTATTTTGATGTATTCAAACTGATCCATGATTCCTGGTATAAATAGGCCCAACAACATAGTATGAGAAACATTTCTAAATCATGATGCTTGCGCCACCATGAGTCACAGTTTTCATGATGCTTGCGCCACCATGAATCACAGTTTTCACAGTGTACTGTGGCTTGAATTCAGTGTTTGGGGGCCGTCTGACAAACAAATCTGTGGCCCTAGACCCAAAAAGAACAATCTTATTTTCATCAGTCCACAAAATGTTGCGCCATTTCTCTTTAGGCCAGTCAATGTGTTCTTCGGCAAATTGTAACTTCTTCAGCACATGTCGTTTCTTCAACAATGGGAGTTTGCGGGGGGTTCTTGCCAATATCACATAGGTTTCTTCTAATTGTTACAGTACTCACAGGTAACTTTACACCTTCTTTAATCACCCTGAGCTGATCATTGGCTGAGTCTTTGTCATTTTGGCTATTCTTCGATGGATTTGAATGGTAGTTTTCGGTTTTTCTCCACGTCTTTATGGTTTTGGTTGCCATTTTAAAGCATTTGAGATCATTTTAGCTGAGCAGCCTATCAGTTTCTGCACTTATTTATACAGTGGGGAAAATAATTATTTGATCCCCTGCAGATTTTGTAAGTTTGCCCACTTACAAAGAAATAAAGGGTCTATCATTTTTTATCATAGGTGTATTTTAAATGATAGAGACAGTATATCAACCAAAAATCAAGAAAAAACACGTGGTTCAAAGGTTATGAATATACTTGAGTATATACTCGAGTATAAGTCGAATTTAAGTCGAATTTTTCAGCATGTTTTTTTGTGCTAAAAGCGCCCCCCTCGACTTATACTCGAGTCAAGCACTTTTCTGCAGCAAAAAATTTCATTTTCCGAACCGACTTTGGGGCCCTGTATCTCAGGGCCACTTGGTGCTAGAAACCCCAGCTTTGAAAATGTTATGGTGCTAGTTCCACTGGGTTTTCACACCAAATTTGGGGTTCTTAGCACTAAGTGGACCCGAGATACGGAGCCCCAAATTTGGTCAACTGTGTCCATCTGCAGCAATGTCATTTCGGGACCCTTTGGGTTCAGAGACCCCAAATTTTTGCTGCAGCTAGGGGGCATCTAGGAACCCTTAACTACCGAGTTTGAAGTTCAGGGGACCTATGGCTGCAAATGGGCACAGTGAGGCATGTAAATAGGCATTGTTGACCCTCTTTTCCACTTACAGTAGCTGTGCATTTCTCACCCTCGTCTTATACTCGGGTCAATAAGTTTTTTCCCAATTTTTTTGTGGTAAATTAGGGCCTCGACTTATACTCAGAACGACTTATACTCGAGTATATAAGGTAAGTTGCAATTCAGTGTGTAAAATAAGCAAATAATCCCCAAGAAAAACATGACTTAGTACTTTGTGAAGAAACCCTTGTTGACAAGCACAGAGGTAAGGGAAAATGGGGAATTTTAGGGACTTTCGGGAAGCCATGGTCTGGTAAGATCATGTATTTCCATCCCTGGGGACTTTAAATGATATCATGGCCTGGTAAGGTCATGGATATCCATCCCATTTATATTAGAAGAAAAAAGTATATATACATATACAGAGGATGTGGGACTTTGTGTGAAGCATATGGCAGCAAGAGGATAATTGGGTGAATATAAAGGAATTTTATTGAACATTATATTGTACATACATATTCCAGGTAGCATTGATAAGTAACATACATGAGGTAATGGGACCATTGAGCACAGTTCATAGTACATAAGCTGGTAACAACAAAAGTATACAAAAGGCAAGGTAATAACCATAAATTGATAATAAAATGGTAGTTTCATATAGTGGAAATATTTAAAATTCCCAGGTTCACCACGACATGTGTATATCAATGTTTTAAAAGGATATGGCCTGTAGGACCTATGGCCTCACTGGGCCTGTTGGGGTACGGAATACGTAATAACTTGAAATTCTTGGTAAAACAAGTAGATACATGGCAATCAGTAGCTGTACGCGATTCGTGGCTTTGGCCACTCATCAGGGGCAGACACGTGTGGTTTCTATAAAACATATTAAAAATAAAAACGCCATAGAAGTTGTAAATAATAAAGACAAGGTTAGGGGTAGAGTATAGAACCACCATAACCAGGGCTTACTTATTAAGATTGGGCATGTTGAAGGTACAATGGCAGGGCCCTGCAAGCAGTCCGAAGAACAACTCCATACCGGGAGCTGAGGTGGGCAGCCCCACGGGTCTGGGAGGGGCGGCACTCACGGCAGTCATGGCAACCGAGGACATTCTGGGAGTGAAGGGACAATAGTGAGCAAGGGGGTAAGCACAGAGGTAAGACGTTTCTTGTAGTTGGGGTTCAATTCAGAATTTTGATTGCTAACACCACTTTGCAAATCATGCCTGATAGAGGCAAGCGATTATAGAGTTGAAAAGTTTATACAGACTAATAAAAAATATTTTTAAAATGGCAACCATTCTATGTAATGTGAGATCACATTACCATGCATATCAGATTTTATTCTTCTGTTTAGTTAGCCATAAAAATGTCTATTTTGTTGCATCCAGAGAAGCTGTCATTAAAGTATGATCTATTAGTTTTAGATGGGTTTGGTATTGGAAAAAAAAACATATATATATATGTAGCACTAACTCACGGTGGAGCTGCTGATTTTTAGCGGGCTGTTACCATCACCTTTTTACCTGTAATTTCACCAACACCGGGTCTAGGGTCCCGTTGAGCTTATCATCAAACAATGTAGGCACCAGTCACTTGAGCACTTTTCCAATGCTTTAATGGGGGATAACTGGAAGAAGTAGCAGGAAAGAGGTAGAATAAGAGTTGCAGGGAAGTTCAAATACCTTTTCTTGGTGTAGCACTAAGGAATTGAGATCTTGGGGATGAATGTATCCTCAGTTCAGGATTAAATCTTTGCCCCCCCCGGATAGGTCTCTCTCACTAATCTAGCAGCCGGAACGCAGCACGAACAAAAAGTCTCTGCCACAGACTTGGGTGAACAAAACTGTACGATCCTCTGCCACAGGATGTAGTAGTTTTCGATGAACAGCAAACACAGTACCAGAACCTTTAAGCTGATCCGGCAGTACTTGTGCAGTAGATTAGTTTAAGATGCGTCCTCCAATCGAGTCACCAGGCCCTTCTTAAGACCAGCCTTGCATGGTCCCTTCCAAGATGGGTCCTCCCCTGGATCTTCCCAATTGTCCGGCTTCTTCCCGCAGGACAGACAGCACAGGACCATCCCAGCGATAGCAGGCCCCAGACAGGCTTCTGGGTCTACCCGCACAGCTGCAGCAACGCAACCCTCCAGCCCGGAGGGCCGCGAGGTAGAACTTCACTAACACATACCTCTAGGCCAGGAGGACCACGAGGTAAAAAGAACTTCTAACACATGGCGTCTGTCCCATAAATACCCTCTCCCAGAATGCAACCCGGAGGACCACCTCCGCCGAGTTATCTCCGGGACAGAAGAGCACTCATACACTTCAGCTTGCTGCTTTCTAACACTGACCCATGGTGACAACGACACCCACAGGCACAATGTGGAACTGCACGCAACACAGCCAAACTGGAACAGAGGCTAAATCTGACTATAAATTGAATCTGAACTATGTACAGAACAGATGATCCACTAAATTTACCTATAAGCGGTAGATTGAAAAAATCTACCAGCGCTATATATATATATATATATGTATCAGTATCTCACAAAAGTGAGTACACCCCTCACATTTTTGTAAATACTTTATTATATCTTTCATGTGACAACACTAAAGAAATGCCATTTTGCTACAATGTAAAGTAGTGACTGTACAGCTTGTATAACAGTGTAAATTTGCTGTCCCCTCAAAATAACTCAACACACAGCCATTAATGTCTAAACCGCTGGCAACAAAAGTGAGTACACCCCCTACGTGAAAATGTCCAAAATGGGCCCAATTAGCCATTTTCCCTCCCCAGTGTCATTTCACTCGTTAGTGTTACAAGGTCTCAGGTGTGAATGGGGAGAAGGTGTGTTAAATTTGGTGTTATCGCTCTCACTCTTTCATACTGGTCACTGGAAGTTCATGATGGCACCTCATGGCAAAGAACTCTCTGAGGATCTGAAAATAAATAATTTTTGCTCTACATAAAGAGGGCCTAAGCTATAAGAAGACCCTTAAACTGAGCTGCAGCACGGTGACCAAGACCATACAGTGGTTTAACAGGACAGGTTCCACTCAGAACAGGCCTTGCCATGGTTGAGCAAACAAGTTGAGTGCACATGCTCAGTGTCATATCTAGAGGTTGTCTTTGGGAAATAGACGTATGAGTGCTACCAGCATTGCTGCAGAGGTTGAAGGGGTGGGGGGTCAGCCTGTCAGTGCTCAGACCATACGCCGCACACTGCATCAAATTGGTCTGTATGGCTGTTTTCCCAGAAGGAAGCCTCTTCTAAAGATGATGCACAAAAAAAGCCCGCAAACAGTTTACTGAAGGCAAGCAGACTAAGGACATGGATTACTGGAACCATGTCCTGTGGTCTGATGAGACCAAGATAAACTTATTTGGTTCAGATGGTGTCAAGCGTGTGTGGCGGCAACCAGGTAAGGAGTACAAAGACAAGTGTGTCTTGCCTACAGTCAAGCATGGTGGTGGGAGTGTCATGGTCTGGGGCTGCATGAGTGCTGCCGGCACTGGAGAGATACAGTTCATTGAGGGAACCATGAATGCCAACATGTACTGTAACATACTGAAGCAGAGCATGATCCTCTCCCTTCGGAGACTGAGCAGCAGGGCAGTATTCCAACATGATAACGACCCAAACACACCTCCAAGACGAACACTGCCTTGCTAAAAAAGCTGAGGGTAAAGGTGATGGACTGGTCAAGCATGTCTCCAGACCTAAACCCTATTGAGCATCTGTGGGGCATTCTCAAACAGAAGGTGGTAGAGTGCAAGGTCTCTAACATTCACCATCTCCGGGATGTCGTTATGGAGGAGTGGAGGACTCCAGTGGCAACCTGTGAAGCTCTGGTGAACTCCATGCCCAAGAGGGTTAAGTCAGTGCTGGGAAATAATGGTGGCCACTCAAAATATTGACACTTTGGGCCCAATTTGGACATTTTCACTTAGGGATGTACTCACTTTTGTTGCCAGCGGTTTAGACATTAGGGGACAGAAAATTTACACTGTTATACAAGCTGTACACTCACTACTTTACATTGTAGCAAAGTGTCATTTCTTCAGTGTTGTCACATGAAAAGATAGAATAAAATATTTACAAAAATGTGAGGGGTGTACTTACTTTTGTGAGATACTGTATATATATATATATATATATATACACACACACACACACATGTATATATATATATATATATATATATATATATATATATATATATATATATATACACACACAGATTTTTGCATAAAGTAAGGTGTTTCTTTCAAATGTCAACAAATACAATTCTCACAACACCATTTAATGAACTCGCTGCTTTAGCCTCCAGCAATATTCTGCTTGTTCTCGCTGTCGCTATAGGTGCTGGCCTGCTGCCAGGGACGAGTTGGGAATGAACCTTTTTAACACCCGGAGGATACTGATGCACTGGCTGAGCAAACTGCATGTAACTAGTTCCAGCAGCGATGTAAGTCAGGCCCTGGAAATACAATATTTAATTGGCATAGTAAATTGGCAGCACAGTCACAACTCACTGATGCAAGCTGAATGAAACTCCAGGGTAAAGTAACCAGGCAGAGGTCTCATGACTATGAAAAGAACTAAATGTACAAGGTTCCCTCTAGTGGCCAATATTAATTATGACATGAAACAAATGTTCTCTGCTAATTGTATATTTACAAACTGAATTACAATACAAATCCTGCTATCCAATCTTTATAATTGGCTGAAAAAATAGCACCACCTCATTACATGCATGGTTTGATCTAACAAGCCACTCATATTAACATCACAGGACATGTCCTATCTTACACTCTAGGTTTTGTATGTCCTATTATTGCATGCATTGCCCCTGCTAGGCTTTTATATGGTCTATTACTTCTTGCTATTATTATAAATGTATTGCTTTTACATTGTGATCACACTGGGCCACACCAGCCTGGAACTCCCTGTGATTATTTGAGCATTATAAGGACTAACTGAAATGTATGTTGTACATTGTTTTAAAGCCCAACTCCAGTAAATCTGAAAATTTTCCATTGCAGTGGGCCTGCACCTGCACTGCAAGAGTTAAAGGGTTTGCTACCCCAAAACGTAATATTCCTGATATGTGTCTGCTGTAGCATGTACTTGTATGAGAAAGTTTCCTGTTCTCTTCGTATTGCTTCCTATGTGTGAAATCCCTGGTGTTCCTGTTAGTCTCCTTGCTTTCCTATTAAAAACTGACCACACTTAGCAGAAGAGCACAATGTGGTCAGTTTTCTAGCAATGCTGGGAACTCAGTATGCTCTCCTCCAATGATCAGATTTGTCCTGACACGCCCCCGCTGCACAGCCATTCACTGGGAAGCTTAGTGTGCTGCTGCTTCTCCTCCCCCAGCTCTTATTCAGCTGAGAACAGAGGGAATGTGATCACTTATAAAAAAGGGAAAAAGGGTATTTAGATTTTTTTTTATATCTATACAAAAATGTTTAGCATTTCATTTCTATTTTAAACTGAATGGGTTATTTTACAAGGTGATCGTTTACAATCACTTTCCCCGCTCATTTAGTCTAGAGAAGAATAAAAGCACTTATCCTGTGTCTACAGGAAAACCATAGCCCTGTCTGTGTTTCATTATGGAAGTGAACAAACATTTAACTTTACTGAAATATGTGTTACATATGTTTATTAACCACCACAATACTGGATACTTCCTTCCTGCCCAGGCCATTTGTAAGTTTTCAGCTCTTTCACACTTTGAATGACAATTACTCAGTCATGCAACACTGTACCTAAACAACGTTTTTTATCATTTATTGAGACACGCAGAGCTTTGTTTTAGGGGTATTTAATAACCACTGGGTTTTTTTTTTTTTTTGCTATATCCATGAAAAAATAACACAAATGTTTAATTCTGTTATAAAATGTTGCAAATAAATAATATTTTTTCATAAATTTAGGCCAAAATGTTTTCTGCCACATTTCTTTGGTAAAAAAACACAAATCGCTTCTTATTATTGAGCCTGTGTGAAAGTTATAGAGTGTACAATCTATAGCATATATATTTGAAAATCAATAAGTCCTGATGTAATGGTTAAGAAATTGTTTAAAAAAAACCTGTGCTAAGATCTGTGTTGGTAACAGCACCTCAATAAGCCTGAATACTATGCTTAAAATAAAATATCAAAGAAAACAAGTGCGCTTACCCCTTGAATGAATCATGTGCATACATAAGTAAACATCATCAAAAATGTATGTATAGAATTCAATCCCAAAAGTGCAAATAAATGCGAAAAAATCTATGCAACACAATCCTAAAGGCATAAAGTGTGAAAATTGTATATATATGTACCTTAGTCTCAAAAAATGCAAATTAATGAAATATGTAACAAAATGTCCAATAATAAAGTGCAAAATAATATAAGTCCAGACCACCAAAAAAATACAGACAAATTCATTCATAAATGACTAAACATATACAGTGCCTTAAACAGCACTTATACCCACTGACATTTTCCACATTTTGTCATGTTACATAAATGTATTTTATTGGGATTTTATGTGATAGACTAACACAAAGCGGCAAATAATTGTGAAATGGAAGGAAAATGATAAATGGTTTTCAACATTTTTTACAAATAAATATGTGAAAAGTGTGTGCATTTGTATTCAGCCCCCTTTACTTGGATACCCCTAACTAAAATCTAGTGGAACCAATTGCCTTCAGAAGTCATTAGAGTCCACCTGTGTGTAATTTAATCTCAGTATAAATGCAGCTGTTCTGTGAAGCCCTCAGAGGTCTGTTAGAGAACCTTAGTGAGCACACAGCATCATGAAGGCCAAGGAACACACCAGACAGGTCAGGGATAAAGTTGTGGAGAAGTTTAAAGCAGGGTTAGGTTATAAAAAGATATCCCAAGCTTTTAACATCTCACGGAGCACTGTTCAAGCCATCATCTGAAAATGGAAAGAGTATGGCACAACTGAAAACCTACCAGGACATGGCTGTCCACCAAAACTGACAGGCCGGGCAAGGAGAGCATTTATCAGAGAAGAAGCCAAGAGGCCCATGGTAACTCTGGAAGAGATGCAGAGATCCACAGCTCAGGTGGGAGAATCTGTCCACAGGACAATTATTAGTTGTGCACTCCTAAAATCTAACCTTTATGGAAGAGTGACAAGAAGAAAGCCATAAGAAGTCCTGTTTGCAGCTTGCGAGAAGCCATGTGAGGGGACAGCAAACATGTGGAATAATGTGCTCTGGTCAGATGAGACCAAAATTGAACTTTTTGGCTTAAAAGCAAAAATGCTATGTGTGGCAGAAAACTTACACTGCACATCACCCTGAACACACCATCCCCACCGTGAAACATGGTGGTGACAGTATCCTGTTGTGGGGATGCTTTTCTTCAGCAGGGACAGGGAAGCTGGTCAGAGTTGATGGGAAGATGGATGGAGCCAAACACAGGCCAATCTTAGAAGAAAACCTGTTAGAGTCTGCAAAAGACTTAAGACTGGGGCGGAGGTTAACCTTCCAGCAGGACAACAACCCTAAACATACAGCCAGATCTACAATGGAATGGTTTAGATAAAAGCATATTTATGTAGTAGAATGGCCCAGTCTAAGTTCAGACCTAAATCCAATTGAGAATCTGTGCCAAGACTTGAAAGATACTCACAGACGCTCTCCATCCAATCTGACAGAGCTTGAGCTATTTTGCAAGAATGGGCAAAAATGTCACTCTCTAGACATGCAAAGCTGGTAGAGGCATACCCAAAAAAGTCTTGCAGCTGTAATTTCAGTGAAAGGTGGTTCTACAAACTATTGACTCAGGGGGGCTAAATATAAATGCACGCCAAACTTTTCACATATTTATTTGTAAAAAAAAAAAAAATTGAAAACCATTTATAATTTTTCTTCCACTTGTGCCACTTTGTGTTGGTCTATCACATAAAATCCCAATAAGCTACATTTACGTTTTTGATTGTAACATGACAAAATATGGAAAATTTCAGGGGGTATGAATACTTTTCAAGGCACTGTATATAGCAAGTCCCAGAAAATAAAGTGCAAATAATCCAAAATGAGAGTCCTCGTTGATAGTAGATTGAATCCAGTGATCAAATAGTGTTCACAGTGCCATAAAAATTGCTAATAAAGTGCTTCCAGTGCTTGAGTGAATAAAATAAATCTCAGTACTGGAGATCTAAATGTGCTCATGAAAAAGGTAACACTCCATGAGCCCACTTGAAGGACCATCCATTCAGCATAGATCATCAATAAAGACTCTCCACTCAAAGGATCATCAACCCAGCATGGATCATCAGCACAAAGCAAGGATAGATTCCTTCAAAAATGAGAAGGATAAGCTTGATCAGGAAATTCTCTCTGCGTCTAATTTAGGCCCTAGGTCTTTATTAACCCCTAAAGTTCCACTTCTGGTGAATCTAATACATTTTAATGGGCAGTTTTGACAAACCTTCTCCACCCAGTATTAGTGGGTAAATAGGGTTCTTAGAAAGCATTGGCCCATTCTTAAAAGTGACAGAGTACTGCATCCACATCTCCCTGCAAAGCCTAGTGTCATATGTAAGAAGGCTCGTACATTAAGGAACAACATTGCTCCCAACTAGGCCACCAAAGACAAGTATGTTTCAGCATTAAAAATGTTTTACAGCTGCGAGATGTCTAATGTTTGTGGGAAGTATAATATCGTCAGGACAGCTTCCTTCTCTTCTCATGTCACCTTTAAAGTTTATGACATACAAGAGTATATAACCTGTTCTACTGTTGGTTTATTCTACTTGCTCCAGTGCCTGTGTGGTCTGTAATATGTGGAGTGGACCATGCTGGTATTAAGCGTAAGAATAGGGGAGCACCTTGCCAATATTCAAAAAGGTTTTAGAGGTCCTAGTTTTTCTAGGCATTTTCTACATTGCCATATTAAGGATCCCTCTTTGCTCAAACTAGTTGCTCTCCCTATTGGTGGGAAAGCAATTTGAGGAGACAGATATGGAGAGACACGCTGGATTTTTGATCTCAAGACTTATATTCCGTGGAGTCCTAACATAGACTGGGATATAAATTGTTATCTCAATAACAATTAATGTATATTCTATTTGACTTTTATTTATTTTAACAATCTTTTTTTAAATGATTTTTGACTCAGATTGTAATATCTATGCTTGCTCGTTCCTCCCTGTGGTTAGCTTGTTTGTACTTGGTTGAAGCAATCTGATATATATATATATATAGATAAACTTCAGGTGGGTTACCTTCTTGTCTTTAATCCTTAGTCCGATCACAGCAACATCAGGGTGGACTCCCAAACTTCCACCATAAATTATGAAGAAAAAACGTGGATCGATGCTTGATGCAAAAAACGCCTTTACTTGAAAGTTACAATCATACAGACATTGAAAGTGCAGACGTGCAAGCCACTGTACAGTATCGAGCGTGTGTCGCTCTTCATCAGGCTTCTCTGACTGTGTGTGAAAAACCTACCCTCATTAGCTTCTCATATCCACATCCAGGAAACCGCCACACATGTGTTATATCAAACAATTAACTTACTAATTACCCACGTTTAGGTGATTAACCCATATTCCATAAACCTGTCTGGTAAAAACCCAACATTTCTATATACAACGAATATCTACATAAAAATATTTACACCTACTGATCTCTTGTCATGTATCATCTTCTACTAACTTTGGTCAAAGAAAGTATACCCTCTCTCATTCCTATGTTGCTCATATCCATATCCTATTTAAACAATCATTGCCATATATTGATATAATGTCTCAGATTTCGTAATAAGTTCCAGCTGATAAAGATGTAAGCTTATTGTCCCAACGGGGGTTCATTCCACTGAATCTGAAAGGAACATAATGTACATAAGTCATAAAAGGCTACCCTGTATCCAAATCCTATACAAACAGATATAAATCATAATCCTTATTCATCCCATCAGGATGTAAGGACTGTAGTCTGTTAATCCACCAAACCTCACATTTTTTCAATTTAAGAATCCTATCACCCCCTCTTTTATCACGAGGAATTTCTTCCAGTACCATGAAACGTAAATCAGTATCCCTGTGTCCCATCTCAGAAAAGTGACGCGACACAGGGAGACTTGACTGTGGATGTCGGATCGTGCTGCGATGCTGTGCAATACAATCCTTTATTCTCTCGGTAGTCTCACCCACATAAAGGAGATTGCATAGGCACATGAGAATATAGATTACATTTGAGGACTGACATGTATAGAAGCCGTTCACTATTATCCTATTCTTAGTTGTAGGATGAATAAAGTGATTCCCTTTGAGCATTAGGTTACATTGGATACAATTCAAACACGGATAGCACCCCTTCCTTTTCTTACCAAGAAAAGATGTTTTTTTCTCTTCCTGGGTATCAGGTCTGAATTCAGATCGTACCAAAGAGTCGCGCAAAGTTTTATTGTGTCGATAAGCTTTCATAGGGGTTTGCTGGAACTCTTCTATCTGTGGGTATGATCGTCTCAAAATTGGCCAATGTTTCCTCAATACATTAAAGATTTTGTTACTGTAACTATTGAATTGAAAAACAAATGGAATCCTAGGTTTATCAGGTCGATATTTTTTGTAATTACACGTGCTAATTGGCTTCAGGATCTTTTTTAGTTCCTGTCTAATCAAATATTGAACAGTAAAGATAGATAGATTGAATAGTAAAGCATTGGGGTTAACAATGAAGTCTAAATCTGTTCCCCCTACCACTTACATACCAGTTGAAATGTTTGTGCAGCAGGTGACCCGTGATATAAAACATTTGATACAACAATTGGACTTTAAAGATCATGTACCTAATAATCTTTCCCCTCAAGAAAGAATAGCTTTACGGGAATTGACTAAACGGAATGATATTGTTTGTAAACCTGCTGACAAGGGGGGTTCGGTGGTGATCATGGACCCCCAGGCATATGAGAATGAGATCAAGTGTCAATTGGACGATCACACGGTATATAAACTCCTACACGCTGACCCTACATGGAGTATTAGAAAGGTCCTAGAAAGCATTGTGAAACCAGCGGTCAAGGAAAGATTAATCTCACAAGACCTATATGAATTTTTGCTACCATCACATACCCATATCCCCGTTCTTTATGTATTACGGAAGATCCACAAGGACAGACATTCTCCACCAGGGCGCCCGATTGTATCGGGGAGAGATTCTATTTTTGTCCCTACAGCCAAATTGTTAGATAAAGTACTATCACCTTTGGTGAAAAATACCCCGTCCTATATCAAGGACTCTGGTGATTTTCTATCTAAAATTAGGGACTTATCACATATTCATGATGAGTATATTCTTGTCACTTGGGATGTGACAAGCTTATATACATCCATCCCGCTTGAAGCGGGTATTGAGGCAGCGATTATTTGATCAGAGACTGTCACGAGTACTCAGAAGCCCAGATCTCTTTTTTTGAAAAATTATTTAATGTGGTTTATAACTATTTTCTTTTTTTTTTTTTTTTCTTTAGTTCCATCATTAGAAGTCAACTTTTTAGAGTAATGCGGATTGTGAGTGATACTACAATAAGAGACAGCAGATTGGATGAAATGTGTTGCAAGTTTAAAGAACGGGGCTATCCGGAGGATTTGATTAGACAGGAACTAAAAAAGATCCTGAAGCCAATTAGCACGTGTAATTACAAAAAATATCGACCTGATAAACCTAGGATTCCATTTGTTTTTCAATTCAATAGTTACAGAGACAAAATCTTTAATGTACTGAGGAAACATTGGCCAATTTTGAGACGATCATACCCACAGATAGAAGAGTTCCAGGAAACCCCTATGAAAGCTTATCGATGCAATAAAACTTTGCGCGACTCTTTGGTACGATCTGAATTCAGACCTGATACCCAGGAAGAGAAAAAAACATCTTTTCTTGGTAAGAAAAGGAAGGGGTGCTATCCGTGTTTGAATTGTATCCAATGTAACCTAATGCTCAAAGGGAATCACTTTATTCATCCTACAACTAAGAATAGGATAATAGTGAACGGCTTCTATACATGTCAGTCCTCATATGTAATCTATATTCTCATGTGCCCATGCAATCTCCTTTACGTGGGTGAGACTACCCAGAAAATAAAGGATCCTATTGCACAGCATCGCAGCACGATCCGACATCCACAGTCAAGTCTCCCTGTGTCGCGTCACTTTTCTGAGATGGGACACAGGGATACTGATTTACGTTTCATGGTACTGTAAGAAATTCCTCATGATAAAAGAGGGGGTGATAGGATTCTTAAATTGAAAAAATGTGAGGTTTGGTGGATTAACAGACTACAGTCCTTACATCCTGATGGGATGAATAAGGATTATGATTTATGATTTTATCTGTTTGTATAGGATTTGGATACAGGGTAGCCTTTTATGACTTATGTACATTATGTTCCTTTCCGATTCAGTGGAATGAACCCCAGTTGAGACAATAAGCTTACATCTTTATCAGCTGGAACTTAATCTGAGACATTATATCAATATATGGAAATGATTGTTTAAATAGGATATGGATATGAGCAACATAGGAATGAGAGAGGGTATACTTTCTTTGACCAAAGTTAGTAGAAGATGATACATGACAAGAGATCAGTAGGTGTAAATATTTTTATGTAGATATTCGTTGTATATAGAAATGTTGGGTTTTTACCAGACAGGTTTATGGAATATGGGTTAATCACCTAAACGTGGGTAATTAGTAAGTTAATTGTTTGATGTAACACATGTGTGGCGGTTTCCTGGATGTGGATATGAGAAGCTAATGAGGGTAGGTTTTTCACACACAGCCAGAGAAGCCTGATGAAGAGCGACACACGCTCGATACTGTACAGTGGCTTGCATGTCTGCACTTTCAATGTCTGTATGATTGTAACTTTCAAGTAAAGGAGTTTTTTGCATCAAGCATCGATCCACGTTTTATATATATATATATATATATATATATATATATATATATATATATATATATATATATTAACCACTAGGGGGAGTTTTTCCTTCTAGTGAGTATTGTTATTTATTTATTTCTTCAATGTTTTATGGATTTTTCATAATAATAAACTTTCGTCTTTATAATTTATTTTTAAAAAGTCTAGGGATGCTGTTTGTGAGGTCTTTTGACCTCTGGTTCATTGTTTACTATTGGATTGGTTCACAGCGGCTTGCTCCAACTGCTCTCGGGTTCTTTATATACAGTATCTCACAAAAGTGAGTACACCTCTCACATTTTATTATATCTTTTCATGTGACAACACTGAAGAAATTATACTTTGCTACAATGTAAAGCAGTGAATGTACAGCTTGTATAACAGTGTAAATTTGCTGTCCCCTCAAAATAACTCAACACACAGCCCTTAATGTCTAAACCACTGGCAACAAAAGTGAGTACACCCCTTATGTGAAAATGACCAAATTGGGGCCAAAGTGTCAATATTTTGTGTGGCCACCATTATTTCCCAGCACTGCCATAACCCTCTTGGGCATGGAGTTCCCCAGAGCTTCACAGGTTGCCATCGGAGTCCTCTTCCACTCCTCCATGACAACATCATGGAGCTGGTGGATGTTAGAGACCTTGCGCTCCTCCACCTTCCATTTGAGGATGCCCCACAGATGCTCCAGACCCTCCAGATCTAAACCTAGGGACATGCTTAGCCAGTCCATCAGCTTTACTCTCAGCTTCTTTAGCAAGGCAGTGGACGTCTTGGAGGTGTGTTTGGGGTCATTATCATGTTGGAATACTGCCCTGCGTCCCAGTCTCCGAAGGAAGGGATCATGCTCTGCTTCATTATGTTGCAGCACATGTTTGCATTCATAGTTCTCTCAATGAACTGTAGCTCCCCAGTGCCGGCAGCACTCATGCAGCCCCAGACCATGACACTCCCACCACCATGCTTGACTGTAGGCAAAACACACTTGTCTTTGTACTCCACACATGGCTGCCGCCATACACGCTTGACACCATCTGAACCAAATAGGTTTATCTTGGTCTCATCAGACCACAGGACATGGTTCCAATAATCCATGTCCTTAGTCTGCTTGCCTTCAGCAAACTGTTTGCGGGCTTTCTTGTGCATAATCTTTAGAAGAGGCTTTCTTCTGGGACAACAGCCATGCAGACCAATTTGATGCAGTGTGTGGCATATGGTCTAAACACTGACAGGCTGACTCCCCACCCCTTCAACCTCTGCAGCAATGCTGGCAGCACTCATACGTCCTTTTCCCAAAGACAACCTCTGGATATGACACTGAGCACGTGCACCCAACTTCTTTGGTCGACCATGGCAAGGCCTGTTCTGAGTGTAATCTATCTTGTTAAACCACTGTATGGTCTTGGCCACCATGCTGCAGCTCAGTTTCAAGGTCTTGGCAATCTTCTTATAGCCTAAGCCAGTGAGGGCGAACCTTGGCACCCCAGATGTTTTGGAACTACGTTTCCCATGATGCTTATGCACTCTGCAGTGTAGTTGAGCATCATGGGAAATGTAGTTCCAAAACATCTTGGGTGCCAAGGTTCGCCATCACTGGCCTAGGTCATCTTTATGTAGAGCAACAATTCTTTTTTTCAGATACTCAGAGAGTTCTTTGCCATGAGGTGCCATGTTGAACTTCCAGTGACCAGCAAGAGAGTGAGAGAGTACGAGCGATATTACCAAATTTAACACACCTGCTCCCCATTCACACCTGAGACCTTGTAACACTAACGAGTCACATGACCCGGGGAGGGAAAATGGCTAATTGGGCCCAATTTGGACATTTTCACTTAGGGGTGTACTTACTTTTGTTGCCAGCAGTTTAGACATTAATGACTGTGTGTTGAGTTATTTTGACTGGACAGCAACTTTACACTGTTATACAAGCTGTACACTCGCTACTCTACATTGTAGCAAAGTGTATTTTCTTCAGTGTTTTCACAAGAAAAGATATAATAAATTATTTACAAAAATGTGAGGGGTGTACTCACTTTTGTGAGATACTGTATATTTAGCGGTACCTGCATAGGGGCTGCTGGTAGTTGTGGTCCATCTCTCACCCTGCACAGCAGACACACAAATTCCCAGACATCCAACAGTCAAGAAATAGTCCTTGTACTTGTTTTTTTTATTTAGGGGATTTTAACTTGGATGGGGATAGAGTACTTTATGGGATGCCCAATTGATTGCAGATAGGAAATTAGGGACTGAAATTATATACACCACCGGTATATACACACTTTTTCTCTTCTACCTCCAGCACAAACTTGCTTGTAGAACTACAACTCCCAGGACCAGCTAGCACTAAATTGCAGGCCTGACACTGGCTCAGCCAGGCCCAAAGCAAAAATGCCCTTTGCAGGCAGGGACCACGGACCCCTATAGTGTAGCAAAAATGGTAGTCCTAGTGCTAGCTGTCCCACGTGGCTACTGATCCCAGCACCAACTCCTCAGGCCCTGTCAGCCCTCCAGGCTGCAGCTGCCTCTTTCCACTTCCCATGCCACCACAGTCCTCCTTACTGGCTCTGCACTCATCCCAGACTGCTTGCTCCCAGTCCTCTCAGGCATGCCTCCCAGTCCTCCTGACTGTGTCACTCACCAGCCCTCTTGGCTATACCTTGTTGTTCCTCCTGGAGACTTGCCTGGCAGTGTTCTCCCGCTGTCCTCTTTGTCCCTCCTGTGCCTCCTGTCCAGGACACCTGTGTGTGTTGTAGGAAGGTCCCGTCTGCACCCGAGCCCAGGCCCAAGGTCACCCCCCCTCAGACTGGGGAGCTCCCTCAAAGGCCACGACAGCCTAACACTCCATCTCCAGCTTCCACCCGAACAACTCCTCCCCAGCTGAGCTGACCCTGAGTATTTAAGGAGGCCTGCCCCCTTCCAATCCAAGTTAGGAATTTGTCAGGGCCCTCACAATGCTCCAGGCAGCTCCACCTCACCTCTCCTCCTATTTTTTCAGAAGGTTCCAGCATGTTCTGGAAATAATGGGGAGGTCTCAGTGATGCTCCCTGTGAGTCATCCAGCTCTCCCTGGATTTCTGCCAACCCAGGAAACAAAAAACAAGCAGGCCTGGCTGCCAGCCAAGCCTGCATAAATTTGTCTACACTGAAAAAACCTACTTAAAACCCTAGCACACTAGAGGGTGCTACATATATTTGTATATGACATCCTTTGTTCAACCACCTTTCATTGAGAATGCCTTTTCAGAAGAAACACATCATTGGAGCCTGATTGCGTGACATCATCACGCACACCCGCCACTGGGACTTGTGGCTGTGCTTGGATAAGATGTAAAAAAAAAAAAGCTGTGTACCATACTGCTACTATTGTAAGTGCAATGGCCTGTTATTAAATGCTGTTAAAGTTTATTGCACCATCAGGTTTATTCTTTGCTTTGTTCCTATGTGGATGTTGTGGCTATGAATACCATTTAAATGGTGCTTTGTGCTGATGAACAGGAGTACCAAGTCTCACCACAGGATGGACTGTGGAGACTTCATAGGTAGAGCAGTGCCAACGTCCTAAATTTACAAAATCTCAAAACTACACCCAAGGGAGTGGAAAAATGGACTTTGTAGGCACCAATCATAAAATTCAATATGAATATTTTATTATACAAAAAGTACAAAAAAACAAAAACAAATACATTTTAAAAACATTGCAGTACATAGCAAGGCAATGGCTGGTGCTCTCTCACATTCAAATTAAAGCATACAGAGGGATAGTCTTAAAAACAGGGAGGAAAACCATGACCCTCTATTCAATATATGAGACAACAAACTAATATAGCTCTACATGTTTCGCAATTGAATGCTTCTTCAGGAGCCAGTTTGAGTCACCTCGATAGGAAATAGAAACTGCAGATAGCTGAACAACATATGCTGCCAAGCTAAGCCTGAAGGTGGCTAAGCCGCATTGGATAGTCAAAGGTCAGGCAGTTAATGATAATAAGCATGACGCCCGAGAGCCGACGCGCCATGGACGAGGGTGGCGTGTGCTGATGATCCATGCTGGGTTGATGATCCTTTAAGTGGAGTGTCTTTACTGGTGATCTATGCTAAAATGCCAGAACAGTACAAACACGCCCCAAATTACCCCTGTTTGGAAAGTAGACAGCCCAAGGTGTTTAGTAAGAGGTATAGTGAGTGGTTTGAAGTTGCCATTTTAACAAGTTATGTCTCACACACAGCATAGGCATACATAGAATTACACCCCAAAACATATTCTGCTTTGCCTGGAGCGTATGGGGATACCACATGTGTGAGACTTTTTCACAGCCTAGATGCATAGAGGGGCCCAAAATCCAAGAAGTGGCTTTGGACTTTCAAGGAGTAAAAATTACACATACAGTAAATTACAATTCTGATTTCCTGTCTACCTATCACATTTTGTGAGGCCCTGGAGCACCAGAACAGTGGAAACACCCACATAAAAACCCCATTTTAGAAAGCAAACACTCCAAGGTATTTCCAAGAGGTATAATGAGTCTTTTGAAAATGTAATTTATTGCCACAAGTTTTTAGAAAATGCAGGAAATAAAATAAAAATTCTTTTTTTTACACAGGGTTGTCAATTAATAAGCTATTTCTAACATACACCATCATGGGTGTACTTAGAATTAAACCCCAGAGCACAATCTGCTACTCCTCCCGAGCATGAAGATGCTACATGTATGAGACTCACAACCTAGCCACACAGGGGGGCCCAAAGACCTAGGAGCACCTTCAGGTACAGTACAATGCCTCCCCACTGCCTATCAAATGCTCTCTGAAGAGTGATCTGAATTTAGATGGCTCTTCAGAGAGCATCACACATGTGAAAATGTCCTTATGGTGACACTATGTGTGCTGTGGCGGTAATCAGGGACACTGTGCTTGCTGTGGCGTTGAACAGGGACAGTGTAACTGGCGTGGCGGTGATCAGGGACACTCTAAGGGCCTTTTCACACAGCTGAGTTAGTGTGGCCGCCAGATTCCTGTGGCAAGAATCTGTGTCCAAGCTTAAACATCTGTACCTATCCACAGCTAACTGCTCTGTGTGCGACTACATGCAAACAACAACGGCCACTGTCAGGCTACTATTAGTTTAAAGGGGATGAGCTGCCGCTGCTGATTGCATAACCCCGTCATTCCAGCAGCAGGAATCCACAGATTCTTGCCACAGGAATCCATCAGCCGCACCAACCCGACCACGTGAAAGGGAACAAACCTGCATGGCAGTGATCAGGGATAATTGGACTGAATCAGGTATTTTTATAATTTATTTTACATACAGTGGATATAAAAAGTCTACACACCCCTGTTAAAATGTCAGGTTACTGTGATGCTAAAAAATGAGACAAAGATAAATAATTCCAGAACTTTTTCCACCTTTAATGTGATCTATAAACAAACTGGAATCTTTTTTTGGGGAGGGGGAAGTAAAAATAAAAAAATAAAATAATATGGTTGCATAAGTGTGCACACCCTCTTATAACTGGGGATGTAGCTGTGTTGAGAATGAAGCAATCACATTAAAACTCATGTTAAATAGGAGTCAGTACACATCTGCCATCATTTAAAGTGCCTCTGATTAACCCCAAATAAAGTTCAGCTGTTCTAGTAGGTCTTTCCTGACATTTTCTTAGTCGCATCCTATAGCAAAAACCATGATCCGCAGAGAGCTTCCAAAGCATCAGAGGGATCTTATTGTTAAAAAGTATCAGTGAGGAGAAGGGTACAAATGAATTTCCAAGGCATTAGTTATATCATGGAAAACAATGAAGACAGTCATCATTAAGTGGAGAAAATATGGCACAACAGTGACATTACAAAGGACTGGACGTCCCTCCAAAACTGATGAAAAGACAAGAGGAAAACTGGTCAGGGAGGCTGCCAAGAGGCCTACAGCAACATTAATGGAGCTGCAGGAATATCTGGCAAGTACTGGCTGTGTGGTACATGTGACAACAATCTCCCATATTCTTCATATGTCTGGGCTATGGGGTAGAGTGGCAAGAAGGAAGCATTTTCTTACCAAGAAAAACATCCAAACCCGGCTAAATTTTGCAAAAACACATCTGAAGTCTCCGAAAAGCATGTGGGAAAATGTGTTATGGTCTAATCAATCCAAGGTTAAACTTTTTGGCCATAATTCCAAAAGATATGTTTGGCGCAAAAACAACACTGCACATCACCAAAAGAACACCATACCCACCGTGAAGCATGGTGGTGGCAGCATCATGCTTTGGGGCTGTTTTTCTTCAGCTGGAACAGGGGCCTTAGTCAAGGTAGAGGAAGTTATCAACAGTACCAAATACCAGTCAATAATGGCACAAAACCTTCAGGCCTCTGCTAGGAAGCTGAACATGAAGATGAACTTCATCTTTCAGCATGACAACGACCCAAAGCATACAACTAAATCAACAAAGGAATGGCTTCACCAGAATAAAATTAACCACCTCAATACAGGGCACTTACACCCCCTTCCTGCCCAGACCAATTTTCAGCTTTCAGCGCTCTCACAATTTGAATGACAATTACTCAGTCATGCAACATTGTACCCATATGAAATTTGCGTCCTTTTTTTCACACAAATAGAGCTTTCTTTTGGTGGTATTTAATCACTAGTGGGTTTTTTATTTTTTGTGCTATATTGTGCTATAAATAAAAAAAGACCGTAAATTTTGTGAAAAAAATGCCTTTTTCTTTGTTCTGTCATAAAATTTTGCAAATTAGTAATTTTTCTTCATAAATTTTGCCCAAAATTTATACTGCTACATAGCTTTGGTAAAAATAACCCAAATTAGTGTATATTATTTGGTCTTTGTGAAAGTTATACAGTCTACAAACTATGGTGCCAAGCACTGAAAATTGATCACATCTGATCAGGCCTTCAGTACATCAGGTGTATCTCATTTCTTGAGACACTAACAAGTCAGGAAAGTACAACAGTGTTAATTTTGTCGACTAAAACGACAAAAACATTTCAGTCATCTAAATGAATACTATTTTAGTCGACTAAAATATGACTAAAACTAAAACAATTGAGATGACTAAAATACGACTAAAACTAAAATGGCATTTTAGTAAAAAGACTAAAATGGGACTAAAACTAAAATAGCATTTCAGTCAAAAGACTAAGACTAAAACTAAATTGAAATTTGACTTCAAAATTAACACTGGTCTGTAGTGCATGTTCATACCTCAATACCTTAAATAATATATGAGATTTTTCACTCCAGAAGTATATAATGAGTTTGGAAATTGTGGAGAAATGTTAACTAATGCATTACAATTTAATTACACCCATTAGATTTTAGATGACTAAAATGAGTTTTAGTCGACTAAAATGTACTGGAGATTTTAGTCAACTAATATGTAGGACATTTGAGTCGACTAAAATGTACTGGAGATTTAGTCAACTAAATACGACTAAAGCTAAAACAATTGCAGAAGACTAAAATGGGACTAAAACTAAAATGCCATTTTAGTCCTAAGACTAAAACTAAATCGAAATTTGCTGCCAAAATTAACACTGAAGTACAAATACGCCCCAAATGACCTCTTTTTAGAAAGTAGACATTCCAAGGTATTAAGTAGCATGGTGAGTTTTTTTAAGTTGTAATTTTTTCCCACAATTCTTTGCAAAATTAAGATTTTTTTTAATTACACCCCAAAATACATTCTGCTACTCTTCCCGAGTATGGCGATACCACATATGTGAGACTTTTACACAGCCTGGCCACATACAAAGGCCCAACATTGAAGTAGTACCTTCAAGCATTCTACGAGCATAAATGACACATCTCATTTCTCATCCACCTATTACACTTTTGAAGGCCCTCGAGCACCAGGACAATGGAATTGCCCACAAAATGACCCCATTTTGGAAAGCAAACACCCCAACGTATAATCTATGAGGCATAATGATTCTTTTGAACGATTCATTTTTTTTCCAGAAGTTTTGGGAAAATGTGGGAAAAAAATGAAAACGCATTTTTTTTTTACACCAAGTTTTCAATTTATAAGATATTTCTAACACATAGCATGTATATAGCAAAAATTACACCCCAAAATACATTCTGCTACTCTTCCCAAGTATGGCAATACCACATGTGTGAGACTTTTACACAGCCTGGCCACATACAGAGGCCCAACATTGAAGTAGTACCTTCAGGCGTTCTAGGAGCATAAATTACACATTTCATTCCTACCTATCACACTTTTGAAGGTCCTTGAGCACCAGGACAGTGGAATTACTCAATGACCCCATTTTGAAAAGCAAACACCCCAACCTATATTCTATGAGGCATGGGCTGCAGATAGGTACTCGGGTACTCTGATGGGCTACAGATAGGTACTCGGGTAACTTGATGAGCTGCAGACAGGTACTAGGGTACTCTGATGGGCTGGTGACAGGTACTCGGTTACTTTGATGGGCTGGTGACAGGCACTCGGGTACTCTGATGGGCTGGTGACAGGTACTCGGGTACTGTGATGGCCTGGTGACAGGTACTCGTGTACTCTGATGGGCTGGTGACTGGTATTCAGGTACTCTGTACTCATAGAAACTGTGACAGGTACTCGGGTACTCTGATGAACTGTGACAGGTACTCGGGTACTCAGATGAACTGTGACAGGTACTCGGGTACTCAGATGAACTGTGACAGGTACTCGGGTACTCAGATGGACTGTGACAGGTACTCGGGTACTCTGGTACTCATATAGACTGTGACAGGTACTCAGGTACTCAGATGAACTATGACATTACTCTGGTACTCAGACGGACTGTGACAGGTACTCGGGTACTCAGATGAACTGTGACAGGTACTCGGGTACTCAGATGGACTGTGACAGGTACTCGGGTACTCAGATGGACTGTGACAGGTACTCGAGTACTCAGACGGACTGTGACAGGTACTCGGGTACTCAGATGAACTGTGACAGGTACTCATATGGACTGTGACAGGTACTCAGGAACTCAAATGGACTGTGACAGGTGCTCGGGTACTCAGATGGACTGTGACAGGTACTCAGATGGACTGTGACAGGTACTCAGATGAACTGTGACAAGTACTTTGATGTGTGGTGACAGGTACTTTGATGGGTGGTGACAGATACTTTGATGGGTGGTGACAGATACTTTGATGGGTGGTGACAGGTCCTCTTTACGAGCAGTGTTCCCGGGAACATGCTGACACCGACTGCACGTGCAGTGTGATCGCGTGCATGTGCCATGCAAAGTGGAGCAGTACTGTTTGTGATCGGCCGTGTTTAACTCACATGGTAAACTGCCATGCCCAATGGCTGTTCACCCCCCTCGGTGGCGGGCGGTGTCTCTGTGACACGCTGCCACCGAAGGTTCAGGGCTGCGTGCACACGATTGCGCGCATGCCCTGTTTAAATGGATGGACGTCATATGACGCCCGCCCAGAACAAGAGCCGTGCCACCTGGCTGTCATATGACAGCCGGTGGGCGGCAAGCGGTTAAAGTTATGGAATGGCCCAGCCAGAGCCCAGACCTGAATCCAATTGAAAATCTGTGGGATGTTCTGAAGAGGGCTGTGCACAGGATATGCCCTCGCAATCTGACAGATTTGGAGTGTTTTTGCAAAGAAGAGTGGACAAATATTGCCAAGTCAAGATGTGCCATGCTAATAGACTCATACCCAAAAAGATGGAGCGCTGTAATAAAATCAAAAGGTGCTTCAAAAAAGTATTAGTTTAAGGGTGTGCACACTTATGCAACCATATTTTTTTATTTTATTTTTTTTTACTTCCCTCCAACTAAAAGATTTCAGTTTTTCTTTCAATTGAGTTGTACAGATTATAGGTCACATTAAAGGTGGAAAAAGTTCTGAAATGATTTATCTTTGTCTCATTTTTTTACATAGAAACCCGACATTTTAACAGGGGTGTGTAGACTTTTTATATCTACTGTACTATCACCAGAGTAGTGCAGTGTCATTATAGTTACACTGTACTACTCTGGGAAGGTAATCAGGTTTTATTTATTTTTTTACACTGTGATTACTTATTACAGTGATGATCACTGTAACAGCAATCATTTTAACTGTCATGAATAGCTTTTCATTTATGATTCGTTTACTATTGTGATGCTTGGATTGGCAACAGCTATCACATGGTACAGGGCCCTATGATTGGCCAAATACACTATGTGATCGCTGTGACCAATCACAGAATCACAATAGTAAATAATGAATCATGAATGGTTGCCATTTATGATAGTAACATGGTGAGCATGTGATCGCTGTGTTTAGTCACAGCAATCACATGGCACCTGGGATGATCACAGGGGCCCAGTACCAATCGCTCAGTTTTGCTGTGTCTGGTGGTGAGGCGCGTGACACACCATATGACGTCTACCTGGAATTGGAAAACAATTTTACTATAGGCCAGGCGGGAAGTGGTTAAAAAAAGACTTTACTTGCCGCATAATTGTGTAGTGCTAACCCCCATATGGGTTGCTTGATTTGCCCAAGTTCTTTCCTCGTCAGTGCAGAAGCAGTCAGGTACCCAGCAAATAGTTTACTCACTCCGACTCAGGAAACAGTCTAGGTAGGGGATGCTCCAAAGCGCTTGAGTGCCAATTTAAACTTCTCTCTATAGCAGTAGCACAGTGACAATGGTCAAAGCTGAAGACCAATAACAAAATGTATTTAGTACAGTTTAAAGTAGAAAGAAGCAGCCTAAATTCCTTAGAGCTGGGAACTACAATCTTTAATTAGTTCGGCTAACTGGAACAGTCACTATCCACAGCTGGGGACCATGGGGATTCCAGCTCAGTAATCAAGCTCTACTCACAGACCCAAGAGAGATATCCAGAATTTAAAGAAGTTGTAAAGTCAGAAGCCTTCTGTGTGCAGCAGCCTCTCCAGCACCCCCTAATACTTACCTGAGCCCCATCTCTCTTCAACGATGTCCATGAGTGTCTCGGCCATCTGAGACACAGACGGCCTGATTGGCTGAGACACAGCAGGGAAGCCATTGGCTCCCGCTGCTGTCAAAGTCAGTCAGCCAATCAGGAGAGAGAGGGGGTGAGGTCAGGCCGCAGCTCTATGTCTGACTAGACTCAGTGAGCTGCTTGCTGTGGGGGCACTCAACAAGAGGTAGGGGCCAGGAGCACAGAAGAGGTACTCGAGAAGAGGAGGAATCCGGGCTGCTCTGTGCAAAATCACCACAACAGAGCAGGTAAGTATAACATGATTGTTATTTTTAAAGAAAAAAAAAGACAAGACTTTACAACCACTTGAAAAGTTCTGTCCATAGTACTGAGTAGTCTAGAAGCCAGTCCTGGATGGCTTTAGAGAAAAGCAGCCCCCTGAAACATCAGAAGTCCATCCTCAGGCAGGTAGGACCAGGCACCCATTAACTCTGTCTGCCCAGGCTCCAACCTATTTACCCCCATCTCTGACCACCTACTGGGCACACCTCCCCAGGGATTGGTCAAAGAACATTTTCCTACCACCTAACCAGGAGGGTGCTACACCTGCCCCAGGTAACTATAAAGTATTAAACCAGTGCCAGTTTTATGCAGAAGGCACTAGGTTGGCACAGGCCCTAGGTTTCCATTGTAAAGTGGTTGTAAAGCTCTGAAATGTAGAATGAACAAACTGTATCCTTCTATAATGTGTACTTACCTCTATCCAGTGATACTGACTCACATGGGTGCTCAACCTGTGGCCCTCCAGCTGTTGCAGAACTATAAGTTCCATCATGCCTCTGCTTTTGGGAGTCATGCTTGTTTAACTGACAGCCTTGCGATGCCTCATGGGACTTCAATATCTGGAGGGCCACAGGTTAAGCACCCATGCTCCAAGCGGTCTAGGGGGTGGGAGCTCCACCACACAGCCTTTGATTCACAGCCTCAGCTGTTTCCCTATGATCTGTGTAGAAGGGGGGGTGTGTCCATTCCCTCTACTTAGGTTTCAGATTACATTCAGCTCCCTGCTTAATCTTGTGCAGTGTGTGACATCAGATCCCCAACCCCCTAATTCTGAGTAAAAAGTGTGCTTTAGAAGACCATAGAGAAGAAGGAGGGCTACAGATAAACAGGCACAATTTATGCAGGAGGATTTGGGTATATGAATGGTTGGTTTGCAACCAGTTTAACAGGATTTTGGCTATCATTCCCAGACATGCAGGAGGTGCAAGTAGGAATTGTACAGTATGAATCTGTAGGTAAATGTAGACCCTTTAAGTTGGCCTATCTAATCAAATTGATCAAACATTCCTTCGAAGAAAATACAAAATAGACGGGGAATGGACACATGCGGTGTAGAACACTTCTTAAAAGTAGGGAAAATTAAAAGAGTTGCCCTGTAGAGAAATATGGAGTCCTCTCAGAATAAGATGTGGGAAACCCTCAACTCCTGATCTAGTCAAGATTCACCAGATCGGAGTTAAACTGAGGCCTTACTTAAAATCTTTTGTAAGAGTCTAAGGCATGTATACATTCCATGGGAAGTGGTTGCTTTCAGCCACATTGTTCTGTGCAAATTTAAGGTTGTTAAACTACCCCACCGCTACCCTAATGTTCGTATTTATCAGTGAAAGCACCTGTTAGATTGGTGGATCAAAAAGAATTTGTGGGAGGCAGTGGGGCCAGCACTGGACACTACCAAGGAATGTCAAACCGTGCAGATTACAGCAGCCCCGTGCTGCAGCACGGCTCTGAAGAAGGGGGTGTGCCCCCAAAATGCATCAGCATGCTTTATGTGAGGTTGTAGAAGCACTTGCACTTTCTACCTCATGGTATCCTTTAATGTATATGCTGTATATCTCTGTAATTTTGTGAGTATGCATTTTATTGGTTGCTTTTCATTTTAATAAAACACCTTTTCTACTGGGTAATGCACCAGAGGTTTGCACCTTCTCCTTTTTTGTTTTTGGTTTAGGTTTCTGCATTCTGAAGTTTTAGGCTCTCTAGCACAACTATAAAACTGTGGCCCTGGACGACATCATCTCTGATGAAACGCGTAGGGAAGAGCGACGCATTGGCGTCACCCTCGTGTCCCGGAAGGAAGGGTGTTTGGTTGTGAGCTGGCTGGCACACCAAACTCAAGGCGATTTCTTGTTTACATTGCTGTAAATGCAATACTTTCTATCTCAATAAATGTTTAAAGGTTTTTACGCTATGTGGAGACTTTTTGATGCATTTATCTTTCCATCCTAACAGGTGGCATCCCAGACATAGGAGAGCTGCATAACCAGGAGAAAGGCCCGGGCTGGGTTTTAAGCCATAGGCGTTGTGTGATCCCTTGTAACGAGGGATCAACTGGAGCTGGTAAGCAGTTAAGTCAATTGTTGGTGGTGGCACTGCACAAGGTGGTGGATGGTGGATTTTTAACATCAGCATCAATTAAGATTCACTATTTTTACTAATGGTGGACTGTTTTATGAACTAATTGTGCTTAACCACTTCAGCCCCGGAAGGTTTTACCCCCTTCCTGACCAGAGCACTTTTTACAATTCGGCACTGCGTCGCTTTAACTGCTAATTGCGCGGTCATGCAATGCTGTACCCAAACGAAATTTGCGTCCTTTTCTTCCCACAAATAGAGCTTTCTTTTGATGGTATTTGATCACCTCTGCCGTTTTTATTTTTTGCGCTATACACGGAAAAAGACCGAAAATTTTGAAAAAAAAATGATATTTTCTACTTTTTGTTCTAAAAAAAATCCAATAAACTCAATTTTAGTCATACATTTAGGCCAAAATGTATTCGGCCACATGTCTTTGGTAAAAAAAATGTCAATAAGTGTATATTTATTGGTTTGCGCAAAAGTTATAGTGTCTACAAACTAGGGTACATTTTCTGGAATTTACACAGCCTTTAATTTATGACTGCCTATGTCGTTTCTTGAGGTGCTAAAATGGCAGGGCAGTACAAAACCCCCACAAATGACCCCATTTTGGAAAGTAGACACCCCAAGGAATTTGCTGAGAGGCATGTTGAGCCCATTGAATATTCATTTTTTTTGTCCCAAGTGATTGAATAATGACAAAAAAAAAAAAAAATTACAAAAAGTTGTCACTAAATGATATATTGCTCACACAGGCCATGGGCATATGTGGAATTGCACCCCAAAATACATTTAGCTGCTTCTCCTGAGTACGGGGATACCACATGTGTGGGACTTTTTGGGAGCCTAGCCGCGTACGGGGCCCCGAAAACCAAGCACTGCCTTCAGGATTTCTAAGGGCGTACATTTTTGATTTTACTCCTCACTACCTATCACAGTTTTGAAGGCCATAAAATGCCCAGATGACATAAAACCCCCCCAAATGACCCCATTTTGGAAAGTAGACACCCCAAGCTATTTGCTTTGAGGCATGTTGAGTCCATGGAATGTTTTATATTTTGACACAAGTTGCGGGAAAGTGACAAATTTTTTTTTTTTTTTTGCACAAAGTTGTCACTAAATGATATATTGCTCACACAGGCCATGGGCATATGTGGAATTGCACCCCAAAATACATTTAGCTGCTTCTCCTGAGTACGGGGATACCACATGTGTGGGACTTTTTGGGAGCCTAGCCGCGTACGGGACCCCGAAAACCAAGCACCGCCTTCAGGATTTCTAAGGGCGTACATTTTTGATTTTACTCCTCACTGCCTATCACAGTTTCGGAGGCCATGGAATGCCCAGGTGGCACAACCCCCCCCAAATGACCCCATTTTGGAAAGTAGACACCCCAAGCTATTTGCTGAGAGGCATGGTGAGTATTTTGCAGCTCTCATTTGTTTTTGAAAATAAAGAAAGACGAGAAAAAAAAATTTTTTTTTTCTTTTTTCAATTTTCAAAACTTTGTGACAAAAAGTGAGGTCTGCAAAATACTCACTATACCTCTCATCAAATAGCTTGGGGTGTCTACTTTCCAAAATGGGGTCATTTGGGGGGGTTTTGTGCCACCTGGGCATTCCATGGCCTCCGAAACTGTGATAGGCAGTGAAGAGTGAAATCAAAAATTTACGGCCTTAGAAAGCCTGAAGGCGGTGCTTGGATTTCGGGGTCCCGTACGCGGCTAGGCTCCCAAAAAGTCCCACACATGTGGTATCCCCGTACTCAGGAGAAGCAACAGAATGTATTTTGGGGTGTAATTTCACATATTCCCATGGCATGTTTGAGCAATATATTATTTAGTGACAACTTTGCGCAAAAAAAAAATAAAAAAAATAAAAAATAGTCTCTTTCCCGCAACTTGTGTCACAATATAAATTATTCCATGGACTCAACATGACTCTCAGCAAATAGCTTGGGGTGTCTACTTTCCAAAATGGGGTCATTTGGGGGGGTTTTGAACTGTCCTGGCATTTTATGCACAACATCTAGAAGCTTATGTCACACATCACCCACTCTTCTAACCACTTGAAGACAAAGCCCTTTCTGACACTTATTGTTTACATAAAAAAATAATTTTTTTTTGCAAGAAAATTACTTTGAACCCCCAAACATTATATATTTTTTTTAAAGCAAATGCCCTACAGATTAAAATGGTGGTTGTTTCATTTTTTTTTTTCACACAGTATTTGCGCAGCGATTTTTCAAACGCATTTTTTGGGGAAAAAACACACTTTTTTACATTTTAATGCACTAAAACACACTATATTGCCCAAATGTTTGATGAAATAAAAAAGATGATCTTAGGCCGAGTACATGGATACCAAACATGACATGCTTTAAAATTGCGCACAAACGTGCAGTGGCGACAAACTAAATACATTTTTAAAAGCCTTTAAAAGCCTTTACAGGTTACCACTTTAGATTTACAGAGGAGGTCTCCAATTTCCCAATGGCGCTGTTTACATCTGGCTAAATCTAAGTCATAAAATGCTCGTAGCTTCCGGTTTCTTAGGTCATAGAGATGTTTGGAGCCACTCTGGTCTCTGATCAGCTCTATGGTCAGCTGGCTGAATCACCGGCTGCATTTTCAGGTTCCCTGTTGAGACAGGAGAGCCAGAGAAAAACACGGAAGACGTTGGGGGGGGGCATTCCCTCCCACTGCTTGTAAAAGCAGTCTAGAGGCTAATTAGCCACTAGGATTGCTTTTACATGAAAGCCGACCGCTGGCTGAAAAGAATGATACCAAGATGATACCTAAACCTGCAGGCATCATTCTGGTATAACCACTCAAAGTCGTGAATGGCGTACCTGAAGACAAAAAAAATGGTTAACAATAAAGCACAGTAAATGGTAAGGTATAAAAAATTGCGTATCTGAAAAGCAAACATGATAAAACATAATAACAATAAAACATTGCAGAATAGAATACAGTAAAAAAGAGCAGAACAATAGAGAGAGAATAGAGAGAGAGAGAACAATAAAACGACAACTATTTTTTTTTTTTTTTATATATTTTTGTATGTGTTTTTTTTTTTTTTTTTACACTTTTTTTTGTAACTAACTTTTATAACTGTAACCGGTTCCAGGTTTGGGTCTCTCAAAATGCGATGGCATCTTGGGAGACCCTGTGAAAGTGTGCCTAGTCTGTGCAATGCTGTACCCTACGCTAATAGTCAACTAGTGCATGGTAGCGTTCAAAATATTCACCAATGCAAAGACCAGGATTGTCAGGACAGGAGGGACAATAATAGTGGGTGTCACGCCTATATCCGCGCTTGCTGCAGACACGACATCTTTTTTTGGGGGGGTTCACTGGGTAGGGGTACTCGGGAGGACATAAAGAAAATGCCTCTCATGCAGCCGACTGCATTTGGTTGGGGATGTGAATGGGGGAAGTACGGGTGCTGCAGAAGCGGTGGGTTCCCAATTAGGATTGGCGAATGCAGCAGGAAGGGCACTATGGGCACGACGGGCCTGTGTTTGTCTTTTTGGTGGCAGCGGGACACTACTTGTGCTTGCCACCTCACCAGCTTGAACTGCACTTATGGGACTCGCCACGTCACCAAGTGTTACTGCAGTGCTGGTTTGACTACGACCGGGGTGTACTACGCCGCTGGTGCTTGCCAGTTCACCAAAACACTACCAAAAAAACTGTTAGCGATCACAGGGATCAGGCCTGACTCTGCGAACGCTGCAGTTATGCGTTTAGTGTTTTGTAAGTGACAGTGATCGATCGATACTGCACTTGGGTGGGCTGGGCCGGGCGGAGGGGCAAAACGCAGGTGCTAGCAGGTATCTGGGCTGATCCCGCTAACACTGCGTGTTTGGGAACCCTAAACTGCTGGGGACGCTAGTATAGATCTGATCGGATCAGATATTGATCCGATCAGATACTATACCACTAAGGGAGGCGTATGCTGCATGCGTGGGTGTTAGCGGTACTGGCGCTAATCTGACGCTGCCTGGGGCTGGTGCTTGCCAGTTCACCAAAACGCTACCAAAAAAACTGTTAGCGATCGCAGGGATCAGGCCTGACTCTGTGAACGCTGCAGTTATGCGTTTAGTGTTTTGTAAGTGTCAGTGATCGATCGATACTGCACTTGGGTGGGCTGGGCCGGGCGGAGGGGCAAAACGCAGGTGCTAGCGGGTATCTGGGCTGATCCCGCTAACACTGCGTTTTCGGGAACCCTAAACTGCTGGGGACGCTAGTATAGATCTGATCGGATCAGATATTGATCCGTACAGATACTATACCACTAAGGGAGGCATATGCTGCGTGCGTGGGTGTTAGCGGTACTGGCGCTAATCTGACGCTGCCTGGGGCGACGCATATCACCGCCGGGCGATCAGGGGGCTAAACCTTTATTCGGTAATAAACGGCGGGTGCCCTGACACTATAAAAAATAAACGAACTAACCAGCGTCACCCGTAACAGTTATACGGTGATCAGTGGTGAAAGGGTTAACTAGGGGGCAATCAAGGGGTTAAAACATTTATTAGGTAGTATATGGGGGTCCCTGTCGCTATAAAACCCTGACGGCGAACCTAAATATTTACGTCCCTAACTAGCGTCACCAGCGACACTAATACAGCGATCAGAAAAATGATCGCTTAGTGACACTGGTGACAGGGGGTGATCAAGGGGTTAAAACATTTATTAGGTAGTATATGGGGGTCCCTGTCGCTATAAAACACTGACGGCGAACCTAAATATTTACGTCCCTAACTAGCGTCACCAGCGACACTAATACAGCGATCAGAAAAATGATCGCTTAGCAACACTGGTGAGGGGGGGTGATCAAGGGGTTAAAACTTTATTAGGGGGGGTTAGGGGGGTATCCTAGACCTAAAGGGGGGTAATACTCACTGCCCTAACACTGTAACTGTCACAAACTGACACTATGCAGTAATCAGAAAAAAAAAAAAAAATACTGCTAATGTCAGTTTGTGACAGGGGGGGGGTGATTGGGGGGGGATCGGGGGGCGATCGGGGGGGGATCGGGGGTGTAAAGTATGCCTGGCATGTTCTACTGTGTGTGTGTGTGTTGTGTGCACTCACTTGTCTTCTCTCCTCGGCGCTGGAACGGAAACTGCCAGACCGAGGAGAGATGACATCACATCCTCTGCCTGTGTGAAACTACACACAGGCAGAGGAGGATTCCCATTGGCTGGGAGCGATCGCGAGGGGGGGGCCACGATCGGATGGTCTCCCCCTCGCCTCCCGACTCTCCCAGTCAAATGCCGACCGCCGCTGGCACCGGGGGGGGGTCCGATCGGACCCCCCGCCCGCGGGAGGCAGATCACGTACGGGTACGTGATTCTGCCTGCCCGTGCCATTCTGCCGCAGTATATATGCGGTAGGCGGTCCGCAAGTGGTTAAACACACAATATCAATATAGCAGGCATGTTGTAATGCAATTTCTCCTTTTGGCCACAAGATGGAGACAGAGAGATGCTGACTGGTCCTTCCAGAAAACCGAGAGAGAAAGAGTAGATTGGGAAAAAGGGGAGTTTCAGGAAGTGCTGGGATGATGGAAGACAGGGAAGTACTGAGGTGAGAGAAAGAGAGAAACAGATTTTCCACACAGCACTACAGAGAGAGCGCTGACAGGAGACAGAGGAGAGATTGCTTAAAAGAGAGGGAGAAAACCAAGGCTCCTAAAAAAGTCCTTTGCTGGGACACAGTGACACTTAACAGTGAGGAGAGGAGGAGTGTGTGAGGGGAAGGAACTGAGGTGCCAGAGTGATGAGAGAGACACACGCTGACACTAGGGACTGTGTGCCCCAACAGAGGGGGAGAAAGCCAAGATTCTCTGGAGACTACCGAGAGAGTTACCATGAGGAGAGGCGATAGGACAGGCGTGGTGAGGGACTGTGTGGTGGAATTCCACTTGAGAGAGATCCACACTGTCTACCAGCATCTGAGAGAGACACGCACACTTTTCTTGAGACGGACGAGAGAAGAGGGTAAAGAGGAGCCAGGAATAGTGACACCCACACGGATTGCCACCATTTGGCCCAGGGACCCTGCTCAGCAATCCAGTGCCGCCCAGCAGAGACGACCCATACCGCTTCAAGGATCAGAAGACCCATCCAGGTGTCCGGTTGGCCGTTGTCCGATCACCCTGCCAGCTCAGCTACCAGCCATTCTGATCTGTCGACAGGAGGTGGTCCGGTGCCTTACAACATCGCTAGAAGCCTGAACCAGTACCTGGAATTATCGTAGTGTCATCACACAGAGGACTGGTGAGCGGGTGCAAACCCAACATCCTTTTTAACACAGTACAGACACTGCATGCAGACACCTATTCCCCTTTGGACATATAGATCATTATGCTTTGTTTTCTATATTTACCGTTACTAAAATATTAGAGATTGTCATTTGTATTGAATTGATACTCTGCAGCAAGGTTCAACAGTGCTGTAAGTTTCCACGTATTCTTTTCGTGATAATATATCCAGCTTATTTATCACTACCTGTTGTGTCTGTTTGTTTCTGGTATCAATCTACAGCCAGGATATTGGTATTTTCTTTACATGCATTCTTGAAAGTGTTTGCAGAAATTTTTATATCTAACAAGGTGTGCCAGATGGGCTGAGATCATTCTTGGAGTTGAGGCATAGAACAGAGAACCCAAAATCACCAAGCGGCTCCTTCGGGGGTGGCGCGACAGCAACATTTGTGTGAACCAGCAGCGCAACTATTTTTTTATACTATAAAACTACCCCTAAATTTTTCAGCAAGACAGCAGCCATCAGTAGGCAAGCACAACATAAAAGGAGACCAAAAAAGTGTGCTCCACTGGATCACCTATTTTGTTCCCATTTGGAATATGATCAGGGCCAGTTTTTCACTTTTTTTTCTCCTCTAGGTCATATACTTTGTGAACCCCCCTTCCCCAGTGGAGGGGGTTAGGGGGCTGTGAATGTGAATAAGGATCTATATGCCTTGGGGACACTAAAGGTGGCTGGGTCAGAGAGTGCACAGGTTTAGGGGTGGCAATTACTTTTTTGGTAGGAGACCTGTCTGAGGTTGCTTTCAGTGTATAATGGCACGCGTGGATTGACAATGCCTCTCTAGGATACTGACTTGAGCAGCGCCTAGTTCTGACACTCTTCAGAGTGCCCTCGATCCAGTGGACCGCTCTACAGGATACAGGTCACTTATTTATGGGCTTGGTGCTGTCACTAGTGCCAATGAACCCTAGGCCTGGTAGCAAATCTGGCCCTGGATATAATCAGGAAAGTCATTTTTGCAAGTAAAATTTGATTTGACTCCCATGCAGTGTTGCCAACCATCCATAAATTTATGTTTTATAAAGAACAGGCACTTTTCTCCTTACGTAAATGTCTGTAGACAGGAGAAAAGTGCCTGTAAAAAATCCTTTTCAGCGACTCTGAACTATAGTTCTGGAGCCATCTGATTAGTGAACTCGGATCGGGCAGCAGGGAGTGGCTTATATTCACATGCTCCACTGCAGGAGTTGAGGTTGAGCTTGGCAGTTCACGAATTGGCAAGCTCCGTAACTGTGCATATCTAGTTCAGATTTGCCAACAAGTTGTTTTTTTTTTTTTTTGTTTAAAAAGGTTTTCCTGCCAGCCGATTGCAAATTGTGTTCTACCACCACCACTGGCCAGGAAGGTATGCGTAAAGGGGGCAATCTGTAGGATGGAAGGGGGGCACTCTGGAAGATGGTAGAGGGCTCAGATGTAATGTAGGACTCTGATTTATAGGCGGAATGCTGGGGACATTGACATAAGGGAGGACTCTGATGTAAACATAGCGCTCAAACAGACTGCTGCACTCTATACGTGGTTTTGTTTGTTACTTTCTCTGACCCCTGCACTCTATACAGTATGCTGTACATAGACCTAACCAAAAGGTGTTCAGTGTCTCAACCGTTACTGGTTTTAATGATGCTCTTCTTTAAAGGTAGACTCAGTAAGACAAAAATATCCTTTTTGAGGGTGCTAAGAGTGTGGTATGTGTGTGCAGTGTACACAGCAGGCGCAAATTGTGTTCAGTCCCCCTTTAAGACCTTCTCACTGGCCATGCCCATTGTTCACCGTGGCGTATGTAGCACAACACAGAACTTAATTTTTCTGTTCTTTCCTAGGGTTCCCCAGGTCTTTCATAATCCTAATCTTGCTCACATTTTGTCATGCTGTTTTGACTTTTTAAATTGTAAAAGGCAGGCAAATTACTTGTTATGAGTATTATTAACATATTGTTTGTACTGTTTAATCACTTCCCATCCTTAGGATGTACCCGTACGTCCTTGGGCAGAATAATTTTTTTAGTGCCGGTAATTCTGAAGCTGGTATAAAGTAATCTGAGTGACTAAAGAGCCACTGGATTACTTTTACAAGCGGCGGAAGGGGGTCCTCTCCCTCCCGTTGCCTTCACCAGGCTCTCTCGAGCGAATGGGGAGCCCGACAAGGACGCTACCAGTGACATCATTTCTCCTTCTGTGTGATGTTCGGTTTGTTGTTTACAAACTGTTACCAGCTTGTAAAAGCATTGGATACAGCCGATCTTGGTTCGATCTGATGCTCTGGAGGCCAGAGGAGACTAATGTCTCAGTAAAGAGGACCTGTCACTACTTACTGTTATTACAAGGGCCGTTTATATTCTTTATGATAGCAATAAAAAATTTTAAAGCCCCTTCGTTCCACCATAACGCATACGCCAGTTCCCCATGTATATGTAAAATGGCCATTGCATCACATATACAATTTAAAGGCTGCGCTGCTAGTGCAAATACATGATCATATTAACTGAAAATACCATAATTATGAATGAACACAAGTGAATTGTTTCATAACAAAAAAAAAAAATGCACATAAATCGCATGCAAAAAAAATGAGTGGAACATTCAGTAAACAAAAACGATTAAATAGAGTCCATTTAGTCATAGATTGAAATGAACTGTAGGTCTTGTGGGTGTAGAAAATGGTTGGATAGAGGGAGAAAGACACCCTTCCTTCAAGTGATATAAAGATTATCTCCGTAGGGAGCGTGATGTTAAAATAGAGAGAAGATCCTCCACCTCAAGTAAGGTAAGCCCCTTACCAGATCCAAAGATCTCCTGTCACAGAGATCATGCACACATGTGGCTGTGTCCCCCAGCCACTGGGTCTCTGTCAGTGCGCAGATCGGAAGCCACCTCTCCAGGAAATCAATCCAAACGTGATTTATCCGCTCACAGACCATGGATAAATAGGAAAGAAATGCTCCATAGCGTAATACAGTTAAAATCCACTTTGATTTATAAAAGAAAAGCACTTACAATTTGTGCAGTAAAGATCGCTTATAAAAACATGTAGCGCCGGCCGGCTTCAGCTGCTGCCCGTTTCTTCCGGGTTCAGCGTGGTATGGTGGTGACGTCAGCACGCCGCTCCTCCCTACGCCGTTTCGACAAATCTGTCGTCTTCCTGGGGAAGACCCAGGAAGACGACAGATTTGTCGAAACGGCGTAGGGAGGAGCGGCATACTGACGTCACCACCATACCACGCTGAACCCGGAAGAAACGGGCAGCCCAGGAAGACGACAGATTTGTCGAAACAGCGTAGGGAGGAGCGGCGTGCTGACGTCACCACCATACCACGCTGAACCCGGAAGAAACGGGCAGCAGCTGAAGCCGGCCGGCGCTACATGTTTTTATAAGCGATCTTTACTGCACAAATTGTAAGTGCTTTTCTTTTATAAAGTAAAGTGGATTTTAACTGTATTACGCTATGGAGCATTTCTTTCCTATTTATCCATGGTCTGTGAGCGGATAAATCACGTTTGGATTGATTTCCTGGAGACAAGATGGAGACAGAGAGATGCTGACTGGTCCTTCCAGAAAACCGAGAGAGAAAGAGTAGATTGGGAAAAAGGGGAGTTCCGATCTGCGCACTGACAGAGACCCAGTGGCTGGGGGACACAGCCACATGTGTGCATGATCTCTGTGACAGGAGATCTTTGGATCTGGTAAGGGGCTTACCTTACTTGAGGTGGAGGATCTTCTCTCTATTTTAACATCACGCTCCCTACGGAGATAATCTTTATATCACTTGAAGGAAGGGTGTCTTTCTCCCTCTATCCAACCATTTTCTACACCCACAAGACCTACAGTTCATTTCAATCTATGACTAAATGGACTCTATTTAATCGTTTTTGTTTACTGAATGTTCCACTCATTTTTTTTGCATGCGATTCTTTTTTTTTGCATGCGATTTATGTGCATTTTTTTTTTTTTGTTATGAAACAATTCACTTGTGTTCATTCATAATTATGGTATTTTCAGTTAATATGATCATGTATTTGCACTAGCAGCGCAGCCTTTAAATTGTATAGCTAGTAAGGTGGAGGTTGTTTCACATCTAAGGTTGCAGCAGCATTTTACATTTCAATTTTTGGTTTGAGATATTTGTCTTTTCATCACACACATGTGGGGATCATTTCCACTTATGGGATAGCGCAGTATTTTTTACGATATTACAATTGCATCACATATGTGATGTATAAATCATGAACATCAGAGCAAGAGCAATAATTCTAGCACCAGACTTCTTGCGTAACTCTAAACTGGTAACCTGTAAAAGGCTTTTAATGGTCGCCTATGGAGGAGATTTTTTTTTTTTTTTAAGTTGGCGTGGTTCCACGGGCATTCGCAATTCTTTTAAAGTGAGACACGTTTGCCATTTATGTACTCAGTGTAATATTTTTTATTATTTACCAAACAATATGGTATTATATTGTGTTTTTGTGCATTAAAGTGTATATTTTCCCCAAAAATTGCGTTTAAATAACCACTGCGCCAATATCATGTGACATAAAAATATGCAACACTCACCATTTTATTCTCTGGGGCCTCTGCTAAAAAAAAAAAAAAAGAAGTATAATGTTTGAGGGTTCTAAATGGTTTTCTAGCAAAAAATGATGTTATTTACACGTAGGAGTATGTCAGAATTGGCCCGGACTGGAAGTGGTTAAAGGCTACGTATGCCTTTAGGAACGGGTTATATGTTACACCGTATTTAGGGTGTAACATATTGCTACGCACCCCAACCCTCACCCCCTGACCAGCACACTCTTAGACCCCTTTCACACTGGGGTGCGTTTCAGGCATTTTAGCGCTAAAAATAGCGCCTCTCAAGCCTCCGCAGTGTGCCCGAGTGCTTTCACACTGGGGTGGTGCACTTGCAGGATGGGGAAAAAAAAAAAAAAAAGTCCTGTAAGCAGCATCTTTGGGGCGGTGCGGGATCGTTGTATACACCACTCCTAAACTGCCCCTGCCATTGAAATCAATGGGCAGCGCTGCTGAAGAGCCTGCAAAGCACTTCGTCAGGGGTGCTTTTCGGGCGCATTTGACCCTTTCCTCAGCTGCTAGCGGGGGTTAAATGCGCCACTATAACAGCAGTAAAGTGCCGCTAAAACTAGCAGCGCTTTACCCCCACCCCAGTGTGAAAGTAGCCCAAGTCCTTTAACACTTTCTCCAGCTTTCTGCCTAAAAAAGCTGGAGAAAGTCTGCAGCAGACAGACACTGCCCCTGTAACCCACTGATGCAGATGCAACCCTTTGCAGGCTCCTGCAAAGATTTTGTGCATTTATAATTTTTTTACTTAATGGTAAAGTTACCTTTCAAATATTGTCTCAACTTACAATAGAAGTTTGTCATATTTCAGGTTGTTATAATAAAAAAAATAAATAAAAAATAAATAAAGTGCTTCTCTGGAATTCTGGTAAGCCTAGCTTTGGTGTTACTTCGACTATCCCAGAGTTTTTTCGGACTATCTCTCTTATTCACTTTGATGGTTCACAATAGTGCATTTTTTTGGGGGGGGGTTGGATTATTTAGGAACACTATTGTGTATTCATGACTATTTTGCATTATCACAATTTCACTTATTTTGAGTATTATTTATTTAAAAGACACAGTCAAGTATATGTGCTGCACTTTTTTTGGATGTTTATATGTGAGCTTGGTATCAAAGGTATAATATTTAGCAGCATTTGTAAATTAACCATAAGCGCAGATTTTTTTTTTTTTTTAAACCAAAAGTGCTCAGTCAGTACATTCTTCATGTTTTGTCAGTAAAAAGAAGGGGTTGGCAACACTGCTCCCATAGTATGTCCACCTTATTAACCCAAGAATTAAAGAAAGAAAAGAAAAAACACTGGGTTTCAGAAAAAGTTATATAAAATGTATTTTCTGTCTTTAAAAAGCATACATACAAGTGTAACAGTAGGTACAAGACTCCTTACCCTCAATATAAACTGCCATGACCACTAAACACTATAATTCACTATATCACCTCCAACCAAATCTTTCTCTGGAGTTCATTATAATTTTAACAAACGAAATTTACATCTTTACACGTGATTTTTTAAGTTACATCCCTGAAGTTGAATAACCCTTTTCTCCGTTGTTCTGTCAAGCAGATCAATAAAAACTAACAAAATATATATATATTTATATACAAAAAAACACCACATTTTCCAGTGTCTATACACTCACAATTTAGCAAAGAATCTGTGCGAACCCAGAATAACTGGAGGTTTCCATGTCGTGAACTTGGAGAGAAATCCTGCTCCCCAACTTAAAATGTATTTAGAGATTTGAAAGCAGGCTTTTACTCATATTGCAGAGTTGTCTGAAAACTGGTGCAAATCATCCCATGAAAATGATCACTATGGCGTAGACTACCACAACTGTTCATCCATGCAGATGGCCATCTGTCTCTAGCAAGAGGCAACTGTGGAAGTCCGTCACATAATTGGAAACAAAAAGGAACTTTGATGGTTTTACCATAGAGATTGTCTAGGAAAAAAATGCAACTGTTTAGAGACTTTACTTGAAGTAAAAGTTGTTGAAAATGGCGTATGGAAAAAAAAAAAAAAAAAAAAAAAAAAAAAAAAACTAAAAGCATTAGGCCAGAGCCATTTTAAGTCATTATTTCTGTTTTGGATAGGGCTTATAGTTTTTTTTTTATATTGTTAAAAAAATGGCAAAGGGAGGAGATGCTGTAAATGTATAAAGTGGAACACAAAAGAGGATATGATGAAAACATAGGATCTTAAATCAATATTGAGGATTTAAATAAAAATGTAGTTAACATATACAGACAATGGAATGAAGAAAATTGAGATACGGTGCCCTTACCCTCAGGCCCCAGTGATCATATATGGATGTTACCGGAGTACTGCTGGATTGGTTTATTTCAGTTCAGACCTTATGAAAAAAAAGTCTGAAAGGACAAAAGGTATTTACCATACCAACCAGTGAGGGGCTAGTGGGCTAGTTTACCCATGCTTAAAAAAAAAATGACAGGTTACTATGCACAGTCAACATACATGCTGTATTGTTAAGGTAATCTTTTTTTTTTTTCAAAAATAAGAAAATAGCAAAAAAAAAAAAAGAAGGATAAAAAAAAAGTGTGTTATGCTGTTTAAAAACAACCCAGTTGACACTAGTCACAACCACATCAAGTATAATGTAAAGGCCACAATAAAAAAAAAATTACATTACAAATTCTTAAAATAAATATAATTAAATTTTTTCATCAAATAGTGTTATCTAAAGAGCAGTACCCTAAAACCTTCATCACAACTCATTTCTCATGGGTCCGACAAGAAATAGAATTGGTTGTCATAGTCTGTTGGTCCATCCCTGCTGCCTGGCTGACTAAGCCGGCATGGTCATTTTCTTCACAATTCTACTTCGGGCCATCCCCATATTTTCACTAGCCTTCCAGCTGAACTTATAAGGAATTGAATAGAAACAAATATGGCTTTCCTACTTCCAGAGTGAAAAAAATAACATAAAAAAAGGCATTCTAATATGCTTCTTATAACCTGTGCTTGTATGTCACATTCTCATTTGCTAATCCCATATTTGGCACCTCTGATAAATCCTCACCATATATACACACACACACACATACATATTCTGTAACTCTATATATTATATACGTAATAAGCTCATGTATACAAATTTACAAAAGGAAAAAAAAAAAAAAAAAAAAAAGTTATAAAAAATATATTGCACTTCTTATATACATTGCAGCTTCATGGGTGTGGGATTTAAAATGACCCATTATGGTTCTTCATATGCAAGGCAGTTTTAATAAGTGGTAAATACATCAAAGCCATTTGCTGCCCATGTTTCATCGCATTGCAGGCCCCTTTTAGGCTCTATGGTCTGCCCCACCATATGGACAGAAAACCATCATCCTCCAACCCGCTGTAGTTTTCTGCTAAAATGTTGATGATTTCACTTCTTCTGCTGGCAGACAAAAGAAAAAAAAAGAAACACTTCTTCAGCTTGCTAAAGGACCTGAGCGAATTTGCTTTTGTAGTGTTGAAAGGAACCTGCAAGACTCATGCTGAGCAGAGTGGTTTCCCTGCAGCGGTGTGCCACCCGTACAGATTGTAGGTAACAGTTTGCCCAGATATTCTGAGGGGTTGTAACAGCAGTGACTTTTCTCCTTGGAAGCTGACCCCTATCCTTGCAAGGCACGTGGTGAACACTGGCCTTTACGGAACAGTATGTTCATGGGGGGGGGGGAGTGGGTTATATTTCTGTCAGAGTCAGCTTGTAGCTTCCCCCGGTCTCTTCAATCTGAAGCTGGAAGGTGTCTTCATTTGAATAGTGCCGAATTATGTTGTCATCCATGTTGACCAGGATCCTAGGGAGATGGAGGAAGAAATTTAGAACCATGAACATAGTGAAAAGCAAGCATCCAAAAAAACAGACCCAAGACTACAGGGAAGGGACCATTACAGTAATAGACAGGCAAAGATCTACAGGCAGGGTTAGAAGCTCACGTAGGGCTATACAAGACTGACAGCTTGCTCTAAAGCAGAGAAAATTAATTTGCTTTAAAGGGTCAAGTCAAAAGTGATATTTTAGCTGCTGGTATAGTCTGGTGGGCCAAGTCAGACACAGTTTCTTATACACACACACACACACACACACACACCCCTAGGCCAGCCCTACAGCGAGAGCTCCCTGCCATAAATTGTCAACTTGTTTCCTGTCCACATGACAGCTTTGAGGGTTCCTGCCCCGCTTTGTGTGTTTCAGCACCTCCTTTTATGTAGAATAAAAAAAACCAACAGGTAGAAAGGGAGCTGCTCATATTGGCCACTACAGGTGAACATATATTTTAAAAGTAGAGCCCTCAGAGGATGGAAAAACTAACATGATTTAACCCTCCAGTAGCTATCCAAAAAACTCAAATAGTTTTAGGTGAAGAAACTCCAGGCCTCCTGCCTAGCAGTGCTGTAGCCCTAGTTGTCAAGAGCCCACATGAGCTGGTATAGCAACAAGATTCTATTTGTTACTGTGTTATGAGAGAAACGTAATCAATTTTTTCACATGCTTAGACATTGCTCAGTAACCACAAACATTTTGATCCAGTGAAATCTTAACTCATTAGCAACTTTCCAAATTGTGAAGCCGGTGGATGAGCATGACAAACAGCAATTTTGCCTTAGCTTTACTTTAAGGGCTCTTCACACTTGCTTCAAAATATGGCATTGGACATGCTTTTTTAAAGCACTCTGAATGCCAGTCAAAGCCCTGGTCACTAAATAAAATGGTTACCATAGTTACTCTAGTCACTTCCGGTTCAAGTGCATCTATTCTGGTGCAAGTGTCACATCTGGTGTTCAGCAGGAAGGTAAATTGGGTCCAGACTGGAGCAAAGCAACTGAAAGATGGCACATGTGGTGTGCCACATGGAATGTTATAACGGAAGGTGAACGGGACTGGAGAGTGAGGACTGAGCAGCAGAGAATCAGCAGAGCTGGGGGTGCCGCCCCCCCCACACACCTTCGCCACCACCCTCCCTATCCATGTGCCCGGCCCCTTTCAGGATGCCGGACACATGAATTACTATGGCGGCGATAGGCGGGGTGTGTATTTTGAAGTACACGATTACATCCAGAGGCTCTAATAGGCTTCAAAATAGGGTGGGCTTGGGGCACAGAGCATTACATCCCAATCCCACTCTGTTGTGTGATGGTAGCGAATGAATTTTCCCCATTTTCACACTAATGTTCCTCTCTGCCAATCAGGAGGCAGGTCAGTGAGAACTGTCTCCCGATTGGCCAAAGAGTCAGGCAGTCCTATTAGATGCCTAGTTTTGAAGGAACAGGAAGAAGACACACAGCTGCGGGAGTAGCAGACACCGGAGCCACTGCCCACATCCCATCCCAGGAGAGGAGGACAGGACACCGTAGCACGCCAGCCCTAGATCGGGTAGGTTCCCCGATGCCGTCCTCGGGTGGGGTTGATGTCAGTGACACACCGCGGTCCCCTACTGAGTGGGGGTGCGGGGGTGGGATCAGCAAAGCTGGGGGTACTGCTGAACAAGGGTACTAATAAGCTGGGGATCTGTGGAACAGGAATACTAATAATAATAACTTAGGGATCTACTGAACAGGGATACTTATGAGCTGGAGGATCAACTGGGTCCCTTTACAAGCAATAGAAAATCAAACACACAGGACATTTGCCAGGCTTCATAAAAGCTTAAAAAAACAAAAAAAAAAAAACAAAAAAACAAAACACACACACCACAACAACACTTGAAGGGATGCAAAATCCTGACCAATTATATTTTTATTTTCCACTTAAGCTTAATAACAGGTGTTTCAGTTTTCTTTCACAATCCAAAAAGCACACAGCTAGATTATAACCTCCTTCTGGCAAACCTTGCCCTAGACTGTATGTCTCCATATGACTGTCAGACAACAGATTGTGGACTCCACTGGGGCAGCAACCAGTGAGAATGCTTTTCAAAGCATATAAAATCTCTGAAAATATGTTGTCCTTTCATGGAATTTGCTATACACATATGGAAAATTAGTAATCTACAATTAAAAACTGATATACAAAAAATATACAACAAATAAATCATCAACTAGCCATCTGTTTCCAACGTGAGTAATGTAAAACTAAAGCTTACATACTCCCAGAAAAAAAAAAAAAAAAAGCTGAAAAATGACTTACCCTTTTTTACATTTCTTAAAGATTTTTCCAATTTTATCAAAGGGAACTTCATATTTGTCAGAGATCTAAAAAAAAGGAAAAAAAACAAAAAAACTTTTACTATTGATTTGCAGTGTAGTCTAGTAATATTTTTGTAACTCCAAAAACAGTAAAAAGTAAGCGTAACAGCTTACACAAACTTAACGGATGTCTGGAGGCACAAGCCTACTGTGCCTAATGTTAACAGGAGGTAGCTTTTATTGGCTACTGACCCCACCTCCCCCATTCCCCATCATTCATCTCATATGATTTTTGTTTTTAAACCAGGTTGGGACTTTGTATAGAAGAGGTTATCCAAGCAGAGGGTTTTGCAATTGCCACCAAAATGGTGGGTGTCTACAGGCCCCAGCGATTGATTTCCAGCCCTGGTATTGCTCTACATTTACTTGTTTTACTTTAGCCATAGAATAGAGCTGAGAGCATGATTTTTTTGGTCAAGGTTTTACAACTTATCTTGCGTCAACAAGCTGAGAAGACAATTATTTTCTACGTTAAAAGGGACCCAAATTCAAACTTTGGTACAACTTCCACAAGAGGCATTAGAGGTGTTCTGTGGGGCATTCTGGATCCAGGTCATGTGGTCTAATGCCAGGGCAACCAAGCACTGAAGTCAGCTTCAGCAGCTGAAGAAAGATACTGCCAGTGTTGGTTCCCACAATGCAGAGCTGATGAAGGCCATGTGACCAATGTCAGGTTTAGGCCTCATTTACAGCGGATAGTACACTGACACTAAATCTATTACCTCCACCTGTCTAATACATTCTCCCTAACAGAGCTTAGGTCTGTTTCCACATGAGAGCATATATCAAATTTAAAAATCAAGCGGGGTGTAAAGAGCTCATCCACACAAAAACACACAAGTAGAAGCAAGAGTTACAATTAAATAATGTTGAAAAAAAAAGAACTAATATCTGGTGACCGAACTCACATCAAGTGTGCAATCTCATGTAACCAAGACAACACCTAATAAAAGAGCTAGAGAGAAGAGAATCCCATCTACCTTTAGAGACTACATAATCTAATCTAGAATTAGTGAAAAAATACATACAAAATCATTTCTAAAAAGGACTTAAAAAAAAATTGAAAAAAAAAAAAAAAAATTAACACAAACATCTATCATCACCACCACGACCATGAGACTATGTTGTCCACACCACAGTGGTGTAGACAAAATTGTCTTATGGTGGTGGCGATGGGTTTTTTTTTTTTTTTATTTACAGCTTTTTGCCATGTCTTTTTAGAAATGAATAACAAAATTTGTATTTTTTCACCAGTTCTAGATTAGCCCATGTAATCACTAAAGGTAACCCCCTTTTCCTAGATGGGATTCTTTTGTCTCTCTAGTTCATTTATTAGAAGCAAGAGTGAATCAATCGGGTCCCACCTATAATGTTTTGGTGGACTACCCCTTAAGAACAGTTTTAAAGACCAAAGTCCATCATAGTTAGCCTAGTTGAAAATGTACCAGTTCCTAAACAGCAAACAAAATTTAAGCTGAAACCTCTAAACAAATCCTTCCAAAGGAGAAATAAGCTTTGGAGCAGAGAATCCTTTTTCCCAGAAAAAAATGGTTCCTCTTCAAATGTAAGGTGACAGCCCTTATCACATGCACAGTGTGAAATCCGCTTCAGGGGGCTCGAATACTTGCCACTGGTAACTTTACACATAGTAATTAGATTGCCTCTGAGATGCTTTATTCTAGTCTAAACAAGTCTGGTTTGTAGACTCATTCTCTAAAACAAACATGCTCTTTTCAGAGTACGTGAAGGTCAGATACTTACAGCTTCAATTAGTCCTTTCAATGATGGAGACTTCAGCATAAGAGCATCAAAAACTTCTTCTGCCTCTCTCCGCACATACAGCAGCACTGCAACAGCAGAAGAGATACAAACTGTCAGTATCTGTTACATCGCCAATAAGCAGCTCTTCAATCACCCACTGAATGTACTTAGAATGAGAAGTGTAAATACATTCCATAACCAAGGATGTATTGTCCCACTACATCCAAGGTCATGAACAGGCAAGCAGCCTGTTACAATGATCAGCATAAAGTGTATTGTGATTGCACACAACAAGCCTGATATGCCCCGAAACAACCAATGTAATGTAAAAATCGGCTTGGCTTTAAAGTAAACCTGTCATGAGAGCCATACTGGGGCAGTACTGGAGCATTGATCATCTGGAAAACAAATTTCCTGGCTGTGTCTGACATGTACAGGTAGGTCACAGAACTGGAACAAGCATGCTGTAACTGAGTATCAGGAAATTGTCAGAATTCTTTATCTCTATACTGGCCCCAGCCGAGTGCCTAAGAATGAAGCAAAACCAAACATAAGCACAACAGCCAGTCAACAAAGTCTCAAGAAAGGTGGCCTTTCAACTAAGGTTCCATGGAACACTAGGCCTTCCTCATTGATTTCTAGGGGTTCCCTGAGCAGTGCAGGCAGAATGATCTCCCACCTGATGGTGACTGTATAGTTCTGGGGTCAACGTCACCCAGCAAAGCAAGCAAGGTAGGTCCAGTGCAGAAGTCTTCTCTTCTCTCAGGTAAGCAACCACTGACACCAATGATCTTTTTATCTGTCTGTAATAGGAATATTCTTCCCTCCCATGGACCACCTGTATAAGAGGACTCTTAATCACCGACCACCACTGTAAGGTGACCTTCCTCCACTGACCATTAGTATAAATGGCGCCTTTCTTTTCTATATTATTGGTTTAAATTTGGGTGCAGTAAACTGTAGGTATATCACATATGTATTCCTTTATTATAAAATCTACAACCTACTGATCAAGCTAATGTATTTTTATCATCAGGGGTCCCCTGAGACCTGAGAATTAGTTTAAGGATTCCTCCAGGGTAAAAAGATTGAGAATGAGTGGTCTTCATACCTGTTTAAACACAGGTTCACTTTAAATCGCTGCAATTTCTGTTCTTCTTGGAATACAAGCTACCCAGTTGTTTTTGGATTAAAATTTGAGAGAAGCCAATTGCTAGCGTTTACATACACATTAAATATCCTTTCTGAATTTATAATCTGTCTACAGAGAAACCCTTATGACCAGCGGTGTAAGGACAGGTCTTCTTACCCTAAGCAATGGACTTTCCCTTGCATTGCAAGTGGGTTTCTGCACAGTGATTATGTCCACTTTCAAATTGCATGAGAAAAGTTAAGGGCAATTAACAAAATTGTAATTTTTGTGAACTAGTATAAGCCATTTAATTTATATGCCTTCTATGGAGCCTCCCATTCTTCCAGCAGCTGAATACTTAGCATTTTTAACTGGAAGAAGAATTTTCTGTAGGCCAAGACATAATCATTTAAAAAAATGCCTATTGGATTTTTCTCAGATGCAGATGAATTACAAAAGAAAACCATATATACCCCTCTTTGGTTCATCTATTCTTGGTATCTTAGCAGGAGGCGTTCCAAAGTCTTCCTCAGGACTGAAAGGCCCTCTCTTCATACCAGAGCTGAACATAAAAAAAAGAAGATTTAAATATCTTTCATGTTGTATACACATGTGCACACTGTACAAGATCAGGTCTACATCCTACACCTGTGTTTTGTTATAAACGGAATTCAATATGGTGTTTTTGCTTCAACATGCCAAATAAACTCAATTTATAACCATTTCCCTCTTCCTTGATAACACATACCCTAAAATTAGCATTATGGTTGCTGGGAGCCTTACAAATACTTTTTAGGAGTTGCAATCTTCTGCTTAGAAGTGGATTACTACTTCCAGGTCTCAGCCTTGCCCAGGATCTGTGCACAGGCATAGGAGCCCATTGGTTCATTGCTGAAGAGGCAGCCAACCAGAGCCTCCCCTTACCAATAGAACCCAGTTGCAGCTTAGACCCTGAAGAAAATGACATGCCAGTAGAAGACCAAAGCAACCGAGAGATGTGGTCTTCATGCTGGCTGAGGTTGGGGGTGAAATTATAGATTTTGTTTAAGCATCCAATCAGTTTTTATTCTCTATAATCCCATTAGAAACAAGTGAAAGCCTTATCACTATAGGATACTTCAACTACAATTGCCCTTAGCACTGCCAGATCTCTTATCCAAATCTTTACAAAGAAGCCAAAAAAAAGGAGATTTACCTTTCCCCATCCATCTCCTCTGGTGAGAGGGGGAGTACCTGAAATACAATGGAAACAAAACAGCGACTTACTTAATATAGAATTTGCTTTCCAAGATTTAAAGTATAGGACTTTACTATGATTTGCAGTAACCCAAACACACGAAAAAGAAAAAGAAAAATTAGGCCCTACCGAGTAACCATTCCCTTTGATAACAGAGGAGGCCTCAACCGTCACTCTCTATGGAATCTTGCCTTTGGTTTTTTCAGCGGACTATAAATGGTGCACTGTTAAGCTATTCATCAAATCATCAAAAAAAAAAAAAAAAAAAACTGCTCCATGTTTAAACTGCAGTCATCTACGGGCACTATTCCCTCCTGTTATGGTTGATTGCCAAACGGGTTCCAACAGTCAAAGCTCCAACAATTCTTAGTGTTGAAGCATGCAACCAAGCCATGAACCCACCCTGTTCCTACATTTCTACAGGCTCATTACTATGATGGGCAACCTTGCTAGCCTATAGCAATATGCATTATTCAGGAAAGGGAGGGCAAGCGTCAAGACTTTTTGAAAGTGCTGGAACTCTGTGAGAATACCTGGGGATTTAGAAACTGGCACTCTAACTGAAAAAAAACTGATTTGTAATTTTTTTAGCACAGGTACTACAGCCAAATACAATAAAAGACCTAGTACACATACACACATTCTATAGGTTACCTGGCAAATTTTAAACCTGACATATTTTGCTTTGCTTTTAATATAAAAAAGGTACAGGGGAATAGAAATACTTACATGAGTGGTGCGCTGGAGATTGGCAAAGTGTACATCGGGGATGAACAGGACAGGCTGTGTGTCCATGTCTTGCATGGGTTTGAACACCGTGATGTCTGTCCTCTTGTGAGAGGGAAGCAGTCCTCCTTTAACATCTGCGACTACACAACAAAATTAAAAAAAAAAAAAAAAGAAGAGGAATTGATTAATCCACACACTCGTATACACTAAAACTTATTAAAGCGATAAGCCAATCAAAAACAAAAACTTGCTATGACACAGACTGTATTAAAAATCTTAGATATACATTAAGCCTCTGCTAAAAATGATAAATTATTGCTATATGTCCATGTTGGAGAGCAAGTGGAAAGCTCCAATAAAAGTAAAAAGACAAAAACCCCAAGAGTTCTAACCCTTCCTCACTTTTTCAAAAACACAAATTAAGTTTTGTCTGTAGTTCTTTCTTCATATTAGAAATTTCACATAAAACCCTCAAATAAGGGTGATGGAAATAGTACGGTCTCATTCAGAACTGGCTTAAGGGACCAAAGTGGTCATGGAGGGGGGGGGGGGGGGGGGTGAAAGAGGAGTTTGGACATAAAGTGCAGTTTAGGAGTTTAGGCACAACATTTTTTACTAGGGTCCGAAGGTAGTCTTAAATCTTCCCAACTTTTTGAGATGAGACCTATTAGCAAAAATATGTAGGCATAGGACACACCCCTGTCACGCCTCCTTAAAGGAGAATTATACAAAAAAATTGTTAGGTAAACCCAGAAGTGTTTTTTTTTTTAACCACTACTATTCCTTTATTTATACTGGCTTTTGAAATTTACAAATGCAGCAATTTAGATGAAAGGTTTAGCACTGGGAAACACTTTTTGAAAGATAAATAGTGCATTTTTTTATACAATTATATAGATCAGACCAAAATCAGCGAAAGTCCCTCAAAATCAGGGACAAGTGGGGGCTATAGTAACAGGACTCCTACAGCAATAAGAAACAGAATTGAACTATGCATAGTGTAGGACACGTGTGGGCCGTATATTTAATTTTGCCTGGTGTTTCCTCTTTTGAGCCTCTTACACAAAAGGTGCCATCTTGGTGCAATGCATTCCTCCTGGCATTTTAGTGTGTCCAGGAGGGATAGGTGAAGCATCCAGCTGCTACCTGACAGACTTTGACAGGCTGCAGGGAGCAGGACAGGACACTGCACCTATCCCTCAGATACACCAAAATACTGGAAGGAACGCACTGCACCTAGACTACCCCGTGTGCACCTTAACAGGTCAGTGAGACGTATTGGGACAATTGTATCATTTCTACTTACAAGCATTGATCTGGGGGCTGGGCTCAGTACACTTGCCTTTTCTCTTGCTCTGCTTACGTTCTTCGTCTCGAATTTTACGCTCGGCACCCTACAACAGAAAAACTATATTTAACATGTGTTTGCAGGTTAACTAGAAATGCTAGGCAGATGAATCATAGCACTGAAACAGTCAAAAATGTCCTGATGTATAGGTCCAGTCTTGAAATGAAATGAAAAGGTAAATATGACGAAACCTACAAAGATGTGTGCTTGAAGCACTTCCATCACACCGACAGATGTATCTCACCTTATCACAGAAGACTTTGATCTGGCAATAGGCCCGATGGATGGGCTTGTTACTTCGGTTGTTGTAGCTGTATGTATCAATCTGGATGTTGAGTGGCAGCCCCTTTACCCCTTTCTGGGAGGAGAAGTCTGTACTTAGACAGTTCACAGATATGAACACCTGCACACAAGGACAGACACACATCAGTAATCATTTATAGAAGGACTTCTGAAGATACAATCAATTTCAGTAATTTGTAGTAGTTATCTATTCTCATCATACAAAAACAAAGCAAAGCAAACACCAGAAGAATTCAAATGTCACCTTTATTAAAAGCGTATCTAAACCCAAAACAAAAAAAAATTAATATTGCAGCTCACTAGTCTCTAGGTGCATTAGATTTCCATTGCAGACCTGCTCATTTACACCTGTTGATCCTGCCACTAATATGCTTGCTGTCCTAGCAGGACAACGCTCACTCACCATACTGTATATATGGAGGAGGAGTGTTGTCATTCTAAGCTAGTTTTCCGATTTGGACTACAAATACACCCAGTACCAATTAGGCAAGAGTGGGCACCCGCCTTTGGGTCCCATGCGGTTTAAGGGCCTGCGACCATGGATCAAAATAATATTGGATTTGATCTTGCAAGAAAATTGCAATGAAGCCTTTTTAAAATTGTTTACAAAAGATTAGAAAAATTAAACACAAGAGACACGTAAACTTTAGAGAGAAAAACACTGTATTATTGTAATATACCCAATAACAACTTAAAGTACATAATCCAAAGACATCAGGTTCACTTTACAGTTTGTTAAAAAGCTCACCTGCTTTCAGCTGTTAGTTTGTAAAAAATTTGGTACAGCGAATGTATGTGTAATGTACAGTAGTGATGGTCAGCTCCATTTATTGGCCAATGTGCACAGTACACACTACTTAGTTCAAGGTTATCCCACTAGAGCGCACGCACAAGAAACCTCCAGAAACCTGCAAAGTTTTGACTGCCTAGGAGCCTCCGCAGAGTTGAATCCAGCACTGAATACATCTCCCTCTCCTCATTTCTGTTACATAGAGGAGAGCTTCCAGGTTTTATTGCCAAAGCCGAATGGCTACAATGCACAGCTGCACCCGTTTTAGTAACTATATCCCTTTATTTCTATCAGAATCAGCAGGTATATTTCTGCACTTTCTGAAAATGTTCTTAGTCTGAAATCAGAAATATAATGCAGCCACCGCATCTAAAAAAAGGACTGGTAAGTTGCAATGCATTACATTTTTTTACTTAAGTTTAGTTATACTTTAATTTTTTATTTTTTTTTTTTAGATTCTGTGGTGTGGCATTTCGATTTAAAACAAAAATGCATGGTGGTTTTAAACATAATTTCTCAGAACCAAAAAAAATTAATACATTACTTACTAAGTAATTTGTTAAAAATAAAACAGTGTACAATTTCTAAATGCCTGTATTTGGATGTGAAAACCATCATTTTTACATTGTAAGGTTTTGGTCTTATGCATTGCCGGTGCTTGCAAATTTGCGTATTCAAATTTTTATAAATACTTTTTTTTCCTTTTGCAGCCCTAAAATTTAATTTCCTAAATAAACTCATGTAGAACCATACATACAAACACACAGACTGGCTATAGATTTACAGTCCTAAACAGTTTGCATTTGTGCATGTTCTACTGTAGTTATTTATAGGTTACAATATTTCAACTACGTAAATTGACGGCGCTATACAAGTACCTTAACATAAAGGATGAGAATAATAATAATAAATAATTTGAAAAGACATTAATTGTTTGGCCACAAAGCTCTAGAAGTATATGAATGCATTGCCACCTAGTGGTTACTTAATATAATGCAGTTATGACTTGTAAGATTACAGTAGTTAAAAAATACCAGCATTGTGATTTTGTGTACACTTCCGCGCTACCTCTACCTTACTGTGAAATTCTATATGCTGCATGTGGTGGATGTTGCTCACCTACGAATGAGTCCCCGCACGTATGCTGGATTATACAAGTGGCGATTATGCAGCGCTCCCCTAACAAGTAACTATGCAATTATAGTGCAACAATATCACTACTATATAAAGTGAACTTATATGTAACATGAATCATTAAATAATAAATAATAATAATAATAATAATAATAAAGTGTGTGTGACACTCTGTACAGATGTGAACATCAAGTATTAAGATCAAATCATCCGTGATATAACAAATAAAGTCCATAGGAGTATGACAGAAAGCTTATTCAAAACAAGTTCCAAAGTGGAGAGTCCACATAAAATTCTCCCTCCACTGTGCGCACAAACGTTGTAATATCCATCACCGTCATGCAAATGTGATCCCACCACCTTCGCTGCAATACGCTCACCTCAGGGTGTGGACCTAAGATATAGGTCAAGTGCACTTAGTCCCCCCTTGGGGTGTGGATAGGCTGCTGTCTTTTTCCACTGGTCTCTTCAGGATAGTAGCCCCTGCCTTGGTAGGGGTATACTGTTGATACCGCTTTAAGAGACCCTCTGTCTTTAATCCTATGAAAACTGATAAGAAATGCCTTTAAAAAAATAGGCAGCCGCAATCCGACTCTTGGTTGGCTGCCAACGGCATCACCCGGCTCCTTCCACACGTTACGTCACCACTCATGTGACTTCCTCAAGATTATTATTGCACTATCTATAATCACAGTTACTTCTAAGGGGGAGCGCCGCATAATCACCACTTATATAAAAATACCAGCATTACTGATTAGGTTTCACCACAGTTCATCAGTCTACAGCAAAAAACTGACCAAAAAATATAAATAAAAAAACCTCTGAATCACAAGGACTATAGGCAAAACAAATGTATCCCTAAATATGTGGGGCATGTAGGCAAAAAACATAAAAACATACCACATTCTTTGAAGATGGTCAAGGAATAACTTTGCCAAGAGAGATAGGGGTTTGTTTATTTTTACTCAGACTGTTTTTTTTTTTCTAACAGTTTCTAGAACTCCTGCCACTCAAAGTAGAGGTGAAAGTATATCCCTTTATCCAGGAGCATGGGATGCAGGTTTGTCCCGATACCAATCCAGGGGCTAGTAAACGCAAAGAGGAAAGGATCGCTGCTACTCCTGACCAGCCCAGGTGAATAAACGATGAGGGGTGGCTGAGGCCAGTCCTTATTTATTCACCTGGGCTGGTTGGGAGTATTGGTGTTCATTTCCTCTCTAGGTCCAACATCTGCCAATTACCACTTCTCGATCACTGGACTCTTATCTTGCTAGTGTTGTCACGATCAATGTAAATGGACCTCCTGCTTTCAGGAGGCATGTTTGACATAACTGTGATTGATTGCCAAAGCACTACAGAACAACAACTCATGGATTTTCTAGTACTTGGCTCTTACAGGAGGCACAGTGAGGATTTCACCCATATCTCCTGTAAGTGTCCGAAGCTGGGAGAAGGTAAGTTTTTTTTTTTTTTTCCATGGAAAGTTCTCTTTAAAATACCAGGGCTCACATATGCTTTCAATTCACTTGTTGCATTACATGATCACTCATGAAGAAGTGAAATCCCAAGTGTTGTGGTTCTTCCCAGTGGCTCCCAAGTTACTTGCTGTGTCCCATACAAATATAAGGGCCGGAAGGAGAAAGCACAGAAAGCAGGCATCTGATAAACCCAAAGTGTGTCATATATAAAGATGCTCTGTGCAGATTGACTCAGCAGTGGAGCAAACATTGTAGGAACGGGTGTTGGGACAAGTATTAAATGTCTTTTTCAGGAGTCTTTTAGTCTATTTTTTTCATTTAGTGACCACAGTGACACTTTAACTTGACTTAACCCATTATAGCTGATGCCAACAGATTGCTCGACCCGGGCAACAGCACATTAAATAAGCAGATATTGTAAAATGTTAAAAAAAAAAAAAGAAATAAATAAATAATACTGCACACAACAACCTTAGGGCGAAGAGACTGAAAAGCAGAGATTTACCAGCAGAGACCTGAAAAAACAATGATAATTCTGAAGATCAAGAAAACGGCTTTGTAGATGGCTTTCAAGAAGTGGTAAAACAGGTTAGTGAAGTCATCTGTAAGTGACATTACTAGGTAACAAACCATTGGCCAACTCTAGGCCCAACCCCAAGAAACAATCCTCAAAGCATCTTCAGCTCGTTTAGCAAGATTCTTCCTTGGAGAGGCAACAAAAGCAAAATGCAAAGCAAAAGCGCAATAACCCGGTTCATCCTCATTCCACCTGCATTGTGAAATAAACAAAACTTGTGCGTTTGCAGTTGGCCCTGTCATGTTAGGAAAGTTAATTTGGTTTCAGTCGAGGAAATAGTGTGTAAATTTCACTACTGCTATAAAAAGATAGAGCAATAAAACATATCCAGTGGAGCACACAGATTTACTAAATTAACCAAATTTCGGTTGATGCAGCTCTGTATTCATTAACAAATCATTTTTCTTGATTTGCAGCATAAGTACCTAGCAGACTACAGAGGGAGGAACAGCACAAGTAGTCAATCAGTTGTGCTGCAGTGGTCATGTGATAACAAGGAACTTGCTGACAGGAGAAGAAAGCAGAGTGACAGATGGCTCATCAGTCTTGCTGCTTCTCCCTCCACTGTCCAGTCACAGGATGGAGGAAGGACAAGATTTGTAAAGGTTAATGAACTGCAGCAGATGAAAAATCAAGTTTTCTGTCCTGCCAGAGCTATGCAAATCTCAGAAAAAAGACTGAAAGAATTACAAGTAAAACAGAGCTTTCATATATGGGATTTCATTGCTGTATTTTTCCATTTACCTAAAAGGTCAACTTTAAGGGCCAGTTCACACCACAAAAAAACATACTCCAGATTCATTTCTGCATGGGTGTTTTTAACGCATTCCTATGCATTTGTTTTCAAATGCATTCCATTTGAAAATATACCAAATCCCCCCATACTGGGATTTGGTACAGAAAAAATGCAGCATGTTTTTTTTTTTTCTGGAACTGGAATGGTTCGAAACTAACCGCACTGTTGTGAACTTTGCCATTGGAAACCATACAACCTACTTTCTATGCATTTTGACGCAGAAAAAACAACGCACAGCACTGCATGTGGCGTGAACTGGCCCTTAAAATCATAATTTTTTTTTGCCATTTGGGTCTCAGAGAATAATCCCTTTCTTTTTCTGTCATGGAGACACTATATTAAGGGACAGGAAATGTCTCTACAGTGAGCAAAGACAGTATAGACTATGGTTAACAGAACAGATGCCCCCAAAAGAAAAAAAAAAAAAAATAATGTACACTGATAATCTGAAATTTTGTTTTATAATGGACAAATTTGTGGTTACCCATTACCTGTCCAATTAACAGTGGTGGCTCTTTCCAGTGGGGGCTTTTTTGTTTGCATTTCCACTGGAAAACATTTTCACTCACTTCCTGTCTCAGTAATAAGGAAATTGCAAGAAAAACTTGGCAAAGGTTCAAACTTATCTTCACAGAACCTAAAGCAAGCAGGTCAGAAAGTTTGGAGAAATCCCTTTAACGTAGCCCAGAAACGCAGTGAAAATCCAACCCCCCAAAAAATGTGAATGCTTTCAAAAGCTATCCAAAACGTTAACAAATTGGGTTTTGGCTGAACATAACACAAATACTCCTTTATCCTACAGACAGATGTTAATACATGCCCACCAAACCACCAACAAAAACCTTTAGGGTCTGCGTTAACTGGATTTTGCCTAAAGCAGGTCAAAAAGGTTAACTTCAAGTCAAATGTACCCGTCAATGAATTTCTGAAGTGTCTCTAGCCGATGTCAGAGTGAAGCCAACAGCACAGGTTCTTGGGCTCAAAAATGGAGAGAAAGGATAGAGTGCATGAAATACACTCCCATCACTAATATACCCGATTTTGGGGCCAGAATGAGGATTTTAGGATCTGTGCCTGGTTTTAATGAACTAAAAATATGTGGGGGGTCATCTTATAAGTTAGTATATCTTAATTCTTTGGACTTTAAGTGGACAAAAAAGCCCAAGCTTAACTTTTCTTGAAAATTTACCCTCCCCTTCTCCCCTCCCCTGTCTATGTATTTATCCATTTTTAATCCTGTGTCAATGAGCAGCTGCTGCAGGGGAGAGGAGGGAGCGCTGACAATAGCTAGGCCATGGGGAGCCTATAAAAGTTACGCCATGGCTTCCAGAATTCCCACCTGTTGTCAAACACTCCTTGTGCTGGAGCTGCAGGATCACACAACTAGACTGGAGCAGATAAAAATTGGTAAGTTGTGTACATCTTTTTATACAGGTTAGGCAGGATAGGAGGAGGAGGAGGGAAGGAACAGTTTTAGGAATAGTTGGACTTCGGTTTTTCTTCCACTTTAAGGGCAATCTTTAAATTTTTATAAAGATCAAAATAAATACATCGAAAACAAATTAATGCTCATCATAAATGTGTGTACTGAGAGCTCTCCAGTCACACCATTTATCACATTCTCTACCAGCTCCACGGGGCTTTGGTCAACGTCTAACTACCTTGGAGGAATATTGCTCAGATGATGCGGTCTTGCCTCATGACCTTTCTAAAATTTACAAAAACTATTGGTGACTCCTCCAGAGGATCATCGACTGCCCTGTATAATGAAATGGGGAAACTGATCTAGACCGCACTTTTACACCAGATCAACAGAATAAAATCAGATTCTGCCTTAAATCCTCAATTTGTATGAGGATCCAGGAAGCCAATTTTAAACCTCTGATGCGGCAGTATCACACACCATCCCGATTACATGAATTCTTCTCAACCACTACCGACCATTGTTGGAGGTGCCAGGTGGGGCAGGGAACGCGGCTTCATGTGTTTTGGGCCTGCCCCAAACTCAATTTCTATTATTTGTCACCTTTTGCCAAATCCTGCATTCCCTCTAATTGGAAATGTCCACAGCCACCGACCATTGGTCTCTGGCTTAATAAAGTGGAAGAAATAAAAAAGGTGGAGGACTTAGTCCTCGTATCACAGCATAAAACGTGAAAAGTACTCTAAAACGTAGAGGTTATGGAATTCGTTTGTCTATTCTCAAGAGGGAAAAGCTATTTTTGAACCTTAATTTACCGATCGGAAGTTAGTCATGCATTCCACCTTCAGGCTCTCTCCCCCTACCCCCCTTTCACCCTCACTTATTTCTTTTCTCTGCCTCGTCTTTCTCTCTCCATTTACACTTACTCTCTTTTTTGCGATTAAGTTATTACGTTTAAAAAAATAAAAAATTGGGCAGTCCTGTATTTTCTTTATAGTGACCAGTTGAATAGGAATTTCTTTAAGTCTCTTGATAATATATATATATATATATATATATATATATATATATATATATATATATATATAATTATTATACACATACACACACATATATACTGTATATACTCGAGTAGAAGTCGATCTGAGTACAAGTCGAGGCCCTAATTTACCACCAAAAAAAAAAAAAAAGAAAAAAATGGGAAAAAACGTATTGACCCGAGTATAAGACGAGGGTTAGAAATGCACAGCTACTGTAAGTGAAAAAGAGGGTCAACAATGCCCATTTGCATGCCTCACTGTGCCCATTTGCAGTCATAGGTCAGCCGAACTTCAAACTCGGTAGCTAAGGGTTCCTAGATGCCCCTTAGCTGCAGCCAAAATTTGGGGTCTCTGAACCCAAAGGGTCCCGAAATGACATTGCTGCAGATGGACACAGTTGACAGACTTTGGGGCCCCGTATCTCGGGACCACTTAGTGCTAGGAACCCCAAATTTGGTGTGCAAACCCAGTGGAACTACCACCATAAAATATATGGTTCCTAGCACCAAGTGGCCCTGAGATACGGGGCCCCAAATTCGGTTCAGAAAATGTTAAGCACTTTACAGCAGAGAATGACATTTTCCGAACTGATTTTGGGGCCTCGTATCTCGGGGCCACTTGGTGCTAGGAACCCCAGCTTTGGATATGTTGTGGTACCAGTTCCACAGGGTTCGTACACCACATTTGGGGTTCCTAGCACCAAGTGGCCCTGAGATACAGTTCCCCAAATTCGGTTCGGAAAATGAAATTTTTTGCTGCAGAAAAGTGCTTGACTTGAGTATAAGTCGAGGGGGGCACTTTCAGCACAAAAAAAAAAAAAAAATGTGCTGAAAAACTCGACTTATACTCAAGTATATACGGTATACACACATACATACACACACAGTTGTGCTCATAACTTTACATACCCTGGCAGAATTTATGATTTCTTGTCCATTTTTCAGCAAATATGAATGATAACACAAAAACCTTTTCCTTTCACTCATAGTTAGTGTTTGGCTGAAGCCATTTATTATCAGTCAACTGTGTTTACTCTTTTTAAAATCATAAATGGCAACAGAAACTACCCAAATGACTCTGATCAAAAGTTTACATACCCAAGTTCTTAATACCGTGTATTGCCCCCTTTAACATCAATGGCAGCTTGAAGTCTTTCGTGGCATTTGTGAATGAGGCCCTTTATCTTCTCAGATGGTAAAGCTGCCCATTCCTCTTGGCAAAAAGCCCCCAGTTCCTGTAAATTCTTGGGCTGTCTTGCATGAACTGCACGTTTTGAGATCTCTCCAGAGTGACTCAATGATATTGAGTCAAAATTGTTGAAATTTTAGTTGGTCTCCCTGACCGTGGTTTGGTTTCAACAGAACCCCTCATTTTCCACTTCTTGATTAGAGTTTGAACACTGCTGATTAGCATTCTCAATTCCTTGGATATCTTTTCATATCCCTTTCCTGTTTTATACAGTTCAACTACCTTTTCCTGCAGATCCTTTGACAGTTCTTTTGTTTTCCCCATGACTCAGAATCCAGAAACGTCAGTACAGAACTGAATGAAAGATTCAAGGGTCTGTCAGGTGTCCATAAACTCATTGACCTTTTATACACATACACTAATTACAAGCAAACAGATCACAGGTGAGGATGGTTACCTTTAATAGCCATTCAAATCCCTTTGTGTAAACTTGTGTGCATGTTATCAGGCCAAAATCACCAGGGTAAACTTTTGATCAGGGTCATTTGGGTAGTCTGTTGTGATTATGAATTAAAAAGACCAACGTTTACCATTCAACCCGACAGAACTGGAGAGGATCTGCAAGGAGGAATGGCAGAGGATCCCCAAATCCAGGTGTGAAAAACTTGTTGCATCTTTCCCAAAAAGACTCATGGCTGTATTAGATCAAAAGGGTGCTTCTACTAAATACTTAACAAAGGGTCTGAATACTTAGGACCATGTGATATTTCAGTTTTTTTCTTTTTTAATAAATCTGCAAAAATGTCAACAATTGTGTTTTTCTGTCAATATGGGGTGCTGTGTGTACATTAATGAGGAAAAAAAATGAACTTAAATGATTTTAGCAAATGGCTGCAATATAACAAAGTGAAAAAATTAAGGGGGCCTGAATACTTTCTGTCCCCACTGTATATACACAAACACACACACACAATATATTATAATATACACACATACATTCTGCCTATCCTATTCTGTTTTACAATGTAATCTACAAAACTACTGTGAAGTAGGAAAAGAAAAAAAAAAACACAACAGGCAACGCCTTATTATAAGAAAGGGTGTATCATTCATGTGGTATCTCTTTAAATTAATCCCTTGATGTTCACAGTCACGGTACCCAGCCAATTAGCGATTTAAGCAATGAACACACAGTGATACATAAGTAAATAAACACTGCAATTAACCCTTTTACAGGTACAGGAGCCTATGGCGGATCACTGGGAGTACCAAATACTTCAAAATTAATGATATACTAAATAAACTTCCATGACGACATGTGTTACCTCCTTGAAAGATAAATGTAGACGAGTCATCTACATGACAAGGGATCATCACTGCTGTTCATCAGGTCTTTATACTGGAATGTAAATGGGGCCCTGTAGTGCTGAAGTGACAGTATAATTATACAGGTCACCAATTGTGCAATGGAGGACATGGGGCTGTGATGTAAAAGAAGCCTTTAAGCCAGCCTCTCTAATGCCCGAAACACCAATGATGCTACAGGTTTCCTGCCAGAGACATATGGCATAAGGTACTGCTTGGTATAACTTATAGGGGTTCAGAAAGGATCCTGGAATTCAAAAGGAAAATCCTACAACCCTTCAAAGCAAAAGACGAAATACAAAAGATAAATTACATATGACAGCCATGTTATTTCACAAATGATTTTTTTATTTCCGTTTACCCGGTTCTGAGTTTTACACAGCTCTGTCACATACCACAGTGTGGTCTGGCAAGGTAGGACACCTGATTTTTTTTTTTCTGCTGCAGTTAAGTAACTCAGGTCTGGTCTCTTCTGCAGCCTGTGACTGGAGAGTGAAAAAAGCAGCACAGTGATTATGTAGGGACTGGGTAAGCATGGAGGAAAGTACCAAAAAACAGAATGTATAAAGTCCAGATTTGACTTAATATAGAATCTTAAATCATAAAAAACAAACATGTTTTGGGGGTTCAAAGGGCCCCTCCTCATCAGGACTTGGTACTTTTGAACAACTGTGCACTGGACATATGAACATATGGAACTGGAGGGATCCTAAGGGGTAATTCGAATGAACACTCCAGATGCCAGTTAACCAAGGGCAACTCAAGGTCCTTTACATTTTTTTTATATTATTGCTGCTTGGAAGTTTCACCCCTTTTTATCCAGAGCACACTCACTGGGACTGAAAATGAGACGAAAAACAAACACACACACATAATTTATAATTGACTTTGCCCTATCAAAAGTACTGATTATGACCACAATCCTCCCCCTTCCTCCATTCACAGCTTCTATGAATGGAGGAGGGGGTAGAAAGAGTGGGCATAGTTGGCACTCTTGACTAGTGCCTATGACAGGCCCAGTGGCTTGTATTAACCCCCACAGTACTAGGTTACTGCTGCAGTGGTATTGGACGAGAGGGTGGCCAAAGATTAAACATTTCAACTAAGACAGAAGCCACCAAAACACTTCTCAATGATTTTAAGCACTGTCCCTTGTGCTGATAAAAAACGTTTTTAGGAGATTTGTTTTTTTTAGTTAATATTTTAACTTGTATGAAGGAATAAAAGCAAAAGCACAGCATGATCTTAAAAACAGACTCAACTGAAATGCCCACGTGTACTAGTCTTTAAACTATCAGTTCTTTAAATGCTTATATAGCTTAAGCAAACCGGCACAAGCGACTACAGTAACCAATCAGAATCGCACACTAGCCTACATTCACATTGGGTTATACTGCCCATTGCATTTTGTTCTGTGCACCGAATATGTCCATCTAACTCGCTTTTTAATCTGCTGGAGAAAACGTCTGCAAAGTGCAGGAAAAATAAAAAAATAAAAGTAAAAAGGTGCTGTCAGCAACAGTTAATCAGAAACATATTTTTATCCTAAGCAGGTATAACAAAAAAAACAAAAAAACAACAACATCTAGAATTCAATGGGCCCCCCAGGCACACAGCCTCTACTCAGTGACCCAATTGGTGCCCCCAGGGTCATCAGCTGTGCTCAAAGTTTTTCCACTCTCGTTTTGTTAAAAAAGCCTGCGGCTTTCTGTCAAAGCATGGGTTAAGCATCCCGAGTTCAGCATACATTTCTTTTCCTTTCCCCTTGTCTTTGTATTTGGCGAACTGATGAGAAAGCAAGTTCAACAATCCGCGCAGTGTTTGTTTATGAACTCTCCCAGACATTCACCTCATCGCCTCCTTCCAAGCAGCCGGTTGGCCCCTTTACAATAGCACAGAGTGTAGCTGAATAAGTGCGACAATCCACTGCCAGAGAAGGAGTAGAAAGACAGAGCGGCTTCTTTTTAGGACTAAAACCCTTCGCCTGCTATTCTATGGTCCATTGTGATGGGCTTTCCCAGCCAGCATTTCCCCATTTCAATCCAAGGAGATCGAAACTCGCCTTTCCCCTGTGTGTACATAACCACTTTGGGATAATATCTACTATTATACCACAAACAAATGATTTCCATATCAAAGAATACGTAGAAAAATAACAGCCCTTAAGTGAAACTTTCCATTAGATGGATGTGTTTACATACAAGCAGCGTGCCTGGCCTCTTGTCATGACAAGTCACCAGTTTACTAGAACAGATTAAGTTAGTTATTAGCAGACTGGGGGAGCAAGGCTATAAAAAAAAAAAAAAAAAAAAAAAAAAAAAAAACAGACCAAGATCAAAAACTTCCAGTCCTAGAGCAAGGCAGCCATGTGCCGATTAATGAGGACATCCATAAATACGGTTTTTAAAGTATAAACCCACCTTTCAGTACATTTTGTGGAATATTGCAGCACACCACCATTTAAAGCAGAACTCCAGGTAAGCAGTTTAAATGCATATAAACTGTATAAAACCTAAAAAAAATGTCTATATATGCTGTTTTTTAATAGAGTAAGAAATGGTTAGAACCCATCAGGTTTTCATGACAGTCTTTGTCCCCACTGGGAAAATCCACCCTCTCTACCTGTTCTAATGACCATTTGCCACGATGCATAGGGGGACGAAAAATAAAATTGTCACCAGAGCATGAGTTGAAGGAAGTTCTACCAAGGGGGAAACCTGCTGCGGTGACAATTTAGAGACAAATACTTTTCATTTTGTAAGTTTGTAGAGATTTTCTCCTAGCTATTTTCTATATACACACTTACTTTCAAACGAGTTTGTAAATCTGTTCAGCAAGTCTTGTGATTCACACATCCTAGTCACCATCACTTGGCAAGTAACATTTATTTAGCATTACAGGTCACCTTTCCACTACTTGCCTGTTCAGTTGAACACCACCCCTGTCCAAAGAGCATAGAGATGACTCAGGCAGCTTTAAAGCTGAAAAAGGAAATTAAGTGACGTTCCTGGCTTTTTAATATGGCATAGGTATGTATGTAAATCACAAGAATGTCCATCATTAATTGCATTTTTTTTTTTTCAGGCCAATGGCTCAAGTATTGAAAATTGAGGTTCAGTATAATAGCCAAATAAATAGCAGCTTCAAAAATGAGAGACTAGCTATGGTGGCCACCATGTTTTTCTTATCCTTTAGTTTATTTAAAGCAAAAAAACAAGTGAACAGTACCCCTTGACCCATTCAGAGGTGCCTCTGTGGGTAAACTACCACTGGTTAAAAAGCTTTATTCTATAGTCTGCTAGTAAGAAAATGGCTAATGATAGTCTGCAGGAAAAAAAAAAAACCTTAAGTAGCTACAGCAGTAAATCAGATTACATATTGATTCAGGAGTGCACACCCGTAATTACAGCTTAGGATGGTAATAAATTCAACACACCCAGTTTAATAGGGATACCAAGAAAACGAAATACATGAAGAGTCTGCACATACCTTGCCTTCATCGTTGAGGTCCCAGGTAAAGGAAATGGCATTATAGGCAATCTCTTCAATGTTGCTGATGGTGTTGAAACTCTCTTTGTAGTCAGCTGTAAAACAATCAGAAGTCAGGTCAAATGTAGAATATTTGACAACTCTATAGTGACTGATCCAACTTCAAAAGGCTACACTATTCACCAAAAGGATCACATGGCAAGTAACATGGAGGAACCAAAAGCTTTTCAGCAAAGGAAGGATCACATAAATATTTAAGCTACGGATAGACTATCAATCCCTTGTTGGCAAAATCTACTTCCAGAATTTTTGTTTTTGCCTCCAAACATCATGTCTCACTTATTTGGCTGCATTTTCCATAGGGTAAAATGAAAATTACTACAGGAAGAGTAAGTATTGGCTACAATAAACGGGCAGAAAATAAAACTCAAGTACAGAGATTCTGACACTAGCATCAGAAATGTATGAGGACAATTCAGCATTCAACCAATTTTGAAGTCAGTTTTAACTGACCAATTAAAAAATAAAAAAATAAATAATAATGTCATCATACAGGCAATCCCCGAGTTACGAATGACTCCTACTTACGAACGGCCTCAAATGCGGACCACTTGTGCTCCACGCGGGTCCTGGCTACCTTTTGAGCACTTCCGAACACATCCCACACTGCCGTACTACGCCCCAGATAACATAACAAGCGCCCGGAACATCCCACATCCATGCACTAGGTAATCAGGATTCATCTTGAACACAAAGCAGCTTTTCTCAATGATTGTTGCCCATTAAAAGCTTACCTATATCGATACATCTTTGTTTGGCAGTGTGCTGCCTGGAATGCCAGTATTTCCAATGACGAAGTTGGTCTTCTCTACTTTTGTCATCAGCAAACACAACCATGATAACACTCTGGAAGACAGCAAAGAGTACAATGAAGTAAACATCCAGATGGGATAGTCTTAGCAGTTTCCATACATCTGTAACTGGGCAGCTGGCATCAGGGTAAACAGGGATGTATTTTATGTAAAGAACTCATGGGAATATTGCCCAAGCCCAGCGTTTACATATTGTGATCCCATACAGATTTTTTTTTCACTTGTGTTGAGAACTTTTCAAAGACTTGCACCTGTTTTAAGAGACAATTTTGGCCGCAGAAAGAAAAATTTTAGGGCGAGGAGTTTACTGTATTGTCAATGACAAAGACTTACCCGGACTTTGCTAATTGGATGGTGTATCCCTTTATTGCTGCCAATCTCCTTCAGTGTGATGGGGTAAAATTGGCCCTTATTTAGATAGGTCATTGTGCTGTCTCCAGGCTTTGGTCGCAAAGATTTTGAGGCTTCAAGCGTATATTCAAAGTTATTTCTACAAAACAAAATACAGATTACAAGTCTGTAAGAAACCTATAACAAAAAATGTACACATTAAAATCATACTTAAAAGGGGTTGTAAAGGCAAAAATGTACTGAATTCAGGTAAAAAAACCTTTTACGTGTAGGCACCCCTAAATACTTATCCGAGCCCATTCTCAATTCAGTGCTGTGCCCCTCCCTCCCTTGTCACTGGACTCAGTGAGAGCAGTAGGAGCCATTGGCCCCTGCTGCTGTCCATCAAATTCAGTGACAAGGGAGCAGGAGGCAGGGCTGAGCAGCAATGTGTGTGTGTCAATAGATGCACACAGTGTGGCTCGGGATCAAGCCTGCAGAAGTGCCCCCATAGCAAGCGGCTTGCTATAGGGGCACTTGGAAGGCCCGGAGGAGCCAGGAGCCTTTACAACTACTTTAAACTCAGAAATAAATATTATGCAGGTTACCAGTCATTAGATGCGTTTGCATCATTGGTTTTCTTTTATAGGCTTTTTCCTGTTTAAGTTCAACTGGTAATCAAATACATTTAACACTTCCTGTCCCTGTTTGCCTTTGCTTACATGCCCATTGTTGTCTAATGGAGGGAGCCATGGGTGCCACCTAGGCTAGACTTCAAATATGTCTGCTTTTGTTCAATACATTGGGGATAGGGAGAGGAGTAGTTTTCAAAAGTGAACTGGTTTATCCTTGTAGTTAAGCTCACAGGAAGTGAGTATTTCTAGCAAGATCAAGATCTTGTCTGTACCCATTGAAAATATGCTTAGCCTAAAAAATAAAAACAAATGCAGCCATTACATCTAAGGACTGGTACGCTGCAATGTATTCAATTTTAAATCTTGATTCCCAATACTCTCCCACTACTCTGCTATCTGGCCAATTTCTTTCTAGGTTAGCGCCTGCACGCTGCAAACCCCAGGAGCCATGCACCTCTTCTTTACTCCAGGCCAGGATCTGCAGAAATCTTAGCTGTACCGAACTCAGGCTCTCTCCTTCCAGTCAGTGCTTGCAGCTCTGACAGTTATCTCCCCAAGCCTCGCAGATCACCCCTGTGTCCCGGTCAGCTCCCTCACCACTTTTACCAGCCTGCACTACACCAACATTGTGACCAGCAGAGGACATTTCTTCATTACTACTTCTAATAATCGTGAGTGTGCACACTATTTCATAAGCAGTTGTACCCATTATTCCTGGCTCCAGGTGTTTGTTTTCTATATGCTTACATACTGTATTTATGGACCTTTCCAGTCTAGGGTTGTTCATCTAAAGCTGCTGTTTAATCAGATTTTTTACTATACACTAAACTTTGGTTCAACCCTCCACGACAGTCCCAGTTTCTCATATGGTCCCTTAGGGTCCTTTCACACTGGGGCGGTTTGCAGGCGCTATTGCGCTAATAATAGCGCCTGCAAACCGACCCGAAAGTGCCGCTGCTTTCATTCCAGTGTGAAAGCCCCAAGGGCTTTCACACTGGAGCGATGCGCTGGCAGGACGGTAAAAAAAGTCCTGCTAGCATCTTCGGAACGGTGAAGGAGCGGAGTGTATACCGCACCTTCACCACTCCTGCCCATTAAAATCAATGGGACGGCGCGGCTATACCACCGGCAAAGCGGCTTTGCAGAGGCGCTTTGCGGTGGTTTTTAACTATTCCTCGGCCGCTAGCGGGGGGAAAAACTGCCCCGCTAGCGGTCGCATACCGACGGTAAAGCGCCGCTTACAATATCGGCGCTTTACCGCCGACGCCCGCCCCAGTGTGAAAGGGCTCTTAGAGAAAATGAATTGCCTAGCCCTGTATACATCAAAGAATGCAAAGTCCTTTAATAAATGTGAGTAATGAACAACATACCCAGAAACATGATCAAAACCGTAGTCTTCAGAGCTGACGCTACTCATCCGTAAGTTGAGGTCAGATGGAAAGAAAACCTGAGGAAACAAACCAAAAATCGCATTTTAAAAAAAGTGAACAAAAAAGGATAATAAAATTATCAAAAACAGCAGTGATAAGGAATATAGGGGTTTGTTTTTGTGTCACCAATCTTAGCAGGTCAAAGAGCAATGTGCAAGTGCAAAGTCTAAACATTTCCCATTGGCCACAATGAAAAATTAAATAAAAACAGATGAAGAAATGATTTACCCCTTGAACATCATCTTTAAAAGTCTCTGAGAAGGTGGTGTCAGGAGTCCGCCTCTGAGAGCTGGGTGGTTGACTGCTGGAGCTGTAGTGGTCAGGGGTAACATTGCGATCAAAGGTCACAATGCGCTCCACAGGCTCAGCATGGTAGCCATTTGTTGGGATGTCCACAGTGAAGCCATGGCTTGCTGATTCTGTCTTGATGCCATGGGCTGGCATTGATGTAATGGAGACTGTGGCCGTGGTGTCTGGAGAGCTCAGATGTCCTCTTTTGTCCAGATGGTTGCCAATTGGGAGGACAATATTAAAAGGCACATTGGTTTTCAGAACCTGGACTCTGTTGTCTGCAGTACAAATTAATGGTTGCTCATTCAGATGTATCAGGCTATTCCTTTGAAAAAGAAAAACAAAATTTGATTAAAATTAGAATTCAAAGTCTGCAGAGATCCTAATACGACTGTGGCCAGTTCCACCTCCATGTGCTCATCTCAGCACTATAAAGGATTTGTGATACAGCCTAATGCCCAGAGCAATAATATTTTGCTGAAAAAGAAATCACTCCTGCGCACAAGTGGATGACCAGACAGGTAGTACAACGACACAGGCCTTGCTGCCCTCAAGGATGGGGAATCCTAATAGACAACAAGAGAGAAGGAAAAAAAAAGGGGCCCACCAGCCATGTGCATTATCTTTTGATAAAATTATTTATTGAATAAAATGATAAACATAAATAACTCACAAGCAGTTGTAGAAAAAGGCACAATATAAAAATGCACCGACTGACAGCATGCGGTCTAAGATGAGCGAAACCTTCCAAAGGTCGTGGAGGAACACACAAGCATCACTACCAGCTGAGCTCTGATGAAGAAGGGACGCTCCCTTCGAAACGCATCAGCTGGCAGTGATGCTTGTGCGTTCCTCCACGACCTTTGGAAGGTTTCGCTCATCCTAGACCGCATGCTGTCAGTCGGTGCATTTTTACATTGTGCCTTTTTCTACAACTGCTTGTGAGTAATTTATGTTTATCATTTTATTCAATAAATATTTTTATCAAAAAATAATGCACAAGGCTGGTGCACCCCTTTTTACCCCTTCTCTCTTGTTGCAATAATATTTTGCGCACTGTGCTGGTTTACATGAAAATGCCCTCATGGCACATGATAATACCCTTTTGGAAAGTGTAGCAAGTACCACCTTCTGCCCCCCAGCTAAAAGAATCATACAAATACAAGTACCACATTTGTGATCATAAAGACACTTTTTAATTCGCTTGTAACATTTACAGTAAATTTATGATTTACACAAAATTATCAAGTTTAAAAACCTATTTCTCCATGAAGTTCTCATGACATGTAATTAAATTATCTTCAAATTACCCTTTTCTATATTATTCTATTGTTTGCCCATTCTTGGCTTTGCCATGCGCTACTGTGATTGTATACTGCTGTGACTTACCTGTACCACCCTGTCATTTGCGGTTATTGTACCATGCCTATGTTTTCAATAAAGTACCATTCCGGTACCATTCTGGTTGTTAAAATATCTACAGAAAGTAAGCACCAGCAGGCAGGGCCTTCTCTCCTTTTTATTATCTGTTCAACGGTTTTAATCCCATTTTAGCCATTTTGAAATTTGAGAAATTTAGAAGCACCGTGAAACATGCTAAAGCAACATATTGTTTGGGCTTCTTCAATAGGACATGCAAAAGACAAGTCTGTAGTGCAAACTGCATTAATCCACAAAGACCAAACTTCCATTTATGAAGTTGAAAGATCGTTGAAAGAATAGTTCTAACTGGCCTCTGTGGGTTATGGCAATTTGCTCCAAACCTGGTTGAAGAAGCCTAAAAACAACAACATTAGAAAGTAGTAAATAATGCTTAAACTGTTAGCTATGAATGAAAACTGGGCCCAACCATCAAATAAGATTGCCATCTACAAAAGGCGTGTCAGGTTTTAGCTTTCTCTAATTCAGGCTAAGAAAAAAAACTTACAGGATGTTAAATAGATTAGGTATACATTCGTACACACACACACACACTTAAACTAAACACCTCCACACAACCAACCTTTTATGATGTTCTGCCTCGGAGTGATCATGATCCTGTTTGTTGGCTGACTGTCTTCGGTCTCTAGGAACCTTAAACAAAAAAAAAAAAATTATAAATATAATATAAATATATATATATATTTTTAAAACAATCTACTGTGGTATAGAGCTATAGGTTGAGTCTATATAAATATGGAAAATGAATGGAAAAAAAAGTGAATACAAACCTTGTAGTAGTCATAGAGAAGGCCAAGCGCTGCTGCACTGTCCTCATCCCCATTAATGCTCATCATGGCCTTTGTGGCTGCGGTCAGGGGGTTTTCCAAGAAACTTTTCCACGCCTCGTCCTCGGTGGTGTATGATCGCCTTTGCTGATATAGGGGATCATTCTGAAGTACTAACACAGGCCGTTTACTAAAAGGAAAAAGGCTGGCATCAGAATCTTAAAGATATATACAGTACTCTATACATGTTTAAAAAAACTTTTTGAAGAATATATAAACTATTAAACTACAGTATATATAAAAAAATAAATAAATTGGAAACTTTTTGAAGATAGATCAATATTGTTAATAGAAATACATTGAAAAGTTACAGAACCAAATTTCATTTTAAGAATGCGAAGCATTCCCAGCAGTCATGAAAAAGAGCTAAAGACTTGCAACTGTTCTATTCTCTGCATAATAAAGATTTTAGCAAAATTTCAGATAATACTTTGATTGCGATTTTACCCTGCAGACATTAGCTGATAAAATCTAGCACCTTTTAAAGGCTTCCTAGATATTGAGTCCCAGGCCCAGTTTGTTATAACCAAAGTAATACGCACAAGCTGCCATTTGCAAGCAAGGCGAACTTTTCTGCTCTTTGTGCTGGATGCAGTTAATGGGGTATTACGGTATATTCAATAAAGAAACATGGTAGCAGGATTCTTTAGCCAATAAATGCATTGATCAGCACTTCTTCATATATTTTGGTAATAAAAGTATTAGGTTTGCAATCTAGCAAATTAAAACAAATACTAGTAAATTAAAACATTAGTAAAAATTAAAAAATACATCTCTACAGCAAAGAAAAAAAAAATGTTATTCATTTGATCTACTATTTGACTAAATGAGCACCAGAAGACTTCTACATCTGTTGTAATGAGGGCTTCATTGTCCTATCACAGATCCCCAGCTAATACACATAATTAATTTATTTTAAACACTTCTTACGGAATTAATTTATTCTTTACATTCCAAGTTACGAAAGTTACTCCTGGTTTCAGGCTACTCCCCAAACTTCCTTGTTTGTTCTGTCATTTAGGTGCATGAGGTGTGGTACGTACGTGACCTGTTGATGTGTCTTTGTAGTACCATGGCTTTCCCATCACATAAATTTGGGTCTTAGTACCACAGTTCACATCCCACAAGAGGAACCAGCACAGATTAAGCAAAATTGTGAATGTTTTGGTCAGTGCCCTTTTATCAGTTGTATATGTAAAGAACTCTATGCCAATACAAATCCACAGTTTGCCCTAGCCCAGCAGAGTTTTGACATTGCACTGCCCCAAAATGCTCCTCATCAGAGGTCATTCACAAACACAAGACTGGGTTGTGTAGCAAAATCGGTTGTGCAGCCTTAGTGGTGGTAAACCCAAAAACAAAAAATGTATTATATTGCAACTTAACAATTCTGCATTAGTTTAGTTTTTTAGGCTTTCTTTCCTTTAATATTCACCTGGTGATCCTGCCAGTAGGTGTTATTTTTCAACCTCCAAAATGGTAGTTTGAGGGTTGAGACAAACCATTTCCCACAGACGGGTGCATACAGTGATCAGTTTTTTGGGGTTTTTTTAATACAAAAAAAACACCCACACAAAATCTACATTTATTGAGAACAATTGGTGACTCACATTTGAGTAAATCTCCTGTCATATAAAAACTATATTCACTGGCAGCTGTCATCTAGACCACAACAGCACATAGCAGAGGTAATCCAGGCCAGATACGCTGACAGTCAGAGAATACTCAAGGAGCCATGTGACTCCGACACCTAGAGCAGGGATATGCAATTAGCGGACCTCCAGCTGTTGCAGAACTACAAGTCCCATGAGGCATAGCAAGACTGACAGCCACAAGCATGACTACCAGAGGCAGAGGCATGATGGGACTTGTAGTTTTGCAACAGCTGGAGGCAGGGCTGGACTGGAACAAAAGTGTGGCCCTGGACTTCATCCAGACCGGCCCAGGGCACAACACATCAGGGAACATCGGGGCACATCAGGGTACATAGCACATTAGGGCACATCAGGGGTGGGGCACATAATGGCACATGGCACATTATGGGGCACATCAGGGCACATGGCACATTATGGGGCACATTATGGGGCACATGGCACATTATGGGGCACATTGTTTACTAGCCAGCATGCAGAGTAGCACAGGAAGCGTCTGTGATAGGTTCTCTCTCATGTCACGCTGCTCCCCGGCGGCCCCTCCTCTCTTCTTGTCCATCCCCATTTGCTTGTGACATCATCTGGGATGGACGAGAAGAGAGGAGGGGCCACCGGGGAGCAGTGTGACATGAGAGAAAACCTATCACAGACACTTCCTGCGCTACTCTGCATGCTGGCTAAATCTTGATCTACCTGTCAGGCGCCAGCTGTCGGCGATTGACGGGTAGATCGCTGCGGACCTCCGATGCAATAGGCGGCTGCTGAAACCGGCCCACTGAGCAATCGGCCCAACGGGAAACTCCCGGTAGACCCGATGGCCAGTCCATCCCTGGCTGGAGGTCCACTAATTGCATATCACTGACCTAGAGGAAAGTCCTGTGCGATATCAGACGCTGGTTTGCATGGAGGAGGTATGGCTACATGTTTCAAGGCTGCTTTGCCTCTTTCTCAAGCCTCTGAATAAACTTTGCGGAGCATCCATTTTAGAGAAGGTACTGTTTGACAGCTTGCGCCACAATATAGTGAGTTTATCTACATTCATGTGAAAGTTTTATGCCAGAAAAAAAAAAAAAAAAAGAACTATTGCTGTAACTAATCTGTTAGCTGGAGTTCAGTTCTGTTCTGCTACTACATCCAACACTACCCAATCACCAGACTGACAATGCTGCTGTACAAAAAGGTGTCTCCGCAGCTCCTCCATCCAGAGTGGAGACACCATAAGACAGGAAGTGTATTACTTGTTGACTCACCAGGTGAAAATAAGGAGGGGGGGGGAGGAAAACACAACAAGCAAAAGGTAACTAATGCAGCCAAATTTAAAGTGTTAGTAAGCTTCAATATAGTCAATTTTTGTTTTTCGGGTTTAACCACTTCCCATCCAGGCCAATTCTGACATTTCTCTCCTACATGTAAAATTCATTTTTTTTTGCTAAAATATTACATTGAACCCCCAAACATTACATATGTTTTTTTAGCACAGACCCTAGAGAAAACAATGGCAGTTGTTGCAACTTTTTTTCTTACACGGTATTTGCACAGCAATTTTTTCGAACACTTTTTTTTTGGGAAAAAAACAAAAAACAAAAAAAAAACAAAAAACAAACAAACACACACATTAAAGTTAGCCCAATTTTTTTGCATAATGTGAAAGATGAAGTTACGCCGAGTAAATAGATGCCCAACATGTCACGCTTCAAAATTGCACACACTTGTGGAATGGCGCCAAACTTCGGTACTTAAAAATCCCCATAGGCGACGCTTTAAAATTTTTTACTGGTTACATGTTTTGAGTTAGAGGAGGTCTAGGGCCAAAATTATTTCTCTCATTCTAATGTTTGCCTCACATGTATGGTTTGAACACCGCTTTCATTTGTGGGCGGGACTTGCGTATGCGTTCGCTTCTGCGTGCGAGCACACGGGGACAGGGGCACTTTAAAATTTTTTATTTATTTTTTTTAATTGTTAATTTGACTTTTATTTTTTTAGTTTGACACTTAAAAAAAAAAATTGATCACTTTTATTCCTATTACAAGAAATGTAAATATCCCTTGTAATAGGAATATGGCATGACAGGTCCTCTTTACAGTGAGATATGGGGTCAATAAGACCCCACATCTCACCTCTAGGCTGGGAAGCTTGAAATAAATAAATAAATGAATAAAAACAATCTCAGCTTCCCAGCCGAGGCAGCGCCATTCGTTTGAATGCGGAGGCCCGGCATGACATCATAACATTGCGCCCGGCCTCCGACCATCTGGTCCGCCAGAAATCTCTATGATCACCATCCGGGGCTGGCGGATCCTGTCTCCGACTCACCAATGGAAGCAGTGAGTCTTTAGAAGCACCGGAGGGCGGCGGGAGGGGGGTGTCCCCTCCCGCCACCCTTAAGAACGATCAAGCGGTGGAACAGCTGATGATGTAGGGAATCGGGAGCTGAAAAAGGCAATATCTGAATGATGCCTGTAGCTGCAGGCATCATTCAGATATACCACCGCAAAGTCAAGGACGTCCTGGGACGTACCTTGGGCAGGAAGTGGTTAATACCGCTTTAGACAGTGGGACATAGTAGATAGAGCTGTACAGTTCCCTTGATCAAATCCCACTGGGGAAACTATATATTGTTCGTAAGGTATTTTTGGGACTTGTGGTTTTGTAAAAGATCTCATTTTCAATACGGTGTCTGAAAACATACTGGTATGATAATTGGCTTCTGGTTAAAATGGTCCCTTGATCGTGTGGCTGTAGGACTGTGGTTGGATCAAAAGATTGTAAGCTTCGTCTGGGTACAAACCAAGGTGGATTTGATTTAAATCATAATTTTTAAAGAGCAACTGTCATCTGTCCCACAGCGGTTCCTCCTCTGACCCGCTGTTGACTCACTGACAGTCTCATTCAATTTAATGGCACGGCTGGTGATGCGGCACTGACACAACAAGGTGAGGGACGTGGCGGCAGCAGGTGAGTGGATGCCCACTAACAGGCGCTGCCAGGGTTGCTGACCTCACGCAGCATTTTTTACTGACAAAACATGGACATTTTACTGGCGGTGCACATTTTTTTACTGGCGACCTGAGATATTCCAGAACTCCTGTTGAAAACTAACACAGTGAATATTTGAACAGTATAAACATGATATGGAAACACTGACAATACCTATAACAAAGTAATTTGCTTGATTTACACGTAAAAAGCAAACACAGCATGAAATTATAAGCCCCTGATATTTCCTGGCAGTTGAAAAAAAAAAGAAAAAACAAACACTCATTTTTACAAACGGTCAGTAAATTTACTGGCAGTTGGCAACCCTGGGCTCTGCCATGATGGATCTGAAATGACAGGTGCTCTTTAAATGTAAGGACTTATTCTTGCTGGTAGTTGGAATCTTTAAATATTTGCAAACAAAATGAAGGTTTCCAATTTATATTAATAAGCTGTCTGGTTAGTAAAACAGCGATATCAGAACCAATTCAATCATATAGTTTATAGTATGCATAGATCAATGCAGTGCATGTTATCTCAGCTTGCATTCATTGAATGAGTTAACCAAAAATGAAAATATTGCAGACTTTACAGCCTCATGCTACATAACTAAGCTCCATTTCATGCCGAATAAAATTAATCATTAAATGTATCTTAAAATAGATTTTTACTTCAAAAGCATTTAAATAAAATAAATTTGATTAAAAAAAAAAAAAAAAAAAAAGTGCTTTTATTTTTATTTTTTTTAAATCATTGATTTTTATCCATCCCAGTACAAACTAAATAAGTGGTCCCTCTATGCCACTGGACCTCATAAAAAGCCTATCCTACAGCAGTCCTCTGCTCATTTGTAATAAATATATTCAGTGATAGTTGCAAAAAGGTCTAGAATCTTTGCTGCATGAAGCAAAAATAAAAGCCTACAATTCAGATCAGTTGTATCCAAGCTTCTATGGATCCCGGAAACCATTATAGGTTTAATTAGAATAGAACACAAAAAAAACACACAACTACAGTAGAAGGACAACAGAAACTCGCATCAAAAAGCACAGCAATACTGCATTTTCTAAGCAACAATTGGAGCCAGTTTACACAACAGTTGTCTTTTTTGTGGGCTAGATAGCATTCTCCAACTAACGCATTTGGTAAGAAAGGTAAGCTTTTGTAAAAGGCTACAATATACACGTGCTCTGCTTGCAATAATTTGTGGGCTCCTTCAGTTCACAAGCCTTGAGTTTCACTGCAACAACCTTTGCTTTATTAAAAAGGTTATCACTCCACCGGTGGAACATGTCCACACCTAGGGTGACCCTAAACAGCCTGACTTTTAGAAGCGACATAGGTCACAAACAATGCTCAACATTGGATCAGTTAGGCTGTTCCAGACCTCTTTGACCCGCTGGAGGTACAATTCTTGCACGAGAAGATTCTACTTTTTACCATTTCAAGTAGTCGAGGGAAGAATCGATTTCTGTCTGAGGAAAGAATGACTGTCAAAGATCTGTATTGGCCAAAAAACTGAGGCAGACCCCCGCACTCTATTGACTTCTATGAAAACTGCCACACATTACTATATTTACAGGAAGCCTTAAGGTACCCATGGACATTTGATCTATTTCTGGGGAAACCAAATCCTCCTCCTTTGGGGCTGAAACAGTCTTGAATAAGGTAGACTCTTACCTTCGAAATGCATTGACTAACAAATATAATAAAAAAAAAAATTTGTAATCGCATCATCAAAATAGAACTATTTTGTGCCAATTTTCTTATAAGCTTTAAAATCTATACTCACTAGACTAATTCATCTGTGTGCCGAAGGAAACCCTGGTTTAGGGTGAGCCTATCAGCTATACCAACACTACTAAATCTACAATTCTCCACATAATCAGAATCCAAGTCATCCCTCAGATCCAGAACCACAGTCAACCGAATCCACAGACATTAGATGACCACCTCAGTCTGGCCATAGACTTCAATAGCTGAGGCACCCCAGAAGAAATAGAAAAGTCAGATGGGCTAAAGTCTTATGATTCTTGCCTTGATCAGCAAGCAGTAAAAGAAGTCTGTAGCGTACCTGTCCTACTACACAGGCCTAAACACCTGAATTGCCTGAAACATCCATTCTGATTAGAATATGCTTTCTGATACCTGGAGAAGGTTGGAGCGTGCCAGCTTTCTCTATTGTTGCATCCTCTATTGTCTGGGGGCACCATTATGTACACACTGTCATTTGCATATCAAACAGCACTAATCCTCCAATGTGACAGCAAAAAAAAGTTGTAATAAGAAAAGTTGCATCTCTGACTTGCAATGTTCAGAAATAAACATGTCAAATGATAATCAAACTTATAGGAACCAAAATCAACCATCAGCAGCCTAAAATAATAAAAACAAGGAAATAAAATCTGAAAGGGTTCCTACGGTGCTGGAAACCTTTTCACAATTATCTCTGGAACTTTCAGTGCCAATGACCCAACAAGCAGCTGGCCATTTCTGTTGTAAATCTTTTAGGTAAACAAATTTCACATTTGGTTATAAAGTGCACGGAGTGGAATTTTTACAATTTTATTTAGACAGGTTTAGGGTCCATTTATACTTCTGCTTTTAAAACATTAAATTGTAGTGAATTTTAACATATTTTCTGTAAGGGATTGCCATAGGGGAGCGCCTTCCTACACATCTGTATAAAGGCCATCTTTGCTACCAACCTCAACTCAGGAAAAAAAAAAATAATATTTACTGATGAACACAATAGCATCCAAAACAATACAGAACCCTCCATGCAGTTATATGGCCGATATAGCTATGTATAAAAAAAAGTCCCTAGTGTGCTAAATTAGATCACATGACATTTAACTGGAATAAAGATAACCAAAATAAAATCAGAACTAGAACCCTGAAACAATCTTTTGCACCTAGATAGCAGTTTTGGCTATGGGTTGTGGACGTTTTGGTTCCGCTCTGGGTTGCTTTGCTGTCTGACACCGGGAGCTGTGATGAGCTCTGAGCGCCCTCCCTTTCTTCCCCTTTTCCCCGCCCTGTTTAGGGGTGTGGGAGACCGGGCAGATGTCCTCACAGCTCATCGGTGCCACACACTGCGCCTCTTGCATGACATCACTATTTGGCGCCATGGTGGAGGCGTGTGCTTTCCTTCTCAGCCAACGCTGTGGGGAATGTTTGGAAGTGGCTGCTGGCGGTTCACACCGCCCGATCTTTTGGCCCCTCCTCGCAATGGTCGTGCTAATGTGACGATGGTGTGGGCCCATTGGCGAGTGAGATATATATAAGGCACCTCCCCTGTCACAGTCTTTTCAACTGCACATTTACGGCATTACACTTTGCAGGAGGATGTGGTTCACTAATAGATGTCCTAGGTCAGAGTTTCTCAACTCCAGTCCTCAAGGCGCCCCAACAGGTCTTGTTTTCAGGTATTCCCTCAGATGAAATCACCTGTGCAAAATAATGGAAAGCCTGAAAACATGACCTGTTGGGGCGCCTTGAGGACTGGAGTTGAGAAACACTGTCCTAGGTAACCATCTTGGGATTTCTACATTGCTTTATTTAATACTTTCTTCATCTTCCCCTATTGCTTTTTTGACGTCTGGGTTATCTAAGGCAGTGGTCATCAACCCTGTCCTCAGGGCCCACTAACAGGCCAGGTTTTATGTATTACCTTGGAGAGATGCAGACTAGAATACTGCAATCACTGAGCAGCAAATGATATCACCTGTGATGTCAGTTATCTTGCAAACCTGGCCTGTTAGTGGGACCTGAGGACAGGGTTGATGACCACTGAACTAAGGTGCTCTCACTATGGTCACTCATTACTCACTCCCATTCCCCACACAGGTTGTGGTTTATAACCACAACCTAGTTTGTACACATCTTCTCTTCAATTTCTTTCTTGGTACTCAGTTTCCATTCACCTTTATTTCACCAAGTATATCATCTTATGGATATTTTATTTATCCAATACAGACCCTTCTGCCAAATTTACTCTTGGCCATCACGCCTTACCACGTTATGAAAATTGAGATGTGTGGTGTTGTTTTGCCTGCATCCCACTGCTGTTGGGCTCTTCAATACCTTAGCTCCCGGGACAGACAGACAAATTTCCCTGGCCCTGGTGGTCCCCACCTTCAACAGTTGAATATAATATAATACTTTGGTTGTATGCAAGTACTTAAGGATCAGGAACCCTGTTTCTTGTTATCCATTTTAATAAAAAACTAGATATACTTATACTCTGTCTTTTACAGATATTCCCCAAAATCCGCCCCTGAAGAAGTGTTGTAGATACACAAAACGTCGGGAATTTTAGGATGTAGCTGTATTCTTTTCAAGGACTCCATCTTTATATACAATCATTTTATTCTAAACCAATCTCATTATTTTTATACATACTTCCACACACCTGGTACTAATCTATATCCCTAACTGTTGTATACTGCAAAGTTGATTGTGCTGCCTATACTTGTGTGTGTGCATATGGATGTTAATATGACGATTCATGCTATACAGTGTTTATATATTAAATTACCTGTGTATGTGCTATATGTCTATGCTATGTATTTATATCCAACTATTATGCCAACACACCAATAAACTTATATCAAATTACACCTCAAGTTAAATTGCCTCATTCAAAGTCCCAAATTCCCTCCTCTTTAGAACTGTGAAAACTGGTGCAAGATGTTACTTTTCAAGCTTTAAGCAGTGAAATCCCCAGAATATATACTGGAATACTTCAACTTTCCCAGCATATAATGTGGAGGATTCCTACAATGGCAATCCAATCCAATATCTATTGTCTCCTGTCTAAACAAACTAATGGTATAGCTTACATGTTGGAGAAAGTGATCCCACGATAAAAATAAAATAAAAGGTTTGTTCTGGTTTTCAGGGAACGACCCCAGGCTTTTCTGACGTAATGCAATTTTGCTCCTGAAATCTTAAGTTTTTTAGTAGCACAATAGAAGGGAATTTTATACACTCTGCTGAATTACATCAGCGTTATACAAGAATATAAACTATGCATATTCCCTTAAAGGAGAATGCTTTGTGAAGTGAAACTGCTTTCTTCAACTTCTGAGCTGCAATTTTTTTTTTCGCACACGCAGCAATACAGGTTCATCGTCACTGCCTCAAAATCTGCGCTTGGCACAAAAGTTTTAAGGATGTCAGTTTATAAGAGAGGCTTTCTGTACAGGTGTTTTTGATTTGTAGATTACCTGGCTCTTTATTCTGGATTAGGTCTGGCATTGGTCATTGAGGTGCATAGGGGTCACCATATAGCAGTAGACAGTTTGCATAAAGCAAACCTCCAGGTAAAAAAAAAACAGGCCATTAAAAAGAACATAAAAAATGTTTTTTTTCGGCGATAGTTACATTCCATCTAGAACAGGATTACTAGAGGAGGTTAGGGGTTCCTTGAGCAAGAAACAATTTTTACGATTTTCGTTTAAGCACTACAGCTGTCATTCGAAAATCTACTACAAATCCATTACAACACATGACATCCCCTCCGAATTTTTATTCTGTCGTATGAGAATTTGTGACTTTAGTAAACTCATCAGATTCAACGTGAGATTAGCATGGAAAAAAAGAAAAAAGAAAAAAGTCTGTCCAGCCAAAAAACTTTTCTTTACAGCTTTGGGTGGAGTGTGTGTGTGGGGGGGGGGGTTAGAACCCCATTGGGTTGTTATTGCTATTCATGACGGCTTTAGAGAGATTGTGCTCACTTCTTGCTTCACTCACTTCAGCATCCTGCTGACAATCATTCCACCAGACAGGAATTGAGGGAAAATTTTCAACAGTGACGCAGATAGAACTCTAAAGCCTCTAAAGCAAAGACAAAATTTTAAGCTTAAAAAAAAAAAAAAAAAAAAAAAAAATTTTAAAAAAAAGGGGAACGGAAGAGGATTTCTGGGAGGTCTACGTTAAATCCAAGAAGTTCCAACATTTAGAGAATATATTATGCAATAAAAAAAAAGAAGGAGGTTTCGCATAAAACTATATTTGTACAAATGTAATTTAAAGTGTACCCTAGGCAAAATCTTTTTGGATAAAGAGGAGAAAGATTAGACTTTCTGTCAAGTTTTATTGATGTGGAGTTTCGCTCCTCTAGCTATACTGGTGACCACTGTCATAGAGATAGAGAGTGAGGGGGAAATCCTTTTAGGATTGTCCCCAAAAAGAGAGGTAAGGGGAAATCTTTCATCAGCAACACCTTTTTCAGGGACAACTAAGGCCTCGTACACACAGTTTGATTGTTGGAAGACCGAGCATCTGATTTTTGTGAAAAGCGCGCGTGCAGGATTTTGTCTAGCATACCAACTATCCGCAAATTGATGTTTGACAAACACGAACGTAGTGACGTACTATGAGAGCATTAAGAGGAAGTTCATTTCTCACGCGCCACCCTTTGGGCCTCTTATGCTAATTTCATGTTATTAGAAGTTAATAGAATTTTGGTGAGCGTTAATTCGCGATTTTCAGATCATACAAAGCAAATGCCTTTTAAAAATACGTAACTACATCAATATCACCAGGAAAGCATCATCATGATTATCCCATTAAAGAAGATGAGAATAAAAAAAATAAATGAATTAAAAAAAAAAGAAGAAGATGAAAATGTGCGCTGCATTTCCACATTTCATCAGCTGCCGCGTCACGAATGTTAAAGTGGTTGTAAACTCTTACAACACACTTTTTGTTACAGGAAAGCCTATAATAAGGCTTACCTGTAGCTACGCTGGATATCTCCTAAACCTGAACGGTTTAGGAGATATCCCCTGTATTTGCATGTGCCGACGTCATTGGCACATGTGCACTGAAGCAAAGTGAAGTAATGGCACGTACAGCGAGTGTGCCGTTAACTGCACGCGGGAGTGACGTCATCGCAGTTACAGCGATACCCGGAAGTAACTCCGGGAGCAATGTCGGCCGCCGGAGCGTTGTAGGAGGATGGCTGCAGGAGCTTCAATCTAAGGTAATTCATAATAATGCATACTAGCTCATTATGCCTTTGTCTTGCAGGTTTTTTTTTGTCCTAGGGTTTACAACGACTTTAATTCTAGATCACGAACGGTAGTTTACCAGACTGAACTCTTCCGGCTCATTCCTTGATTCCGAGCATACATGTTTGTACTTTGGACTTGTGTGACGATTTTCTGTACTGACCATCCGAAAATAAGATGTTGAGTTCACATCCCACAAAAATGTTATAGCCTGCACATCCAGCTTTTGTCTGATGAAAAAGTCAAATCGGCTGTCGAAAGCACCGTGCCAACGATCCGAAAATCCACAGACAGCTCATCTTAAGACTTTTCCCTTCTGATTTTCGTACTGTGTGTATGAGGCCCAAGGCTGGGTTCACACTGCAATATGGAGCAGCTCACAGCAGGGGTCCGGTGCGTCCCCGTTCAACGTTTCAGGTCCATTGTCGCTCCGAATTTTTGGCTGAATTTGGACCTGAAATGGACCAGAAGACGCACAGGACTCCTGTGCAATTCGCTCTGGAGATGTGTGAACCAGCTCCAATGAGAGCCGGTCACTAAATCCCGACGTGTGAATTGGATGAGGGGAAACCAGCATCCAATTCGCAATAGTGTGAGCCCAGCCTTAAGGGGAATTGCACTAATTTTGAGGCGATTTCCTCTAACATCCTGGTACAGAAGTGAATGGAAATTTCCCCCATGGTGAGAAAAAAAAAAAAAAAAAAACTTGGCAGGAATTTAACCCTTCCCTACTCTTAAAAGAAAAAAAAAAAAAAGTTTTTAGAGATCGATAGATATATATCTATAGAGGTACACACACACACATAAAAACATTTTTTTTTTAAATGATTCAGTTACTCTGAACAGGACAAAAAAGTGTGACACCTGTGAGAAGTGCACATAGCGCAGGTTGAGACACGGTACAGAGCACCTTTCTAAGCAGACATCGCTGCTGCAGTAAACTTTTCTGAACAAGAGGTTGTAATTGCTCCCGAAACAACAGGTGTTTGTGCAATAGACCCTCCCATTGGAACAGTCAGTTGAAATGCATAAATGCCTTGGAGGTAATCTGCTGTCTTAAAAGGCGTACATGAAGACAGTACGATCATTTCAAGAGCTGAACTCTGGCTATGGCTTGGCAGAAACTCCCTTCCCACAAACACTTCTGGGGTTATGAGATTTAAAGGAGCAGCTCTACCGAAAACTAAACGAGCAAACTTATTGTGTGAATAAGCACCTGAAAAATTATTTACATATCAATAAATTAATGTTTTTCATAAAGCAATGTGTTATTTGCGTCAACCAGATACTAATCTAAATGTTCTTGTCTAACTATGGCATAAAATTATATTTTTTATCTTTATGTATTAAACAAAACTGTAAACTCATTGGATTTTATGCTCTTTGATAACTGTACAAATAAAATTGAAAAGAAAAAAAAAGGAAGGACTGCTATATACAAATTACATGGAGGCTGCCAGCTCTGCTCAGACACCATCTGCCCCAAATTTTGGGTTTCCTCTGGATGACTTGGGGTCCATTCACAAGAAAACATGCATGATTTAAAGAGATTAAAGACACCCAGGATGTGCATGCATTAAAAAACAAAACAAAAAAACAAACAAAAACAATTACACAACACATTATCGTGGCCATAATAGCAACTTCAGAAAAGAACACTCAAAGTAAAATTTGGTATTTTTCTCCCCGTGATTAATGTGTACATGTTATTTTGCATGGAGGGGAAATAAAAGAAAAAAAATTACATGCTCTGTTTGTTTTTTGTGTTTTTAAGTTTAAATTTTGCCCTAGTTTAAAGCTCTTGCACCATGGACGTCAGTGTATACATCAGACAGTGATAAACACCTACTTTTAAAGCTGATGCTGTCATTGCTGAGCAATCAGCAGTGGAAAGGAAATGTGATGTGGAGGCTTTCATTTTTAAGGCCTCATTTACACGGATGCAGAAAAAAAAAAATAATAATAATAATTTTGTTCCTCACCTGATGAGCAGTACATTTTTTACACCCATGTTACAGCCATTTGAATGTATCCCAAGTCTCTGACATTTTATTTATGTTATTTATGTATATTGCCATGAGCAACATGCAGGGAGTTGGAGTTCTTAACAATGCTCTACCGTTGGCCATACAAAGGTAAGCCGGCCATACATCATACAATTTCCTTATTCAATTTACCTTCAACTATGTAGTACAATGGGCCTGTCTGATTGCATACAAATTGAAAAAGTGTTTCAGTTGGACCTCATATTATATGATTTTGGTAAATCTAAAAGGAAAAATTGTACAAGGAAATTGTGTGGCCAGCCTTCTTCAACATGACAGTGCATGAAAAAGGTTACAATGGTGTCCGTTCATAAAGCAGTGAAAAAACGTCACTGCTTCATTCTCCGGCATTCTCAGAGGAGACCGTTCTTCTCTGTGTCCCAGTTTATGAAGCTTTGTAGATCGCTTCTCCTTTGGAGGAGTGAAGTGATCTACAAAACGCTTAAAAATGCTGGAGAACGGCCCCTGATACTGGAATCTCGTGAGACTTTATGAGATTACAGTACCAGAAATTCACAGAAACATCGAGATGTCAGTTTAATAAGCAGTGATAAATTAGCACTGTTCAGTACACGGACAGGCGACGTGGTTAATGCTAATAAAATAGAAATATATATATATATATCTCTGTGTCTATCAGAGGGGCATGGTTACTGTCTGATCGAGGAAGAAGTTAAAAGTTAATAATCTTCCTTCTTCCTCCTCAGTCACCCCCCGGGATTCTGTCTTCGCTTCCCGATTCTCCACCTCTGAGCTGGTAAATCAGGGGAGGAGAATTCTGACACCGATCGCCAGTGAATCGCTGAGATCGCAGCTTCATAAACTGTCCGTTTCTGTGTCAGTCAGTGAGGATTCTCAGTGTGCGGAGATCATCAGCGGGAGAACATGTTCAAACTTGTTCTCCCCCCATTATTTCTGTTTCATGAACCGTTTATGGACTGCGATCAATGTCGATCCTCAGGATCACCGCTATTCACAGTTTCATAAACGGACACCAATGTCTTGCTACATGTCCATGTGATGTTTTACAGATGAAATATGCACTTCCATAGACAGTGTGTATACATTTCCCCAAGCATGGCGCTATTGTTGTGCCATTGTTGTCTGAAGTTTATTGCAATTAAATGATCCACCATTGAGAATCTGTAAACCTTTTACAGACACTAAAACTGATGGACTGAGAGCTTTTATTATGCTTTGATGCAAGTTCCTTCAAATGACAGCCATCCAAGGAGTGAGTCAGTAGATGGGCTGGGAGGACCGGATCCTTTATAAGTGGAGTAGGTGTAACTGCGGTCTAATCACACCTATCTGCCTGTGCCGGGTCACGACAGGTGGAATGGGGGGAAAATTCCTCTCTCTGCCCGCACAGCCTCCACAGAATTCGCACACTACGCCGAGCGGAGGGTGGCTTCTCACTGAAAGGAACCCTTCGACTCCCAGCTTGTGATTTGGGGGACAGAGGACTGATGGCAGACACTAATTGTTCAACTACAATTCTTTTCACCATGACCAACGCCTTGCAGGGCTCAGGTTTCATCTACCTTCAACTGTCTTGTTGCCTTTTTCATCAACTTAGAAGAGCTGACTTCACAAGGAAACTTGATTGTCCTTTAACTCTTTTTAAGTATTAAAAAAAAAAAAAGGGGGGGGAGGAGAAAACAGCACCAAGAAATTGAGTTCCTCGCCCATTTATATGTGAAAGCCAAATAAATCTTAATGGAAAAGCATAAGCTATAAAAGGAATTGGACTTTATACATCAATAAAAAATGTACAGGTGAACAGCTAATAAGGCAGACAGTGTCCTCTAAACCCCAATATTGATATTATACCAAAAAAAAAATTATATATACACATTTTTTTTCCCCAGGAATTTTAACAGGGTCTTGAGGAAAGAAGGGATGGGACACATAAGTGAAACCCTAATACATCGGGGGGGGGGGGGGGGTGAATAAGGTTCAGGAGGACAGTACTTTCAATATGAATCAAAGATCTAGAACACGGGGACATGACCTCAAACTAGCAGGAGGAAAGTAATATTGTACCAAAAGAGTAGTCGAAGTGAATTCACGCAAGCTTGTGACAAACAGGCGAAAATAAACACAAAATACAACAAATAAATAAAAATGGGGCAGACCACTTGGTCTTCTTTCCGATCTCACATTTATAAAGCACACTATAATGGAATAATCCCATGTACAATGCACACTATAATAAAATGATCCATATAGATGAACAATGCACACTACAATGCACATTTTATACAAATGACCTATATATCTATACCTATAAACACAATCAGACTGACTTACTAAAGGAGTTGAGAATGTTCACACACAAGAAAAATGTGAATATAAACTTCAATCATCCAATCATGTGTAGATGAAATAAAATACAAACATTGGATCATTGAAGTGAACCTTTTTAGTTTTTTTTTTTTTGTGAACAATCTCAACTCCATCAGCCTCAATATCTCCATAGACATAAACTCACATCCATGTCTAATAAAAGAATAGCTTGGCCAACTCTGTTTAGAAACAATTGTTGCAAAACAGAAATATACAACTCTATACAAACACTTGTTGATGGAGATCAGGAGACAGGTGTAATACAATGTAGAAGTATATGAAATCAGAAATATTGTCTAAATCTGATGACCAGCAAAAGGAGAAAAAAAAAAAAAAAAAAAAAGAAAAAGTACAAAAACTTGTAGAATAACCAGCAAGAGGTCTAGATACAATAATATGCCATACCAACCCCAAAAAAATAAATCCACCAATCCTTCTTGTCTATAAGGAGCAGAGAACACCACCAGCTGGCACCAGAGTCTTTAGGATGACATCTCCACACATCTCACTGTGCTGGATCCACCACAGTCTACCTACCCATCTACCTACCATCACTGATAATGATACACCAAACACTTGCTGCAACCCAACCTGACTATACAACACTGAGCCAAGGAGGATAGGAGATCAAGACTTAGAAACAAAAAGGGTCTCACCTGTGGAACATTGCATCTCAACTAGATCCATCAAAACGAATAATAATAATAATAATAATAATAATAATAATTTAATCTATTATATATAAAGTTTTAATTTTTTTTTCTAAGCTGGGTGGGAGATGCAGCAGGTGCACCTGTATATATAAATAATATTATATTTAATGTAAAATTATATATATATATATATATATATATATATATATATATATATATATATATTTATACACGCGCATATACATACACACACCCCTGTGCTGGGCTATCATATGGATGAGTGGGAGATGACCTGTGCAGATGGTATATACACACACATATATATATATATATATATATACACACACATATATATATATATATATATATACACACACATATAACACACACCTGTGCGGATAGATCGCCTATATCCAAAGTCTAGGTCCCCCCCTCTCCCCCGATCTCTCCCCCTGGGGCCCCCCGATGATGTGCAGTGAGGGGCCCCCCGCTCGGGCACACTTACTTGTCGTAGTCCTGTGTCATGTCGGTGAACTGGACTTTCTAGTTGGGACAGATCTGTCTCCTGGGTATGGGGATCCCGGGCGCACAAACGGGTTTAGTCGGCTTTTCTCGCTTTTTGAGCTTGGCTGTGATTGAGAGGGAGGTTTAGGTGCTCGGGCGCCTGCGATTGGCCGGACGCGTCTCCCTTCGGGTGGGGCGGGGACGCCGCTCGGCGCTGTGATTGGACAAGGCGGGCAGGTAGAAGGGTGAGACGTTGCAGGGAGGACTGTGCTTGGGGTAGAAGCTGTCAGAAAGTTGGAGAGTGATCGGGACAGTGCTGGCATGGCGAGGATGGCATGGGACTCACTACCAATGTAGCTGGGCACTGCAATCATCTGCTACTTGGGGCACAGCCTCATCACTGGGGATTAGAACTCTACCTGGCATCGCATGGTACCTGTCTTGGAATGCTGGCTCTCCTGGGTACTCTGCCACAATGCCATGGCATCAGGAGTATTTCTATAGTGAAGGGCAGCATGGCTGCTGGTATCATGGTTGTCACCCTTCCTATATGAACTCATGGATCACATGACAAGGAGATCAATGGAAGACTTCTGCTCTAAGGACAAGGACATGTGTCTTCAGCAAGACTGGCACTGGCATCAGAGAACCACCATTCTATTCTGATCACTCCAATACATGGCCAGTCCTTTTGTTTTATTCCTCATGGATTGATTTACGTTTTCCCTCCATTAGGGGAGACAGTGATCAAGGGTGGCACAGACTATGACCATGCTGGGGGGTACCTACTGCAATCAGCTTGTATTGTCATGGCACAGAGGCTGCCAATGCTGATCTATGTTATTGGAACTGTCACCCTGACATTCTGCTCCTAATACTTTAAAAGTGGTATTAAACCCAGAAACAAACATTTCTTATATTGCAGCTTACCAATCACTAGATGTGATGTCTACATTAGTCTTTCTTTCTTTCTCTTGATGATCCAGCCAGTTTGTTTTTCGAAAGATCAAGCTGTCCTGCAGATGTAGCAGTTAGAGGGTTGAGACTAACCACTGACAGGGGGGTGCTTAGAAAGATCAGTTTCATTTTATGTAAAAACTTTTTCGCAAACAAAGCAAAACTGTTGTTAGTGTATCTAAATCTGCTAGTCCATCTACCTAACAACCCCCCCCCTTCTTCATCCAGAAAGGGGGGATTCCAATACAGGAGGTGTGTTAGTGGTCAAATCACCAGGTGATAACAGAGGGGGGAAAAGCCTAACAAAAGGAAAACTAATGCAGCCACCCCATCTAATGATTGGTAAGCTGCAATATATTTCAGTTTTGGGTTTAATACTGCTTTAATGCCTCTTCTTTTATTATTTCTCCTGAATTGATTTATGTTTTCCCACCATTAATGCAGACCAAGCTGTCCAGGAGTGACAGCGATCAATGGTGGCACAGATTACGACCATGCTGGGGTGCAGATTTCAGTCACCTCATCTTCACCTGTCAAAGAGGCTGCCATTGCTGATCTTTCCTTTTAGAACTGCTAAGGTCCCTTAACGCTCCTCCACTTAACGGAATCTGCTTGCTCGGTGGGAGATCGCTCCGCTGGTCCCTGCTAAGCAGGCGGATGGCAGGTCTGTGTCCGCCCCGCTGTGCAGAGTGGATATGGGCACAGTCCCACTCTCCTCTATGGGGCAACTGGATGGAAACAGAGAACCTGTCTGATTCCTTCCGATGCCAGGTGATCTGATCCACCGGATGGGTGGAAAATAGGACTACCATCCATCTGTTTTTGGCGGACAGGATCGGTTTGATGGCGGCGGGTGTCAGCAGACATGTATCTGCTGAATGCCATCGCCTCATAGAGGACAATGTAGTGTCCAATCAGGTCCGTCTGAAAAACTGATAGGTGGACCTGATCAGACAGCCCTGTGAAAGGGGCCTTAGTTTGGGGGGGGGGGATTTACTAAAACTGATGCACACAGAATCTAGTGCAGCTGTCCATGGAAACTAATCAGCTTCCAGATTTTAGTCCTAGTTCACACGTCTTTGAAGTCGCACTATTTCAGCTCGACTTCAAAGACAACTATAAGTGCAATTTCATGTGCGGCTTCATTTAACAGATTTCTATGCTAGTTGCACTGAAATCATACAAAAATAGTGCAATAATCATATTCTAAGTCACACTGATTTAAACAGTTCCATTGCTACAAATGGGGTGCGACTTGTCATGCAACTTTGAACTGTCACATTAATCCAATCAACCTGCAACTCAGTCAGAACAAATGAATCTGCAACAAATCGAATAAAAATAACCTCCCTTTTCAATCGTTTAAGACTCATTTACAATTGAATTTGATTCATTTGAGACAATCGGCCAGGGCGGAAAATTATTGATCACTTTGCGTAGATTGGAAGAACTGAAAAACTGTTCATTGTTAGGATGGTATTTTGGTAGATCAGACTATTAGATGCCCCCCCTTACACCCGTACGCTCGCTCTGTGCCCCACCCTCACCCCTGTACGCTCTCGGGCCCCCCACACACCTGTAAGCGCGCTCTCGGGCCCCCCCACACACGCGCTCTCGGGCCCCCCCCCACACACACCTGTACGCGCGCTCTCGGGTCCCCCCCCCCCCACACACACCTGTACGCGCGCTCTCAGGCCCCCCCCACACACACCTGTACGCGCGCTCTCGGGCCCCCCCCCCCCCACACACACCTGTACGCGCTCTCGGGCCCCCCCCACACACCTGTACGCGCGCTCTCGGGCCCCCCCCACACACCTGTACGCGCGCTCTCGGGCCCCCCCCACACACCTGTACGCGCGCTCTCGGGCCCCCCCCCCCCCACACACACACCCCTGTACGCGCGCTCTCGGGCCCCCCCCCCCCCACACACACCCCTGTACGCGTGCTCTCGGCCTCCCCCCCCACACCTGTACATGCGCTCTCGGCCTCCCCCCTCTCACCTGTACATGCGCTCTCGGCCTCCCCCCTCTCACCTGTACATGCGCTCTCGGCCTCCCCCCTCTCACCTGTACATGCGCTCTCGGCCTCCCCCCTCTCACCTGTACATGCGCTCTCGGCCTCCCCCCTCTCACCTGTACATGCGCTCTCGGCCTCCCCCCTCTCACCTGTACGCGTGCTCTCGGCCTCCCCCCTCTCACCTGTACGCGTGCTCTCGGCCTCCCCCCTCTCACCTGTACGCGTGCTCTCGGCCTCCCCCCTCTCACCTGTACGCGTGCTCTCGGCCTCCCCCCTCTCACCTGTACGCGTGCTCTCGGCCTCCCCCCTCTCACCTGTACGCGTGCTCTCGGCCTCCCCCCTCTCACCTGTACGCGCGCTCTCGGCCTCCCCCCTCTCACCTGTACGCGCGCTCTCGGCCTCCCCCCTCACACCTGTAGGCGCGCTCTCGGACCCCCCCCCTCACACCTGTACGCGTGCTCTCGGCCTCCCCCCTCTCACCTGTACGCGTGCTCTCGGCCTCCCCCCTCTCACCTGTACGCGTGCTCTCGGCCTCCCCCCCCACACCTGTACATGCGCTCTCGGCCTCCCCCCTCTCACCTGTACATGCGCTCTCGGCCTCCCCCCTCTCACCTGTACATGCGCTCTCGGCCTCCCCCCTCTCACCTGTACATGCGCTCTCGGCCTCCCCCCTCTCACCTGTACATGCGCTCTCGGCCTCCCCCCTCTCACCTGTACATGCGCTCTCGGCCTCCCCCCTCTCACCTGTACATGCGCTCTCGGCCTCCCCCCTCTCACCTGTACGCGTGCTCTCGGCCTCCCCCCTCTCACCTGTACGCGTGCTCTCGGCCTCCCCCCTCTCACCTGTACGCGTGCTCTCGGCCTCCCCCCTCTCACCTGTACGCGTGCTCTCGGCCTCCCCCCTCTCACCTGTACGCGTGCTCTCGGCCTCCCCCTCTCACCTGTACGCGTGCTCTCGGCCTCCCCCCTCTCACCTGTACGCGTGCTCTCGGCCTCCCCCCTCTCACCTGTACGTGTGCTCTCGGCCTCCCCCCTCACACCTGTAGGCGCGCTCTCGGACCCCCCCCTCACACCTGTACGCGTGCTCTCGGCCTCCCCCCTCTCACCTGTACGCGTGCTCTCGGCCTCCCCCCTCTCACCTGTACGCGTGCTCTCGGCCTCCCCCCTCTCACCTGTACGCGTGCTCTCGGCCTCCCCCCTCTCACCTGTACGCGTGCTCTCGGCCTCCCCCCTCACACCTGTAGGCGCGCTCTCGGACCCCCCCCTCACACCTGTACGCGTGCTCTCGGCCTCCCCCCTCTCACCTGTACGCGTGCTCTCGGCCTCCCCCCTCTCACCTGTACGCGTGCTCTCGGCCTCCCCCCTCTCACCTGTACGCGTGCTCTCGGCCTCCCCCCTCTCACCTGTACGCGTGCTCTCGGCCTCCCCCCTCACACCTGTAGGCGCGCTCTCGGACCCCCCCCTCACACCTGTACGCGTGCTCTCGGACCCCCCCCTCACACCTGTACGCGTGCTCTCGGCCTCCCCCCTCTCACCTGTATGCGTGCTCTCGGCCTCCCCCCTCTCACCTGTACGCGTGCTCTCGGCCTCCCCCCTCTCACCTGTACGCGTGCTCTCGGCCTCCCCCCTCACACCTGTAGGCGCGCTCTCGGACCCCCCCCCTCACACCTGTACGCGCGCTCTCGGACCCCCCCACACCTGTACGCGTGATCTTGGCCCCCCCGCCCCACACCTGTACGCGCGCTCTTGGCGCCCCCCCCACACCTGTACGCGCGCTCTTGGCACCACACACACACACACACACACACACACACACACACACACACACACACACACACACACCTGTACGCGCGCTCTTGGCCCCGCCCCCCCCACACCTGTACGCGCGCTCTTGGCCCCGCCCCCCCACACCTGTACGCGCGCTCTTGGCCCCGCCCCCCACACACCTGTTCGCGCGCTCTCAGCCCCCCCCTCACACCTGTACGCGCATGCTCTGGGCCCCCCCCCCCTCACACCTGTACGCATGCGCTCTGGGCCCCCCCCCCTCACACCTGTACGATCTCAGCTCCCTCACATGTGTGTGTGTGTGTGTGTGTATATATATATATATATATATATATATATATATGACACACACGTACACACACACATGTATGTACATACACACGTACACCCCCACCCCTTGTACAACAGCCCTTACTTGTAAGTTGGTGTTGCTTGTCCCAGCTCATGTGTAACACACACAAGGAGTGCACATCATGCAGGAAATTGCCAGAAGTGGCAGCAAAGAGCCCAGTGTGAGCTCAGTGACACAGAGCAGCAGCAGCAGCTGCTGACTCAACTCTCATTTCGAAAGCCAGCAAAGCCACGGAGCTTCCCTACACCTGTCCCTGCCTTCTCCAATCCCCGCCAGGCAGGCGGGCTCGTTACTTGCTTTGTGGGCACTTGGCAGAAGGGAGGGGCAAGGAGCACCAGCGAGGGACCCAAGAAGAGAGGGAATGGGGCTGTGCTGTGCAAAACTACTGCACAGAGCAGGTAAGTATAACATGTTTTTTATTTTTAAACAAAAAAAAACAAGACTTTAGTATCACTTTAAGTAAGCCATTAGCAGGCTTCGGCAGGCTTTCAACGAGCTTCAAAAAGTACCGAAGCCTGCTAGCAGCTTGCTTAAAGTGGCAATCAGCATTCCCATTAGGATGTGTTCAACATTCACAAACTGGAGCTGAGTATTACTTTAAGATCCCTTTCACACTGGCACCGCTCTGCGTTAGTGGTAAAGCGCTGCTAGTTTAATGGCAATTTACCGCCGTTTTAGCTGCGCTTTTCGGCCGCTATCGGGGTGCTTTTAACCCCCGCTAGGGGCCGAAGAAGGGGTTAAATGCACCCAAAAAGTGCCACTGCCAAAGCGCTTTGCAGGCACTTCGGCAGCGGTTCCCATTCATTTCAATTGGCAAGGGCAGTGGAGGAGCGGTGTATACAACGCTCCTGAACACCGCTCCAAAGATGCTACTTGCAGGATTTTTTCTAACGTCCTGCAAGTGCATCGCTCCAGTGTGAAAGCACCCGGGCTCTCACACTGGGGCTGCAGGGCAGGCGTTTTTCAGGCACTATTTTTAGCCCTTTAGCGCCTGAAAAACGCTTAAGTGTGAAAGGGGTCTAAAAGCTTCAACAAAGCTTGCTGAGAGCTCTGCAAATGCTTTGTCAAAGCTTGCTGTTCACACTGCATACAACCTGAAGCCCCTGTAAAACAGGTCTTATTGACTGAGCAAAGTGAGAACTCTCCTTTATTAGATCAACTTCATAGATTACTTTGGATTTTAAGAACCTCTTTGATGTGTAGAATCGCACACACCTGGGCTATCATGGGACAATATCTTTCCACTGACCATCAAGCTCTTTTCATTGGGTGGCTGGATTGCTGGATTCAAATGCCACTAAACTCCACATCTGGCCACAGCAGCACCCTGTGCTATGGAGGCATACAGATTGGAGAATTAGCTTCATCCAATTTGTGTGCGGCAGGAACCACCGCCCTGGACAACAACTGTTGGCTGTTATGAGCAGTTATATGCCACCAGTGGTGGCTCCTGCCAGTACAGGGCACAAATCTAGCCACAGCTGTTTGGGGCTAGTTTCCCTGCCAGCAATAATCATGAATTCTTACCAGCACTGCCCATGTGAATGTTGCCTTTATACATCTCTTGAACATGTAGCTTAGACCAGTTAGTAGTTTCTGAAGGCCAGTTCCAAAAAAGAAACAATTCTAGTTTGCATATGGGTCAAAATTTCTGTCTTTATTGCTCTTTACCAGGACAAGAAATTCGAGCATTTGGGTGTCATTGGGACAGGAAACCACAGAGCAATACACTAAACAGGTATTCTAATCCCTCTCCACGCTACTAAATCGGTTGCTGTCCATGTCCCCAGCACTGAGATATCCCATCACTTCCTGTCTTTATGACTTTGGGGCAGAAAGTGAGAGAAAATATCTCTAACTATCCTACATACAGCAATAAAGCTTTAACCTGCCTTCTCTACCTAAAGTGGAGTTCCGCCTAATTTTATTTTATTTTTAAAGTCAGCAGCTACAAATACTGCAGCTGCTGACTTTTAAAATAAGGACACTTACCTGTCCAGGGCGCCCGCGATGTCGGCACCCAAAGCTGATCCGTCCCTTGGCTCTTGGGTGGAGGCGCTGCCATCTTTGTTAAGGCGGCGCCTCCAGCCTGGTTCCCTACTGTGCTGCGAGATCCCACTGGTCCCTGCTGTCTTCTGGGACCTGTGTGTCTCCCAGAAGACAGCGGGGGGGACGGGATAGAGAAGGCGCCGGAAGTGGCGTAGATACCCGCGGGTGGCTCGGCTATCTATGCCTGGAAGTGGGAGCAAAACACCTGTATTAGACATGTATCTGCTCCCCCCTGAAAGGTGCCAAATGTGACACCAGAAGGGGGGAAGGAGGATTCCGAAAAGCGGAAGTTCGATTTTCGGTTGGAACGCCGCTTTAAAGAGAAGCTCCACCCAAAAGGAGAAGTTACGCTTTAAGGCCTCCCTCCCCCACTCCTGTTTGTGAAATGGAGCTTTTGGGATAGGAGGTGAGGAGCAGGTACCCGATTTTGACAGGTATCTGCTCCCACTTCCTGCCCTTCCCCCATCCCTCCTGCAGTTATTTGGGACACTTCCTAAAAGACTGCCTTACCATTCACAGTGCGCAGAGAGAAGCATAGGGTGAAAACGGCTGGCCTAGAGCATAGCGCTGGATCATGGGACAGGGGAGTGGCTGTTTATTAAAAATCAGCAGCTACAGTTTTTGTAGCTGCTGACCTTTAATCTTTATACAGGAGACTGGAACTCCGCTTTAATAATGTGATGTGGTTGTTGTCTCTGCCCGCCCCCTTCACAGATACCATTCTTTCCTGTCCTTGTGACTCTCTGGGGGCACATAAAGCTATAGAGGTTTCCTGCTGTATATAAAATTTAAGAATGTTTGCCTGGAATAGGGCTCAAATTTAAACCTGTCATGCGTTGCCACTACTGAACTCTCTCTGAAAATCCTAGGTGCCTGGCAGTCATACCAACCTTATGGTTTGAAAATTTCAAGCCATTGACCCTGAACAAGTATAGAGATTTCTGACTTTCTTGTTCTGCATACTTGTTCTACTCCAGGGGCAATGAAAGAAATAAAGCCAGAGGATCAGCATGATAGTCAGGCAACTTGCATTTTCAAAGCAGTTCAGCCGTGATAATCTACAGGAAGGTCCCAACCTTCTTGTTCCTTTATCTACATGTATTTCAAATGGAAAGCAGACATCTATTTCTTACAGCAGTTGATTAAAAAGATATTGATCATGGAACATACCTTTGAGTTGGCTGGGCTCATATACAAAACATCTTTGTGAATGCCTCATTTTATAATTGTATTAACAGACTAGCAACCATTTCCTAGATTTTCTTCCACAATAATGTGTGCATAGACATACATCCGCATGGTGTCCAAGTATGCATGTCTACACAGTTAGCAGACACCTTGTTGTGGGGAACAATAACAATCTGCCATAAAAATACCAATCCCATAAATATATCTATATTAATATAGAATTGTTTACTCTGCTATATTGATACATTATAAATTGTACTGTTTACATATTGATTTACTGTCATTGTAATCCTGTATCTTATTAAAACCTATAATAAAAAATATTAAATTCAACCCCAAACCCCTCCTGATTAATTTACTGGAACGTTTTTTGAAATCAGAATGTGCCCCATTATCCAGAGTAAAAGGGACTTGTAGGCATAAAATGACAGTTGCCTGCTCTGGTCTTTGGATCAGACAACAATCTAATGTCTATAGGAGCCCTTGACCCATCGGATGGCAGCTATCTGGACCATTTGGGCAGGTAAGAGAATCGCCCACAACTGTTCACTATTAAAATAAATGTCTCCAGCAGTGCCTGCAAGCCACTTATGTCTTCTGCCTCCAATGACATGAACAGGAAAGAAAATTCCTGTATATAGACAGCCTGGAAAATCATGATGCTGGAGAGTGATTGGATTGTGCATGCACATCTCCTAGTACTTTGTGTGGCCTATGTGAAGATCACCCACTGGACATTCTTTTCTGACTACTGACTTCTCACTACAATCCAATTTACTGAACTGTAAAGAGGGATATTGTCTAGTGAAAAGTATCCCCATTTTAAAAGGTAAGACTCCCATGCAATAAATTCAATGCAACGTGGGTCACCCTTGACGGTAGAAAAACAAAAAAAACAAAACACAAAGCAAACGGTGTGTTTTTTTTTTTTTTTTACAAAGACATGCAAGGATGAGGTAAAAACATATATTTTTGACGCATACGTTTTTACAAAAAAAGTTTTTTTTTTATTAATTTAAACCTAGAAAACTTTTTTTTTATTTGCACAAATCTCAATTCCCCATAAAAAAAGTGAATATTTGAAAACATACGCTATACAGTCCCTTTTTAATGCAGAGGACAAGAAATGAAAGCCTGCGTTCATTGCAAGTCATCGTGAATAACAAGTTGTACGTATTACAATTTAGAAATCTCTTAAATTTCCCCCGGCAATAGATAGGTGTCTGACCACAGAATTAAAATATCATTGATTTACCTGTGTCAGCCAAGTACATAGCACAGGTACTTGCTTTGTAACATTGTTTTAATGTATTTACAGATCTGTTTGGTGAACCATCCTACCAATATTCACCCTATTTGTAGCAAGTGTGGATATGATCTTTACTATTATTAAGACATCACTGTTCTGAAGAAGCGGACAAGTTCTGTGAAACATGTTGACGTTGCGGATATCCAAACAAGTTTATGTATTATTAATATCCATATGAAAATATTCAGGATGGTTAAATACACATATTTTTTTATATACAGTGTATATTTTCACCCGTGCACTTTTTAATGAGGAATGGAGATTTGTGCAAATAAAAAGCTTTTCTATCTGGTACAAAGTATGTAGGTAAAGCACTCTCCCATGCTACAACCCCTGTTATGCATGTAAGGGTAGGTGGGTGGTTGGGTTGTGGTTATTTTTTCACATATTCCTCCCCTCCTTGTTGGGCACCAAGCTAAGGTCACATGAGAGGCCTACCCTGGGTTGGGTTCTTATGGGCTATGCTAGGCACTTTGGTTAGGGTCACAGCCTTACATGGGGTGTACCTTTACCGTGCACAGGTTGAGGGCTCCAGCGGTGCAGATCTGCTCCCATTGTTATGTGAGACCGATAGCTGCCGATGGAGTGCTCATTATATTTTCCTTGCTGCAAGAGGCTCTCACCTGCCACATGTAAATGCTTATGACAGGCTGCTAGAGAGACCTTAGTTACCCTTGGTAACTACTTGTATCTTCACAATGCATGAGCTTTTGTACCATGTGCTTAGTGATCCGAGCTGTAACTATGTGTGCCGGTCACTTGAATTACACCCTTTAAGTAACTTCAGACCAGGCAAAGGCAGAGTTTCAAAGGCTTTACTTGAATAAATAATGTGATGATATAGACAGACAACAGTCTGGAATAAAGTGGAAACATTTCCCTGACATCCTTAGTCCCTAACTTAGGGTTGTGGCTGAACAGGAAAGAGTCCATGGTTGGTGTCCTCATGAAGGATTGCAAGCCCCAGCAATCCTCTTAGGCAGTGGAAACTCTGACTTTGGCATACTACTGGCAATCAGGTAACAGCAGTAAATAGGTCTGACCAAAATGAACCGGCCAGAACCAAACCAACAGAACAGCAACAAGAACCCCCTAGGCCACACTAGGGTCCAGACCTCTGTCCCATTTATAGCACACAGGACTGAGGGGGTTGGGCCCAGAAAAAAACAGCCAAGAAAACACAAATAACTCCCAACTTCCGGGCTGGGGCAGTGTTAACCACTACCTGCCTACATGTGGATAAGGAAGACTTATTATCCAAAACAATTATTGAATATACCCATAAGTGCGTTTTCACATTTACTTTTGCTTTATACTGGCCTTTCAAAATATAAAAAATGCAATAATATGGAGGTATGATAAAAGATTTAGTGTAAAATAAACAATTTAATCGTTAAATAGTAAGTATGTTTATGGAGGTCCATAAATTAGACCAAAAGGAGGGTCAACTAGGAAAGAAGGAGAGAGAGATTTGGCTCTAAAAAAGGGACTTTCCCGCCAGAAGAATAGTTCAGAGCTATGCTGAAAGTCTGTTTGCATTGTCCAGTTGTCTCCAAAAGACCTAAGATCTAGCTAATAGCCCAGAGGCTAGCGGACACCTATAGTCTGTTGTTTTAGATCCCTATGGCTCCAGACTAGGGTATAACAGAAGTCCATGCAAATGTTACCGGTCAACACTATTAGGTGGACAAAGACTTGCTTGAGGGCAAGGTGGTTTTGTTTTGGCTACCATATCCAACAATCTGTTCACCTAGATAGCCCAGTGTGAACATCTATTGATCTTTGTTATGGGGGAAAGTTTTAGGTGAAACTGAGAGAAAGAAAAAACAAATGCTGAGACATCTCTTGCTAGTGGTGAGATGAAAATCTTCTGACCTTGGACACTGTGTACAATCACAATAACGGTATTGACGCTCTTTCTATAACTCAAATATTTCTCACTTTACAAATACTTCTAATGAACATCGTACCTTTCAAAGGATAATGTGGAATCTCTAAGACAGCATAATGGTGTAGTAAATGATACCAGCAGAGAGTAACATTGAGTCCTTTCTCTGGAAATCCCTCTGCTTCTAAAAATGTTCCCAGTTTCTCAATCATTGGGTATACATTGGGGAATGAGGGTAAAGGCAGCCTGTATTACTTATGATTTTCTTATCCTGGCTGGAGATAAGAGGATGAGAACTGTTTTGCCAATAGGAGATCAGAAGATTTCTGGATTTAATTTCTAGTTAAGATGATTAAAGTGTTTATCAAGGGTTGGGAGTTATTGAATTTTGTGTGTTGCAGGTCAGTATGAATTACATCTTAGAGACTGTGTGTTAGAGATTAATGTTAGAGACTGTGATCATGATATAAGAATTGGTAAAAGGCTGTGGGCATAATACAAGAGATGGTTAGAGACTGTAGGCATGATACTACAGAGAGTCAGAGACTGCCAACATCATACAAGAGATGGCCAGAGACTATGGGCATGATACAGGAGATGGTTATAGACTGGGACATGATAAAAGAGATGGATCGATAGTGTGGTCATGAAACAAAAGATGATCAGAAACTGCAGACATGATACAAGAGATGGTCAGGGACTGCAGGCACGATACAAGAGATGGTCAGGGACTGCAGGCACGATACAAGAGATGGTCAGGGACTGCAGACATGACACAAGAGATGGTCAGGGACTGCAGACATGACACAAGAGATGGTCAGGGAATGCAGACATGCTGCAAGAGACTGTCATTTGTTGCAGACAGGGAATTTGCTTCAAGGGACAGTCATAGACTGGAGACACATTACATGAGCTTGCTAGAGATAACTGCTATAACAGGGCAATAGGGTAACCCAGATAATTGTTTGCAAGGTCCCGGATGGGCTGCACAAAGGTTGCCAAAGGGCCGCAGATTGAAGTCTGTAGACAATAGAGAACAATTGTCCAATCAATCCAGCATGCCAGCTACTTTTAGCACAGTAAAAAAGTGCACTTTGCTAGGAATCCAGCTATCGAGATCCCAGTACACATGCCTGGGGTTTTGTGCAGATATCTTTGAGGAAAAAGGACCCCATATTGTTTTATGTTAAACATACAAGTGCTTTTTTTAAGGTCCATTGCTGAACACGACAGGAGCACTGCCAGGTTATTTGTTCAGATCAGGGCAAAAGCAATTGTGCCCTTAAAAATATAATTTTGCTTTTTCACCTAGTGAAATCAGGTAATTAAATCAGGTAACTAACTTACAAAAGTAAATCGGGAAGCCATAGATGGGCAGAAGAGCAGGTTGGGAAATAAAACAGGTCATAAGGGCCTAATTTTTAAAATACACCGGCTATACATCCATTAAATTCGGCCGGTGCCTGCTGAACTGGCGGAATATCATTTAGTGTATGGCCAGGCTGGTTGTGCAGAATTTGATCTAACAATTGACTTCTCTACAACCAGCCTGTCAGTCTTTTTCTGTTCGATCAGCGTCTCAAATGTGTAGATGGGAGAATCGGGTCATTTTTTTTACTAATATATGGGATTCTTAAAGTGGGGGGAGACGGGTACCTGTTTTTGACAGGTACCATTCCTTACTTCCGGGAGACCAGGCCGTGACTCGGTCTCCCGGAAGTTCAGCCCCCCTTCTTTCCTCCACCACCGGACCAATTAGAAAGCGCAGCACGCTTCACCCATGTGCAGAAGGGAACCGGCTGTAAAGCCAAAAGGCTTCACTGCTGGGTTTCCTTACCAGGAATGGTGGCAGCTGCACAAAATCTGAAGATCGGCTGGGGTGCCGACACCGCGGGCTCCCTGTACAGGTAAGTGTCCATATATTAAAAGTCAGCAGCTGCAGTATTTGTACCTGATGTAACACAAAAAAACTACCGCGCTACTGTAAAAAGTGAAATATTGCAAGCTGCAGTCCTATAGTGAGACATGCACACATGTATACAAAAGGAAATCAAAAAAAGACTGCGCTAAAACTAAAGACCATATTTTACAACATATATGATTATGTGAATAATTCAAAAATTTGAAAATTTGATCAGTCTGGTAATCAAACCAGATAATTATGTGTAAACAATAAAGAGAAAAAATATATAACATAAAATGGTTAAGACTTAAATTAAGTCTTAACCATTTTATGTTATATATTTTTTCTCTTTATTGTTTACACATAATTATCTGGTTTGATTACCAGACTGATCAAATTTTCAAATTTTTGAATTATTCACATAATCATATATGTTGTAAAATTTGTACCTGATGACTTTTAATTTCTCGTGGGGGGGCTGGACCTCCTCTAAGTGTAGTGACCCAAAGCAGCCACATAGAATTCAGTCTGCTGAAGTGTGACCAGTACAACATGGATTCTGATCATTACTTCAGAATTGATTTTTAAAGCAACACTGTCAATTGTCTTAAATAATCAAATGACAGGTGCCTGTAATGGAAGAACTAATATATTCCCTTCTCCAGTAGCCCTAGTCAACTTTCCTGTTCCAATGCTGCAGTCTAAAGCCCCATACACACGATCAGAATATCCTGCAAAAAAAAAATACCACTCTCAAAGTGATTCAAAGCGATATTTTGATAACTAATGATAAACTGATCATTAGTACAGTTGTTTTCGTCCGAAATTTTTCGAAGGGACAAACACGGAAATATTCCTCGTACAATACCAGATCGTACAATTTTTGTTTAATCAGTACAGTTTTCGTCTGAAAATACAATACAAATAAATTACATCACTTCCAAATTTTTACTCTGTCATACGAGAATTTTTGTTCTTTAGTAACCTATTAAATTTTGATATGGAGTCTAGCATGCAAAAAAAAAAAAAGGACAATCATCAGTTCGATAATCTCATTGTGTGTACTAGGCTTAAGTCAGACTCTTCAGCATTTGACCTCTCTGGGAATGTCAGATGCCTGTGTCTGGTGCTGTAGTTCCATCCTCCATCCTCTATGTCACCATTGTGTTCTGTAGGTACATGGAGGAAGGAACCACAGCACATAGCAGGGAACAAAAGCATTTGACACTCACGGAAGTGTTGAATATTGAAGTGTCTGATTGATACTACAACAGTGGCGGCTGGTGCTTAAAATTTTTAGGGGGGCACAAACAAACTAAAAAATTCTGAAAAAAAATATCAATTGCAGCCTCACTGTGCCATCAAATGCAGCCACTGTGCCCATCAATTGCAGCCACTGTGCCTATCAAATTCAGCCACTGTGCCAATCAAATTCAGCCACTGTGCCAATCAAATGCAGCCACTGTGCCCATCATATGCAGCCACTGTGCCCATCATATGCAGCCACTGTGCCCCATCAAATGCACCCACCGTGCCCATCAAATGTAGCCACTGTGCCCCTTCAAATGCAGCCTCACTGTGACCACTGCCCGCTCGCCGTCTGACCGACACTTACCCCATCTTGGTGGCAGATCAGGCAGCGGGTGACGGTGGCGAGCTGTGGGACGGGCAGTGGGTCAGGCAACGACTCCTTTGTCCTCCATGCTTGCCGTGCGTCTCTTCTTCCCTTCTGCTAGACGTCCAATAGGATCACCTGTGCCTTCAGCCAACTAGGTGACGGTATTAGACCCATGGTTCCTGATTGGCGAAGAGGCGGTTCAGTGTTAGAAAAGCAAATATTCATTTGCTTTTCTAACACACCTGGGTGGGCTCCGAGCGCAATGCCTATTAGAGCCTATAGCTCTAATCAGGTGCTTAAAAAAACAAAAAAACCCCGCCGCTGTAACTCAGGTGCCCGGAGTCCAAAAAGGGACCAGAAGCCTGAATAGGGAGCAGCCACGGCAGCCATTGCATTCTACATTCTACATATAGGGGGAGGCGTGATAGAGGCGGCGGCACCCGTGCGTCTTTAATGGATGGGCTGCCCCATAACTACAGCAAATGCACAGAAGGAAGGTAGACACAGATGGGAAAAATGAAAAAATTATCTTGGGCTTTAGTTTTATGATAAACAGAATATGCCATACGTATTGAATTTCTATGATGGGCAACTGGAGAAAAATGCAAGTGAAATCTGATGATCTGCATAATTTCAAAGTGTTTTGCAACACTGTGATACTATTTCAGTCATTAGAATTTTCATAAAACCATCCATTACCTATTCTGAATAACGCTACATGTATTAATCACCTTCATATAGAAACTGTTGTCACCGGGACAGCAAGTGAAGGAAAATTTCTCTAATGGAGCCCCAGAAAACAATATAAAATCAGTAGTGGCCTCAATCCTTTCCTACTCTATCAACATTAAAAATACAAGTTTTTTTTTATTAATCAAATCGTTGACAATCAAATAGAAACAATAGATTGTTATAAAAATAGTTTACAAAAATCAATTACAGTAAGTTTCCAATCAAATGGAAAATTCTCCTCAATGGGAACAAAGCAACATTTAAAACCTGGCAGATGTTTCAATTGTCCCCCACTTTATTCAAAGCTGAAAAAAAACTTTTGTTGAGAATTAACCAGGCCATAGATGATTCAAATTTTCTTTCCTTCCACCCCAGTGGAAAGAAAGAAATTTGCTTGATTCCCCCGTCAATACAGTCAGTGTTCATGGGGGAACGTCTCCCACAGCTTGTCTGCAGGGGGTTGGGGGGTATGGGGAGACTTCCTGGCTGGCAGAACACAATGATTACAGCTAGCAACTACAGCCACCAGCAGTAACTGTAAAAAATCTGACAGGTTGGTTAACTTGGGTACAACCAGCCTGCCCATAGATGGATTGAATTTTGGCTGGTTCAGCAGGGCCCGGCTGAGATTTGATCCATCTATGGCCGGCTTTAGGCTTAAAGCTGAATTCCAGGTATGGTAATTTTCTAATAGTTACATTGGACTAGCTTTGACCAATGTAAGTATGCATGTAACATACCTGTGGAATCCCTCTAGAAGCTGGAAATCACTGTAATAGTTAATGCTACTACAGTGATCTTCACTAGCCTCTGGGTCCCATCCTGAGTGGCTGAGTTGTAAACACAGGAGGTCACCCACTCAGCATATGTGCCATTCAGGAAACATTTTGCATTTTCTCAATGAATGCAAAACATTCTCTGATTGGACAAGATAGAGCAGTGACGTCACAATCTCCACCTCGTCCAATCAAAAAACACTTTCCATCCATTGCGAAAATGTTCTGTGAATAGTGTCCTTGCTGAGCGGGCAACCTCCTTTGTTCAGTAAGCAGCAAGGCAGCCACTCGGCATGGGACCCATAAGCTAGTGGTAATCACTAGTGGAGCTTCCATTGGGATTCTACAGGCATGGCATATACATACGAACGTTGCTCCAAGCTGGACCAATTTCACTTTGTAAAAATTGCCGCACCTAGAATTCAGCCTTAAAGTGTTTTAAATTGAAGGCAGAGTAACCCATAGCAGTCAGATTTCACTCTGCAGAGGTTTAGCCAAAATAAAGTTGATATTGATTAGTTGTTATGATCCACTGCACTTAAGTATAAGGAACTAAATAAGGCCATATTTGAAGATGACAGTGCTGTCAAACCAATAACACAAAGCTGACTTACCAGCAGACAGGTGACACTTCAGGCATTCCATTGTGAAGATACTGTGCTAGTGTTTCATCAGTAAAAGCCAGTTTTTCATGTTTGACTTCATACTTTTCACTTTACCCAACGACAATAGCATAATTAACCCTAATGTTGATTGATACACAAAAAACTGTCACCTCATTAGTGATTGTGTTGCTGCTTTGTCACTGTGATGTGTATCACCTTCTGCACCTGAGACATAAGGAGCTTGCAATTCTGCTATTTTGACACAATATATAAAGCTATAAATACACTATGTGATAATTGCATGTGATGTGTAATTTCATAATCATGTACCACATGGCTAGTAGTTCAACAAATCCCACACGTTAGAAAATCTATTTTAGCAAATATCAAGCCACTCAAGTTCCTCCAAAAACTCATCAAACCATGTGTGTATGGGCATGTCCATCTGCACTGGGCCACAGTATTGCTGGGACAGAATAGGCGCTTCCTCACCTTGATGCCACCAGATTTGAAGAGCACAATTGACTATATCTGCCTTTCTCAACATTTTTATCATTAAAGTTTCTACAGCTCACTAGTGAGCATTAGTGCATTAGTGTGATTGTTACTGGGAAGAATGTCCCTTAAATTTGTGGTTACTGGGAAGAGTGCTCCTTTACAGATAGCTAAAAAGATCATCATTGTCAGTGGTTACTCATCTGGGAGAAAGAAGTGCTTATTGTTCAAGGAACCCCCAGCAACCTCTGGGGAAAACTTAGTGTTCCACGGAAGCCTGGTTGAAAAAGGCCGTTACTAGTACTCCACTGGAAACACCTGATCTTTATCATTTGGAGGAGCAGTTCACACATTTCCAGGGTTATTCCTATTTAATGCCAGGAAATCTATCATACTCAAATGGAGAGCTGCAGGTGTTCCCATTCTGAATACTTGGAAGTCGTTGGTAAACTCTGTTATACCGTTATATAAAGAAACATATTTGAACAGGGGATGTCCCAAAAAAAATTAAAGTCTGGGGCATTTGGTTGGAGTCTGGAGACCGTAGACCAGTTTGCGGTGTCCACTGCCTCGTACAGTCTCCCCAGATATCATATTAATTTGTAGTACACAACCATTTGCACAAACGGAGGTGAAGGGTGGCTGACAGTTCCGATGGTGTGTCTCCCTTTCTTCACAAAAATATTTTTCTGTGGATGAGTGTTTTTATCCCTGTATTTTGTGTAGAAAGCCTAGGGTAGGTTTTTTTTTGGACATTTTTATTTTTCTTAACAAACACAAAACAATACAGATGCACAACAGCTCCGCCAACATCTGGCTATTAACAGGGAAGGGACCCATGCAGGGGTCACAGGGTATCGTAGTTTAATTGTCTTGTTTTTTGTTTTGTACCTTGTTTAAGCTGGGGTATGCCCAGAGGTTCTCTTTTGTACTTTTTGTACTAATATAATAAAAAGAATTTGCAAAAAAGAAAAAAAAAAGTCAGCCGCTCGAAGCGTTGAACATCTAAATATACAGTAGGTCAAAGTTCAACTATTCTGCTGCTATTTTGAGCAATCTCACAAAAAATCTGACTTTCAAAAATGTATATGCTAACAAACAGCACTTATATCATTCTACTTGGGAAGTTAACTCAACAGAAACAACTCAAAAAGTAAAAATTAAATCAGAGAAGTCTATTACGGTGTTTTCTGGTGGCCCTCAGATCATGCATTTCAGTTTTCCTCACATGATTGTGGTAGACCAGGGTATACTCTTAATTTGCTTTGTGTCTACGTGAGAAATCTGCCTTAAGTAGAAAGTACTCTGTGACACTCCGCAGGCACCTGGCTGCAGTCTGCATTTTATGAATGTGGTGCAAAATTCATGCCATGGTGGGTAATAATCAAACCGTGTATAGCGGATGGTGAGTAGCAATATACACTGTGCTTTATAAAACATTCTTTCAACACAAAATGATATGTCATATGGCTCTGCTTTTTTGCTCTTGAATTACCAGAGCAGATCCTATTTGATTGTTTTGTGTTGCTTTACACATTATCATGACCAACAGCAATATTAATAACCAGCCTCTAAGCCACTGCATTAGGACCAGTTACAGTGCACTCAGATCTATCACACAGATCTTTACAGACTGTCATGTACCCTATGACTTTATCTTCTTCCTTCTATATTACAATACATTTCTGAGGAAGACATACAGGAAGTCCGTATTTATTGAACTAATCACTGCTGGCCGGACATGTATTCCTACTCTATGGTGCCACCTGGAACCCCCAACCATGGCACAACAATTTGCCAGGATACAAGACATCAAACTCACAGGGGATCTCATGTTCACTATTAGGAGGCATAGAGGAAACCTTGCAACAGAGTTGGTTTTACTGGTTTGAATCTCTATTCACAGCAGAACACATCTCCTATGTAGCAGTATCCCAGGACTAGGACACCCCTTAACTACCAGAACTGGCATTCATTTGATAACGAGGCCCATCCCTCCTGAACCCCTACCACCTTCTATACCTTTTCCTTTCTTCCTTGATCATTGAACCCCCTCCTTTTATGTTTTCAACATTCAATAAATTACTCCTCCAATTTTTACAAAAGTTAAAATCATGAAAATGCAGAGGAGAGTCTATTGACTTATTGATGCTGCTTACACTCGAAGGTTGCCAAGATTTTTTTTGCCATTCTGCAATAACAAATTTTACCTTTACATTGTATTGTACATATTATTATTGACTACTGTTACTACAGATATTATACTGTATCTGTAATATTGTTCACATTGTACGATCAAGGATCATGTTTTCCTGAAAATTTCTTCCTAAATAATGAGTTTATAAAAGAAATATAAGAGCTAGCTGCAGGTTTATGTAATTACATCATCCCATGAGGGCAGGCAGCCTTGAAGTCAGATTTCTATTTTTTGGCATACTTTAGGAGGTCTATCAGCAAGGAAAATGACTCCTGAGCAAATAGAAACATTAGCTTTCGGCCACTAGTTGAACCTCAGGCCACCAGGAGCAATCCATATAGCTCTAGCATATATGCATAGAACATTTACAAAAAAAAGAGCCAGGAGAAAATGTACTCAAAGATGTAAAAATGAGAAATAATGAAACCAAAAACCTTGACTGGACCTTCCCTTTAAGAACACAGCTTAATTTTAACATAGTACACAATGCCAAATCCTTGATAATCTTCTAGGTATTGTTCTGTCTCTCTGCTGTACAATGTCAAGACTTGCATGGGCAGGACCAGGTCGGATCATATGAAAACCTGTCACTGTAAATTCTATATGTGGACACCTTTATATCCACTGATTTAGTAACAAATAGACTTGAGAAAATATCCAAGTACATACATAATGTCCAGTCTGTCCCTGTCAATCTCATTATTGGCGGATTAATGGCAGATTGAATCATTCTCTCCAGTACTGAATCCTACCAATTATGGCTAAAAATGCCATTGTTAAAAAACTGCCATCTGATACACATGATATAAATTACATTTACTTATTACAGTATGTTGAATGTGAACCTATTGCAGGCTAGTGGCTATCCTCCTGATCTGCCAAACATACTGCAGGATTCCCAATACTTTTGATAATATAGTATATATTCAATTTGTTGAAAGGTTAAAAAAGGAAATCCAAGAGCCTTTTGTCTATTTTTCTCACTTTCATCCTTTTCATTAAAATCCAATAACTGGATCGTTGGATTCAGGGAAATTTTCCTGATCCAAATCCCATGTTCTTATTGATTAACAGTTTAATTTAGTTTTTAATTATGACTAACCTGTTTACAGTGCTAGAGATGGGAAATCTAGCTATTCTGTACAATCTGAAAACCCAAAAACAAACAATTTTTAAAGATGAACTCCAGGCACAGGCATTTTTATAAATTCATAATTGTAAAAAAAAGAAGTTACCTCTGGTCAGGTGTGTATATTGTGCAGGGCCCTTCAATTTGTTTTACGATTCATAATTTTCCATACGCTGGAGACTATAGCCATTACTACACTTCCAACACCAACAATAAAGAGATTCTATTGTTTTTCAAAACTATTTGCTTCCCTTGTAATTTCACAGCTTGTCTTGTATTCTTTTCACTAGCATCCTAGAAATCCTCCACTATATCCTTCGATCTAGATAAAGTTGGCTATACACTGATCAAAGTCCACCATAGACCGGCCTGAGTTTTAATCAGTGTGTGGGCTTCCACACACAACAGAAATGTATTCTTTAATTGACTCCTGTCGAAGTGACATGTTGGAAAAATTTCCATCAATTCGCGACTTCAGGCAAGTAGGGGATTCCTCCATTCACCTAATTTAGTTGCTGGCTAGATTAAAAGGAACTACAAGCATACCCCACTTTTAAGTACACAATGGGACCAGAGCATGTATGTAAAACAAAAATGTACTTAAAGTGAAGCAATACCTTTTTTCACTTCTGGGGGGGTCAGGGGCTGTAGTGGGGGGTCAGGGGCTGTAGAGGGGGGATCAGGGCCTATAGTGGAGGGGTCAGGGAGTGAAGTTTATAGTACTTTACAGTAATCCACTTACATTTAGGCAGTAACTCTGGGCTGGCTGGCGGGTAACTCTGGGCTGGTTGGCGGGTATGACTGGCAGGCAACTCTGGGCTGGCTTTTGGGCATGGCTGGCGGGAACTTTGGCTCTTCACTTGTGGCCTCTTCACTGGCAACAACTGCAGGTGGCAGCCCTGACTCTTTCAGGCCATACTGCAGCTGTGCGGCATGTCTGTACTTGCGAGGTACTTTACATACACCTGCGGGTATGTCCATGCTCACGAGTGTACGTAAAGTGAGTGTTCTTAAAGCGGGGTATGCCTGTAACGGTTCATGGACAGCTTTGGAATAAATTTCATGGATTTTGGTGAATGAGAAATGTTCTCACATCCACTTGGTTAAGCAGAAAGCATTTGGGAAAGGTTGGGTTTAGATATTTACAGAGTGAATTGGCAGGTGGGTCGGAGAGTGCATGGGGCCAAGTGAGGACTTGAGGCCAGCACCATTTGCCTCTCTTCCTCCTTTCCTCTTTTTATTTTCCTTTTCTAGGTCTGGAATATTATGTTATCTTCTTTTCAAACCTTCTGTTCTTCCCTTCAGGGGTCCTAATATCTCTTATTCGGAACTCTAGAAATCTTTGGGGGGCTACTCCATCGTTTGGATGACAACATAAGCTATAGAAAGAAAGGAAAGATGATTACCACACTTTTTTTTCCTGGAATGCATTATGTAGTATTCACTTAAAAAAAAAAAGTTCCAAACAACTTCTGAAAATGGCATATTGTTATTCCATTTGTAGCTGTAATTATTAAGGCAGGAATAAAAATATCACAAAGAAAGAACCACAAAAGGGTAATACGGTCAGGCTCTGTGCGGCTTAACGTAGTTCGGGCGGACTCCATGCATGAAGCAGGGTGGAGGATCTAATTTGTTATGGGGTTTAGGTAGATTATGGAGCTTTTAATGCTTTTAATTGAGACCAATCAGAGTGAAATCCTCTATATATAGCCAGGCTCAGGTTCTTCACAGTCTCACTGAAGAGAAAAAAATCCTTTGTGATCCAAATTAGTTTTGTATCACTACAGATAACAAAATGAATAAAAAACCATGTAAATCCAAATCATTAAAATTTCATAAGTAACCTTAATATATTCTTGTAAACTAAAAATAGACAGTTTGAATATTTTAATTTTGCAGCTTTCATGCACAGATTTTTGAAGGGAAAAAAAATATGCATTTATTATTATTATTTTTTCACAGAAGCCTGAAAAGCATTGCACCTGCAATCAGTGGATCACAGGTGCAATGTCAGACTAATGCAGACGTTTCCTCCAGTTCCCTGCTCATAAGAAGGTATGTGCTTTCAGTTGGAGAGCTGGAGTAAGTGTCAATGCACTACCAGTGTGGTAGTGGGGGGTAGCCCATTTGTACCATGTAATATAGTTACATAGTAGGCGAGGTTGAAAAAAGACACAAGTCCATCAAGTCCAACCAATGTGTGTGGTTTTATGTCAGTATTACATTGTATATCCCTGTATGTTGTGGTCGATCAGGTGCTTATCTAATAGTTTTTTTAAATTATCAATGTTCTCCGCTGAGACCACTGCCTGCGGAATGGAATTCCACATCCTAACTGCTCTTACAGTAAAGCAGCCTTTACGCAGTTTAAGGTTAAACTGCTTTTCTTCTAATTTTAGTGAATGGCCGCGTGTCTTAATAAATTCCCTTACGCAGAAAAGTTTTACCCCCATTGTGGGGTCACCAGTATTGTATTTACAAATTGAAATCATATCCCCTCTCAAGCATCTCTTCTCCAGAGAGAACAAGTTCAGAACTCATAACCTTTCCTCATAACTAAGGTCCTTCTTTATTAGTTTTGTTGCCCTCCTCTGGACTCTCTCCAGTTCTAGCACATAATTCCTGAGGACTGGTGCCCAGAACTGGACAGCATACTCCAGGTGCGGCCGGACCAGAGTCTTGTGGAGTGGGAGAATTATCATTTTATCTCTGGAGTTAATCCCCTTTTTAATGCATGCCAATATTCTGTTTGCTTTGCTTGCAGCTGCTTGGCTTTGCATGCCATTGCTGAGTCTGTCATCTACTAGGACCCCCAAGGTCCTTTTCCATCCTAGATTCCCCTAGAGGTGGGACATAACCCAGAGGTAACATAGTGCAAAAGATTGAGTTAGCCTTTAAATACCTGCTAATCCTAGCTTGAAGGCCCTTGTCAGGCATTTGCTGTTATGGCATGATAAAGCTCTTATTCGTCTCCTGCAATGCCATCTAGTCATATATGTACCCTTGGTGGAGACTACGGCTGTCCTGGCATGGTCCATTTCTTTTGATATCAGAGAGCTGGTCCAGAACAATGCAGCTGACACTGGAGCAAGTGCATCTAGATAGAAAATGGATAAAAAATAGCTGCAGAAGATCAACTGCACTGAGATACAAAAAAAGATTTTAAAAAATGTGAAGAGAGTGAATAAACATGGCAGATTATATTGTAAAGAGTGCTTTAGCAAAATAAATGTCACCCAGTTAAAGTTTAGATCTACTAATGAATGAATGCACTTTTCAATATCAATTGATGTTAAAGATCCATAGTAACACAAATTGAACAGAAGAACAAAAACGCATAAGCAGAGGTTGCTTTCAATCAAATCTGCAGGTCAAAATAATCACTAGATCCAGAGATATAGCCAGCTAGGTTATGCAGATTTGTACTTTTCCTGTTAGGGCTGCACTGGTCATACACTTCCTGTCCTAGGGTGTCAACATTCACTCGCCCCTTCGCTATAGCTTGAAGGGAGGTGTTCTGTAGTCCACGGAAAAAGGTGCAAACAATGCTAACTGATAACAGCAGAGGCAAAGGGCACAGAAAATTTGAAGCTCTCAAAATTTCTGGAAGGACCAACAGAAGTGTTTACATTTATCAACAAATGTAACAAAATAATTTCATGCTATATTTAACCACTTCAGCCCGGAAGATTTGGCTGCTCAACAACCAGGCCATTTTTTGCTATGTGGCACTGCGTAGCTTTAACTGACAATTGCGCTGTCGGACAACGTTGTACTCAAACAAAATTGACATTTTTTTTCCTCACAAATAGAGCTTCCTTTTGGTGGTATTTGATCATCTCTGCGTTTTTTTATTTCTTGCGCTATAAACAAAAAAAAAGACAATTTTGAAAAAAAAACCAGTTTTTTTTACTAGTAATAGTGGTGATCAGCGATTTTTATCGGGACTGCGACATTATGACGGACAGATCGGACACTTTTGACACATTTTTGGGACCACTGGCATTTATACAGCAATCAGTGCTATAAAAATGCACTGATTACTGTGTAAATGTCACTGGCAGGAAAGGGGTTAACAGTAGGGGGCGATCAAGGGGTTAACTGTGTATCCTAGGGAGTGATTCTAACTGTGGGGGATGGGACTGCCTGGGTGAGGAGAGCGATCGTTGTTCATACTTAGTATGAACAACAGATCACTCTTCTCACCCCTGACAGCACGGAGATCTGTCTGTTTACATTGACAGATCTCCGTTCTGTCTCTGTGTGGAGCATTTATGGCTGCCCGGCAGTCATCGCAGGCACGCACCCCTAGTGGTCAAAAGGCAAACCGACGTAGTTACGTCAGTTCGCCCAGGGGAGCCAACCTGCCGCAGTATACCTGCAGTGGCTGGTTGGGAAGGGGTTAAAAGAGCAAAAAGGAGCACATAAAGCTGGCTATACACTAGTAGAATTTTACTTAAAATTTTTCATTTTAAGAATATTCATTTAATTTTCTAATCATTAGTCGGGTATAATTGACAGTCGTTTATGGCTACAGTGATGAAAAATTCAAAGAAGCAGGTTGGAAAATTTTTCACCTTTTTTTTCAATTTTTCATCTTTCATTCCAAATTCAAATCTTAAGCGCAAAAAACATTTTTAAGTACTTGTACTTGTCCAGTCATCGAATTGTACAAATGTTGGTACAAATATTTGGGTAGTAACTAATAACTAGTGTATAGTCCAGCTTAACATAAATTCCTTGGTAAGGTTTACATAAATTTTGAAATTACAGTCGTGAGAAGGCTGCCATTGCTGATCTCACCTGTTGAAAATGTTGGTTCCCTTTCTGTCATGATGATTCACTGGGTTCAATGCTTTATCACTCACTATATATTGAGATGAAGATATTCCAAAACTATTTTTTTTCTGAGTCCATGATGCAGTGCAAAAAAACAAACACCAAAGTGCACCAAAATGTGAATAAATACAAAAAGTGCACTAGAGTGTGTCATTTGGTCCCCTCCCCAAAGAGAAAGGACCCTTCCCTGACCCACTGGGCACAAAGCTCCTGACAGGGGCAAGGCATTCTAGTCCACCTAGCCAAAAGGCCTGGTGGACCCCTCTTCTTGGGTTCAGCTTAAGGTTAAGGGTTCGACCACCAAGTACTAGGAAGAAAGACCCCCAAGGTAGCAGAAGGAATCAAAGGGCCACACATCCTGGCCCTGGATGTCAAGGTAGGCACAAAGACTCTCTCACCCTACTGTCCTGTGAATGAAAGACACAAAAAATAGGGGAATGACATACATACAGAAAAATAAATAAAATTCCAATGCGATAGGCCTTGCAGCTGGGTAACAAAAATTGTCAAAAGGCCTAACCCATGAGGCATAGTGCAGAAAAGACTGTTGCATCATGTCCTACTGCTCGTTCTCACTGTGGGGTCCCAAACCCATAGTGATACTAAGAGCACCCTTGGGCTGCCACTCCCAGGGGGCATGGACACTGTGGGGCGTCTGCTTCCCAGCCCCTGGCCAGACAAGAGTAGCCCCATTCCTACCAGAAAGGCATTAGCACTTAGGGAGACCCTGGCTACAACCAGGCAAATTCAATACTAGTATGACACTCAAAGTCGGTGTAAAGGCAAAACTTTATTTAGGTTCAAGTTTGGATAGCATAGAGAAGGGTTGGACCCTCTATCAGGTTTTATTGCTGTCTGTGTCTCTGATGGGGTGATTCACGCTATATATATTTAATCAGAAGAGTAAAGGGAAATCTTCCAATGGGAACATTTATTCCACTTGCAACTGTCTATAAGGGATATTGGTTTCAATTTAGAGATATTTCCTCTATTTTCCTGTTGAATCTCTAGAAAGAAATATGATGTCACAAAAATAACTTATAGCATGCTCACTGAAAATATACTATTATTTCTCCTTAAGAGCTACTAAACATTGGTTCAAGTGAAAAAATGTATACATATTTTATTGAAAGCTTCTTTTAATTTAAAAAATCTTAAATATGACTGGTGCCCCAACATATTTGACACGATTATCACCTTACTTTGACACTATGAACCAGTGTTTTACCCATCAAGGGCAAAGCAAGAGATTCCCTTTAATGGCAGCCCCTCCACCAGCACATATTTACAAATATTCTGGTGCGATCAACTGATCAGCTGCTAGGAGAAAAGTACAATACCCGGTACTTCTGGGTATAGGGGAGAATGTGATTCCATCCCCTTCCTCCCATGTGACATCATGGACACTTGGCAATTTGCTTCTTGGCACTGCCACATGGGGCTTCCAGGGGGATAACTCTCCTTTCCTGGTGGCCGAACAAAGCAACGGAGGACCAAAGGAAAGTTAGTATTAGTTGCTAATAGGGCACTATTAAAGTGAACCTGTTGCTTTTCATGCATTTTCAAAAGGGGGTCAACAAAGACATCCTGTGAATTTCTCTTATGGCAAGAGGCCCAATAATCACCAGAAATGCTATGATCAGCCCACTCCTAGCTGAAGAAGTGCTGTGTATGGTGGACCCAACACATTCTTCATTGTGCATGTACAAACCACATAGTACACATCACTCTATGAAGTCCTTTCTACTATAATGGGTGTGTTGTGCTTCAATTAATGTTGAGGTTTAATTAACAATACATTTCCCATATCAGCCAAGTGTTTTCCTAGATGCTGCACCCTTCTGAGGTGTTGCCTGCAATTGACTTATATTACTCAGAAATATTCTAATGACTTTTAATATTCATTAGCTCTCAGAACAATTACCCGTTTCTAATGAAAAGGCCCTTAAATATACCTCATCAATCACTACTGCTAAACCGATGAGGAATTTAGTGTTGATTATAGTTTAATATTCAATGATCTTTTTTTTTTTATTTGTATGCTTTTATTCTGCTTTACAACTGTCAGCTCCATATAAACACCCAATAGATCAAATTTAAATAATGGAAGCCAAACCCAGAGGGAGAGTGTGGTAAAGTTAGGAAGATTTGAGAGCACTCCTCTTGCACAAGGTTGACTATTGTTTTTGCCAATGTTGCATAGATAAGTTGATGTCATATATTGCCTGTGCCAAGATTGTTTTCAGAGGTTGCTTTCTAACCTACATAAATATCCAGATTTTCCAAAATCTCCAGTATATGGCTAACTAAAAGGCAGGAGGCATTGCTTCTTGTAATAGCTGAGCTGTAGGGAGTATGTGTTGGCAATGTTAGTTGTAAAAGCTCCACGACAAACCATTGGGAGGGCTAATCTATAATGTTACAAAAAACATTTGGACAAGGTCAGCGTATTTAGAACCTCCTCTAAAAAACGGCACATCTATTCTCCATGCTGAGCAGCTAATTCAAATTACTTCCTGACATAACACTAGGGCAGGGTTATGCAATTAGCGGACCTCCAGCTGTTGCAGAACTACAAGTCCCATGAGGCATAGCAAGACTCTGACAGCCACAAGCATGACACCAAGAGGCAGAGGCATGATGGGACTTGTAGTTTTGCAACAGCTGGAGGTCCGCTAACTGCATATCCCTGCACTAGAGTAAAGAGTGTTTTCAGCCAAATTTTTATTTTGTAGAGTATGGGAAGGCCAGAACCCTATCGTTCTTTTATTGCTATGCGTGTTGCTGCTGCAGCTTTTCCCTCGGTCTGGTGGGACCATTGTCACCGTGTTCGCATGGGAGGGCATCATTTTTATGGAGACCAGGAAAACACTAAAAACCCAACAGGGTTTTTATTCTTCCTCACCAAACCCAAACGTAAAGTTTTAGCTGGACATACACGTTAAAGAGACCCTGTCACCAACGTAAAAAAAATAAAATACACTTACTCCATAACAGTGGTTGTATATACACAAACCACAGCATATGTAAACCACTTCCTGGAGCCACCTGCTCTCCACAGATCAGGATGAAAGCGGAAGTGACGTAGTAAGCCTGCCCAAATAGTTTTGTCACAGTGAATTTTTCAGAAACAGCCTGAATGTCTTTTATGTAGCTGCCACAGTCACTTAGGAGCAGCCTTTCTCCATCATGGTTCTATGACACCCTAGGGTTCCCACCCAGGTTGCTAGGGGTTCCTTGAGCTATGACCTCTGCCTATATCCACTGACAAATTAACTTTTTAGCTATCTGTAAGGGGAAGGAGCATTCTTCCCAGTGACCATCACACAAACTTACCGTGAGCTGTTGAAATGGTTTATTATCAGCCAGGGTTCCCTGAGCCAAGAAAGTTTTTTCAGGGGTTCCCCCATGTTAAAAAGGTTTACAAAGACTGCTGTAGCGTGCCACTTAAGTTTCAGCGCTGAGTCTGCTCACATTTAATATGGCGGCAGGTTTTTTAAAGGTAAATAACATGCATAAAAAAATGTTAAATGCACATATTATATAATCTTATGGGGCAAATGTTTGTTGAAATCAATGATCTGAAGATGGGGTCTCTCGAAATGATCCAATCTATAAAATAAATTGTTTGACCTTGTGCTATAACTGTGCATTCCCTTCATGCTATAGTATGTAACCAAGCTTGTACTTTCTAGACAAGACAGAGCCAATACAAGCAGGGGATATTTTCCAAAGACTGTCTAAGCACTAAAGGGAATTACTTTTAAATGGAGTATTTTAAAGGGAGTTGCCTGTAATTGCTTTTATACTCGGTCCACACACACCTTCTTCCATCAGCATCGCCATCCCATGTTGATGAAACAACTGGGTGTTTGTCTTTTATTTCTGATCTGGGAGAGATCAGACTTTAATGAAGGACAGTCACCAGACAGTTAAGGTGGAGCTGCTATCATTAGACAGAGAGCTATGGTGGAATGCCCTCAGGCAAGGGTGTCCTCTTTAACCCACACAGCTTGAACAGACTCCCATTAATTAGAATAATACTCTATCATGTAAGAGTGATCAGCAAGAGAATAGCACAACACAAACACAACAAATTCGTTTGGTATGTCAATGTAATGAAACTCAGTGGCCATACATTTAACATGGGAGGCCATTGAGATAAGAGGTATATTAACAAGTGAAGAATATAATGAGTTTCGCGATGGCTTGTGACTTTCTTACATGTTCACATTAAGGGCCACACCTGCACATTCTGTTGCGTAAAAAGGCAGCAACATACAACTCAATTTCATTCAGCCCACAGGTTTAACAATAGAAAATCTATCAATTCTCCCATCCATGCTAACAATGTTTCCACTGTCAGCTACTGTAGCCTGGTATGCAGTTACTGTTTGGCTGATCATTTGCCACCAAACTCAATTTTTAAATTGACTTTTGTGGAGGCAGCTAGTGCTTGCAGGGACACCCATGGCTAACATTTTGCATTATTCCTACTGAAAAGAAGTGAGGATGAAAAGGAGAGGTTCAGGAGCTTGTGAAGGATGCTACAAGGAAGCACAAAAACACAGTAAGAAACAATTCCATGAAAAATAGATTACACGGCCATTAGGTGGTCTATGTATGTGGATTGTTTTTGGAGAATAAGGTTTTTTGTTTAGTGTCACTTTAAGGCTACTGATTTGACATGGACATACCCAGACTATAAAAAACGACCTGCACCTTTATTTTAATGTGGTGCATCACAATGCACAGTGTTGGGCTGCCATTCTAAATGAATAGCAGCACAACACACCACAATTCATTCCAGTAACATGGTAAGGCAGGCACTATGCCACAAAGTGAAAAGGGGGACCTTAAAAGTATGGCATGAAAATGTCCCAATTCCACTAGAATCGTAAAAATCCTTCACAGATCTACTGTATGTAGCCTGAGATTCATATAGCAGCAAAGAACTACCATATTATACTTCTTTGTTTACCATTTCTGAAGGTGTAATTGTGGACATACACAAATGCAGACAAATGCAGAAGAAATGGTCACAGTCAGCAGAGTTGGCTCTTCACCTCTCGGTTAAACCTCAAATTTAGCTAGCACATGATAGCTATTCTGAAATACACAGATGCCTAAAGCAGTATTTCGCAACCTTCTTGTCATCTGGGGCACCCTTTAAAAATATGCACAATCTTCAGGCATCCCATTCTAAAATGTAAAAAACAAAACTAATAGTTTTACATGACATTAGTGGTAATTCATTCTGCCAAAGCAAATACACCTTTGTACACTAGTACTGACTAGTATTCCAGTGTTTCTCTTCTCTCAGTTTATCTCCCTCACTCAACTAATGTGACCCCAGTGTGATGGAGAGGAGCAAGGGAGGGGGCAAACAAGGATCCTGTGCAGGCTCCTTATGTCCTTCTTATTCACTGATGAAATCATTGGTTGTTAAGATGCCAGTGGATAGAAGGTTGTAATGGCTCACAATAAAAACCCATGGCTTTGTGTAACTAAAAGGCGGGCATGATCCACCCACTGGCTTCTATACAACTTTTGGGCACTTTTTTTTTTTTTTAGGTACTTTGCCAAAGCACCCCTGAAGAAACCTGAAGGCACCCTGGTTGAAAAGACTGGCTAAGGCAGGCCATACACAGTGCAAATTTCTTTTTCACAATTCCCCTATCAACATAGTGTTGACAGGGGAATCCTTCGTGGTGAGCAATTGTCTGCACCCTGTGGGGGGAGTCATCCCTGTTGGGAGAAGACAATGATTATCGCTATCATAAGAGAATGCAGCAGGCTGGTTTTACCCAAGTAGATCAATCGATCAACTTGGTACATTCAGCCTGCCCAATAAGGGTTCGAATTTTGGCTGGTTCCTGCCGAGACTGGAACCGTGTATGGCCGGCCTTATGATAAAAACACCACAAATGTGCATATTTCTTATGACAGTACAAAGAAAATGGAGGGGCATAAACCACAGCAACAATACAAAAAAAAACAATACAAAAACACAAAAACAATACAAAATTAACTCAGATTGCTTGGGATTGTTGCTTTTTGCACATAGTCTTTGGACTATGCATTGGAGTTGACTTACTGATAGTAGAGGTCGTTCACTCCTGTACACTTAATGCTCATTTAGCTAACTGAGCAAGTTTTATCTGTATTCACTTTAATCATCCAATTATGTGCTAGCAAAAGTCCTGTTTTTGGAATTTCCCTACACATGATTAGGTATTCAAAGCGAATACAGCTACACCTTATTCCTTAAAGCCGACCAGTCCCAAGTTTCAAACTATCTTTGGGCTGGCTGAATGTACCCAAGTCTATTCATTGATAGTCTTGGGTACAACCAGCATGTTGGATTTTTACACACAATTATTGCCAGCTGCTACAGCCGTTAGGACTAATCACAGTGTTCTCGGGGTAGGGACGGATCCCCCCACTGGGAGAACGCAATAGCTCTGCGGAAGGGATTCCCCCATCAACACTGACCATCGCTTTTCACCCGTGGTTGCAGGAAAGACAATTGCATCATCTATGGCCGCCCTTAGCCAAGTTATCATATGCTTTGCTAAGTAAACAGTTTTTTCTTCTTGAATAAACCAATCATTTTCTCCTGTTCTCATTATTTTTTTTTTATTTTACTTACTTCATATAATGGACATTTTTCTTCACCCACTGTATATTAAATTACACACATTCATGCATAAACACACTCAAAATTACTTTAGGCTTTGCTTTATCACCAGGATACAGAGTGGAAGTGAATCAAGATGTTTTACCAGTAGTTACACTTAAAGGCATGCTAAAGTGGACTCCCAAGTGATATTAAAAAGAGATAATACTGTATTGTGTTTGAAAGGGCACTTTAGCATGCCATAAAGTGAATACACTACTTAATTTTGGAAACTTTAAAATGTAAAAGTACTCCCCAAGAACAGACACTCCAAGATGTTATGTTATATTATCTTCAGTAGCAAAAAAGATTTTATGCCGATCTCTGGTTTAGTTTCAGTTTAATGGGGCTTGGACCTACCTTGCCTTCAAGGCAAAACCCTGCCATCTGTCTTTTTACTGTCCAGTGAGACTGCCTCAATGGCTAATTAGGGCACTCCCATTGGATGGTGGAATGGCAGTTTTTGGAGATCAGCCATGAGTTCAGGCCCAATTAACAAAGTGAAAGGAAATCCGAGAGTACAGGATTTTTAAAGGATTAAATTGGACTACAGGCTCACTAAGTGCAAGCTCAGCTTGATGTATACAGCCCAGAGAAGTAAACTGTCCATACACAATTCCTAATAAACCATCCAAATATGCTTGGTTGGTTCTGTCGGCACCTTCCCACCTGATATTCTTTGATTGAAAAATTGAAGGAGCCGGGCAGAAAATTGTTGCCTGAAAAGCAGCTGTACCTGGTCAGGTGCAGCCACTGTTTGGGTATCCTGACAGCTGCTGCCACTGCAGATTTGTCCATGTGCGCTCTATAGTGTGGATGGAGGAATCTGTTAGATTTTTTTTTTGTTCAGCCTGCAGTGGAAAGCCAGGTGCACACTTGTATCACAAGTCAACTCTTTTTTTTCCAAGTTGTATAGAGATCAGAGTCAGCTCACAGATGGAGTATATTGAATCATTGTGCAAGTTCTGCACAGGAAATAAGATCTAAAGGCATCTACGTAGGTACTGATTACAGGGCAAATAAGTTTGTTTTATGCCCTGCACACACGATCGGACATTGATCAGACATTCCGACAACAAAATCCATGGATTTTTTCCGACGGATGTTGGCTCAAACTTGTCTTGCATACACACGGTCACACAAAGTTGTCGGAAAATCCGATTGTTCTGAACGCAGTGACGTAAAACACGTACGTCCAGACTATAAACGGGGCAGTAGCCAATAGCTTTCGTCTCTTAATTTATTCTGAGCATGTGTGGCACTTTGTGCGTCGTATTTGTGTACACACGATCGGAATTTAATCGATCGGATTTTGTTGTCGGAAAATTGTATATCCTGCTCTGAAACTTTGTGTGTCTGAAATTCCGACGGAAAAAGTCAGATGGAGCCCACACACAATCGGAATTTCCGACAACACAATCCGATCGCACATTTTCCGTCGGAAAATCCGACCGTGTGTACAGGGCATTGAAGTTAATCTGCTAATGATCCAGCTCTGCATTTACATCACTTATGCCAAATAAACTGTATATTCACTTTTATTAAATGACCAAACAGAATGTGCAGCCACAAGATGATCACAGCAAATGTTTTAATTGTCCTCCACCTGAACCAATTTTCAGCTGGGTCCAAATATCTTGATTTTACACATTTTGCCATCCAATGTAATCTAGGAATTAGGTGCCTTGCCTGAAAACAAGCTGTGTCCGATGGCTTGACCCATATGCTATTGTCTAGGTGATGTGTTGAACACAAGACCTGCGGGCTGAATCCAGCCCTCCAGGCCCTTTCATGTGGCCCTCGCACCTCTCTTGCAGGTGCGGCGCCCACCTCGTCTCCGCCTCCACCTTGTTTCGGCAGTCAGCAGCAGAGAGGAGGACAAAACTCATCTTACAGATCCTGCGCCTCTCTGTGCAGCTGCAGCACCTCTTCGTCTCTGCCTCCCCTGGTCTAAGCATTCAACTGAATCCAGTCCTCCTCCAGACTCTGCACTTTCTGCTTTCCAGCTCTGCCCAAGCCCTCCTCTGATCCTCCTCCAGACCCAGCACTTTCTGTTTCCCAGCTCCGCCCCCAGCAGCACAAGGTAAAGGGGGTGCACTGTGATATAAGGGAGGGTGGGGGCTCTTGAAATCTGATGTAAGGGGGGTGGGGTTCTTTGGACATCTGGTCTAACAGATGCAACCGGCCCTTTGAGGGCAACCGTAATGCTAATGTGGCCAATGATGAAATCAAGCTTGACAGCCCTGGCCTAGATTATCAGATGATCTAATGCAGGGTTTCTCAACTCCAGTCCTCAAGGTGCCCCAACAGGTCAGGTTTTCAGGATTTCTCTCAGATGTGGTAATTACTAAGGCAGTGAAACTGATCAAATCACCTGTGCAAAATAACGGAAAGCCTGAAAACATGACCTGTTGGTGCGCCTTAAGGACTGGAGTTGAGAAACACTGATCTAATGTGTATGGAGCACCAAAAGATAATGCCAGCCCAGACTTTCCGAATGTGAATTACACTAGTGGCAAAATCATGTTAATTTGCTATTTTTTCCACCTAAATAAGCTAGCACTGAAGATGTCAACGGAATACCAATCCCACTACTCTGTAGGCCAAACTCAAACACGCATGGTGCGCCAGTTCAATTTGACTGCCACAAACTGCTACATCCCCTGTGACCTGTGCAGTATTCTGTACCTCATATATTCAGACACGGTCATATTAAAACCAACTTAGATGGGTAGATCATATAGATCAGGGCTCAAAATTTCAAGTCCTGAGCTACTAGCCAGGCCTCAAGAGTTACTCGCCACCAGTTGCCCCACCCAACCCCTACCCGCCTCTAAACACGCCCTTGTAAATTATTTAATTCACCCCCTGTACACACTGTCCTACCCTCTTTACACACTGCACCTCTGTATATACTGACCCTCTTTTCCCCCAGTACACACTACTCTCACTCTTTTTTAATCTATTCCCCTCTCGGTCCACACTGCCCTCCTCATAAATGCCTCTCCAAGCCTATCAGTGGCTTTTATATATGTATGTCTTACGTAGAGGATAGACAGGAGGACACAGTACAGGGTGGGCAGGAGAGCACATGGTAGGCAGGAGGGCACAATACAGGGTGGTTAGGAGGGAACAGTATGGTAGGCAGGACAGCACAGTACAGGGCGGGCAGGAGAGCACAGTGTTGGGGGTAGGAGGGTACAGTACAGGGGTCACTGGGCAGAGCTCTGTCTCCCATCCATGCACAGTACACAGCCTGAACATATTCACTAAGATCTCCTGCTACACACACGACACACTGACACTGGAGCTGGCTACTGTATTTAGTTTTGACCTGTGGAAATCCATGGTCAGAGTGGCAGCTTAGTTGCAGCAGCCAGCATTGCACTGTGCACATGGTAGCTGTGTGTAATGTAATCAGATGGAGAGGAGGAGCTCTCAGTGCCTGTGCTCAATCTGTGTGCTGTGCAGGGATGGGAGACTGCCGGAATAGCATTAGGAGTGGTGAAGGGCTTTTTGGGGGTGCAGCTGAACTCTGGGGGGGGGGGGAGAGCCCCTAGATCTGGCCATAATCTTACCACTGCTGCTGCTTGTGTGGATGGGATGTATATTGCTCTGATCCCCGCTGTCCTCCTCTCCTGTTAATCCCATGTGATCGGAGCAGTACACACTCCGCCCACACAAGCAGCAAATGCTCTGTCTTGGAAGTTTTTCCTTAACCCCTACAAAAGTGCGAGGAGTGCTGTAAAGTGTGGGGGGAACTGAACGGGCCCCCCATGCACCTGGAGCCTATGGGCAATGTCCAGGTTGGCCTCTGTGTTAAGACGGCCCTGGGCGGTGCCTGCCCCTCCTCCTCTGATGCAGCTCCACACTCACCCTCTGTTTTTTCCAGTTGCCTAATGCGAGTGGACATTCTGAGGGCCGATATAGATGACTGCTCAACTGGAAAATGCAAATGAAAGGATATAATTTAAGAAGCTTGCACAAAAAAATCCCCCATCCCCCTTTCCTAGGCCTCTCAATATAATCAGCTGTGCCCCCCTGCAAGTCCATACTTCTCTCCCCCATCAGCTGTGGCCTGCGAGCTGGAAAAAATATATAGTTTTAGGCTGCCCCTTTTTGCACACTTTAGACTTGAAGGGGATATTGCTACTGCAGTATGGGTACAGTCCATTCAAGTCTTTAGCATGTTAGTGTGCAGGCATGGGCAGCTTGGAATTTTAACTGTTCAGGCTACAGGAAGTTCGGGAGGCCATAGCTATCGAAAGAGGTAAGTAGAGACCTGCAAGATGGGATAGGGACACCACTGATATATTAAGCGGGATTGGGGATTTTTTTTTTGTAGACCTCAACTTGTACTAAAAATAGGATTTTTACGTCATACTTACCTGTAACATCCTTTTATTTGAGTACATCATGGGACACAGAGTCAGGCTAATATTCATTACCTACTGGATTATACGTCATCATTAGGTGAATGGACGCTGGTAGACCAAAGGTCTTCAGACAGGAAGTGATCCCCTATATAACAACTCTCATACAGGAAGTACTTTTCTACAAAACTAAATGCTAAATCCTCAAAAAAGAGGGGAATGATCTCTGTGTCCCATGATGTACTCAAATAAAAGGATGTTACAGGTAAGTATGACGTAAAAATCCTATTTTCTATTTTATACATCATGGGACACAGTGTCAGGCTAATATTCATTAGCTGGGACGTCCCAGAGCAATAGCTGTGAGGGGAGGGAGACACCCTGCCAAACAATAGCAAATAGGAACTTCTACAGCAGCCCGCAGTACACTGCGGCCGAAAGCCAAATCCTCAGCTGCTCGAACATCCACTTGATAACATTTTATGAACGTATGCACTGCAGACCAGGTAGCAGCCCTACAAATCTGAGCCACAGATACCTGATGGCGAAAAGCCCAGGAGGTTCCTACACCCCTGGAAGAATGAGCTCTCACCCTAAAGGGAGGAGTTTTATGTTTCAGACCGTAGGCCTGAATGACAAATTGACAGACCCAATTGGCAATGGAAGCTTTGGAAGCTGCCTGCCCCTTCTTGGGTCCTTTTGTTAAAACAAACAAAAAAAAAAAGAGTCTGATCCTCGGATCTCTGCAGATCTAGACAGACAAACCTTGACTGCCTGGACAACGTCCAAAGAATGCAGTCGTCTCTCTTCCGCCGAACGAGGAGAGAGAAACGAGAGAAAAAAGAAGGCAAAATAATATCCTATTATAAAACAGTGAAGGGCGCAACAGTAGTGCAATAAAAACAAATGAATAATATAAAATAAAAATAGCTATAGTGCAAATAAAAAAGTTCATATTTCATCCAGCAAAGGACCGGCTACAGGAAGAGACTTCACTTCCTGTAGCCGGTCCTCTGCGCGTCTTTTCCCACCAAGTGTGACTGAGACTTGTCCAGACATCTTCCCGCTGCGCCACTCCGCCGCCGGGCCGAGCACACAGGAGCCACCATTTACAGATGTTGTGGAGAAACTGAATGTGAGGCAGTCTATATATAGATCCATTCCTGTATTGGCTTGAGATTTGGGTGTCTACGTACAGCAGTCATATGCTGCAACATCTTAAAGGGAACTTCGGATAAGAGATATCCATCTGGTCCTTTATATGCCTGAGGGTCACTCTGTGCCCAATAATATCCGGTGAGCGCTTTGACTTATCACTTCGGGTGAAGCACTTTATTTGCAGTATTTGCACGATATAATCACGGTGATTGGAACACCTTTAAGAAGATTCACTGTTTTTTCTTTTCGACAGTAATGTTGGATGAAATATAAACTTTTTTATTTGCACTATAGCTATTTTTATTTTATATTTTATTTATTTGTTTTTATTGCACTACTGTTGCGCCCTTCACTGTTTTAGAATTTGTTTATTTGTTTATTACTAATTTTAGGAGCAGCATCAGATTGTGTTAGTGCTTGTTTATCATTTGGCGCCATATCCATTTTTTACATTTTCAAAATAATATCCTGATTTAAATGAAGGGCCGACACCCCCTTTGGCAAAAAGGATGGAACATGACTCTGTCATGGTGAAGGATCAAGTACGGTTCCCTACATGAAAGGGCCGCCAACTCTGACAACCTTCTAGCTGAGGCGATAGCCATCAGGAAGGCTAGCTTGTGTGACAGCAAGTCTAATGGAATTTCCTTAATAGGTTCAAATGGTTGTTTCTGTTAAACAGACAACACCAAGTTCAAGTCCCAAGGACACATAGGTGACCAAATGGGGGGAAGCAAGCGAGTTGCCCCTTGCATAAAGGTTCGGATCAGTGAATGGGAGGCTAAAGGCCTTTGGAAGAATACCGATAGGGCCAAAACCTGACCTCTGATGTACTAAAAGCCAATCTGATTTCCACAGCTGACTGTAGAAAAGAGAGAATTCTCCCAATCACATATTTCTGAGGATGCCCTTTTCTGGCTTCACACCAGGCAATAAAAGTCTTCCAGACCTTATGATAAATCTTCCTAGTGACAGCTTTTGTAGCATTCACTAGAGTAGACACCACTGGTCCCGAGATGAAATGGTCCTTTAACACCCTGGCTTCAATAGCCATGTTGTCAAATTTAGAGACTGTAAATTGGGGTGGAATATAGGACCTTGAGACAGTCTGATTGGTGCGACGTGGAAGCATCCATGGTCCGTCTATCGTCAGTTTCACAATCTTTGGGAACCAAGGCCTTCTGGGCCAGGCTGGTGCCACCAGAATGACTGAAACCCCCTCTCTCTGAATCCTGCACAACAAATGTGGAAGGAGAGGGATCAGAGGGAAAGCATAAACCAGGGAGTACTGGCTCCATGGAATTATCAGAGCATCTGATCCAATTTACAGAGGATCTACACAAACTGCTGTAGATTGTTGTTGAACCTGGATGCCAGTAGGTCGACCTCTGGCCATCCCCAACATTGGCAAATTTCCTGGAACACCTCTGGGTGTAGGGACCAATCCCCCGGGCAGATCTGCTGGCGGCTGAGAAAATCTGCCTTCTAGTTCTTCTATTCCTGGGATATGTACTGCCGATATCATTGGCACATGTCCCTCTGCCCAGGCTAGTATGTAGTTCACCTCCTTCAGAGCTGAACGACTCCTGCTACCGCCTTGGAGGTTTACATAGGCCACTACCATAGCATTGTCGGACTGAACCCTGATGGGGCAGTCCTGAAGCTCCACCATCCAGGACCGTAGGGCCAGATGTACTGCGCGTAATTCTAGGACATTGATGGGCAAGGTCTGCTCTGTCGCTGACCATTTCCTCTGAGCTGTGAGCCCGTCTAGGGTCGCTCCCCAGCCTGAGAGACTGGCATCTGTAGTCAGTACTCTCCAAGTTACTGGGAGAAAGGATGTTCCCTTTCGCAGGTTCTGATCCTGCAACCACCAGTTTAGGTTTATGCATGCCTGAGGAGATAAGCACATTGGATAAGCCGGGGCTTTTCTTCCTCTGTTCCAAGCCGACAAGGTGTCTTGTTGTAAAGGCCTGGAATGGAACTGGATATAGGGAACTGCCTCAAAGGAGGATACCAACCTCCCTAGAAGACTCATACAGAGCCGAATGGAGGGTTGTCTAGTGCCCCTTATCTGACGCAACTGATCCTTCAGGGCACAGATCCTTACGGGTGGCAAGAATACTCTTGCTTGGACCGTGTTTAGAATCAGACCTAAATATCTTAGACTTTGAGCTGGTCTCAAGGCTGACTTTTCGGTATTTATGATCCAGCCTAAGCTTTTCAAATACCTCACAGTGTATATTATGCTCTGTTCTAGAGCCTGTATTGAGTGAACTCTGAGCAGGAGGTCGTCCAGATACCCGAGCACCAGGATCCCTTGGGCCCTTAAAATGACCCAGTACTGGTGCTAGGACCTTTGTGAACACCCAGGGAGCTGTAGCAAGCCCGAAGGGTAGAGCTACAAACTGAAAGTGATGTTCCTCTACTGCAAAACATAGGAACCTCTGATGAGACTGAAAGATAGGTACCTGTAAGTACGCGTCCTTTATATCGATGGAGTCTAAAAAGTCTCCCTTCTGGAGTGAGGTTACTACTGAGCGGACAGACTCCATCCGAAAGGACTGTATCAATAGATGCTTGTTCAGAGACCTTAGGTCCAAAATGAGCCTTGTGTCCCCGTTTGGTTTCTGAACCGTAAACAGGCTTGAGTAAAACCCTGTGCCCCTTTCAAATACAGGAACCTCTACAATCACTCCTTAATGCACTAGATGATGTAGTGCCTGAAACAATAAAGTTTCTTTTTGGAGGATCCGAGGGAACGCTGGATCTTAGAAACCTCTGAGGGGGCACCCCCCGTAACTCCAGCTTGTAACTGCGAGATATAATTGAGGTGACCCACTCGTCCTGAATAATTGTTTTCCAAATGTCCGCAAAGTGCAGCAGCCTTCCCCCCATCCGATGGAGTGGGGGCGTCCCCTCAAAAGGAGGGCTTGGTGTTGGGTTTAGAAGAATTTTGGACCCAGGGCCTTTGCTGGCCCTGGCCTTGCGGCTTGCCCCTGGCCCTAGCGCCCTGTTGGCAGCGGAACTGCCCTGACGCTGAAACATTTGAGGAAGCAGTCCCTGGGTTTTTAAATGAGGGATGTTTGGTGCTTTTCTTCACAGGAAGTAGAGAACTCTTCCCTCCGGAAATCTTTTGGATATATTTGTCCAAGTGGTCACTGAATAAACCTTTCCCATGAAACGGGAAATCTGCCAATAACTTTTTACAAGGAAGCTCAGCTGACCAGTTCTTAAGCCATAAAAGTCTGCGCATATGTACAGACAAGAGAGCCAGACGAGACACCTGCTGTATTGAATCCTTTAACAGCAAAACACAGCGCATGAGGAATATCTGTCTTACTTTCAGGCAGATCATCCACCTGGATAGGCCTATCCGGCCATTTGACCTGATCCTTTACAGACTGGCAAATACCAATTCCTGCAACAGCTGGCTGAATAGCTGAACTGGCCAAAGAAAAGGAAGCCCTTAATAAAAACTCCAATTTTTTGTCAACAGCGTCTCTCAAGCCCTGTGCGTTATCTACCGGACAATTTAAGTTCTTGTTTAAAAAAGAGACTACTGCATCTACGGCTGGCATGCTCCATTTTTTAACAAACTTTTCATCCATGGGATATAAAAGGGAAAACCCTTTAGGAGGCAAAAAAGTCCTGTCAGGATGTTCCCAATCAGCATACAACACCTGTTCCAACAGGGGGTGTAGCGGGAAATTCTGTGCGACCTGAAAAGGTCTTGGAGATCCCAAAGAGGACCAGGGGGACTCAGTCACCTCTGCAAGAGGTAACTTAAAGGCAGAACGTACCATTTCGGTCAGAGCCAGGATCAAAAGCTTCTGCGACAGAGGCAGACATCGACTGGATATCTTCTTGTCCAGATTGCTCAGAAGCAGACTCATCTGCCGGGCACTCCACCGAATCCTGAGCTTTCAGCTATTCCCCATCCTCAACCCATTCTTGCTCCAGACTAGGGGACTCCAGGGAGGGAGATCTGTCATGCTTTCTGTCACCCTGCGGGATGGAGGCAATCATACCAGCAATCCTGTGCTCTAACCCAGCTAGGGCTAAGGACAGTTCATCCTTAGTGATAAAGGGTGAAGCACCAGCTTAGACTGTAGGCACAATACCAGTTAGGCGGAGCGGCTCAGATTGCCCGGGAGCCTCTGGTCTTTCAGGGGATACAACACTAGGGATATGACTAGGTTCATCAGGAACTACTAATGACATAGGTGTGCCCTTCCCTATGGTGTTAGTCCCACTCCTCTTTTTGGAAGACATTCAACACCACAAACAAAGAGTACTTGGGTGTAGTTAAAACACCTCAGAAGGGAGACCCTTTAATAGGGCTCACCAAGCCCCTATGTAACAATCCTGATAAGCACCTTTAGCCTGCCAAGCAACACCTGGTGACTCACGTGACCTGGGTAAGGAAAAATGAACCACTGCAAGTGTCTGTTCAGAGCCTGCTCTGTGTCCCACAGCTGCCTTCTGGAAGCAACACATGCGTGGCCTGCACAGCTTAAATAAGCTGGGTGTGCGCCGGAACGTTTCATGCGTGTGTGTGCACGAATGTGCGCAGTCCCGGCGAGCGGGCGTGACTGTATTCACATATAACGCGAATCTTCGTGCGCCCAGATAAAGACTATAGCGCATGTGCAGCGAGGCCACGTGCGCCATGGCCACCATACAAACTGCTGAGCCCAGCAGCGCTCTTGCGAACGCTCGTACAGGTAAAAAATCAGCCAGACACAAGCAAAAAAGGTACACTTTGCAAACACCCACAGCTAGCTCAGAACTTCCCTGTATAGTCCCCACACACAGGTGTCCAGCCTTTAGCTAGCTTGACTGATTGTTACAATCACTGGGACACCCCACAATAATAAAATAAAGGGGTTTCACTTAGCCGTCCAGGCGCAGGGCCACTTAAAAGCTAAGGGCCCAATCTTCACCCTTCACTGCCGGTTCCTTTCACTTGGACCTTCAAGGACTGGGTACCCTTTCATGGTTAGGGTCCACTCCCTTGGACCTGTACAGCACAGCACCCTGCAGGAAATGCCTTAGCACTGTAGTGTCCAGGATTTCCACTCTGCAGGGTCCAGCGCCTGCAGGCCACGTTACAGACAAAACCTTGCAGGATCTTGAGTTTTCTTTGCGAGGCTCGGGTAACATTTATCTAAGCATAAAATCCTGTGTCAAATGGATCCGATCGGTCAATCCCTTGATTCATTTTTGGAACCGTTTGTGGGACTAGAGTCCTGGAGCTCAAACAAACCGTATCATCCACCTTGTAGACCCTGGTAAAAAACTAAAGTATTTCCTGTATAGGAGGGGTTATATAGAGGATCACTTCTTGTCTGAAGACCTTTGGTCTACCAGTGTCCATTCACCTATTAATGGAGTATAACCCAGCGGTAATGAATATTAGCCTGACTCTGTGTCCCATGATGTATGAAAAAGAAAGTTTTCATATTTTCTTGCAGACATGGATCTAATCAAAGATCAGAAAAGGGCAGTCCTTCATGCACACATACATTCGAAGTGAGAATGGTAGTGGGATGCTTGGCAAGCAAACATACAGGGAACAGACTTGCCAGCACTCTGAAAATCTTTGAAGCTATTTTACTTTAGGTAGATCATGTCAAACAGCAAGTGCTTTTTAATCTAGGTGCAAAAGTCATGGATATATCCTTTCCATGGCTTGTGCAAGCCTTTGAGTTACCTAGCCCAAATAAGCTACTTGTTTCCTTTAGAAGACACTAAATATCCTTACAGTATCTCTCAACTCTTAGACAATAAACATGCTGGTCTCAGAGACTGTGATGGCAGCCCTGTGAGTACAGAGCTTTTGGGTTGGTAAAGCCAGATACAAGGTTGACTTCTTTTTGTGGATATGCTGTCGGAAAGTTTGATGCTGCAAATATAATAAAGCTGGTTTCCACCAAATTTAAACCTGAAACTTGTGTGCGGACTGTCATTATCTGAACAGAAACCTCCCAGTGGGGTTATATACTCCCAGAATAAAGAGATAGGCTGCAATTGTTACAATATATATATGGCTCTAGTATGGTGCTCTTATAGATAACATTAGGATCAACATTTGCAGGTGATTTGCACAAGTCATCACAAATGCATGTAGCAAAGATTTGCCATACAATGTATATTAGTTTTTTTTTTCATAAGCCTGTGGCTTGAACGAGAGAAATCAACCAATTCCTCCACACATGTGAATGAAGGATCTTCACTGTTGGCTATTTAGTATTAAGACATCTGCACAACCTGCGGTTGCCTAAATACAGACACTGCAACGGAATGGATACAGTCACTGTTTGGCTGACAATTTTTCATTAGACATCTTCAATTTGAAATTGAGCTTTGTTGAGCTGGCTGGTGCTAGCAGGAACTAGAACAAAATTGCTGTGTATGGCCAGCTTAAGACCTAAAAAGACCTCAAAAGGAAACTATATTAGCTTTGAGTATATTTTAATTTATTTTTAAGTGTATGGCTTTTTTTAAATTTATGTTTTATATCTATCTGTTTTTAACAATATGTATACAAGCTTTTTACATAAAAGCATTGAATACAGGATACCCCAATGACACCTTATTGCCAAAGCATTATGGGATTTCTAAAGAGACAGCACAACAGAAGCGGTTTTCTATCAGACAAACTGTCTCAGAATTAAATCTTTCCTGGAGCTGTCTGAAGAGAGGGGAATAGATGATGACTCGTGTGTAAATCCATTCTGCTCTATAAATGGACCCTTTCAACAAAGCAGAGGCTAACACCTAAAAAGATGCCTGGAGCTCCATCTGCTGGCTGCTTATGCAAATATAGAACAATTCAAATTAACCTTTTTTTTTGTTTTTAACTTAAAGTGAATATAAACTCTAACAAAACAATTCTCCTATTTGATCCAGTTTAGCCTGGTAAATAGACAGTTGAAAGGATTTTATTATATCTGTTCAAGTGCACAAAAAAAGTCAGAGAAGTCAGATGACATGGTCTATAAAAACAAAGTGCACATTAGGTAAATGGGATCTTCTGCTATCTAATCATTTGGTTGCAAACAATCAGAAGCCATCTTTTATTGACAATATGGCAAACCTGAGGTCTTCAAATGTCTCTTAAGTGCAGTGTGTGGGCTGTAGTACCCTTTCACCATCTCCCATATTACTTCAGTTTTACAGTTCACTATTTATATTTTCAGATTTCAAAATTTTTAAACTTAATGCAGTCCTTGTGCTTCAATTCTGCTTAAAAGCCTTTGAAGCAGGCCCCTTTACCCAAACTACATGGGATGCAGCCACAAGACACTGTCATTAATGTGAGATAACATCTTTCTATAGGAATAATTATCTTTACCACCTTTAATTTAAATTCAAATCAAAATTAAACTGCTTCTGAATGCTTTACAAAACCCATTATATTTCTTGTTTTTCTATGTGTTTCAGGAACTCCAATATTTATTTTTCTTGCTGCTCCAGTATAAGGTTTGCGCATGCCTGTTGCTACAGCTTGTAAAAATCTATCACTGCTGGATATAGGTCACAAGTATGCCCTAATGCATGGTATTTCAATCATCCCTGGGCAAAAAAAAAAAAACACAACACACATGTAATACATCCACAAATCCCTGTTTTTTCCCCTTTAGACCCTACAGAGAAAATACTTTTTGACCTTCTGGAAATGCAAACAATTGCGTGCCGATAACTAACAGCTTTCATGTGGACTGAATGTTGTCAGCCCTGCCCATTGTCTTTTGCCAGGCCGCCCAGGATGCAGTATGGTGGCACAGTGGCTAGCACTGCTCTCTTGCAGTGATTTATATACCAATATGTTCCTGACTGTAGAAGTGTCTTTCAGGTGGAAAACCACTGGTATGTTTGCTGGCTTCTACATAAACAGCTTACTTTAGTTTTGGTAGGGACATTGTGTTAAATTGTAAGCTCTGGCTGAACAGAAATTAATGGGAATGGGTTGTGAAGGTATAGGGGAGTCAGCATGGAGTGGAGAGACCCTATTCAGAAGTGATATCTCAATTAAAGGTAAGCTCTGGTGAACAAAAGGTAACCCCAAGCTTCTTGTGAAGTAAGATCCTGGCGTTTCCCTGGTCACCTTGTATTTTTTGTTGTTTCCATTCACTTTACCAGCAACACTTTTAAATAACCTAAAATCTCAAAAACACAACAGAGATTGTGTAATCACTTGCAATGGCCATGGAAGTTGTGAGCATCTAGGAATTCAAGGGCAGAGGTCTCACCACTTGTATTTAACATGGATAAAATAAACCATTATGTGGTTTAAAGCTAAACACCAGACAAACAGCTAAATACACAGACAAAATACATATAAGAGAACGGTTTTACCCAACCTGTGTTTGTTCACGGTGACCACTATCATGGACACAGAAAGTGGTGGGAAATTAAAAGCATTACAGTTGGCACTGGAACAAGAGGCAAGGGTAAATCTACCAATGGGACACCTGTTACAGTGACATCTTTCTGAGAAGGGAATTCCCCTCAAACGGTAGAAGCTCCAGGTATGCGGATGCCCCTTGTGCCTGCTGCAGCCTAAGGGACCCAATCAGAGTTTCCACTACATGCGTGCTCCCATTTAGAACACAGCCCAATGTGCTGCTGTTCCCAGTGCCGTACATGCAGGCAGAGCACTAGGAACACAGGGCCAAAGCCATGCCTCTACTCCTCCTCCACAGAGGTGATTGACACAGGCTCCAGAGTCAGCGTGGCTATGGCTTTGTGTCTCTCTTGGAAAAGGCTGCATGACAGGTTGTAGTTCTTAATGGGAGTGCGCACATGATGGAGACTCCAGTGGGACTCCACAGGTACCAGCAAGCACAGAAGCACCTGCACACCTGGCGTCAGAAAGTGTGGTGCGGATGCAGTATGAGGACAAAAACAATAGCAAAAAAACAATAGCAAGATCATGTACAGTGGGGAAAATAATTATTTGATCCCCTGCAGATATTATAAGTTTGCCCACTTACAAATAAATTAAGGGTATATAATTGTTATCATAGGTGTATTTTAAATGATAGAGACAGAATATCAACCATAAATCCAGAAAAAAAGCACACCCTCCCAAGATGTGTGCAAACCTGGTAACCAACTACAAGAAACATCTTACCTCTGTGCTTGCCAAGTCATGTTTTGCCTGGGGATCAAATACTTATTTTACTCACTGAACTGCAACTCCATTTATAACATTTGTATCACATTTTTTTCAGGATTTTTGATTGATATCCTGTCTCTATCATTTAAAATACACCTATGATAAAAATTATAGACCCTTTGTTTCTTTGTAAGTGGGCAAACTTAAAATCTGCAGGGGATCAAATAATTATTTTCCCCACTGTAAGTTCTGCTTTTAACAGCTCAGTTGTCAAAATAAATAACTTGACTCAAATATTTTAGGTCAGGGGTCTTCAAACTACGGCCCTCCAGTTGTTCAGGAACTACAATCATGCCTAGTCATGTCTGTGAATGTCAGAGCTTTACAATGCCTCATGGGACGTGTAGTTCTGCAACAGCTGGAGGGCCGTAGTTTGAGGATCCCTGTTTTAGGTTATAAAATATTAATTTGAAATAACTTGAGCAAACAAGTACTCATTGAGCATCTATAATAAACCCTAGGAGGAGGCATACTGCTGGCTGAACAACTCTGCCATACATAGTCCAAACATGAGCAGTAATATCCTACACAGTCCAAACATCCACAGCCGTTTCATTACCACTAATGATTATGGCACACATGATCAGCCTAGATTACTAATCATTGGCATATATCATTTACATAAATGTTTTTATTTACATACATTTCCAATAACAATATTTAAAAAAATTCATGTTTGTGACTTTTTGGCCTTTTTCTTTGGCTTCTTCTTGTTGAGGTCTTTGAATAGATTCTCCTCCACCAAGCCCACCTCCTGATGGATGATGGATATTTCCACCCCCAGTATAAGAGAGAAAAGCGACAGGACAAAATCGTAGCTTCTAGGAAATTTGGTTTTGTCATATAATCTCCAGTGATCACAGATGTTGCTGTAAGAAAAAAAAAAAAGAAAGATGGAAACAATTAGCATTTCATGTAATTGAGTGTCACGTGAGCAAAACTACACAGGAACCTATAGTATAACATCACAACTCTGGCATTTTACAACAATGTTAATGCCATTTCTGAGCTCAGAAAACATTCTGATTGGGTAGGATCTAAAACAATTTTCTGTGTCTCTAACTGAGCTGGTTTGGCTGCAGTGCTGATTAAAACTTAACATATTCATGTCATAAACCTGGAATATTGTAATGAAAACAAAAAGCAATCCACCGTTAAGAGGTTCTAAAAGCAGAGTTCCACTAATAATTGGAGCAGAATGTGAGGCAGGTGCTGTGAAACTATCCTTCATGTACTTGTAAGTTTCGGCATCAAGCACCTCCAGGCCCGATCTGCCTTATGCCGCGTACACACGAGCGGACTTTACGGCGGACTTTGCCCGGCGGACTGGATTTCGTCGGACAATTCGATGTGTGTGGGCTCCAGCGGACTTTGTTTTCTCAAAAGTTGGACGGACTTAGATTTGAAACTTGTTTAAAATTTATCCGTTGAAATCGAGTCCGGTCGAAAAGTCCGCCGTCTGTATGCTAGTTCGACAGACAAAAAGCCACGCTAGGGCAGCTATTGGCTACTGGCTATGAACTTCCTTGTTTTAGTCCGGTCGTACGTCATCACGTACGAATTCGACGGACTTTGGTGGATTGTGTGTAGGCAAGTCCGTTCATTCACAAAGTCCGTCGGAAAGTACGTCGAAAAGTCCGCCGTAAAGTCCGCTCGTGTGTACGCGGCATCAGAGCCCATTCACACAATAATGCAGTGCAGTCCAAGGCATGCATTTTTGTGCACTAATGTGCTTTGAATGTTGCAGCAGTTTAAAAATGTATTTGCGGTCAGTGCATGAAAAAGTAGGCCACGTGCAATTTTTTTTAACTCAGAGCAATGCAACAATTCCTATGCATACAGTATGTGCACATTGGTAGGTTATAAAGCCGGTATGTTGCAACATTCTGTAGATGCGCAGTGGAGCACAATTCACTTTCCTTTGCAATGCACAGTGGGTCACAGTAAAGAGCGTTAGGTCATGACATGCATTATGGTATATAAAAGCCCAGAGTTTTTGCACATGGGTGTTTACAAATTACATTTGATATGTGCTTATGGTTGCCAAACCCCCAGATTCATGGAGAGTGTAAAAAATGTGGATGTATGAGCGTATCACATCTACACGTACCATGCAAAATGTATGATAGCTATAACATTTTCAAAATTTGCACTTTCTTAACCAATGGCACCAACAAGCTACTAATTTACGCCCTTGTTATCTTTCGCCTCGACTACTGAATCCTTTCTCATTGGCCTACCTTTACACAGACTATCCTCCCTTCAGTCTATCATGAATTCCACTGTCAGACTCATCCACTTTACCAATGGCTCAGTGTTTGTCATGCCTCTCTGCCAATCCCTCCACTGGCATCAATCAGCTCGCTCAATAGATAAAATTCAAAATACTAACACTACACAAAGCTATCCAAAACACTGCCCCAAACTACACCACGACCATTATCTCAAAATAAGGCTCCTCCTTTCTAGCTCTCTTGTCACCTTCTCCCACGGTCACCTCCTGGGCTCCTCTAGAACCTCTCCTATCTTATGGAACTCCCTACCCCAATCTGTTCGGCTATCTCCTACCTTGTCTGTCTTTAGGCAATCCCTGAAAACTCATCTCTTCAGGAAAGTCTATTCACCTCTACCCAAAATTCTGAAACTAATTCTCAAAAATCCCCACACAATTATTACATTTTGTACCACTTGATCCTCCCTTTTAGATTGTAAGCTCGCACGAGCAGGGGTCCCAAGACCGCTTGTATTAATTGGTATTGTAGCTGTACTGTTTCTTTTTTAAAGCACTGTGCAAACTGTTTGCATCATATAAATCCTGTGGCGCTGTGCTAAACTGTTTGCACCATATAAATCCTGTATAATAATTTGTCTCAATTAGTAAAATATGGTTAACACTCAATATAGAATTGTATTACCAAACTGTTTATTATATAGAACTACAAAAAATGATTATAACAATATTGTCATCATAATGTTATTTCAATTTAAAGCAGAATTAAAGGCAAGAAATACTCTTCTATGTTTTAACAGTCTATAGCCCATGAAGTCCCAATGGCAACGTTTACCTGTTTTCCTCCAGGTGCCATTCTTTGGCCATCTTGATTGGCTGGTGTGGGATGATATCACTCCTGTGCATGCCTGGGAGTCATTCATTCCGGCACACTGGCACTGTGCCAGAAATGCAAACAGAGCTGCACATGTGCAGTCAAGTACGTTTATAGCAGAAGAGGCAAATCATATATCTTCTGCAATAAAGAGCCTGTCTGCTTGACATTTTTTATTTTCTGTATTTAGTTCCTATTTAAGGCTGTGAGTCCAATAAACTTCTAAATCATCTGTTTTTTTTGAAGGTTGTTTTTGGGGTGGCCTTCTATAAAAAAATACATTTTGTGTTGGCTGCCCTGTGTTTGAAACATATTTTGAAGAATTGTTAAAAATCATGTTTTCAGGTCTGCATGTTGTTCCAATCAATGACGTTTGTTCTATTCAGGAACACTCTACATCTATAATATTGTTGTGAAGCATAGGCACTTGAGGTTCATTTGTGAGGTTTCCACCACTCCTTTCAGAGGAAGTTAAAAAGATCTTGGTATCAAACATAAAACATTATTAAATAGGAGAAGCCTACAAATGCTTTCAACTTCCTGAGAGTGCCGATCGGGAGCTGGTTGACTGCTGGTTTTCCAGCATGCTCGTCTGACAGAAGCCAGCCAAAGTTTGGCCGGCTTCTGTCGGATGAGCATGCTGGAAAGCCAGCAGTCAACCGGCTCCCGATTGGCACTCTCAGCCAATGGTTGAGAGTGCAGATTGGAGTATTCTGCTGGAGGGGCTGTCCCCCTATCAGAACACAACTCAGCAGGGGAGATCACTGTACTAACGTTGCATCATTAGTACAGCGGCTCAAACCGCAGCTGACAGTTTTTTGTTCAACGCGCTGGGTTGAACGGAAAAAACCTGTAGTGTGTACCAGGCTTGAGGTCCCATTCAGAAACCGAAACAGATGATCACCCCTAGATGCAAACTGTCTGCATCCAGGGCCAATCGTCTATACCTAACCGCAGGTAACTGCTCCATGTGTGATTACATGCAGACAGCCACAAACAAGTGCAGCCACTATCAGCATGTAATTTATGTGTAGAGATTGTTCACATAAACCTGAGGTTCTTGCTACAGGAGTCTGCTAATTCTTGGCTCTGGAAATCTTTGTATGCCCCTACTCGCTTGTGTGAATGGGGCCTAAACCCAGGCTTACCAGTCCTTAGATGCTTAGTTTTTTTCTCCTTTTTTTGTGCCTGGTGATCTTGCCAGTAACACACGTATTGTCCTAGGGCAACAACACTTACTTCCTTTACTCTACCACTGTGACAGTACGAGGTTCTGCCACAATGGCGGTTTAAGAAAAAAAAGCACACAGGATTTGTACTTTTGCAAAGTGCAGGGCTCCAGAGTGTTTGCTGTGAGTGAAGAAAATGGTGTCCACAGCTCTCTGGGTTTTTGTAATCCTGGATCAGGGCCTAGTGTTTGAAGGCTTCAGTTTTATAGGGTGGGACGAAGTATTCAATCCTGTGTCCAGGTCTCGGAGACCTTCCAGGTGTGTGAGTGCATAGGTGTACACACTTGGGGCTCTTGTTTTGAGACTGGTGTGTGCTCCAGCCAGGAGAGGTCATCCACTCAGGAAAGAGATTGCCTACCCGCAGGACTGGGAGAGTTGGGACAGCTGGGCGAGTCTGCAGGACAGAGAACTGAGGCAACTAGTGAGTCTAGGGGACTTTGGATTTTGTAAGTCTCGGAAGAGTGAGAGCCCAGGGTGTCAGGGGAACTCCTATCTACAGGCCAAAAGTGGGCCTGTGCAGCAGGTGCTGCAATCTATAATGCTGAGTGAGCCAGAAAGCTGGGCCTAAAAGGACCAGGGCCAAGAGCAGCAGTGCTGCTGAAAAGAGCGCAAGGCGGCTCAGCATTTTTTACTGCTAGCTGTTGAAAATCCCTTGTGTGGGAAACTTTGTTTGAACTTTTACTTCAGTTTGCTTTTCCTTTTACTGGATCAGAAAGCCCTTAAACCACAGTTTGGACTGACATGACTCAATAAAACCGCTCCCCACCACTTAATCAACGCATACCACACCATAGAGGAGCAGGATACAGTGAGGGAAAAAAGTATTTGATCCCCTGCTGATTTTGTACATTTGCCACTGAAAAAGAAATGATCAGTCTATAATTTTAATGGTAGGTTTATTTTAACAGGGAGACACAGAATAACAGCAAAAAATAAATAAATCCAGAAAAATGCATTTCAAAAAAGTTATAAATTGATTTACATTTCAAATGAGTGAAATAAGTATTTGACCCCTTTGGAAAACATGACTTAGTACCCTGTTGGCAATCACACAGGTCAGACGTTTCTTCTTGTAAGTGGCTATCAGGTTTGCACACATCTCAGAAGGGATTTTGTCCTACTCCTCTTTGCAGATCCTCTCCAAGTCATTAAGGTTTCGAGGCTGACGTTTGGTAACTTGAACCTTCAGCTACCTCCACATTTTCTGGCTAGGTCACTCCAGGACCTTAATGTGAGTCTTCTTGAGCTACTCCTTTGTTGCCTTGGCAATGTGTTTTGGGTCATTGTTGTTCCCTGGCTGAGGGAAGGAGGTTCTCACCCAAGATTTGACAGTATATGGCCTTGTCCATCATCCCTTTGATGCGGTGAAGTTGTCCTGTCCCCTTACCAGAAAAACACCCCCAAAGCATAATGTTTCTACCTCCATGTTTGACGGTGGGGATGGTGTTCTTGGGGTCATAGGCAGCATTCCTCCTCCAAACACGACGAGTTGAGGCCAAAGAGCTCAATTTTGGTCTCATCTAACCACAACACTTTCACCCAGTTCTCCTCTGAATCATTCAGATGTTAATTAGCAAACTTCAGACGGGCCTGTACATATGCTTTCTTAAGCAGGTGGACCTTGCGGGCGCTGCGGGATTTCAATCCTTCATGGCATAGTGTACCAATTTTTTTTTGGCGACTATGGTCCCAGCTGACTTGAGACCATTGACAAGCTTCTCCCGTGTAGTTCTGAGCTGATTCCTCACCGTTCTCATGATCATTGAAACTCTATGAAGGGAGATCTTGTATGGAGCCCCAAACCAAGGGCGAGTGACAGTTATTTTGTGTTTCTTCCATTTGCAAATAATCGCACCAACTGTTGCCACCCTCTCACCAAGCTGCTTGGCGATGGTCCTGTAGCCCCATTCCAGCCTTGTGTAGGTTTACAAACTTGTCCCTGACATCCTTGGACAGCTCTTTGGTCTTGGTCATGGTGGAGAGATTGGAATCTGATTGACTGATTACTTCTGTGGACAGGTGTCTTTTATACAGGTAACAAGCGGAGATTAGGACCCTTTAAGAGAGTGCTCCTAATCTCAGCTCGTTACCTGTATAGAAGACACCTGGGAGCCAGAAATCTTGCTGATTGATAGGGGATCAAATACTTATTTCACTCATTAAAATGCAAATCACCTGATCATTTCTTTGTCAGTGGGCAAACGTACAAAATCAGCAGGGGATCAAATACTTGTTCCTCTCACTGTATGAAGTGTGTTAGAACTACAGAGCATCTCTACCTCACCTCCAAAACATATAGGGAGGTGTTCTGTAGTAATGGACAGTGGAGGAGTGTAGCAATGTTAGCCCATTACAGGAAGCATGGAGTTCACTTCTTGCAAGTTGAGCAAACAGACCAAAAAGGTAAACAAATAAGATTTATAGGTGTAACATTATCACCCCCCCCCCCCAAGACTATAGTTCAACATTCTGATTTTACACAAACGTGCTTCATTGTGGGCAGGATAATCAGGTGGTTTTCTTTTGCGTTCGGTTTCATATTGGAACACTGGGGTACCTTTACAATCCTTTCCCCTCTAGAGTTTTCTAGGGTAGGCATTTAACTATGCAGTTGTGTGTCACATAGAGATCTTGGAAATTCTTATTGGTACAAAGTCCACATTAAAATTGTTCAACTCTGTTCTCTTCTTTAATCGTCAATAAACCTTCTATAAAGCATTCTTACAGAAAAGAAGCCCAATACTAGTCTGTATTTAGTAGCTTTATGGATAATAGGTTTCCAGCTATTGGATACTGTTAATGACTGTACTACCATTAAGAACTTTTCGATGAATACAGACACCAGTCTCCTGCATTAGAAATCAATAAAAAAAAAAAAAAAAAGCATGCCGGATGGTAGCCAAGAAGGTATCCAGTGCGTTTTGGGAATCCTTAAACAAGCCTTTGCATTTTTCATTTAAGCCCGGTTTCCTGTGGTTTGTATGTTGGCTACCATTTATCTTCATTATGTCTCAACTTTATCAACAATAACTGATGATGGACTCTTAAGACCAGCTGGTCGTCTTTTTGGTCGGCCTCAGCGGAGGCCATTGTCCAGTTTTGGGGTGTCCACTTTGCGGTAGAACTGCAGAGGTGCAGTCATCAAGCTCAATCAACGCTCCGACAGATAAAAGATTCAAGTCCAGTACCTCACATCCACCCTTTCTTGGACCAGTCTATTGCATGTCATAAAAAGCACCAAGCAATCTTTAATTTACAGTGAACGCCTTCTTTGCATTCTGTAAATCATGACAGAATAAAAAGAAAAAAAAAAAAAGACAACGTTTAGCCCTACAAAGCTAGTGTGCTCCTATCATTGAAATAGAGATGAGTGGAATATCAGACTTCTATGAGACAACTGACTCCTGGTTTTGCTGCACAGCTTTCATTTCAATTAGAGGGGGCAACGGTCTTCTTGTCTTCACAGTAGATTATAGAATGGCCACACACAGGGCGTCTTCTGAGTGAACTATTTAATACTTTTTTTTAAGTATATGTGTGAGCAATCATTAAGACTAAACTTTTTTCTGTGTGACTTCAGGTAGAATTGCATGTGGTTTCTAATCCTAAACCTACACAAGCAGATACAGTGCCTTGAAAAAGTATTTATACTCTTGAAATTTTCCACATTTTGTCATGTTACAACCAAAAACGTAAATGTATTCTATTGGGATTTTATGTGGTAGACCAACACAAAGTGGCACATAATTGTGAAGTGGAAGGAAAATGATAAATTATAATCATAATCATAATAAATTATAATCATAATTGTGAAGTGGAAGGAAAATGATAAATGTAGGGCTTTTCATAATCAATTAGTTGGCTGATTATTTTTTCGATTAATCGGAAAGAATCATTAAAAAAAACGTAATATGCCATTTTTTCGTTTATTTAAAATAATGAAAAAAAAACGGAGTGTTACATAGGTATTCACAGGTCATATACAGGTATACTGTCATGATAGTACAAGAAACCCCACCTTAGGAACACCAATGATGGGGCACTACTATTCCCCCTTCCAGGAAAACTAATGACGGGGCACTATTCCCCCCCAGGAACACCAATGATGGGGCACTAATCCCCCCAGGAACACCAATGATGGGGCAGTATTCCTCCTTCGGAACACCCATTATGTGCACATCCCCCCCCTTCAGGAACACCAATGGTGGGGCACTTGTCCTACCAGAAATATCATTCATGTCACAGTTTTACTTTGAAAAGTAAGCTGCTGTATGAATACCTTATTGATATCGCAGCTTGCTGCCCATGTTACCGGCTGCTTCTCTCTTCTTTCTCTCTCCTCTCACGAGAGGAGAACAGAAAGAACACTCGGACGGAGGCGGAACTGCTGGGCAGGGAGGAAGGTGCGTGCTGTGATCAACTAATCGATAATGAAAATTGTTGACAACGAATTTCATTATCGATTATTATCGATTAATGGCTTTGGCCCTAGATAAATGGTTCTCAAATTTTTTTACAAATAAATATGTGAAAAGTGTGGCGTGCATTTGTATTTAGCCCCCGAGTCAAAACTTTGTAGAACCACCTTTCACTGCAGTTATAGCTGCAAGTCTTCTTGGGTATGTCTCTCTTTGCACATCTAGAGTGACATTTTTGCCCATTCTTCTTTGCAAAATAGCTCAAACTCTGTCAGATTGGATGGAGAGCATCTGTGAACAGATTCTCAATTGGATTTAGGTCTGGACTTTGACTGGGCCATTCTAACACATGAATATGCTTTGATCTAAACCATTCCATTGTAGCTCTGGCTGTATGTTTAGGGTCATTGTCCCGCTGGAAGGTGAACCTCTGCCCAAGTCTCCACTATTTTGCAGACTCTAATAGGTTTTCTTCTAAGATTGGCCTGTATTTGGATCCATCCATCTTCCTACCAACTCTGATGAGCTTCCCTGTCCCTGCTGAAGAAAAGTATCCCCACAACACGATGCTGCCACCACCATGTTTCACAGTGGGGATGGTGTGTTCAGGGTGATGTGCAGTGTTACTTTTCCACCACACACAGCGTTTTTCTTTTAGGCCAAAAAGTTCAATTTTGGTCTCATCTGACCAGAGCACCTTCTTCCACATGTTTGCTGTGTTTCCCACATGGCATCTCGCAAACTGTAAACGGAACTTCTTATGGCTTTCTTTCAACAATGGCTTTCTTCTTGTGACTCTTCCATAATGGCAAGATTTGTGGAGTGCACGACTAATAGTTGTCCTGTGGACAGATTCTCCCATCTGAGCTGACCCACACCTGAGCTCTGCAGCTCCTCCAGAGTTACTATGGGCCTCTTGGCTGCTTCTCTGATTAATGCTCTCCTCCCTGGCCTGTCAGTTTAGGTGGACCGCCATGTCATGTATGGTCTGCAGTTGTGCCATATTCTTTCCATTTTCGGATGATGGATTGAACAGTGCTCCGTGAGATGTTCAAAGCTTGGGATATTTTTTTATAACCTAACCCTGCTTTACACTTCTCCACAACTTTATCCCTGACCGGTCTGGTGTGTTCCTTGGCCTTCATGATGCTGTTTGTTCACCAAGGTTCTCTAACAAATCTCTGTGGGCTTCACAGAACAGCTGTATTTATACTGAAATTAAATTATACACAGGAGGACTCTATTTACTAATTAGGTGACTTCTGAAGGAAATTGGTTGCACTAGAATTTAGTTAGGGATATCTGAGTAAAGGTGGCAGAATACAAATGCACGCCACACTTTTCAGATATTTATTTAAAAAAGATTGGAAAACCATTTATCATTTTCCTTCCACTTTACAATTATTTGCCACTTTGTGTTGGTCTATCAAATAAAATCCCAATAAAATACATTTACGTTTTTGGTTGCAACATGACAAAATGTGGAAATTTTCAAGGAGTATGAATACTTTTTCAAGGCACTGTAAACGAGATACTGCCATTTTGCCCATCATTTGTCTTTGTCACTAGATTGTATTAGAATTGGGCTCAGGTGTGGCCAACCTTAAAGCCAATCAGAAATTGTCTTTCAATTTTTTGAACTTCCTCTGACACCTAATTCAGTTACTGCCATTCTACTTCACTCTTTGCACTCACTGATTATTCCACAAGCCTGTGTTTCTATCTGATAAAAAAAATGAAATTACAAGGAAAAGATATTTCTAGCAGGTTTGGAAATCTTGAACTGCTATTTTCCTTAATACCAGCATACAAAACTCAAATCCAACTAGAAAACAAAGCTGGTCATACACTTAAAACATTTCCTCATTGAGACCAATGATTTGAACAAGAGAAATCCATAGATTCCCCTAAACACTGTGAATGGACGTATCTTCCACTGTCCGCTATTGTAGTCTGACAGCCTGCACCTGCGGTGGTTTGACCAATATTTTCCCCCCGACTCAGAATTCCTGTGAATGGGCCAAAATTTGAGCCATGTATGGCCAGCTGAATCAGTTGCATTTTAAAGCCAAATGTATTCTTTTCAGAAGATAATGTGATTTTAAATTACATTTTTTTAAATTAAAACATTTAAATTACATTTTACATTCCACTCACAGTTCACTTTCCAAGAATATTTCTTACGCTATAGCAAAAATCATCTAGGCACAGTATATATCAAAACTGGTATTTACCTATTACTACACCTCTTAAGCAGAGCATTGTAATACATGTATAAAATGAAAACTAAAACAATGTATATCAAGTATATCCAGTTTTTCTCCAGTGCACATTTTATTGGTGCGATTGTTCATTGAAAGTCAGCCATGTGTAGGAGAGCTGTCAGGGTATTCACAATACAACATAATGCTCTTAACTGTAAATGGTCTTGTGAATTTCTTATTTCCTTTTCTGACTCATTCTTTGTGCGATTATACTTTTCACTCAATTACAATGGTTTTTTTCCTTCCTAGAGCCACAAATGGAAACTTGACTTTAGGGCAAAGGAACATGCTGATTTTCATGTCAGCCCCACTAACAGCACCCTTCCAAAAATTCACCACCACTATTTTCAGCCATTGGGGATGAAAAAAAATTTCAGGAACTTCTTGGTATGGAGCAACATGTAACTCATGGTCCATTCACACTATGTGACAATGTTGGTGCTTGGCAATTGTTTGCTCCAGCACCGATTCCTGTCCTTTGGGACAGGGAGACTCCTCTGCTCTGTGTGAGCTTACACTGCATTACAATCAGCGCATTTTTTTCAGTCGGAACGTGCTAGTTCACAGTACCGGTACCCTCCAGTATGCATAGGTCCTGGCTGGGGGTACTGTGCCCCTCAGGGACAGGGACAGTGTTTGCCCTCACTTTAAAGCTGTGCCCGTTTCAGACCTCTGCTCAGCGGGGATTCACTGTGACAGACAAAGCATCGTGGCTGCCAAATATGTAAAAAAAGACCTGGGACAGAAGACATTAAGCAGGCCATGGATGGTCTGAATCGGCAGGAACCGGTCAAGATTTGAACCATGTATGGGCAGGCTTAATGTACCCAATTGATCAATTAATTTGGGTAGAAACAGCCTGTCATATTTGCATGTGATTATTGCTAGCAGCTGTTAAAGCTGCTAGCAATAATCACTGTGTTCTCCCAATGGGGGTGGCTTCCCCAGCCAGAAGAACACAATGGTTCTGCGTTAGAGAGTCTCCCATCAACACTGACTGTGTGTTTTTCTTTCCTGTAACCTATGGCAAGACTATCAAACCGTCTAAGACCGGCTTTACATTGCTCACTTCCTCTGCCTGGCTCTGACTGAGGTAGTGAGTAGAGAAAAGCTGGTCATAGTTCAGCAGAAACCAGCCGAGATTTGAATAATGTATGGGGAAGCTGAATTAACCCAAGTTGTCGATCAACTTGGATACAACCAGCCTGTTGGATTTTACATGCGACTATTTCTAGTGGCCGTGCTACCTGTGGGGACAGCCCCCTGGGAGAACACAATGGCCAAGCAGGCTGGAGAAACACTACGGCCGGCCACAGAATTGCTTGATTTCCCTGTGAACATAGTCAGAATCAAGCAACTTTCTTTCCAGCAACCCATGGCTGCAGGAAAGAAAATTGCTCCATCTATGACCGGCCTTAGTGTTCTTAGATGGCAGTATTCCAAGGCACATATAAGGCTGTTTCTCGCCTAAGTTACATAGCTTGACAAAGGAGCACGCACTGTGTACATCTCTCTAATGCGCCACAAGCATGCCAGTAAAACCATCGCGGCCAACGCTGCATCCCAGTTCCCACCATCAAGCTCTAGCTGCGTTCCAACCCTTGGCTTCTGTTCAACACAATCGTAGCAGCATCTTGCTGACTAGGACAGCCACCACATGAGGTTACACGGTCACACAGCTGCGAGAACAACACACAGACAGAAACTGATGTTAGCGTCCAACACTGGATAAACATGTGCTTGTTCACCACTACTTCAATGTGAGTTTTTATTGTGCTTATATCTATCTATATTAAATGCTTACAGTCTACACTCAGAGGCGCGTGTTTTTCTCTTCTTTTCAGGTCATCAGCTGAAACAGGGAAGTAGACGGAACCCGACGGGAGACCAGTGATTATTGCTAGCGGCTATAATAAATCTTATATAAAATCAGACAGGCTTATTGTACCCAAGTTAATCGATCAATCAACTTGGGTACATTCAGCCTGCCTATACATGGTTTGAATCTCGGCCAGTTCCTGCTGCACCAAAACCATCTATGGCTGGCTTTTCTCTACTCACTTCCTCTGCCAGACACTGCGTTAAATGATGTCATAAGTCAGAGCCAGTAGGTAGTGTAAAGCCAGCCATAGACAGAGCGATTTTCTTTCCTGCAATCATAAGTTGCAGGAAAGAAAATCAATAGATTCCCCCATCAACACAGTCAGAATCAAGCGATCGTGTGGGCAGAGGCATCTATATTTGGTTATCATGAATTCAGATTCGGCTACCTGCCTTGAGTAGCAGCAAAGAAATATCACATTGCCTCCTCACCACCTGTCGAACGTCTCGGAAAAATGATCCGCACGTGAATCCCTTTTCAGAGGCGTGATGTGAATGCAGGAATTTCCCCCATTGTGCTTATGTATTCTGACAGCAGAGACTCCCCACCATGTCAGAATACACTGATCAGTGCTGCAGACATTGAATGCAAGCACTGATCAAATGCTGGTTTTCCAGCATGACCATTCAACAGAAGTCGGTCTGACAACTGGCTTCTGTTGAACAGACAGGGATGCACATGGATTGAAATTCATCCGATTCCTGCTTTAGATACGTGTATAGCCAACTTTAGTCTTCCTGAACACCAGATTAGAGAAATCAGGTCTCCTAATCTGCCAGACAGGACTGTGTGATGTGGCAGAGCTCTATGAATCCAAGGACTAAATGGACAAGAAATACAAATCCTTTCGTTGGTAAAACAACTCTTCATCTATTTCATGTGTTTAGTAATTTGCCTGGAGTTCAGTTTTAAACAAATAGTGCATTTTACATATATCTCTTACTTCAATCTTCCTCCTCAGGCAGACCCAGGTGATACGATTTGCATAATTATCTCCAACCTAATCAAATTTTGTCTTGTCAGAAATGTAAGCATTCAGAAATGCTTTTAAAAATTTCTAGTACTTTTTTTTTTCAATCAAAAGAAGTTTATATCGTGCCAATTGCAATACATTACAGGTTACATAAATTTTTTTTTGTCAGCAGGTATTTAAAATACAAATGAAGGGGATAAGACCACAGCACAATATGAAATTCAAAGACATACATTATAAAAAGGAAGAAAATGTTCCAGTATTAATGTCATACCACTATAAATCCATGACCTAAATCTTAGGTGTTTTTGTAGGATTGTACTTTCACAAAAGGCATTGGATGGTAAATTAGTACCAGATAACACATAGAAAACTTTAAAAACGATAGCAACCATCCATGTCGAGTAGGCAGGGTCTAACCCGAAAACCCAACACAGAATAACAGAAGGCCAACGGGCCAAAGAATGATCATGGTCAAAACACTTCCTTTTTTTAATGGCGAAGAAAAAACACAGTTAAAATTCTCCCACATAACTTCACTTTCAGCCCCATTCCTGAGTTCTTCACTGTGCGGCCCCTAACACAGCCTATGCTAAACAGACATCCCAGCTGGGCCACCTTGCTTAGTTTACATGTGCTTTGGGTTATTCAGAGCTGTCAGATCCCTTTTTCCTAGCTTGTTTACCACCTGTTTCCAGCTTGGCATGTTGTTTTTATACTTGGTGGCATTGCCCTAAGGCACATTAACTTTGGATCAGAGTATATAACCTAATTTGCACTATTCTTCAAACAAACAACTCTTATGCCCCGTACACACGGTCGGATTTTCCGACGGAAAATGTTTGATGGGAGCTTGTTGTCGGAAATTCCGACCGTGTGTAGGCTCCATCGGACATTTTCCATCGGAATTTCCGTCACACAAAATTTGAGATCTGGATCTCAAAATTTCCGACAACAAAATCCGTTGTCGTAAATTCCGATCGTGTGTACACAAATTCCACGCATGCGCGGAATCAAGCAGAAGAGCCGCACTGGCTATTGAACTTAATTTTTCTTGGCTTGTCGTACATGTTGTACGTCACCGCGTTCTTGACGTTCGGAATTTCCGACAAGATTTGTGTGACCATGTGTATGTAAAAGAAGTTTTAGCCAACATCAGTCTGAAAAAATCCATGGATTTTGTTGTCGGAATGTCCGATTGTGTGTATGGGGCATTAGGGGCCCCCTATGATGTCTTACCTAAACCCATCTCCATCTGTACTAAACAGACACATATTCATAGACACCATATTTATCAATTTTGTTACTTCCCAGAGTCCAAATTGAAAGGGGAGGGCCGCTTTTCTGCCAGTCACCCCCTACACAGCTCTAAGTTGCATAGTTCCTTTTGCAATTTTAACACATATGTAAATCTTTCGGAAATTTCTTCATACGATTTTGCAATTCCTTTTCTTAGGCTGGATTTTCAACTCTTTATAAATAAAAACAAAACTAGCCTCCAAAGTAATTTGCTGTACAAAGGAAGAATAATGCTTTAACCTTTTCTTTTATAACATGTACTTTAATCACAAAGTGGGGATGGGAAGGGGGGTGCAAGACATGAGGTGATGACGATGCACATGTCTACTCAGGTAAGTAAATGGAGACATAGTGAAGCTGCCAAGGGTGGGTGTGGAACGAGCACAAGACATGATTCTTGCAGGCATTAGCTTTCACCAACTGCTCGAAGGTTCCTGCTCACGCGGAAGAATTTACCTCTACAACAATGCACCTGTAACAGAACACTGTGTTTACATTTCTCCAACCACCACTGTCACGGTATATTGTAATGACACACACACATAACAAGGGTGCACAGCAGAAAAGAAAAGCCAAGAACCGAGAAAGTCTGCGGAATTGTGAGCCATCTGGGAATGAGGTGGTAGTAAGAGGCACCAGGTCATGACTAATATGGCATCTTAGACACAATTACCTTGCAATTTTATAGAAAGGTCTGTGTTACATCAGCAATCTACACTCCCATCCAGAAAAAAAGATTGCATCTTTATGTGTTTGCAAGCTAATAACGGCAGAGAAATATTTGTACAAAATAGAAAGTTAATCATTAAAGGGCATCTATAAGGTTTTAGCCTTTTAGAGCTAGTTGTAAGATTGAACTAGTGTAAACCCTACTGATTTAACCTTGTTACTATTTATTATTTGTAATGATAAAAGTACAGGGTGGCAGTCATAACTTATTGATTTCATCCTCGCCCTGGACGCCTCTTTAAAAAAAAAAAAACTAAAGAAGAAGGAAGGTATGGAACTTACCTTAAAACTTTTTATTCTTTTTCACTGTCTGTAGCCTGCTCAGGTTTAGCCTTTCCTGAGTCAGAAGATTCAGCCGTGCTGGGCTGTAAGTCTTCTTTAGTAGTGGGTTTCCTGTGGTGCTGGGCTAGGAAGTTGGCAGTATAAATTACTGCTAGATTTCTTTTTACCCCTATGTGGCAGTATAAATGACTGCTTGCAGGGTATCTGATGCTATGGCTCCGTTCTCAACGGGGGTTCCGGAAGGCATGCTGTGACCTGTTGTCCCATGCCTGGCCGTTGCAGGGTACAGGATGCAGCAGGGGTGGGGGGCGTCACTTACTTGTGTGACGCAAATCGCCGTTATCGAGGGGGACGGGGCTACCGCAGGGGGTTGGTTGCTTAGCAACCGGAGGACGCTGCACCATGATTGGCGGTCGCCGCAGTTCATAAGGGTGGCTCTATGGAATGCTCCCCTCCCTGGTTCTGGTCAGCCTCCCCTGCTCCTGCTCTGGGTTAGTCCTGGTGAATAACTCTATTTAAGCTGACTATTGGCTTGCTGGCTGCTGTGGCACTGTTTTGTTGCAAGTCTTCCTAAGTCTCTGCCTGCCTAGTACTGAAGAAAAGCATGGAAAGGTTTTTATTTTTAATTATTTTTGACAGAGAGAAGAGCCCGACTTGGGATAAACACACGCAGAAAGGGGTTAAATTGTCACACCAGTCTCAGAAAAGAAAGAAGCACTCAATGCGTGACAAATCTGATCAGATGAGTGGCCTGCAGCAGGATAAACTTCCGGCAGAACGGTACTCCAGGTCGCCTTCACCCGTACCTCACTGTAGTCACTCGAATCCGAGCCAGGAAGTGTCGCTGCACAGAAAAACATCCAGGAAGAGCAAATTAGGACAAAAGCATAGGCAAAGATCCTCACCCTCTTCTAGAGCCTCCTCGCCAGCAAGGGAAGGACAGTAAGCCTGTTGGGCATGTGAGGCCGATGCATTAGCTGGAAAGTTGGTATGCGCTTCTTGCTTAAAGGAGGCCGCGGACAATGTGGTGGATGCTCGCCAAGTAAAATCTTATAATAAAGCAGCAGTCAAGGAAGGAATGAGATCCGTGTCCAAGAAATCAGTTCGTCCTGCTCCTTCATCGGCGTCAGACGATTCAGAGCTGGGAACATCGGGACGCTTCAATTCAAATGAGGAGGAAGACTCTGGCTCTTCAGAGTCAGATCGTGAACCAGAGACTCATGTCTTTGATTTTACCTTAACTCCTTTCTTAGTCGAAGCAGTGAAGGATATTATGAGGTGAAAAGAGGAGGCCTCGCCTCCCAGGAAGCAACGTAAATATTATCCGGAGTTGAAGAAGTCTATTCCTTCCTTCCCTCTGATTTTTGAAATTCAAGAACTGATAGAGGATGAATGGGCAAGGCCCGATAAGAGATTAAATGTCCACAACAGGGTCTCGAAATTATATCCTTTTCGCACCAAGGATGCGGAGTTATGGGATACTACACCTTAGGTGAACGCCTCGCTGCAAAGGCTGGCTCGTCATATAACACTACCTCTGGAAGATTTGGTTTCCTTCCGAGACCCAATGGATCGTAGGATAGATACAGACCTGAAGAGAATGTATACTGTGGCGGGAGAAGCCTGCAGGCCAGCTATCATGCTCACTTCGATGGCAGCAGCTCTAAAAGTGTGAATAGCGGAGTTAGAGGCCGGATCTTCAGGAAAGGTGGTAGGAGCTGGTGATTCTTCTCCTTTAGAGTCCATTAGAACCACAGTGGATTTTCTGGCAGAGGCAGCTGTGGACCAAGTCAGGATGACGGCTAAACGAATGGCTTATTCGGTGATAGCTCATCGAGCATTATGGTTAAAGTATTGGTGGCCAACAATGCTTCCAAACACAGCCTTTGCTCGGTGCCCTTCGACGGAAAACTATTGTTCGGCAAAGCATTGTAAACAGCAATTTAGCGGGTCTCTGGAGGCAAATCAGGTCTGATCCCACAAGAGAGAGGAAGACTGCGTCAGTCCTTTCGTCCTTACAAAAGGTCCACAGAAGGGTTCAGAGAAGCCACTGCATATTGGCCGGGTAGGCCGTTCTTCAGACAATGGAAAGCTGCTGTCTATCATTCCCGAAGGCTGTCAAACCCAAGGCCAATCTGGCAATGAAAACCCCAAAAAAAGCTATTCTGAAGGTCTCTCCACTCAGACCCCTCAGGTGGGAACGAGACTGGCTCGTTTTGGAAGGGTCTGGGCAGACGAGGTACAAGATGCCTGGATCCTAGACATTGTTCAAATGGGATATCGGTTGGAGTTTGAAACCAGACCACCTCAATCTTTTTTTGTGGATACTCGGGTTCCAGTTTGTCCAAAGAAGAGGCAATGTTTATTGACATACTAGAGGAATTGTTAACAGCACAGGCAATTCTACCAGTTCCAGGACGCGAATGGGTCAAAGGCGTGTATTCCCCTTTGTTCTTGGTCGCGAAAGCCTCAGGAAGCTACAGGCCCATGTTGGAAGAATGAAGTCTCTACAAACTATAATTTCAGTAGTCAAAAAAGGCCATTGAATGCTTGGTCGATTTGCAAGATGCCTATCAACACGTGCCCATAGATGCAGCTCACCAGCGCTTTCTTCGCTTTGCAATAGAAGGCTGCCATCCGGACTATGTACGATGCCCAGAACATTTTCAAAGGTTTTGTCGGCCGTCATTGTTGTCTTGAGAGTAAAAGGCATACAGATATTCATATACAATACCTGGATGACGTTCTACTAGCTCCTTCAAGGCCTGTCCTACAAAAACATGTTTTGATAACCTGCCAGACATTCAGATGCTTCGGTTGGCTGATCAACTACCGGAAGATTCAGATGCAGCCGACACAGATTTTGGAATATCTAGGAGTCCAATTCAATACGATCCGGGGTCGTGTATTTCTTCCCCACAGAAAGTTTCAAGAAATTCAAAGCAAGACGAAGTTTGTGATGTCCAAATCATTTCTGATAGCGAAGGAGTGTATGCAGTATTGAGGCTACTGTCCTCCACAATGCCAGTAATACCCTGGGCTGGATTGCAGAGGAGGAGGTTTCAATACAATTTCCTCCACCAGTGGGATCGCCACTCGTTCAGAAGGTCGGCATGCCAGTTCCAATAAGACTTTCTCTGGCCTGGTGGAGAGTTGCTCAAAATCTGTCTTGCGGAGTACCACTTGAAGCTCCAGAGCCTATTGTCCTGACAACAGATGCCAGCATTTTAGGCTGGGGGGCTCACTGTTTGGGCCAGCATGTTCAAGGTCAGTGGAAGGCAGTCACAGCACAAAAATTTAAATTTTCTGGAATTGGAGGCCGTTCGGTGCGCTCTGCTAACGTTCCAGCCAAAGTTACAAGACTGTTAGAGTCACAAATTCATAGATCAAAATGAATGGGGCCTCAATCCCAAGTATTTACAAAGGATATTCAGAGCCTGGGGAACGCCAGTCATAGATCTGATGGCAATGGAGAGGAATTTCTAGCTCCCTCACTACTTCCCCTGATTTTGTCTTCCGCAAGCCCTGGGCCAAGATGCTCTCTCCAAGCCAGGGAATTGTCCTCTAGTCTATGTATTTCCTCCACTCCCATTGGTTCTTAAAAGTCTTGTTAAAAATCCGTTGGGAGAAGGTAGCGGCAATAGCAGTGCTACCCTTTTGGCCCAGAAGGCCATGGTTTTTGTTGGTGTGGAGGATGAAACTGTGCCACCCAATTCCACTACCTCCTTGTCAAGATCTTCTACAGCAGAACGGGCTCTATCATCCATACCCAGAGAAACTGAAATTAATGGTGTGTAGATTGAAAGTAGATCTTTAAAACATTTGGATCTGTTGGATCGAGTAATGGGTACCTTTTTGCAGGCTCGCAAGAAAATGACTAATGCTACATATCACAAGATTTGGAAATGCTTTTGTACAGTTTTCCACAGAGAGGAATTGGAATTCAATATCATCTTCAGTTTCTCGTATATTAGAGTTTCTCCAAGGAGGTCTGGATAAGGGCTTGGCCTACAATTCCTTGAAGGCCCAGGTTTCTGCCCTCTCGGCTATGTCTAATAGAAGGTGGGCTTTGGATCCTCTGGTGGTTCATTTTTTAAAAAGGCAGCAATCAAGATTCGACCTCCAGTGAAATCTTTTTTCCCCAAATGGGACTTGCCTTTGGTATTGAGAGCCTTGTTAGCCCCTCCATTTGATCCAGTTTCGTCATGTTCTCTGTTTCATCTGACGTTAAGGACTATTTTTTTTACCAAATTTCTTCAGTGAGGAGGGTGTCCGAGTTGTGTGCTTTCTCAGCCAAAGAGCCGTACTGCCTAATTTTTCAAGACAGAGCGGTACTCTGTGCTGAATTTTCTTCCGAAGGTGGCAACTTCATTTCATATGAATTGAGAGTCAATTCATCCGGCATTTCTGGAAGGAAGGTCAGAAGATGAATGGTCAAGGTTGGATCTGGTTCTCTTTATCAACCTACCTGGATCGAACTAAAGATTTCCGAAAACAAGATCAACTTTTTGTCTTTCCCAGTGGTCCAAAAAAGGGCATGGCAATTCCTCCGAGAGTTGTTTCGTCTTGGATTGTCAAGACTATCCAGATGGAATACAAAGTTCTGGGTTTTCCACCACCCTCGGAAGTCAAAGCGCATTCTACAAGAGGCATGGCAGCCTCCTGGGCGGCATATGCTAAGGTTTCGGCAGAGGTAGTTTGCAGAGCAGCAAGCTGGAGCGCTGCAAATACTTTTATCCGACACTACAGGGTGAATGTGGCTCTTCCGTCGGCAGAGGCTTTCGGATCTACTGTTATTACGACGGCTGTCGGCCATTAAAATATTTTGCAGCATTAAGTTTCAGTCTGGTTGTTTGTGGCTAAATGAATCTCTTGCCCTCCCTTTTTTATAGGTTTGCCTGCTACGTCCCATGGTAGGCTGACATGAGGAGGTCCAGGAATAAGGAAAATGGCTTTCTTACTTATCGTAATTTTCCTTTCCTGGATCCTCCTCATGTCAGCCGGGGACTTCCACCCAAAGTCCGTCACGAGGTGGGTATTTTTGAACACTGAGGCAGACAGCCGCACTTTTATGAGCTAGGAAAGAGGTTGTCCTGGAGGGGTCAGAGGGGGCAGAACTGACCCATGGTAGGCTGACATGAGGAGAATCCAGGAAAGGAAAATTATAGTAAGTAAGAAAACTATTTTCCTTAATATATATAGCAATATCTATAGTAAAAAACATGTGTGGGTATCCGCGCTACCAAACAACTATGAATCTAATCCAGACTAAAAGTAGCCAGCACAATTTGTTTGATTTGCAAATATAAATAAATAAAAGTCCACATGCGGTGCTAAAACAAGAAATAATAAACAGTCTTTCAGTGGAAAAGGAGAGATGAGATCCCTACACCAGCTTCAGTATATAATGAAAGCACCACACCACAGTGCAAATCCCATCTCCATACCAAAAAGAGGAAGAAAGCAGGCATGCAACCAGGATCTGGGCAGCAACTCCACTCACTTAATTGATAGCTAAATGCTGTAGTAGCACATATGAAAGACCTGCATCAATCACCTCTCAATAACAAAAATCAGCTAAGACTTCCAGTAGCCAGGTTCACTCATGCACTTTCTCCCAGTCATGGGGATGATGTCACCAGTAAAACAATGATAAAGCAGCACATAGTGAAGCCCCCTACAGGATGATGAGGTAATTTATTAAAGTAGTACTTGCATCAAAGGAATAAAAATGAGCATAAGAATAAAAAGTGAATGAACTACCGCGGCTCTCAGCGTGCTTGTGTCTCCAGGGCCCGCCTATCGCGTTTCATCCAATAGGACATCATCAGAGGCGTTTCATTACACACTGAAGCTGGTACAGGGATCTCATCTCTCCCTTTCCACTGAAAGACTGTTTAATATTTCTTGTTTTAGCACATGTGGACTTTTACATATAGATATATACAGTATCTCACAAAAATGAGTACACCCATCACATTTTTGTAAATATTTTATTATCTTTCCATGTGACAACACTGAAGAAATGACACTTTGCTATAATGTAGTGAGTGTACAGCTTGTATAACCTTGTAAATTTGCTGTCCCCTCAAAATAACTCAACATACAGCCACTAATGTCTAAGCCACTGGCAACAAAAGTGAGTACACCCCTAAGTTAAAATGTCCAAATTGGGCCCAATTAGCCATTTTCCCTCCCCGGTGTCATGTGATTCGTTACTGTTACAAGGTCTCAGGTGTGAATGGGGAGCAGGTGTGTTAAATTTGGTGTGATCGCTCTCACTCTCTCATACTGGTCACTTGAAGTTCAACATGGCACCTCATGGCAAAGAACTCTCTGAGGATCTGAAAAAAATGAATTGTTGCTCTACATAAAGATGGTCTAGGCTATAAGAAGATTGCCAAGACCCTGAAACTGAGCTGCAGCATGGTGGCCAAGACCATACAGCGATTTAACAGGACAGGTTCCACTCAGAACAGGCCTCGCCATGGTCGACCAAAGAAGTAGAGTGCACGTGCTCTGCATCATATCCAGAGGTTGTTTTGGGGTGGGGGATCAGCCTGTCAGTGATCAGACCATACGCCGCACACTGCATCAAATTGGTCTGCATGGCTTTCGTCCCAGAAGGAAGCCTCTTCTAAAAATGATGCACGAGAAAGCCCGCAAACAGTTACTGGAAACATAAGTAGATAAAAAAGACAAACTTATTTGATTCAGATGGTGTCAAGCATGTGTGGCGGCAACCAGGTGAGGAGTACAAAGACAAGTGTGTCTTTCCTACAGTCAAGCATGGTGGTGGGAGTGTCATGGTCTGAGGCTGTATGAGTGCTGCCGGCACTGGGAAGCTACAGTTCATTGAGGGAACCATGAATGCCAACATGTACTGTGACATACTGAAGCAGAGCATGATCCCCTCCCTTTGGAGACTGGGCTGCAGGGCAGTATTCCAACATAACCCCAGACACATCTCCAAGAAGACCACTGACTTGCTAAAGAAGCTGAAGGTAAATGTTATGGACTGGCCAAGCATGTCTCCAGACCTAAACCCTATTAAGCATCCTCAAACAGAAGGTGAAGGAGCGCAAGGTCTCTAAAATCCAGCAGCGTCGTCATGGAGGAGTGGAAGAGGACTGCAGTGGCAACCTGTGAAGCTCTGGTGACCTCCATTCCCAAGGGGGTTAAGGCAGTGATGGAAAATGATGGTGGCTACACAAAATATTGACACTTTGGGCCCAATTTGACATTTTCACTTTGGGGTGTACACACTTTTGTTGCCAGCAGTTTAGACATTAATGGCTGTGTGTTGAGTTATTTTGAGGGGACAGTAAATTTACACCGTTATATAAGTTGTACACTCACTACTTTACATTGTAACAAAGTGAAATTTCTTCAGTGTTGTCACGTGAAAAGATATAATAAAATTTACAAAAATGAAAAATGTGAGGGGTGTTCTCACTTTTGTGAGATACTGTGTGTGTGTGTGTATGTGTATATATATATATATATATATATATATATATACACACATCTATACACATATATACACACACACACACACACACACACACATAATGCTGGCTCTGCATCCTGCTTATTAAAGAGACCCTGAGAGGTCGCTAAAAAGTTGGAACTTGCACTTCCACTCTTTGTTTCAGCCCTAAAGCTTCCTTGGCATTCAAAACTTCTGGGTCCCTTCCTCTAGCCTCTATGTCTGTCAGGGCTGGGCTCTCAGCCCTTCCTTTTCTGTGTTCAGGTTGCTCATCTGTTGGTCAATTGCCAGTACTCATCGTTCCACAGTGGTTTACCTGTTGATCATCTCCTGCTCGTCAGTCAAACCCTCAGCCAGCCCCTTCTAGCTATTTAAACTGCTTGGTTCATTTCAATTGCCTTTGCCTTGGTCAACATATCTAGAGACTCCTTGCTCTGTTCATATTAAAGACTTGCCTGGCTGACATCCCTTCAGGTTCCAGACCTGTCTGCTGAATCAGACTACGCTGAGCTTCCCGATTTCCTGCCTTTTTCTGACTTCTAGATTTGGCTATCGAACCCTGGCTATGTTTTGACTAAGTATACCAGTTGTACCATTTTTACCATTTTATTAAAGGGTATGATTTTTATGGCATTTTCTGTCTCTGTCTGTTTCATGGTTCCTGACAGTAGGCGAAGGCTATGAATTCAGAAGATGCAGGCAATCCACCTATTTGTAATATTTTTTCCAGGTTGAATGAGCAAGATCACCGCATGGATCAGTTTGCCATAGCGTTACAGACGCTCCTTATTCGCACTGCTCACCTGGATCCTCCCACTGTGGCTGTTCCGGTACAACCGGTGTTGCAGGCCATCCCTGCTGCTGCTCAAGTCTCTGCGCAGGCACCTGCCTCGAATATTGCATGTGTGACGGGAGGGCCCGTGGAACCCAGAATCCCTTGGAAAGGTTGGGAAACCCTTGTTTCAGCTCCCCATGCACCTCTTATGTTTAAGTCACCCCGTGTCATCCTGGCACAGGGTGACTGAGAAAATATATCTTGGATTACTTAAAATGGGACAGTAATATTTATCCACAATATCTTCCAGGATATGTATAAAGACTATTCTTAGTTTGTTTGATTCTGAACTCAACATGAGAGAGCCGATAACATTGGCCTCTGTACAATGTAGGAGACGGGCTGACTCCTGCTGGAGCTCCTGCTATTGTGAGGTGTCCTGTGTTTATACTTATGATAATGTATACTCTACTGAACAAGTCTGACCTGTAGTGAAATCCTGATTAATCTAAACAATGCTCAGTAGGGCACGGAGTCACATCGGCTGCTTTAAGAGATTAGTTATTTAGCTCATGTTAATTAGGTTTCTGGTTACAGGTGTATTGTTAGAGTAATATGAGCAGGAGAGGGGACCTCTTCTTCTACTGTATATAAGACTTGTATTTTGTTTCTAATAACCAGTCCATGTGCAGCAACTAAACAAGTATCGTCTTGTTTTGTGCTTGTGAGTGGTTGGAATATCTGATATCTATATTCAGATTGGGAGGAAGCGGTATATGACAAAGCACTCAAGCAGAGTGTGGGACATTTCGTTACAGCATGTCTGGTTCCGCTCCCCCAGCGATTTGGGGGTGATCCAGTTCAATGCAGAGGGTTTCTGAACCAGGTTGGGATATACCTTGAGATGCTGCCCCAGGCGTTCCCCACGGACAGAAGCAAAGTAGGCTTCATTATTTCTTTGCTTTCTGATAGAGCCTTGGCCTGGGCAAACCCTCTACGGGAGACGCAAAAGCCCATTGTCCTGAGTTACCCAGAGTTTGTGGCTTCCTTTAAAAAGGGTATTTGATGTTCCCACACGCTCCACTTCTGCTGCCAAGAGCCTCATGTCCATCAAAGTATGAGTACTGTTGCCGATTGCGCCATTGAATTTCGTACTCTGGCAGCAGAGGTCGCTTGGAACAATGAGGCCCTCTTGGCTGCTTTTTCTCATGGTCTCTCAGATAACATCAAAGATGAGATAGCAGCCAGAGACATAACTACATATCTGGAGAAGTTGATCACATTTGCCATTCTCATTGACTCCAGACTGCGAGAGAGATCTTCCTTTAAGAAGTGCTTGCGGAAGCTTCCTGTACGTTTGGCTCCAAGCTTTGCAGTCCCACCCTTGCCTCCCTCACCTCCCATGCCTCCTGGTACCAAGTCTGCCAGTGAAGTAGAACCCATGCAGTTGGGCTTCACATGTCTCTCTGCGGATGAGAGGGAGAGAGGTGCCTTTATTGTGGCCAGGCAGGTCAGTTCTTGAAGTCTTGTCCTACCCGTCCGGGAAACGGTTGCACTAGAGGTCCTGTAGGGAGTTGTTACGTCCTCAAAAGGTCCTCAGACCTTTGGTGGCGTTGTTACGTCCCCAGTTACCTTGAAGGATCATTTCTAATTTCTATTCCTCTTCTGCCTAGAACCAGCCTCCCCTTCTCCTGTGCCCTTTGGAATGCCCGCTCTGTTTGTAACAAACTCACCAGCGTCCATGACCTATTTATCACTAACTCCCTGAACCTACTTGCAATTACTGTTGACCTCTCCTATGGTGGCCTCCAGTTTCATTGAGAATTGTTGTGATCTATCGGCCTCCTGGACCGGTATCAAGCTACCTTGATGACTTCTCTGCCTGGCTACCCTACTTTCTCTCTTCTGAATTTCCAACAATCATTCTTGGTGACTTCAACATCCCTGTTAATCTTAACACTCCTGCTACTTCTAAACTGCTGAGTCTAACCTCCTCTTTTGACCTAAAACAATGGACACACGCTTCTACTTACTCTGATGGCAACTGCCGTGACCTCATATTCTCCTACCTATGCACTCCGCACAACCTCTCCAACTTTCCTTTTCCTTTCTCTGATCACCACCTTATTAGTTTCACGCTCTCCTTATCTTCCTCCTCCTTGCCTTCCAACTACCAGACTATTACCCTTAGAAACCTTCGCCATCTTACCCCTTCTCTTCTTTTTTCTGCTACAGATTGCCTCTAAGATAAAATCTCATCCTTGTCCTGCCCTAGCCTGGCCACTTCTGTCTACAACAGTTCATTGTCATCCACCCTGGATACCTTGGCCCCCCTCACTACACACAGATTCAGGCCCTGACCGCTACAACCCTGGCAGACAGACAATACCATAAGCCTCAAAAAACGTAGCCGCGCTCTTGAGCATCTGTGGCGTAAGACTAAGTCACAGCAAGATTTCAGCCAATATAAATCTGCCCTCCAAAAATACCATTCCTGCCTCCACACTGCCAAAACAGACCTACTTTATCACTCTAATTAACACTCTCTCACGCAGTCCCTGTCAACTCTTTTCTACCTTTACTGCTCTACTCACTGCCCAGGAGATTGCTAATCACTTCAAAAATAAGATTCAGACAATTCGTCTTGAGATCTCCACTCTACAGACATCTCCCTCACATTACACTCCTTGTCCTCCTGCACAATCAATACTTCCATCTTTTAACCAAGCTACTATAGAGGAAGTCACTAAACCTTTTTCTAACGCCCACCTAACCTCCTGCCCCCTGGACCCTGTTCCTTAAAAAAATACTATGGTGACCCTCTGGCTCTATCCTACACTCTTTAACTCATATCTTCAACCTCTCCCTCTCTACTGGCATCTTCCTCAACCCTCTAAAACATGTGCTAGTCTCAAAAAAGGCCTCACTGGACCCCACCAATCTTAACAACATAAGACCCATCTCATTACTCTCTTTTGCCTCAAAACTCCTTGAATGTTTAGTCTACAACCGACTGAGCGACCTCCTCATTGAGAATAACCTTTTGATCCCCTTCAGTCTGGATTTTGCCCACAGCACTCCACAGAAACTGGCCTCCTAAAACTCACAAACGATTACTAACAGACAAAACCAACGGTCATTATTCCGTCATTATTCCGTTCTCTTAAGCTGGCCATGCACCATCTTATTCAATTTCCTTTAGATTGACCTTCAACTGTGTAGTAGAATGGCCTGCCTGATTGTACACAAATTGAAATGTTTAGATTTGACCTCATATTATATGGTTTTGGTAAATCTAAAGGAAATCTATAGAAGAAAATTGTATAATGTATGGTCAGCCTTACTCTTGGACCTTTCTGCTGCCTATGTTACAGTTGACCACCCCCTCCTCCTCAAAAAACTAAATTTGTTTGGTCTCCATGGCTGCGCTCTCCATTGGTTCGAATCTTACCTATCTTGCCGCACCGTCAGTGTCACTTACAACTCCACTTCCTCCTCTCCAGCTCCTCTTACCGTGGGGGGTCCCCCAAGGTTCTGTCCTTGGACACTACTATTCTCGATCTACACGTCCTCCCTGGGTCAGCTGATAGCCTTCTATGGCTCCCACTACCATTTATATACCAATGACACCCAAATCTATGTCTCTGCCCCTCAGCTCACCTCATCAGTCTCCTCAGGCATCACTGATTTACTAACAGACATATCAGCCTGGATGTCACACCACTTCCTCAAACTGAATCTATCTAAAGTCAACCTCTTAATATTTCCTCCCCCACATGCCCCTTCCCCCGACTTCTCTGTCAAGATCAATGGCACATCTATCAGTCTGTCCCCACATGCCAGGGTACTAGGGGTAACCTTAGACTCTGAACTGTCCTTTCAGGCCCACATCCAATCCCTGTCCAAGTTATGCCGCTTTAGCCTCCACAACATTTCAAGAATATGCCCCTTTTTAACTAAAGACACCACCAAGCTTCTAATTCACTCCTTGGTTATCTCTCGCCTTGACTACTGCAACTCCCTCCTCATTGTATTACCTTTACATTGACTATCCCACCTTCCGTCCATAATGAATGCCGCTACAAGACTTATCCACCTTAACAATGCATTCAGTGTCCTCCACCCCTCTCTGCCAATCCCTCCACTGGCTTCCACTCACCCAACGAATAAAATTCAAAGTACTAACAATAATTTACAAAGTAATCCATAACTCTGCCCCCAGCTACATCACAAACCTAGTCTCAAAATAGCAAACAAGCCACTCTCTTCGGTCCCAAGACCTCCAGCTGTCTAGCTCTCCAGGATTTCTCCAGAGCATCTCCCATCCTTTGGAACTCCCTACCCCAATCTGTCCAACTGTACCCTAATCTATCCATCTTTAGACAATCCCTGTAAACTTTTCTCTTTAAAGAAGCCTATCCTGCTTCTAACTAATACACTGTTTTACTTTCCCCATAAGCTCATCCCCCACAGCTTTTACCTTTTGTATCAATTGACCCTCCCTTTTAGATTGTAAGCTCTAATGAGCAGGGCCCTCTGATTGCTCTTGTACCAAATTGTAATGTAACTGTAATGTCTGCCTTCATTTTGTTAAGCACTGCGCAAACTGTTGGCACTATATAAATCCTGTATAATAATAATAGGATAAGCGTCTAGTTTCAGTTACCCTTTCGTGGTCTGAGTCGTCCATCGATACAAAGGCTCTAATCGATACTGGGGCTGCAGGTCTGTTCATAGACAGACACAAAGTCACTAAGTACTCGATTCCGCTGCAGCTTTGTGCCACTCCACTTGCCATTGAGGCTATTGATGGGAGACCTCTACAGCCTGCCCATGTGACTCATGAGACTGCTCCATTGACCATGGCCGTAGGGGCTCTTCACCATGAGACAATCCAATTTCAAGTAATTTCCTCTCCTCATTATTCAGTGGTTATTGGTTATCCTTGGTTACAGAGGCACAACCCCTCTTTTAAATTGGCTTCATGCTGAGGTTCTTTCCTGGTCGCCACAATGCAGTAAGACATGTTTTCGGAAAGTTTCTAAGGTGTTGTGCACCTCTTCCCTCTTCTCCTTGCCAGAGGAGTACCACAAATTTAGCGATGTCTTTGACAAGGGTCAAGCCAGAAGTTTGCCTCCACACCAGTCATATGATTGCGCAACTGACCTGCAGCTTTGTGCTATGCTTCCCCATAGCTGGGTTTACCGTTTATCTGTCTCGGAGGATAAAGCTATGGAGGAATATGTTGCTGACGCACTTTCTCGAGGGTTCATCCACAAATCCTCATCTCCTGCTGGTGCTGGCTTCTTCTTTGTGATAAAGAAGAGTGGTGAACTGAGACCTTGTATCGATTATAGGGGTCTCGCATAACGATTAAGAACGCCTACGCCTTCCTGTCCTCCTTCATGCTTTCTATAGACATTTTCCCCTCAGACCAGGGGTCGTTGAGGAGGGGGTACTGTCAGGGCTGGGCTCTCAGCCCTACCTTCTCTGTGCTCAGCTGTCGGTTAATTGCCAGTACTCATTGTTTCACAGTGGCTCACCTGTTGATCATCTTCTGCTCGTCAGTCAAGCCCACAGCCAGCCCCTTCTGGCCACTTAAACTGTCTGGTTCATTTCATCATTTGCCTTCGCCTTGATCAACATATCTATAGATTCTCTGCTGTGTTCGTGTTGAAGACTTGCCTGGCTGAAGTCCCTTTTGGTTCCCAATCCTGTCTGCTGCCTCTGACTACGCTGATCTCTGGGTTACTGATTTCCTGGCTTGTTCTGACTACCCCATTTGGCTACCAAACACTGGCTATCTTTTGACTACGATTACCAGTTGTAACATTTTTACCATTTTATTAAAAGGTGTGATTCTTACTTAATTTTCTGTCTCTGTCTGTTTCATGCTTCCCGACAATGTCACTGCTGACTCACCAGACGTACGGGTTTGAGGAAGGTATGACAGCACACAGTGGGGGGCACACATATTCCAACAATCCCGGAAGAGTTGAAAGCTGAAGTTGATTTCCAAGGCTGCACTGGAATGGGGAGATAAGAGAAACAGACTGCCAGAGATGTTAAGCCAGCCACAGATGGTTCGAATCTCATCCGGAACCGTTCCAGATTCAAACCATGTATGGGCAGGTGGAATAGCGAACAACTTGTGTACAACCAGCTTGACGGATTTTACATGAGATCACTAGCGCCTGTTATAGCCGCTAGCAATAATCACTATGTTCTCCCAGCAGGGAGAACACAATAGTTTAAAGGGATTTACACTGTGTGCGTTGATGGGGGAATTTAGTGAATTTCTTTCCTGCAACCCCTGGTTGCAGGAAAAAAACGCACTCCTTCTATGGCCAGCCTTAGTATATGCTGTCTACTACTGCAGGAAAGTGCAGGTTTTAATCTTTACAGACACTACAGGTTTTTTTTTTGTGGCACAGTGACCGATTTGTTTATCTCTCCTAAAAATAAAATCTGTCAGTAAAGCAAGACTAGGGGGTTAACAGATATTAGTGGTTATTTTGGATGGAAGCTATCCAGACTTATGGTATGTAGATTGCCACTACCGAGAGTCTCCAATTCTTTATATGAAATGCCAGAATAAAAATACGTATAGGAGAAGTGTGGGATTTAAAAAAAAACAAAAAACAATGCTGCAGCTGTCCCCCACCGCCTCTAAGCCCAAGAACTGAGCAATCACTAGACCGCTGATCACTCGGTTCTTGGTCTTCTCTGAGCAGAGATCAGTGACGGTCAATCACTGCTCTCTGCTCATCTAACGCTCACTACAGCGCTGGACAGTGAAGCGGCATGCTCAGGCTCTCAGTGTACACCTGTTACCTAGAAGAGAAGTATGACCAAAAAAACTTTAATCATATTTTTCTTTTAATAGCAATAATGTAAATTGTTAAAGTAATTGTAAAAACTACTTTCCATTAAAAAGAATAATACTAATACTAACTCAAAATGTGTACTCACTGAAAATACATTAGAGCATCTTTTTAAAATAAAATTATCTCTACATTTAGGCCTGGTACGCACTGTGGTCAGAGCCGCTGTACTCACTATGCACAGTTAGTACATCAATCTCCCCTGCTTTTGTGTTTTGACAAGGGGATCCCGTATTACCTCAAAAACATGTCAGGTGTGCCTGCTAGTACCCTTTGATAATACAACAGCTTGCAGGGCAACTAAACTGTGGTACCAATACACACAATGTATTAAACCAGAACCTTTACCTTCCCCAGCACAGTGGGTTGTCTTAGACTGTTCTTCGGTCAGATGATGTTTCCACACAATGTACTAGCAATTTGATGTACATTTCCATAACCTCCCTCTGTGACATAACAGAAAACAAAAGGCCTGTATGATGGGACTCCCATAAAATAATATGACAGACTTGAGAGACCGAACTAGTGAAAGATATGCTATATGGCAAACTAGGTTAAAAAATGGCCTACATTACACACATTATCCATTTATACAGCACAGCCATCACCTGCACTGATTTAACAATATGATCAAACCATTCACATGAGTATATGAAATACAGAGATACATTAGTAGAGCACAGCTGAAGGCTTGTGTTGTCAAAGGTGGAAGAGGGGCAAGCCCTATGTAGAGGGATTAGATGCTTAACAGTTTAAGGATCACAAAGCATACTCCATAAGCACTGGTTACATCAGTGTTTCTCAACTGCAGTCCTCAAGGTGCCCCAACAGGTCATGTTTTCAGGATTTCCCTCAGATGAAACGACTGTGGTAATTAGTAAGGAAGTGAAACTGATCAAATCACCTGTGCAAAATAATGGAAATCCTGAAAACATGACCTGTTGGGGAGCCTTGAGGACTCTGAAGCAACTATGGCAATACAGAATACATGGCTGTATGTACAGTATCTCACAAAAGTGAGTACACCCCTCACATTTTTGTAAATATTTTATTATATCTGATCATGTGACAACACTGAAGAAATTACACTTTGCTACAATGTAATGTAGTGAGTGTACAGCTTGTATAACAGTGTAAATTTGCTGTCCCCTCAAAAACACTCAACATGCAGCCATTAATGTCTAAATCGCTGGCAACAAAAGTGAGTACACCCCTAAGTCAAAATGTCCAAATTGGGCTCAATTAGCCATTTCCCCTCCCCGGTGTCATGTGACTCATTAGTGTTACAAGGTCTCAGGCGTGAATTGGGAGCTGGTGTGTTAAATTTGGTGTGATCGCTCTCACTCTCTCATACTGGTCACTTGAAGTTCAACATGGCACCTCATCGCAAATAAATCTCTGAGGATCTGAAAAAAAGAATTGTTGCTCTACATAAAGATGGCCTAGGCTATAAGATTGCCAAGACCCTGAAACTGAGCTGCAGTAGAGTGGCCAAGACCATACAGATGTTTAACAGGACAGGTTCCACTCAGAACAGGCCTCGCCATGGTCGACCAAAGAAGTTGAGTGCACGTGCTCAGCGTCATATACAGAGGTTGTCTTTGGGAAATAGACGTATAAGTGCTGCTAGCATTGCTGCAGAGGTTAAAGGGGTTGGGGGTCAGCCTGTCAGTGCTCAGACCATACGCGCACACTGCATCAAATTGGTCTGCATGGCTGTCATTCCAGAAGGAAGCCTCTTCTAAAGAAAAAAAAAAGCCTGCAAACAGTTTGCTGAAGACAAGCAGACTAAGAACATGGATTACTAGAACCATGTCCTGTGGTCTGAGGAGACCACAGGACCTCCAGGATATCCACTGTCTTGCTAAAGAAGCTGAGGGTAAAGGTGATGGACTGGCCAAGCATGTCTCCAGACCTAAACCCTATTGATCATCTGTGGGGCATCCTCAAACAGAAGGTGGAGGAGCGCAAGGTTTCTAACATCCACTAGCTCCGTGATGTCATCATGGAGGAGTGGAAGAGGACTCCAGTGACAACCTGTAAAGCTCTGGTGATCTCCATGCCCAAGAGGGTTAAGGCAGTGCTGGAAAATAATGGTGGCCACACAAGATTTTGAGACTTTGGGCCCAATTTGGACATTTTCACTTAGGGGTGTACTCACTTTTGTTGCCAGTGTTTTAAACATTAATGGCTGTTGAGTTATTTTGAAGGGACAGAAAATTTACACGTTTATACAAGCTGTACGCTCACTACTTTACATTGTAGCAAAGTGTCATTACTTCAGTGTTGTCACATGAAGATACAATAAAATATTTACAAAAATGTGAGGGGTGTACTTACTTTTGTGAGATACTGTATGTATTTGGGAGGTGCCTCTAGAAACAGCACGGAGAGGCAGTGGTGGTACTTAGCAAGCTACTACAGGACGTGATAACTAGCTAGGCCATATTAAAGAAGGTGGGATAATCCTGGCAGATGTTAAGCAGGTCTGAAACTGTTTCTTTGTAGGAGGACCTTCTGCAAGATACAGCTTGGTCACCGTTGAGTCAGGACATCAATCTGCTTGAAAAGACAAATTTGCTGGAGTATGATCATCTCCAATTTTTTCCTTCCTCTCCAATTTTTTTCACAAAAGAACCATCAAAAACAAAGTCTGCCTCTGATACTTCATTATAGTGTCTTAGTGGTTAGTATGGATGAGTTTGGGTTTGGTCCAATCTTGGCTTCAGACCTAACCTAGAAGGAATCCGTCACTCCTGCCTATGGCCACCCAATCAACTGCGGCCAGGCTCTCCCAGAGGTACATGTACATGAAAGTACGGGGATGATCAAGACCTCTTTGACTGAATATGGTCAAGTGGCCTTGCAACACTAGGGTCCTCAGTTTGCATCCCAACCATTTTACTACCTGCATGGAATTTGCATGTTCTCCCTGTATTTGTGTGGGATTCTTCTGGGTACTCTGACTTTCTCTTACACTCCAAAGACAAGGTTAACTGGCCCCTGTCTAAACTGGCCCTAGTATATATGCATGCATGTGAGGAGGGGACCTTGTAAGCTTCTTGATGTGAATGTACAGTAATGTGTATATTCCCTGAGCTATAGAAATACCTGTAATAAACAAAAAAAACCCCAATTCCTTTTTTTATTGAGTAGTTTCTCACCCTCTAACACGCCATTTCTCAGTAATCTCTGAGAAAGCTTTCATTTATCAAGTTCATGGTACTGCTAATACTAGTAAGTCACATTTGACTGGTCGCTGTCCTTTTTTGAATGTTCACATTAAAAAACAAGTCCAGTTAAATGGTGAATAACTATAACCAGGTCTATTAACATTTGAATCCGATTTACAATGCGACAATGTTAAGTGGAATGCAATAAATTGCTCATCATATCTTAACTCTGATGACCTTAGTGAAGAATGTAGAGAAACTGGCAAAGCACGATATACATTGTTGCAGTAATAACACCCTACAGAGCTATACTGGCCATTTCAAGTCGCCAAGCCTGTACTTAATAGAGAGCGTTTTGAAAAGCATCTTAACCACTTTAGCCCCGGACCATTATGCTGCCTAAGGACCAGAGGACTTTTTCCAATTTGGAACTGCATCGCTTTAACTGCTAATTGCGCGGTCATGCAATGCTGTACCCAAACGAAATTTGCGTCCTTTTCTTCCCTCAAATAGAGCTTTCTTTTGATGGTATTTGATCACCTCTGCGGTTTTTATTTTTTGTGCTATAAACGGAAAAAGACCGAAAATTGTGAAAAAAAATTATATTTTCTACTTTTTGTTATAAAAAAAATCCAATAAATTTAATTTTAGTCATACATTTAGGCCAAAATGTATTCGGCCACATGTCTTAAGGTAAAAAAAAATGTCAATAAGCGTATATTTATTGGTTTGCACAAAAGTTATAGCGTCTACAAACTAGGGTACATTTTCTGGAATTTTCACAGCTTTTAGTTTATGACTGCCTATGTCATTTCTTGAGGTGCTAAAATGGCAGGGCAGTACAAAACCCCCACAAATGACCCCATTTTGTAAAGTAGACACCCCAAGGAAATTGCTGAGAGGCATGTTGAACCCATTGAATATTTATTTTTTTTGTCCCAAGTGATTGAATAATGACAAAAAAAAAAAAATTTACAAAAAGTTGTCACTAAATGATATATTGCTCACACAGGCCATGGGCCTATGTGGAATTGCACCCCAAAATACATTCAGCTGCTTCTCCTGAGTACGGGGATACCACATGTGTGGGACTTTTTGGGAGTCTAGCCGCGCACGGGGCCCCGAAAACCAATCACCGCCTTCAGCATTTCTAAGCGCGTAAATTTTTGATTTCACTCCTCACTACCTATCACAGTTTTGAAGGCCATAAAATGCCCAAATGGCACAAACCCCCCCCCCCCCCAAATGACCCCATTTTGGAAAGTAGACACCTCAAGCTGTTTGCTGAGAGGCATGTTGAGTCAATGGAATATTTTATATTTTAACACAAGTTGCGGGAAAGTGACAAATTTTTTTTTTTTTTTTTGCACAAAGTTGTCACTAAGTGATATATTGCTCACACAGGCCATGGGCATATGTGGAATGGCACCCCAAAATACATTTAGCTGCTTCTCCTGAGTATGGGGATACCACATGTGTGGGACTTTTTGGGAGCCTAGCCGCGTACGGGGCCCCGAAAACCAATCACCACCTTCAGGATTTCTAAGGGTGTAAATTTTTGATTTCACTCTTCACTGCCTATCACAGTTTCGGAGGCCATGGAATGCCCAGGTGGTACAAACCCCCCCCAAATGACCCCATTTTGGAAAGTAGACACCCCAAGCTATTAGCTGAGAGGCATGGTGAGTATTTTGCAGCTCTCATTTGTTTTTGAAAATGAAGAAAGACAAGAAAAAACAATTTTTTTTCTTTTTTTTTAATTTTCAAAACTTTGTGACAAAAAGTGAGGTCTGCAAAATACTCACTATACCTCTCAGCAAATAGCTTGGGGTGTCTACTTTCCAAAATGGGGTCATTTGGGGGGGTTTGTGCCACCTGGGCATTCCATGGCCTCCGAAACTGTGATACGCCCTTAGAAAGCCTGAAGGCAGTGCTTGGTTTTCGGGGTCCCGTACGCGGTTAGGCTCCCAAAAAATGTCTCACACATGTGGTATCCCCGTACTCAGGAGAAGCAACAGAATGTATTTTGGGGTGTAATTTCACATATTCCCATGGCATGTTTGAGCAATATATCATTTAGTGACAACTTTGTGTGACAAAAAAAAAAAAAAGTGTCTCTTTCCCGCAACTTGTGTCACAATATAAAATATTCCATGGACTCGACATGACTCTCAGCAAATAGCTTGGGGTGTCTACTTTCCAAAATGGGGTCATTTGGGGGGGTTTGAACTGTCCTGGCATTTTATGCACAACATTTAGAAGCTTATGTCACACATCACCCACTCTTCTAACCACTTGAAGACAAAGCCCTTTCTGACACTTTTTGTTTACATGAAAAAAATATTTTTTTTTGCAAGAAAACTACTTTGAACCCCCAAACATTATATATTTTTTTAAAGCAAATGCCCTACAGATTAAAATGGTGGGTGTTTCATTTTTTTTTTCACACAGTATTTGCGCAGCGATTTTTCAAACGCATTTTTTGGGGAAAAAACACACTTTTTAAAATTTTAATGCACTAAAACACACTATATTGCCCAAATGTTTGATGAAATAAAAAAGATGATCTTAGGCCGAGTACATGGATAACAAACATGCTTTAAAATTGCGCACAAACGTGCAGTGGCGACAAACTAAATACATTTTTAAAAGCCTTTAAAAGCCTTTACAGGTTACCACTTTAGATTTACAGAGGAGGTCTACTGCTAAAATTACTGCCCTCGATCTGAGGTTCGCGGTGACACCTCACATGCATTGGTGCAATTGCTGTTTACATTTGACGCCAGACCGACGCTTGCGTTCGCCTTTGCGCGAGAGCAGGGGGGGACAGGGGTGCTTTTTTTTTTTTTTCTTTATTATTTTTTTGCTTTTTTATCTTATTTTTAAACTGTTCCTTTCATTCTTTTTAAAATCATTTTTATTGTTATCTCAGGGAATGTAAATATCCCCTATGATAGCAATAGGTAGTGACAGGTACTCTTTTTTGAAAAAATTGGGGTCTATTAGACCCTAGATCTCTCCTCTGCCCTCAAAGCATCTGACCACACCAAGATCGGTGTGATAAAATGCTTTCCCAATTTCCCAATGGCGCTGTTTACATGCGGCGAAATCTAAGTCATGAAATGCTTGTAGCTTCTGATTTCTTAGGCCATAGAGATGTTTGGAGCCACTCTGGTCTCTGATCAGCTCTATGGTCAGCTGGCTGAATCACCGGCTGCATTCTTAGGTTCCCTGTTGAGACAGGAGAGCCAGAGAAAAACAGGGAAGACGGTGGGGGGTGGGCATTCCCTCCCACGGCTTGTAAAAGCAGTCTAGAGGCTAATTAGCCGCTAGGATTGCTTTTACATGAAAGCCGACCGCTGGCTGAAAAGAATGATACCAAGATGAAACCTAAACCTGCAGGCATCATTCTGGTATAACCACTCAAAGTCGTGAATGGCGTACCTGAAGACAAAAAAATGGTTAACAATAAAGCACAGTAAACGGTAAGGTATAAAAAATTGCATACCTGAAAAGCAAACTTGATAAAGCATAATAACAATAAAACATTGCAGAATAGAATACAGTAAAAAAGAGCAGAACAATAGAGAGAGAATAGAGAGAGAGAAAACAATAAAACGACAACTATTTTTTTTAGTTTATATATATATTTTTTTTTTTTACACTTTTTTTTGTAACTAACTTTTATAACTGTAACCGGTTCCAGGTTTGGGTCTCTCAAAATGCGATGGCATCTTGGGAGACCCTGTCAAAGTGTGTCCTAGTCTGTGCAATGCTGTACCCTACGCTAATACTCAACTAGTGAATGGTAGCGTTCAAAACATTCACCAATGCAAAGACCAGGATTGTCAGGACAGGAGGGACAATAATAGCCGGTGTCACGCCTATATCCGCGCTTGCTGCAAACACGACATCTTTTTTGGGGGGGTTCGCTGGGTAGGGGTACTCGAAAGGACATAAAAATGCCTCTCATGCAGCCGACTACATTTGGTTGGGGATGTGAATGGGGGAAGTAAGGGCGCTGCAGAAGTGGTGGGTTCCCAATTAGGATTGGCGAATGCAGCAGGAAGGGCACTATGGGCACGATGGGCCTGTGTTTGTCTTCTTCTTGGTGGCAGCGGGACACTACTTGTGCTTGCCATCTCACCAGCTTGAACTGCACTTATGGGACTCGCCACGTCACCAAGTGTTACTGCAGTGCTGGTTTGACTACGACCGGGGTGTACTAGGCCACTGGCGCTTGCCAGTTCACCAAAACGCTACAAAAAAAACTGTTAGCAATCGCAGGGATCAGGCCTGACTCTGCGAATGCTGCAGTTATGCGTTTAGTGTTTTGTAAGAGACAGTGATCGATCGATACTGCACTTGGATGGGCTGGGCTGGGCCGGGCGGAGGGGCAAATCGCAGGTGCTAGCAGGTATCTGGGCTGATCCCACTATCACTGCGTTTTTGGGAACCCTAAACTGCTGGGGACGCTAGTATAGATCTGATCGGATCAGATACTATACCACTAAGGGAGGGTTACGGTGCGTGCGTGGGTGTTAGCTGTACTGGGGCTAACCTGACGCTGTCTGGGGCTGGTGCTTGCCAGTTCACCAAAATGCTACCAAAAAAACTGTTAGCGATCACAGGAATCAGGCCTGACCCTGCGAACGCTGCAGTTATGCGTTTAGCGTTTTGTAAGTGACAGTGATCGATCGATACTGCACTTGGGTGGGCTGGGCTGGGACGGGCGGAGGGGCAAAACGCAGGTGCTAGCAGGTATCTGGGCTGATCCCGCTAACACTGTGTTTTTGGGAACCCTAAACTGCTGGGAACGCTATTATAGATCTGATCGGATCAGATATTGATCCGTACAGATACTGTACCACTAAGGGAGGCGTATGCTGCATGCGTGGGTGTTAGTGGTACTGGCGCTAATCTGACGCTGCCTGGGGTGACGCATATCACCACCGGGCGATCAGGGGGCTAAACCTTTATTCGGTAATAAACGGCGGGTGCCCTGACACTATAAAAAATAAACAAACTAACCAGCGTCACCCGTAACAGTTATACGGTGATCAGTGGTGAAAGGGTTAACTAGGGGGCAATCAAGGGGTTAAAACATTTATTCGGTAGTATATGGGGGTCCCTGTCGCTATAAAACGCTGACGGCGAATCTAAATATTTACCTCCCTAACTAGCGTCACCAGTGACACTAATACAGCGATCAGAAAAATGATTGCTTAGTGACACTGGCGACAGGGGGTGATCAAGGGGTTAAAACTTTATTAGGGGGGTTAGGGGGGTATCCTAGACCTAAAGGGGGCTAACAGTAACTGCCCTACCACTTCTAACTGTCACTAACTGACACCAATGCAGTAATCAGAAAAAATAAATAAATAAATAAACTGCTTGGTGTCAGTGTGACGGGGGGGGGATTAAGGGGGATTAGGGGGTGATCGGGGGGGGGATCGGGGGGTAAAGGGGGGTGTTTTGTGTGCCTGGAATGTTCTACTGTGTGTGTGTGTTGTGCACTCACATTTCAGTCTTCTCTCCTCTGCGCCGGAACGGAAAATACCGAGCCGAGGAGAGATGACATCATTTCCTTTGCTGCTGTTTAGCATACAGCAGCAAAGGAATGATTTCATGGCCGGCGGCGATCGCGAGGGGGGGCCACGAACAGATGGTCTCCCCCTCATCTCTGATCACCGCTGGTCAGAAGAGGACCGCCTCAGGCACGGGGGGGGGGGTCCTATTGGATCCCCCGCCCGCGGGAGGCAGATCACGTATATATACGTGATTCTGCCTGCCCGTGCCACCTTGCTGACGTAAATTGGCGTGAGGCGGTCCTTAAGTGGTTAACTTGCCAACTGCACCGCTGTAGACCTTTACCACCTCAATACAGGGCACTTTCCCCCCTTCCTGCCAAAGCCAATTTTCAGTGCTGTCACTATTTAAATGACAATTGCGCGGTCATGCAACACTATACCCAAAATATTTTTCATTTTGTTCCCACAAATAGAGCTTTCTTTTGGTGGTATTTGATCACCACTGGGGTATTTATTTTTTGCTAAACAAATAAAAAAATGGCATCACCGATGAGAAGGCACTGACAGGCATTACTGCTGGGCACTGATTGGCATCATTTATGGGCACTGATTGGCATCATTTATGGGCACTGATTGGCATCGCTGGTGGTCAACATTGGTGCGCATCCCTGGTGGTCACGGGTGGGCATCCTCGGGGGGGCTGCACTGATAATAAATTAGTGCAGCCCCCCCTTTGTCAGGAGAGCAGCCGATCAACTCTCCTTGCGTCTCTCATACACTGCGATCAGCTGTGATTGGACACAGCTGATCACGTGGTAAAGAGCCTCCGTCAGATGTGTCAGATATGTAAAAATGTATTTAAAATGTATTCACTTGCAGTGCACCAATTCCTAGATGTGGTGGTGGCTGCATTGTTTTTTTTTAAGGCTTTTTTCCTTTATTTCACCTAGCAATTCTGCCAGTAAGTCTATTTTTTTATCTTTCTCTAACAGACCAAGCTGTCCAGCAAAATTGGCAGTCAGGGTTGAGACAAACCTTTTAACACTGACAGGCGTGCCTACAATGGTCAGCTTTTATGTAAGGAAAAGAATGTTACCGTAAATGATTTTAGAGAGTATTCAATGGAGTTCAGCTTCAATTTGTTACTAAAGTCCATCTAAAGATGGATCGAAATTTGGTGGATTCAGCAGGAACCGGCCAAATTTCAATCCATGTGTGGCCACTGCAGTTGAACAGATTTAGATCTACCAATCGACATCCTTTTAACTGCCCTGTTGCATAAAAGCTACTCGACCAGTGGCTGCAGTGCTGATCATTGTATTCTGACAGCGGATTAGTCCAGCTGTCAGAATACGTCACGGAGGATTTTCTGCATTTACCTCGAATGCGTGTGGATGGGTGAATCAGTTTTTTCATTCAGTCCGATGACTGAATGAAAAAACTGAAAAGGGAAGTAGGGCCAAAGCTCTTTTGGCCCTACTTCTGTCGGTCACACAAGTGCGTTTAGTTCCTCACTCCTATAACTCGTATTCAACTGACAGTAGGCTAATGTTTGCTGTCAGCTGACGACACTCAGCCAAGTCACGCCCTGGAGAGATCCTGACTTTAATATCAGAATCCACTCAGATACATAAACCGGCCTGGACCGGCTGCAGTACAAACGGGCCAAATGTCGGACGGTTTCTATTGAACTGGCCAATACTACCAATGTTTTCAGGGCTTTAATCTGTTTAAAGTCCAAAATAATTTGTGTTCTGCCCTGTCCTAAGAGAGTCAGCTGGACCATTGCATTGCCTGCTTGCCATCACACCTCAATGAAAGCTACTACATGCTGATGAGGGGGAGAGGCCATACGCACATCCTATTTTGCTGAATTTATCCACAGATATATTACTGAGGAAGCCACAGGATCCCATAAAGTGTGGTTATTTTTATTAAAGTAGATTGGAATTTTTTATGTAATCAGTTTGGATAGGGACCATACCCAACAGCATTCTTTAACTACTTGACCGGAAGATGTACCCCCCTTCATGACTAGCCCATTTTTTGTGATATGGTACTGTTACTTTTGCATGGTCATGCAACGCTATACACAAATTAAATGTATGTCATTTGTTTTCCCACAAATAGAGCTTTCTTTTGGTGGTATGTGATCATCACCGCATTTTTTTTATTTTTTGCGCTATAAACAAAAAAAAAAAAAACTTTTGAAATAAAAAAAAATATGTAAATATATATATTTTACTTTCTGCTTTAAAACACATACAATAAAAAAAATGTAAAAAAAAATCGAATTTCTTGATAGATTTAGACAAATATGTATTCTGCTACGTGTTTCTGGTAAAAAAAAAAAATCTCAATAAGCGTATATTGATTGGTTTAAGTGACAGTTATAGCATCTACAAACTATGGTATATATTTATGGAATTTTTATTTATACTAATATTAGCGTAGATTGGCGACTTATAGCGAGACTTCGATATTGCAGCGGAAATTGGACACTAACTGAAACTTTTGACACTTTGCTGGAACCAGTGACACTAATACAGTGATCAGTGCTAAAATATGCACGGTCACTGTACCAATGACATGGGCTGGGAAGGGGTTAAACATCTAGGGTGATCAAAGGGTTAACTGTGTGCCTAGCCAATGTTTTTGTGACATGTATGTGCTGCTTGTACTAGGGGAAGAGAAGGATATTTTTCACAAAATTCATCCCATCACCCCTGTCAGAACAGAGATCTGCCTGGTGTACATGTGTTTTACCAGTGATCGGGGGTGCAATAGCAGCCTGCCCACTGTGCGCACGCCCCCTTGCAGGCGGAAATGCAGAATCGGGTATATTGGAGCGCCGCCCTCTAGCAGTAAATCTGCTATTGGGCGGTCCGGAACTGGTTAAATAGAGGGGATGTGGATCAGCAGTTAAATATTACCATCAGCACTGGTCAGAATAATTATACAATAAATGCAGCTAAACTCTGAAATCTAGATACCCATGGGAACGTAGCTTAACTCTATCAAAGCAGAAAAAACGCTGCTCACCCGACCCGATCCTAGTGGTTACATGCATATGTGGCAGCCTCAGCTGCTGGCTGAGACTGCCACATACACATGCACCCACTAGGATCGGGTCCGGCAGTTTCTCTGCTTTGATCTTTTAACATTACTGGATCCTTAATATCTTGTGCCGGCACCAGGGGGACAAAGCACCTTTGCTTGGAGCGGTAGACCACAAAGCTTATAATAGCCTAATTCTATGTTTTCGTAAACTTTCTGGACCAAGCTAGTCCAAACAAACTATTTCCTCCACTAACACATGCAGTGGCTGACAGCGCTGTATGAACAGTATATAGCCTCAGCTACATACTGTATCCAGTGCGGTGTTCCAGCAGTGGGATGGGGAGTTCCCAGAAGACAATAGAGTTGGCCTAAATGCTGCTCAGCCAATCACAGGAAGCCTTGTATTTTCTGAATAAATACAAAGCTTCCCCTCATTGACTGATGTGGAGAAGCTGGCAGTTGACGTCACAACTTCTACCAGTCAGAGGACGCTTTGTATTCATTCAGAATATACAAAGCTTCCTGTAAATGACTGAGCAGCCCGACTCGATTTTGTTCCCAGAGCGAGACAGGAACTCAATGCTGTATACTGTATGTAGGAGAGGCTATAGAGATTTTTAAAATACAAATTGAATCGAAATTTTAACTAGTAGCCAGTGCAATTACTGTAACTAAACTAAAGTGAGGACTTAAAGAGGAGTCCCACCCAAAAGTGTAAGCTCAGCTTATCTGCCTCCTCCCCCCATCCGACGCCACATTTAGCACCTTTCGGGGGTACCTATTTTTGACAGGTACCCGTCCGCCACAGTGAGATTACTCGGAAGTTGAGCCCCCCTCCTCATTTCTCCGCCACCGGGCCATTCAGAAAGCACAGCGCAATTCACGCATGCGCAGTAGGGAACCAGCGGTGAAGCCGAAAGGCTTCCCTTACTCGGAATGGCGGCGGCTGTACCCGATGGAAACATCGGCTGGGGTGTGGACATCACTGGATTCCAGGACAGGTAAGTGTCCTAATACTAAAAGTCAGCAGCTACAGTATGTGTAGCTGCTGACCTAAATCTTTTGCTGCGGGGCAGAACTCCGCTTTAAAGGCAGCACATAGATGATCTGATTTATTTTCTGCTGCGGGCAATAGTTACATGTAAAAAAAAAAAAAAAGACTGGTTGTACCCAAGTCAAATGAAGAATCAACTCGGGTACAATCAGCCTGCCCATATATGGATCGAATCTCTGCCAGTCCTTGCTGAACTGGCCGAATTTCGATTAATGTATGGCTTTACCCAGTTGGATGGTATATCTGTTTTTGGGCCTCTGGCCCTAAAAGGTTAAATCTTCTAATTAGTTTAGTGAAACCCCACAGAATATTCTGTTCTGAAATCTCCAAGACTTTCACAGTGTGATGGTGAGCAGTAAGCTTATCTGTCCAGTAGCTCTCAAGCTGAAACGTACTGGGTTTAGCCTGTGTTACACGGCTGCATTAAAAACCTGATGCTGTTGGAACACGTCTGAAAGACAAGCGTGTCCTAAAATAAACCACAAGGATTGTAAGGTCTAGATGAGTCACTGGGCCAGTGGAGGAACTATGTTTGAGAAAAAAAAATTATAAGCTAATAAAAACCTCCAAAAGTCAAGAATCCAAACAAAAGAATGACATATATACTAAACACGTGATACAGAAGAGAGGCTAGCTTTTGTGAGGTCAGCTGCTAGTTTTCTTTTCATATGTGATGAGGAACTCAAAAATACTATCAGGGAAATTTAACAAACCTGAAGGTGTGTACAGCAACCAATCAGGTTCAGCTTGTTTAGTGATATTAAAGTCTCCTTTTTTTTGTTTTGTTAAAAACAACAAACATGTCTATACTTACCTGCTGTGTGCAGTTGGTTTTGCACAGAGCAGCCCAGATCTTCCTCTTCTCGGGTCCCTCTTCGGCGATCCTGGCCCCTCCCTCCTGTCGATCGCCCCCACAGCAAGCAGCTTGCTATGGGGGAGCACCTGTGTGTCCATTCAGCCACTGAGCCACGGCCCGGCCCCCTCTTTCTCCTCATTGGCTCGCTGACTTTGATTGACAGCAGCGGAAGCCAATGGCACTTTGCTGCTGTCTCAGCCAATGAAGAGGGAGAGTCCCAGACAGCCGAGTCTCTCGTGCAACATCGCTGGATTGAGAGGGTAAGTATTAGGGGAGCTGCTGCACACAGAAGGCCTTTTATCTTAACGAATAGAATGCATTAAGATAAAAAAAACCTTCTGCCTTTACAACCATTTTAAGCTTTGAAAATGAAATGTAGATGCAGTTTGGTTGCCATGCACAGCTTGCTTCAGGATTCTGCCTGCTCCAGTTTTGACAAATTTCAGCAAACAGGCATACCCCAAGTTACGAACACCCGAGTTACGAACGGCTTCTTGTGCTCCACGCTGGTCCTGGATACCTTCGGACACATCCCATACTGTCATGTACTGCATGGCCAGAAGAGCCCCAGATAAAATAACAAGTGCCCGGGAACATCCTAGATCCATGCACAGGCGGACGTTACACTTACGAATGCAGTGTTCCGATCGGAAGTTACACTAATGCCGCATACACACAAGCGGACTTTACGGCAGACTTTGCTGGGCGGACTTTACGCCGGACTTTATGACGGACTTTCCGAATGAACGGACTTGCCTACACACAATCCACCAAAGTCCGTCGAATTCGTACGTGATGACGTATGACCGGACTAAAACAAGGAAGTTCATAGCCAGTAGCCAATAGCTGCCCTAGCGTGGCTTTTTGTCCGTTGGACTAGCATACAGACGAGTGGACTTTTTGACCAGACTCGAGTCCGTCGGATAGATTTGAAACACGTTTTAAATCTAAGTCCGTCCAACTTTTGAGAAAACAAAGTCCACTGGAGCCCACACACGATCGAATTGTCCGACCAAATCCGGTACGCCGAACCAAGTCTGCCGTAAAGTCCGCTCGTGTGTACATTACGGCATTACAAATGCAGTGTTGGCGACTTACGAACAACTTCGACTTACGAACAAACCTACAGTCCCTATTGTGTTCGTAATTTGGGGACTTCCTGTATATGTCTCACTACAGAAAGCTTAAAGGTCTGGGTTGCCTTTAACTCATACATACATGACTGTTTTGCTTGGCTTATTATAATGAGGCCTAATGTCTCATTTTCTTTTTTGAGAGGGGGTAAAAAAGTTTACTTTGGGTGTCCCACCATGTGGATTAAACACTATGAAGTTCCTTTGGCAGTCTCCTCCCCTCACTGAACACATTTGTTACCCTGTTCGCACTGAATTTATTTGTACAAAAGAGGTGTATACAGCAAGCTTGGTTCTGGGGGGGGGTTCAGTAAAATAATGCAGTTGAGACGTGATTTTGTCACTTCCAACCACTCCCCCTTCAGGTCACCACCATCCGCTGAACGCAACTCATTCAACTGAATGGAGGCTCCCTGCATCGCCCACTATTTGTAAAACAGCTTGTATGAATGAAACACAATCTATGCATGAAGGAGCAGACCTTTTCCTTCATAGAAGCATATATTTTTTTTAGGAACAGATTTCAATGTTTTATTTTTACTATGTTTTATTGTATTTTCTTTGCAGGTATGGTAAGTCTTACTGTTATACTGTAATGTTACTTTGTTTTATTGTTAACCATCATTTGCTTATCAGGTACGCCATTCAGCTGCAGCACGGGTTTATTTATCTTGACGGAAACCGCGTTTGCACCCACGATACGTAAAGCCGTGACTCCAGCGCTGTCTGAGGTGATTTCACCACCACAGTTAAAAAAAATGGTGCATGTATGCCCATTATTAGAAGTGGGTGGATAAAGGGTGGTATTCTAATGGTGGGCATACCCACCGATCAATCTCTCTTTTTTTTGTTCAGCCCACAGGCTGCATGAAAAGAAGAACATTACAATGTATGCCCAACAAGGACCAACAATGTACTGGTATGTTGCTGGACTTTGAGTGGTTATACCAGAATGATGCCTGAAGGTTTAGGTATCATCTTGGTATCATTTTTTTCAGCCAACGGTCGGCTTTCATATAAACGCAATTATAGCGGCTAATTAGCCTCTAGACTGCTTTTATAAGCAGTGGGAGGGAACAACCCCCCCACCGTCTTCCATGGTTTTCTCGGGCTCTCCTGTCCCAACAGGGAACCTGAGAATGCAGCCGGTGGTTCAGCCAGCTGACCATAGAGCTGATCAGAGACCAGAATGGCTCCAATCATCTCTATGGCCTAAGAAACTGAAAGCTACGAGCATTTCATGACTTAGGTTTCGCTGAATATAAACAGCGCCATTGGGAAATTGGCAAAGCATTTTATTACACCAATCTTGGTGTGGTCAGATGCTTTGAGGGCAGAGGAGAGATCTTGGGTCTAATAGACCCCAATTTTTTCAAAAAAGAGTACCTGTCACTACCTATTGCTATCATAGGGTATATTTACATTCCCTGAGATAACAATAAAAATGATTAAAAAAAAAAATGAAAGGAACAGTTTAAAAATATAATAAAAAAAGCAAAATAAATAATTAAAAATAAAAAAAAATAAAAGCACCCCTGTCCCCCCGTGCTCACGTGCAAAGGCGAACGCAAGCATCTGTCTAGTGTCATATGTAAACAGCAATGCACCACGCATGTGAGGTATCACACCATAGGTCAGTCATAGTCAGATTGAGGGCAGTAATTTTAGCTGTAGACCTCCTCTGTAGATCTAAGATGGTAACCTGTAAAGGCTTTTAAAGGATTTTAAAGATGTATGTAGTTTGTCGCCGCTGCACGTTTGTTCGCAATTTTAAAGCATGTCGTGTTTGGTATCCATGTACTCAGCATAAAATCATCTTTTTTAGTTCATCAAACATTTGGGCAATATAGTGTGTTTTAGTGCATTAAAATTATAAAAGTGTGTTTTTTCCAAAAAAATTACGTTTGAAAAATCGCTGCGCAAGTACTGTGTGAAAAAAAAAAGCAACACCCACCATTTTAATCTGTTGGGCCTTTGCTTTAAAAAAAATATATATAATGTGTGGGGGTTAAACGTAATTTTCTTGCAAAAAAAAAAAAAAAATTTCATGTAAACAAAAAGTTTCAGAAAGGGCTTTGTCTTCAAGTGATTAGAAGAGTGGGTTATGTGTGACATAAGCATAAAATGCCAGGACAGTTCAAAACCCCCCAAATGACATTTTGGAAAGTAGACACCCCAAGCTATTTGCTGATAGGCATGTCGAGTCTATGGAATATTTTATATTTTGTCACAAGTTTCGGTAAAATTACACTTTTTTTTTTTTTGCACAAAGTTGTCACTAAATGATATATTGTTCAAACTTTGCATGGTTATATGTGGAATTACACCCCAAAATGCATTCTGCTGCTTCTCCTGAGTACGGAGATACCTCGTGCGTGAGACTTTTTGCGAGCCTAGCCGCAAACAGGACCCTGAAAACCAATCACTGCCTTCAGGATTTTGAAGTGTGTACATTTTTTATTTTACTCCTCACTACTTATCACAGTTTTGAAGGCCATAAAATGCCAAGATAGCATAACCCCCCCCTCCCCGCCAAGACCCCATTTTGGAAAGTAGACTCCACAAGCTATTTGATGAGAGGCATAGTGAGTATTTTGCAGATCTCATTTATTTTTGAAAATGAAGAAAGAAAAGAAAATGTTTTTTTTTTTCTCTTTTTTTCAATTTTCAAAACTCTGTGACAAAAAGTGAGATCTGCAAAATATTCAATACTGTGTGTGACTTTTTTGGAACCTAGCCGTGTACAGGACCCCGAAAATCAATCACCTCCTTCAGGCTTTCAAAGGCATAAAATTGTGATTTTACTCCTCACTACCTATCACAGTTACGGACGCCCTGAAATGTCCAGATAGCACAAAACCCCCCAAAATTACCCCATTTTGGAAAGTAGACACCCCAAGGTATTTGCTAAGAGGCATAGTGAGTATTTTGCAGATCTCATTTATTTTTGAAAATAAAGAAAGAAAAGAAAAATGTTTTTTTTTTCTTTTTTCAATTTTCAAAACTTTGTGACAAAAAGTGAGATCTGCAAAATACTCAACATGTCTCTCAGCAGATAGCTTGGGGTGTCTACTTTCCAAAATTGGGTCATTTGGGGGGGGGGGGGTTGTGCTAACTGGGCATTTCATGGCCTCCGAAACTGTGATAGGCAGTGAGGAGTGAAATCAAAAATGTATGCCCTTAGAAAGCCTGAAGGCGGTGATTGGTTTTCGGGGTCCTGTACGCGGTTAGACTGCCATAAAGTTCAACACATATGGTATCCCCGTACTCAGGAGAAGCAGCATTACACTCTGACTCAGAGTCTCCTAATTGATCCGAATAGATCCAAGTCTTTTTGACCTCAGACTGCAAAGCTGTGGGTCCTTGCCATTTGCCAATGTGGATTCAAGTTTGAAGCAGCTCAGTGGAATGAATCTACATCTAATATAGATTACTACCTATCCTTTTAGAGTCCAACCCACTTTTATAGCCATTTCTTTACATGAGATTCATGAAAAAACGAAAAACGATTTTTTGACCCCTCAACTTTACAAATTGCAATACAATTCTTAATAACTTAGGCTACATTCACAGTGAAGTTTGTGCGACACAGGGTTTGCAAGTATGCAGACTGGGGGATGGCTAAGTATTGATTACGGGCTTTCTCCAGGTTTTGTAGTCCTGGATCGGGGTCTGGAGTTTGAAGGCTTCAAAGTGTCTTAGGAGAGAGGAAGTCTTCAATCCGGTGTCCAGGTCTTGAGACCTACAGGTTATGTGAATGTACAGGCACTGTACACAATCGTTATAAACAAGGCATGGGGATAGCTTAGAGCTCTAGCCAGGAGTTAGGTGTGCTCCCATCTGAAGACAGGTGACCCATATGTTGGAGAGATTCCATGTCTATCGGGCTGTGAGTGCTGGGATAGCTGAGAGAGCCTGGGAGACAGACAGAGAGAGAGAGAGAGCCTGGGAGACAGACAGACAGAGAGAGAGAGAGAGCCTGGGAGACAGACAGGGAGAGAGCCTGGAAGACAGACAGAGAGAGAGCCTGGGAGACTGAGGAAGCTTGGACAGCTAGGTGAGTCTAGGGGACTGAAGGAATCCATACGTCTCAGGGGAGTGAGAGAGTCTGGGGGGTCAGGAGAACCCCTACTGAGAAGTCATGAGTGGGCCCATATAGCTGGGAACTGTGGCTACAGGCTGAGGGAGCCAGGAAAGCCCAGAGAGCAAGCAGATGCTGGGTGAGACAGTCTGAGATACCAGTGACAAGAGCAGTGATATTGCTGGAGAGAGAGAGAGAGACAAGCAGCTTGGTAATTATTACTTCTTTTTTTTTTGGTGAATTTCCCCTGCGTGAACAACTGCTTGATGAACTTTAAAGATTGTTTTGAATAAAAGTGGGCTGGCAAGCCTTAAATCCACAGTTCGAAGCGTCACGGCCTATAAAATGCTACTACCACTGAGCCACAATTATCCCCCATATCACGCAAAGAATAGAAAGCCTGTATTTACCCATTTTCTTGTAGATTGCCATTACTAAATTTGCCTTTGTAGTAATTTTTATCGTAAAGGTCCAGATTACAATATAGAAAGCCAACTTCAACATATACATTGGCAAATAAATGGATTGATCTATTTGGTCTATTTGGAAAAAATTCACACAGTAATATTTTTTAAAAATGGCACACGACACAACTATTCAAATTGTATAAACATTACAAACCAACAGATTACATTTTTTTTCACTGTATCATAGCTGAATAAGTCCGAACCAGAAAAGAAGTTAGCATAAGTAACAGTTTCTTTTCAAATGCCACAAAAAGTCTGGAAGTCCCTAAGGCTATGTACACACGATAGGATTTTCCAACAACAAAATCGTGGATTATTTTCCGAAGGATGTTGGCTTGCATACACAGTAGGCTCTATAGGAAACCTACATCGAGCAATGCTATTTTGCACGCTACCAGTTTCCACCCCAAACCCCTAATGGATTCCATTCCTTATAGTCAGTACCTCTGGGTAAGACAGAATTGCTCAAACGATACCGTCTATAAAATAGAAGCAAACAAACTACGGGAAAAACGTTTGCTACGAGGCTATTCTCACTCCTTGTTAAAGCGATCCTTCAAACAAGCTTCTTTACGATCTAGGAATGAGCTGTTATACTCTCAAAAATCAAAAAATGATACCAATGCTATCAGGATCATCACCAGATATAGTAACCAGCATAAACAAATCAAAACCTTCATAGATAAGTATTGGCATATGCTTCAATGTGACCCAGCATTGGGACAGTTTGTCCTACCTAGGCCATTATTTACCTTCAAACGAGCCACATCTCTTAGAGATAGGATTGTTACCAGTGAATATAAGAGAGAGACGAACAAATCCCATTGTAAATATAAAGGAACTTTCAAATGTAGGGCATGTAATTATTGCAAATTCATGCTCACACAAAAAAATCCTATCCTCCCCAACGATCAAACTTTTCACCCAAGGCATTTTGCTAATTGTAGAACCCCGGGGGTAGTGTACATGCTTTTGTGTGATTGTGCATGTCTCTATGTTGGCAAGACGAAATTGGAATTTTGGAGAAGGGCGTATAGACATGTAATTAGCATGCAAACCTGTGACCCCGCCCTTCCTCTCGGTCGACATACTACACTAGTTCATGATGGAAAATTTCCAAAAATAAGGTTCCTAATATTGGACCGTATACATCCAAGTCCCAGAGGAGGGGACTGGAATAAGACATTATTGCAAATGGAATCACGATGGATTCACAGATTAAAAGCCACCCAGCTCCCTGGTTTGAATGACACAATCTGGTTTAAACCCTTCCTCGAGGATTTTTCCTCGGGAGGATGGGAATAGTAAAACTTGCCAACATGGAGACACGCACAATATGTTTGAACATAGTGTTTCTTGTGTTTTATACCATGTTTAAATGCGTTCCATCCATACTGATCCTGCCAAAATTATATATGCACTGTGTATGACTGAATATAATGTACAATCTGCTCATGTCATTCAATAAGTACCATCATCTAATTATCAATGCATATTTATGCTTGTACTGTTTTATGTACCTTAATTTATGCAATTTAAAATGCTATGCAACCCTGTCATACGAATGAATATCTGTCACCATCTTCTTCTTGTTTCCAAAGGTTTTCACTATGGTCAAGTTTACCAAACCCACATATGGGATACAATTTCACTTATGGAATACTATCAAAATTCCCACAACTTATCTGAGCTTCGCCCGGCACACAAAGCCGCCCGGGCTATGCAACCCATGGTGGCTTTGTGTGAGGACACATAGTGTGACCCCAGCGGACATGCGCAGTCCACTGGGGAAGCCTGCTGTGTCGGCGGGTGGAGTAGGCGTGGTCCCACTCTGACGTACGCGTGTGCTCTCGCATGCGCGTCGGGACGGCACGCACTCAACCCAGGGGGCCACATTTGGTGAATCCCTGCCTCCTCTCCTTCGCACACCATCAGCTGTTGCAATTAGCAGTGACGGCTGATTGGTAGGGAGAGGTTTTTATACTGGCATTGTGTCAGCACGCCAGACATCTATGAAACTCTGTTGTATGACACTGGTCTGTGCTGCCAGATATCTGTTCACTCCTAAAATACATAGGCAAGAAACCTCTTTTCGTTTTGACCACTACTGTTTCAGTTGTGTGCTATGTATAACCCTAACGCCAATACTAAACGCTGTTTCAATCTAAGGAGAACAGCCACTTTACCCTAGGCAATTAATTGATAATACCATTATAAATCTTTCACTATGGTTCAGCGTTTTGCCATTTCCCAGTATTTAAAAATAAATTTCAACATACAAATTCAGTCTGTCTAAAAGCTTATAGTAATATAGTAAATACGTTAATGCATTTGAGATGTTTTTACTAAAAATGATCAATCAACTTAATAAGCGATTTACTTATCTGTCACTATTGCAGTTACCATCTGTATATTAACAACATCAGTCGCTGGGCCGATAAACAATCCTCAGGTACGATTTATCGCTTGCACACAAAACCATCTTTGTTACAATAAATAAAAGTAGTGTTTTTAATTTTCAAGAAAACATGATACAGTTCGTCTATTATGTTTTTTGCAGGACTTGCCTCTCGGCCTCAGTGTATCCTCAGAAATACTTTATTACTACGCCCCCTACTGGCCTTCCTTTTCCCCTTTTTTGGAAGGCCAAGGAAGGATCTAACCCCCCTCCCCATTATATTGTTTGAACAAATCCTGTATTTCATTTTTCACCCGAGTATAATTTAAAATAACTCTTCAAGAACATTCAAATTGAAAACCAGTACTCTCTTTTGGAACCAAGAATTTTTATGGTAGACAGACCGTGTCCCTGCTGTTGTTTTTAATTAGAGTCATATGGAATGCGAAGTCAACAATATACTATAACAACGTAAGTGTAAGGAATATGGAGACAAAATTAGAATCGCTACACTTATATATATGCTTGAATACTGATATTTATTTTTGTTTGTTTTTTTCCATATACCTTTTTAGAATAGAAATGCTTTTTGCTCACACCCACCCTTGAGGAAGGAGGTACACATACTCTGAAATGCGTCGGGTGCAAGAGTATTCCTCAATCGTGTACAAAATGTCTGTCATTCATTCCATGTAACCTCTGTTACACCATTGTTGTGTTTTTAATGTTGGAACTGAATAAATTATACTTGTATTACCATATTTTTAACTTTTTTTCATGTGCCTCAAAAGTCCACCATTAGGGGGTTCTTTTCTTTGTTTAGCTTCATTACTGGATGTGGCACAAAAAACACAGTAAGCTGCCGTTCTACAAAAAAATGTACAAATTTGTCACACAAATGTTTTCAGAAATTCCGAACATCAAGAACGCGGTGACGTACAACACATACGACGAGCCGAGAAAAATGAAGTTCAATAGCCAGTGCGGCTCTTCTGCTTGATTCCGAGCATGCGTGGACTTTTGTGCATCAGAATAGTGTACACACGCTCGGAATTTCCGAAACAAGTCTTGTTGTCGGAAAAATTGATATGAAGCTACGCCATTAGACACGGCAAAACGCGTTGATGTCACAACGCTGCCCAGTCCGTGGACGTCACAGGCATGGAGTACTATATGAAGTGAGAAGTGAGAGCGGGGAGACCACGAACGATATGGCTCATCAGTCTTGATAGCAGCAACGATTAGCCATAACCGACCGGTCCTAAGCATATACTAGCTGCCGCAGCAAGAGGTGATGATTGCGACTTACCTTCTCGCCTCTGCATATTATCGTACATCATTGAAGTGATAAGGAACTAACCGCACATAGGAGCCGCGGAAAGCTACATACGGTGCAGTCTCGGGACGAGATGGTAATGTACCGCTATACAGGCTAAACACCTGTTAAACATCCATATAAGCTAGCTTGCTACATTGATTGAATTACGCCAAGTGCTTCAGATATATGCCATTGAGTAACTACACTTGTGATTATCAGAGCTAAGTACCGGTGCACAGACCGCCACTGTGATCAGTGAAACCTTGTGTATAACTTTGGTATAAAGTTGTTAAGGATTGGATAAACACTGGAACACACTCGTTTCTAGCCACAGACAAATTATAGCCTGGAGGGAACTCCCCTATGATTCTACCGATGTGCCCCCCTTGCTTTCTTTAATCTTTTTCCTCAGCACTATCCAAAGGATGACCATACTATTTGACACTGTCAGCTACTAGCTCTAATCATTAATAATGAACATATGATGATTTTACCATTGTTTATTTATTTTTTCATTCTCCTCAATGACCAGCACACGTTCACCTTCTCCTCCTTCTCCCTACTCCATAGTTGTTTTAGCCCATTGCTGACCATTTAATAATTGACAAATATGGGAATGTATTATGACCCCATACCATTCTATTTAATTGTACTTTGGTATATGGTAGCAGAGGACTAAAACAAACACGTCCGGACTTGGCCAGTTGCACTTGTGTCTTTTATGTTTGTCCTGTATGTTTGAATCGCCTGTGGGATTTGTTTCATGTTTGATTGAAATTAATCTGTTTTATTGTATTGCACTTTATAAATCAACTCCTAATTAACTTTTTCAATTGATATCAGAATAAAGCTGTTATTTTTGCATACTCCTCATGATTGATACTTGTTGCCAACAGTTTTTAGTTCGCCTCTATTGGGCTAAATTCCTTCCCCCCTCTCCCCTTCTTTACCGGAAAATTTGAGAACCTGCTCTCAAACATTTCTTGGCGGAAATTCCCACAACAAATGTTATATGGAGCATACACACGGTTGGACTTTCCGAAAACAAGCTCACATCCAACATTTGTTGTCGGAAAATCTGATTGTGTGTACAGGGCATTAGTCTCTAGTTTTTGGTTGCCAATTTTTTTTTATTTTTAGCATGGATAAAGTGGGAAAGGGTTTAAGCCTCTGTTAGGTTTTTATTTTCTTGTTTCCATTGGGTAATCCCCCCAAATGGTAAAAAGCTGACCCTAAGGACAGGAAGTGTGGGGACATTTTCATGCTTCTGACAGAAAGGAATACAGATCCAACAGAAGTTCAAATCCTTCACTACTCTATTTAAAACTAAGAGAACAAAAGTTTTGTTTAGGTTCCAGTTTAAATTTAATTTAGTTTCATAGATCAGGAATCCTATGTAAATATATGAAATGTTAAATTATTAGAAGCTGGAAACATGGGTGCTGCCTCAAAAAAAAAATCCTAATTTTCATTTTATTAATTTTATTTTTTGTTCACGGGTCTATGACAAACAATTAACAAAGGCAAAATGTTTCAGTGTACTGCCAACCTAAATCCTTCTACACCTGACACTGAGCTTACCTGGAAATCCAACTGGAATAGGCGTGGAAAGGACAGGAAATCAAAACAGGTGCCTGAACACAACAGCTTTTGTTAACAGGGGAACATAGGAGCCCTGTATGTGTTTATTATAATCATAACTGACACGCAGCACAGAGAAAAAAAAAAAAAAACCTGGAATACGAATAGCGTTCCATTTTCCTTATTTGTCTTGGCGACCATGTGTAGCCCAGGCTGGAACCGTGACTTTGTTTATCTTTCAGAACTTAGCTACCCATTTTTCACAGCACAAACTTCTCTTTTGTGAATGTGTCTTGAAGATGAAAATTAATCTGAAACCTGTAACAGAGACTGGCCTTCTATTGTAACATGGGACCAAGATCCCTCCATTGTAAAGAATGGTTTAATCCGTCAATTCATCTTACTTATTACATATAGCTCTCACTGTAATGTAACCCACCCCACAGGGGTGTTTTTGTGTGAAGAAAGGAAAAAATGATGCTAATGAAAGCTAACAGAATGACTTGGGCTTGTCTTTAGTATTACAATACACAGTCATAGTTTCCCCCCGGTGAACATGACAACTTTTTCGAGCACATTAAGAGTACATGAATATCTTTATTTCCATCAAGAAATGATGAATTAAATCAGGACAATAGCAGTGAAAGTGCTCTCACCTGGTAATAAAATGCCGCTTTCAGACAATACTAGGGACATTTGTAATACAAGAGCAGGGTGTTAATGAAAGCAACCATAGTTACTACTTTTCTTGCCACTGGTGTGTTACTTGGGTTCACATGGGGCTACATGTGATTCGAAGGGGACTATACATAAGCAGGTACATTCAGGTGGTACTTGTGAAAACTCGCAGACCTCGAAGACGCTCTCTGGCACTGCCCTGATTAGGGGAACTACTAAGAACAAAGGTCCTCCATACCAATGCAGAGCGGCAAGTTAGCGGGTTGCGATTTTGCCACGATTGCAGCACGATTTATCGTGCAGCAAAATCGCACCGTAATTGTGGTGCCATTAGAATGAATGGCATTGCAAAAGCATCCCGTGTTTTGCCACGATTCTGGAATGCCCAGGTGTGAATGGAGCCTAATGTGTCATCCCTTTATCTGCTCTTATGTATGAAGTTTTAAATAATAAAAAAAAATGTTCTACTTTAAAAACAACAGGCATCTATATAGAGGTGTCAATTTACGCAGCGCTTTTTACATAGATTACATTTACATCAGTTCCTGCCCTCCAGGAGCCTACAATCTAAGGTCCCCAACTCACATGCGACAATTTGGAAAGCAGTCAATTAACCTATCAGCATATCTTTGGAGTAAAAGGCTAGGTTCACTACTATGCGGGCTGCGCTTGTGTTTTTCCAGTGCGTTGTGTGTTTTTTTTTTTTTATTCATTTTTAATGCGTTTATGTGTTTTGCGTTTTTGGGAGGTGTCTGTTGTCATGCAGGAGAAACCAGCAAAAATGCAACGCAAAGGCATAAAAAACGCAATCACTGAATTTTTGATGAGTTTCTATTGAACTCTGTGGAACCAAAAAGACATGCTGCTGCGAGCAAAAATGCTCCTGACCCTTTCCAAAAATAAAATAAAAAAAATGCACAGGCGGAAAATGCACAGATGTGAATAAGTCCCATGGGAAATCATGTTTGAATGGAGTGTAGTGCATTTCTGCAAAACGCATAGATGTGAACCTAGCCTAAGAAGAAACTGGAGAACCACATAAGCACAGGGACATGCAAACTCCAGGTAGATTGTATGCTACTTGGGATATGAGACCCTCTGCAAGTTCCACAAATACCTGTTGATCCTGCCAGTGAAGTCTGCCTAATGCAGTTTCCTGTATTGGTGTAGCAATGATGCTGCAATGCTCCCGAATTCAAAGCAGAGTTAATGCCACTCCACTGACAGCTGCAGTGTCTGGGAGGGTGAGCATGTGAGACACAAATGAAGGAAAATTTGCCCTAATCAAGGAAGGTAAAATTGTTTTTTGTAGAATTATTGAAGCTTGTGCATCACATACATAAAGTAGCAGGATTTGGTACTTGTCTAGACTGTCATACAGTAGCCTGTTGTACTTTAGGATATGCACACTTATGAACTGAAGCAGATACCATACATGTTGCTTGGTGATTAAACTAATAGGGTGTACACACGGTCGGACTTTGTTCGGACATTCCGACAACAAAATCCTAGGATTTTTTCCGACGGGTGTTGGCTCAAACTTGTTTTGTCTACACACGGTCGCACAAAGTTGTTGGAAAATCCGATCGTTCTAAACGCGGTGACGTAAAACACGTACATCGGGACTATAAACGGGGCAGTGGCCAATAGCTTTCATCTCTTTATTTATTCTGAGCATGCGTGGCATTTTGTCCGTCGGATTTGTGTACACACGATCGGAATTTCCGACAACGGATTTTGTTGTCGGAAAATTTTATCTCCTGTTCTCCAACTTTGTGTGTCGGAAAATCCGATGGAAAATGTCCGATGGAGCCCACACACGGTCGGAATTTCCAACAACACGCTCCGATCGGACATTTTCCATCGGAAAATCCGACCGTGTGTACGGGGCATAAGAGTGAAATTTAAAACATAGTATAGCACCTTCCTCCTAAAATGATGTACTGTATTCTCATTACTTCCAACACAAACACAAAAATATTTCTCATCTTAGCATGCTAGGTGAAGACATGCAAATCCCAATTAGTTTGTTCCTGTGCTGGGATCTTGCATGCTTTTAGCACAGACTGCCTAAAGATGAGCTAGGGGTAGGGCTATGCTGAAAGTACATCTAAAATCAAGAAAAAATGTAATATATTCCAACTTGGAGGTAGTTGCTGAATTTGTTTTTTTCCCTCTTTAGTTTCACATGGTGATCCTGCCAGTAACACTTCCTGTCCTAGAGTGACAATGCTCAAATCACCATGCTGGATTTATAGAGAAGCAGCATGGTCAACCTAGGGTGCCCTCTTAATATGGACTACAAACATCTTCTCATCTCTACAACACGGAGGGGAGTTCTGTAGTCCTGACAGATAAAATCAATGTAACAGGTAAAAGGGCAGCACAGGCACAGAGCACATGAAGTTATCAGCTGACAAAATTCCTGGCAGATCAGATTTTCAATTGTATCATTAACAGACAAAATTGACTAAATAAAAAGTTAATTGCTGGGGTTTAGTTACCATGTGTTTTAGAATTCACTTATAGCACTTTAGTGTTAGGGGAGAAGGTAATACAGTTGTGCTCAAAAGTTTGCATACCCTGGCAGAAATTGTGAAATTTTGGCATTAATATTGAAAATATGACTGATCATGCCAAAAAAACTGTCTTTTATCTAAGGATAGCAATCATATGAAGCCAATTATTATCACATAGTTTTTTTGGATCCCTTTTAAATCATAATGATAACAGAAATCACCCAAATGGCCCTGATAAAACGTTTAAATACCCTGGAATGTGTGGCCTTGGTACAGACACAGAAGGTGGCACACACAGGTTAAAATGGCAATTAACCACTTGCTTACTGGGCACTTAAACCCTCCTCCTGCCCAGACCAATTTTTAGCTTTCAGCGCTGACGCAATTTGAATTACATCTGCGCGGTCATACAACACTGTACCCAAATGAAATTTTTATCATTTTTTTCCCACAAATAGAGCTTTTTTTTTGGAGGTATTTAATCACAGCTGGGATTTTCATTTTTTGCTAAACAAACAAAAAAAGATAGAAAATTTTGAAAAAAAAAAAATAAATCTGGTTTCATAGTTTGTTATAAAATTTTGCAAACAGGTAATTTTTCTCCTTCATTGATATGCGCTGATGAGGCGGCACTGATAGGTACTGATCGGTGGCACTGTTGTGCAGCACTGTTGTTGAGGCACTGATAGGTGGCGCTGGTGGGCACTGGTAGGCGGCACTACTGCCTATTGCTAGGTGGCACTGGCAGGGGGCACAGGTGGGCACTGAGGATATGCAGCAGCTCGCTGTGAGAGGGACCGCCAGTGATCGGCTTTTTTTTCCTCCTCACGCTGTCAGCGCGAGAAGAAAAAAATAGCCGATTACCGGCTCTGTTGACATCACATGATCAGCTGTCATTGGCTGACAGCTGATCACGTGTTAAGGGGTCAGGATCGACCCCTTACTCTGATCTATGATCAGGCAAGTCTCATAGACTCGCTGATCACAGAGCGCGCCGCGTGCCCTGCAGGGGGCGCGCAGGCTGCTCGTGCATGGGACAATGTCAATGGACGTAGTCCCGGCAAAGCAGGTCCGCGCTGTAGCTGTTATTCGGCTATAGCGCGGATCTCAAGTGGTTAAAGGTGCTGTAAAGGTACGTGTTTTTTCACCTTAATGCATCCTATGCATTAAGGTGAAAAAACACCTGGCAGTCATCGGCCTCCTAGCCGCCCCCCCGTTTTACTGACCTGAACCCCAAATTTCCGTTGGCGCGTCCCCGCCGTTCTTTTCTCCACGGGTTCCCAGCTCTTGATTGGATAGATTGTTAGAAGCGCAGCCATTGGCTCCCGCTGCTGTCAATCAAATCCAATGACGAGGTAGCCAGGGAGGCGGGGCTGAATCCTGCATTTGGCCTCTATGGATGCCGAATGCTGAACTCGGGAGAGCGCTTCTCCAAGGGGGTTACCTAATGCGGGGAGGAGCCGCAAGAGCTGCAGAGGGACCCCAGAAATGGATGTTTGGGACCACTCTGTGCAAAACTAGCTGCACAGTGGAGGTAAGTATGACATGTTTGTTATTTAAAAAAAAATAAAAAACAATCCTTTAGTATCACTTTAAAGGTTAATTTCCCACATTTGTGGCTTTTTAAATCACAATTGGTGTCTGTGTATAAATAGTCAACGAGTTTGTTAGCTCTCACATGGATGCAGTAAGCAGGTTAGACACTGAGCCATGAGGAGGTAGAAAAGAACAGTCAAAAGACCTGCGTAACAAGGTAATGAAACTTTACTTAAATGGAAAAGAATATAAAAAGATATCCAAAGCCTTGAATATGCCAGTCAGTACTGTTCAATCACTTAATAAGAAGTGGAACATTTGGGGATCTCTTGATATCAAGCCAAGGTCAGGTAGATCAAGAAACATTTCAGCCACAACTGCCACAGGAACTGTTTGGGATACAAAGAAAGACCCACAGGTAACCTCAGGAGAAATACAGGCTGCTTTGGAAAAAGATGGTGTGGTTGTTTTTAAGGAGCACAATATGATGATACTTGAACACAAAAGAGCTGCATGGTCAAGTTGCCAGAAAGAAGTCTTTACTGTACTAGTTCCACAAAAAAGCCTGGTTACAATATGCCTATCAACACCTTGACATGCCTCATTGGCTTTTTTGTGGCATTGGCGCAGTAAAGGCTTCCTTCTGGCAGCTCAACCATGCAGCTCTTTTTTGTTCAAGTATCGTTAAATTGTGCTCCTTAACCGCTTCAGCCCCGGAAGATTTTACCACTTCCTGACCATTTTTCACTTTTTGCTTTTTCACTTTTTGCTTTTGCTTGGTCGGCAAGTGGTTAACAACAACCACACTGTCTTTTTGGAGAGCAACCTGTATTTATCCTGCTGTTACCTGTGGGTTTTTCTTTGTATCCTGAGCAATTCTTCCGCCAGTTGTGGCTGCAATCTTTCTTGGTCTACCTCACCTTGGCTTGGTATCAAAAGAGTCCCTAATTTTCCACTTCTTAAGACGTGATTAAACAGTACTGAGTGGCATATTTAAGGCTTTTGATATCTTTTTATATCCTTTTCCATCTTTGTAAAGTTTAATTACCTTGTTACGCAGGTCTTTTGACTGTTCTTTTCTACCTCCTTAATGGCTCAGTGTCTAGCCTGCTTAGGGCACCTATGTGGGAGCTAACAAACTCATTGACTAGTTATACACAGACACTAATTGGGGTTTAAAAATCCACAAATGTGGGAAATTAACCTTTAATTGTCATTTTAACCTGTGTGTGCCACCATCTGTGTCTGTACCAAGGCCAAACATTTCAGGGTATGTAAACTTTTTATTGGGGCCATTTGGGTCATTTCCGTTATCATTACGACTTAAAAAGGATCCAAAAAACGATGTGATAATAATTGGCTTCATGTGATTGCTATCCTTAAATAAAAGACAGTTTTTTGGCATGATCAGTCATATTTTCAATATTAACGCCAAAATTTCACAATTTCTGCCAGGGTATGCAAACTTTTGAGCACGACTGTACGTTAAGGTACACTTTAGGGATTAAGAACTAGGCTGGGAGAATAAACCGCTAAAGACTTACTTTAAAGTGCGAGTAAACTTACATCTTTTGCTTTTACCTATAGGTAAGCCTATAGTAAGGCTTACCTATAGGTAGTGTAAATATCTCCTAAACGTGCACAGTTTAGGAGATATTTAATATACATGCAGCCAGTGACTCTGCAGGAGTGACGTCATCGCGGGTTCGGCCAGTCACAGAGCCGGAGTCTCTGTGACTGGCCGGAACCGCGATGACGTCACTTCTGCAGAGTCAAATTATACCTTTACCTTGCAGGGTACAAAAAAAAAATATCCAGCTGTTTACAACCGCTTTAAGGGCTAGATTACAAGTGTTTGGGGTTCAGTGTTAAGGGACAGGTTAAGTATTAGGTGTTTAGTGTTGGTAAAGACAAGTGTTAAAGTGGAAGTCCAGTCAAAAATGAAAATGTTTCTATTAAATATATGTAAAATATCTTTATCTTCAACATTATTCATTTTATGTATAAGCTGATTTCCAAGCTTAGAAAGTCTAATCAAAGCTAGACAATCGGCTTCTTCCTGTTCTTCAGGGACAACCTTACTTCCTTATTTCTGAATTCTGCATGGGGGCCTCTCACTTCCTGAAAACGTTGTCCTTCTCTTCTACACAGGCATGCCTACTGTTCATTCTAACCGCCCCTGTCTTGTCCAGACCTGCCCCATCCCTCCTCTCCTTTTTAGACAGACATGCCTAGACCTTCACAGCCCCACCTGCACCCCCATCCCTCCTTCTCAGATCTCCTCCTGTCTTCATAGCCAAGTTTTGGATAGCAGTTTCTCCTGTGAGAGAGGAGGGGGAGGGCAGGCTTTGGAAGTATGTTCTGTTTATTAGAAACTCTAAGATAGATTACAATGCAACATGCTGCAAATTTTCTACAGTGTACAACCACGTGGTTGGTTGTTTCTGCATGGCACTGTGATCGCCACTGTGTGCATGGTGTGGCACATGCCCAGCTGAGGAAGCTACATGTGAGTAATTAGTTTAAGGCTCAGTTTCCACTAGTGCGACTTGTTGCACTAGTGGAAACAGAGCTGCAGTGTGGTTGCCTGTACTATGATCATTGTAGACTGTGAGCCGAGACCCCAGAGCACTTCCAGCTACACTGACAGTACGCCGCCCCCCCTCCCTTCTCCTGTGTGGATGGGGCTTTTTATTTCTTCATTTCCTCATGAATTAGGATGTACAAAGAGAGAACACTGGGCGGGAACCTATGATCAGCTCCTTCCATCCTGTATACCCCCACTGGCTGCACAGGAACAGTGTACCTCCCAGGAAGTGATGTCACTAGCTTTCAGTAACCACCACTGGCTGATCTTAGGCTCAGAAGGAAGTAGAATTGAAGTCATGTGACAGCACTGGATTCTACAAAATAAAAGGTAGAAAAACTGTGATTTTTTCATTTTGAGACACAAGGCTGAACTTAGCTTACATTAATGATTGCAGGGGAAAATGTAAGTGTTAGGGTGGACTTCCACTTTAAATACTTGTTTAGGAGTTTAAATGTCTGACTAGGGTAGAGTTAGGTGTTTGGTGGTTGTATGGGCAATGCTTCCGCTAATCTGATTTCTCCCCCCCTCCGGTGCCACAATTGGCACCTTTCGGAGGGAGGGGGGACAGTATACCTGTCTTTGACAGGTATCCTTTCCCACTTCCGGGAGCCTCAGCCACGGATATTGACGTCACGGCTGGGGCTCCCTCCTCCTTCCCCTGTCGCCAGGCCAGTAGAGAAGAGCGAGCCTCGCGCATGCGCAGTAGGGTTCCCGGCGTTAAGCCGAAAGGCTACACTGCGGGGTACCATTACCCGCAATGGCGGCAGCAGCACCCGACCGCTGATGGAAACATCAGCTGCAGGTGCCGACATCGCTGGACTCCAGGACAGGTAAGTGTCCTATTATTAAAAGCCAGCAGCTGCAGTATGTGTAGCTGCTGGTTTTACTTTTTTTTTTTGGCGGACCTCCGTTTTAATCAAACCTAAGGCAGCTGCAGTATTCACACTAGATCCCAATGTAGGAGTACTCATGCTGTAAACTACAATCCAGAATCCTGATGCCTGGAAAAGAACATACTAATGCAGGTTGTTTTGTTTTTTTCACCCTGTAGTTAATGGAGTCTGAAAACTTATAGATTATAGAGCAGCTAAAGACTAAAATGTATAACTTTTAGGCTTGGAATCATTGGGAGCAAATGAAATGTGCCAGGTCTGTAACCCAGATTGACGCTACAACTTGTGCTCTCTTTTGCTGTAAAGGTAAACAGTTAAAAGAGAAGCAATCGATAAGGAACCATTTCACTCAAAACAAATCTCAATACAATACGCTGCGAGTCCCATTTTCTTGGTCTTCTATATGAGGTTTAAAGGCAGGGTTCAAACTGCTGCTGGATGCAGCACCCAGCAGGGGGTCCGGTGCGTCCCTGTTCTCCGTTTCAGGGGCTAATCCCAATTTTTTGCCTGAATTCAGCCTTGAAACAGAGCCAAAGACACACAGGACTCCTGTCACAATCGTCTGTCATGTGAATTGGATGCTGGGAAACACGCATCCAATTTGCACTAGTGTGAACCCAGCCTTAAGGTGCTTACAGGTTTAAGCACTTGCTCAGGGCTAGCTGACACCACAAAAAACTAACTCTGGATGCATTTCTGCATGCGCCTTTTGATGCGTTTTCAGTGCGTTTCTTCCCCTCTTGTTTTTTTTTCTTATATTCCCTGGGGTTTTATTTTTTGCTGTAAAGAGTTTCGGAGCGTTTTTGATGTGTTTTGCCACGTTCAAGTTTAGTTCAGTGCAGAAAAAAATACAGCATGTTCTGATTTAAAAAAAAAATAAAAAAAAAAAAAAATAAAAAGAAGGTATAGGCACTTGAGGACACCATGCTTTTATATACAGTATCTCACAAAAGTGAGTACACCCCTCACATTTTTGTAAATATTTTATTATATCTTTTCATGTGACAACGCTGAAGAAATGACACTTTGCTACAATGTAAAGTAGTGAGTGTACAGCTTGTGTAACAGTGTAAATTTGCTCTCCCCTCAAAATAACACAGCCATTAATGTCTAAACCGCTGGCAACAAAAATGAGTACACCCCTGGGAAATGTCCAAATTGGGCCCAAAGAGTCAATATTTTGTGTCTCCACCATTATTTTCCAGCACTGCCCTAACCCTCTTGGGCATGGAGTTCACCAGAGCTTCACAGGTTGCCACTGGAGCGAGTCCTCCTCCACTCCTCCATGACAACATTACAGAGCTGGTGGATGTTATAGACCTTGCGCCCCTCCACCTTTGAGGATGCCCCACAGGTGCTCAATAGGGTTTAGGTCGTGAGACATGCTTGGCCAGTCCATCACCTTTACCATCAGCTTCTTTAGCAAGGCAGTAGTCGTCATGGAGGTGTGTTTGGGGTCATTATGTTGGAATACTGCCCTGCGGCCCAATCTTCGAAGGGAGGGAATCACACTCTGCTTCAGTATGTCACAGTACATGTTGTCATTCATCGTTCCCTTAATGAACTGTAACTCCCCAGTTCCGGCAACACTCATGCATCCCCAGACTGTGAAACTCCCACCACCATGCTTGATTGTAGACAAGACACACTTATCTTTGTACTCCTCACTTGGTTGCCGCTAAGGATGGGCTCAGGCGTGTTCGCAGCTCCACATGCTGGAGCCCGCCAGGAAGCTTACACTGTGCAGTGCTAATCAGACAGTGAGACATTTCCTGATCTGTGGAGCCGTTTATTGGGAGATGTCCCACTGCCTGTGATTAGTGCCAGTGTAAGCTTCCTGGCGGGCTCGGGCATGTGGAGCTGCAAACACACCTGAGCCCATCCTTAATTGCCCCCACACACGCTTTACACCATCTGAACCAAATAAATCTATCTTGGTCTCATCAGACCACAGGACATGGTTCCAGTAATTCATGTCCTTAGTCTACTTGTCTTCAGCAAACTGTTTGCGGGCATTCTTGTGCATCATCTTTAGAAGAGGCTTCCTTCTGGGATAACAGCCATGTAGACCAATTTGATGCAGTGTGCGGCGTATAATGTAAGCACTGACAGACTGACCCCCCCACCCCTTCAGCCTCTGCAGCAATCATATGTCCATTTCCCAAAGACAACCTCTGGATATGACGCTGAGCATGTGCACTCAACTTCTTTGGTCAACCATGGCGAGGCCTGATCTGAGTGGAACCTGTCCCGTTAAACTGCTGTATGGTCTTGGCCACCATGCTGGAGCTCTGTTTCAGGGTCTTGGCAATCTTCTTATAGCCTAGGCCATCTTTATGTAGAGCATCAATTCTTTTTTTCAGATCCTCAGAGAGTTCTTTGCCATGAGGTGCCATGTTTAACTTCCAGTGACCAGTATGAAAGAGTGAGAGCGATAACACCAAATTTAACACACCTGCTCCCCATTCACACCTGAGACCTTGTAACACTTGTAACACTAACAAATCAAATGACACCGGGGAGGAAATATGGCTAATTGGGCCCAATTTGGACAATTTAACTTAGGGGTGTACTCACTTTTGTTGCCAGCGGTGTAGACATTAATGGCTATGTGTTGAGTTATTTTGAGGGGACAGCAAATTTACACTGTTATACAAGCTGTACAATCACTACTTTACATTGTAGCAAAGTGTCATTTCTTCAGTGTTGTCACATGAAAAGATATAATAAAATATTTACAAAACGGTGAGGGGTGTACCCACTTTTGTGAGATACTGTATGTGTAAAGGATAAAAGTGCCAGTAGCTGCACTGTGGATGTATTCAGCTTGCATTAACGTTACCCTGTTGGCTTGTTGAAGAATGAGCAGCCTGAAAAATAGGATTTTTGTACTTACTGTAAATTTGCATCTTGAAGTCCATTTAGGGACACAGTGAGTTTTAACCCTTCAGTTAAAACTGCACCATAAAGGAGAATTGGTCAGTAGCAAAAAAGAAAAAAAAAAACCAAAAATATAGCCCAGCGCAGGGTATACCTCCTCTGCCAACCAGGTTACCTCAGCAGTACTAACAGCATGATCATAAATTCAGAGGGGTGGGACCTGTGTCCATCACTAGACTCAAAAAATAATAATTCTATGGCAAGTACAGAAATCCTAGTTTCTTTCTTGTCTACTGAGGGACACAGGAAATCTTTAACTTTTCAGATATCCAACTACAGTCCAACTGAAGGGTGTGCAACGCAGTAAACAACCGCTAACACGCCCAATGTAAAACAACAGTAATTGGAGACTGCTGGAAGCTAAAAGAGCCACCTAAAGAACCTTAAACCCAAAGCTGACAAGAGATGAGGCAGAAACATCTACCTGGTAAAATGTAGAAAACATCAACAAATAATCAGGCGGCAGCCTTGCAACTCTGGGATACGGAAGCCTGATGCTGATAAGCCCAAGAAGTGCTCACTGCCCTAGAGGAGTGAGCCTTAAAGCGGAGTTCCGCCATTTAATACTCACAAATCCACAAATACTGCAGCTGCTGACTTTTAAAATATGGACACTTACCTGTCCAGGGCGCCCGCGATGTCGGCACCCGAAGCCGATCTGTCCCTCGACTCTCGGGTGCTGTCGCCGCCATCTTCGGTAAGGGAATCAGGAAGTAAAGCCTTGCGGCTTCACTTCCTGGCTCCCTACTGCGCATGCGCGACTCGCGCTGCACGTTCCCACTGGTCCCTGCTGTCTCCTGGAACCTGTGTGTCTCCCAGAAGACAACGGGTGGGGGGGGAGTGGCGTATATACCCGGGTGGCGCAGGAGTGGCGTAGATACCCGGGTGGTGCGGGTATCTATGCCCGGAAGTGGGAGCAAAATACCTATTATACAGGTATCTGTTCCCCCCTCCCCCCTGAAAGGTGCCAAATGTGACACACGCAGGGGAGGATTCCGAAAAGCGGAAGTTCCATTTTTGTGTGGAACTCTGCTTTAACATAAAAGAGGGAACCTGATCCTTAGAACAATGGCTTGAGATACCTAAAAATGGTGGAACAAGAATTCAGGGCGCCCTTCCTGGGCCCATCTGGAATACAAAAAATAAGTATTCCTAAAAGTAGCAGTGGCTAAATGATAGAACTGCAGCCGGAACCTCATTTAAACAATGGATGGGAATTTCCTTTTGATCAACTGGAAATGGACAGAGATGAGAGAAAAAAAAAAGACCTTATTAGGTGAAAACTGGAGACTACCTTGGGAGGCAGGAAAGCACCACCTTATTCTTATGCAAGACCAAAAAAGGTACTTTTAAAGCCACTAACTCAACCTAGCTGAGGTGGTGACTATAGGAAAAACAACCTTGTGGGTCAAAGAAGAGAGAAATGTCTCTGACTAGAATCAGACAGGGGCTTTTGACATACAAGATAAGATTCAAATCCCAAACTGATTGGACTAGGGGGGCCATATGAGGGCCCGTTGCACAAAGGTCTTAAATCATAAAGTGAGAAGCCAACAGAAACAGAATCTTAAAGACAAGACCTGGCCTTTGATAGTAATAATGGTCCAGACCTAACTGCAAAAAAATGAGAGTATTTATTCCCCAGACAAAATCCCTGTGTTAAAAGCCCTTAGACTCGCACTAAGCCAAGTACACCTTCTATGACCAATGGTAGACTTTGTGGGAAGAGAGTTTACTAGCCGTGAGCATCATATGAAACACAGATCCAGAGATGCCACCGACCCTTAGAACATGGGTATAGAGCCATGACTGAGAAGCAGGTTAATAAATCTAGCCATGGGACTGCAGACACAGACGATCAAGGCAGAGCTCAAAGCACATCTACGAAAAGTCTTACACAGTTAGTGTACCACATCTGCATGAACCAATCTGGAGCAACGAGGATCACCATAATGCTCTCTCAGTCCTGCAGAGCAGATAAGGTAGACAGTTCAGGCATAGAGGAAAGGCATAGGCCAGGGTGTACTGATCAAGGCAGACGATCAAGGCAGAGCTCAAAGCACATCTACGAAAAGTCTTACACAGTTAGTGTACCACATCTGCATGAACCAATCTGGAGCAACGAGGATCACCATAATGCTCTCTCAGTCCTGCAGAGCAGATAAGGAAGACAGTTCAGGCATAGAGGAAAGGCATAGGCCAGGGTGTACTGATTCCCCACTAGAGCATCCACTGCTTATCCCTGGCCCTGGTTGTTCTAGTTTGTTGTTGGGACTGGAGACCAGGAGGTTCACACCCAGCACCTTGCACCTGTGACACAGGTCCTGAAACCCCTCCTGTGCACAGACTCTGCCAGCTGAGAAAATTTGCCAATTGTCTTAAAGGGTTTGTAAACCACTGTGAGTGCATTCAGCCCATTCAATCTTATTAGGATGCAGCAGCTGCACAGACACATTCGCTTGTCCTAATGTGACAGGCATGCAAGTGCAGGTGAGTGGCCCTGAAAGCAGACAGTATACATTCAAAGCTGTTCACCTTGCATCCACATGTGACAGCTGCTGCATCCTAATAAGACTGAATGGGCTGAATGAATGCAGCACACCTGGAGTCTAGAGACACTGAATAAAACAGCCTGTTTACAGTATATAGGCCTCAGAACCCATGTGAAGGAGGCCTAAATCATCTTTTTTTAAGCTGCCCATATTTCATTTAAGGGAGGGACATGGTAAGTTTAAGTAAGCAAACAATCTACCACAAGATTTAGACCCCTTTCACACTGGGGTACTTTGCAGGTGCTACAGTGCTAAAAAATAGTGCCTGCAAAGTGCCCTGAAAGAGCCGCTCCTCACACTTCAGTGTGAAAGTCGAGGGCTTTCACACTGGAGTGGTGCGCTGGCAGGACGGTAAAAAATGGCCTGCTAGCAGCATCTTTGGAGCGGTGAAGGAGCGGTGTGTATGGGGTATGAATGGGGCAGCACGGCTATACCGCTGGCAAAGCGCCGCTGCAGAAGCGCTTTGCGGTGATTTTAACCCTTTCTCGGCCGCTAGCAGGGGGGTAAAACTAAAAATAGCGCAGTTTTACCACCGGTGCCCGCACCGCCCCAGTGTAAATGGGTTCTTAGATACAGTGGGGCAAAAAAGTATTTAGTCAGCCACCAATTGTGCAAGTTCTCCCACTTAAAAAGATGAGAGAGGCCTGTAATTGTCATCATAGGTATACCTCAACTATGAGAGACAAAATGTGGAAACAAATCCAGACAATCACATTGTCTGATTTTTGAATGAATTTATTTGCAAATCATGGTGGAAAATAAGTATTTGGTCACCTACAAACAAGCAAGATTTCTGGCTCTCACAGACCTGTATCTTCTTCTTTAAGAGGCTCCTCTGTCCTCCACTCATTACCTGTATTAATGGCACCTGTTTGAACTTGTTATCAGTATAAAAGACACCTGTCCACAACCTCAAACAGTCACACTCCAAACTCCACTATGGTGAAGACCAAAGAGCTGTCAAAGGACACCAGAAACAAAATTGTAGACCTGCACCAGGCTGGGAAGACTGAATCTGCAATTGGCAAGCAGCTTGGTGTGAAGAAATCAACTGTGGGAGCAATAATTAGAAAATGGAAGACATAAGACCACTGATAATCTTCCTTGATCTGGGGCCCTACTCAAGATCTCACCCCGTGGGGTCAAAATGATCACAAGAACGGTGAGCAAAAATCCCAGAACCACATGGGGAGACCTAGTGAATGACCTGCAGAGAGCTGGGACCAACGTAACAAAGCCTACCAGCAGTAACACACTACGCCGCCAGGGACTCAGATCCTGCAGTGCTAGACGTGTCCCCCTGCTTAAGCCAGTACATGTACGGGCCCGTCTGAGGTTTGCTAGAGAGCATTTAGATGATCCAGAAGAGGATTGGGAGAATGTCATATGGTCAGATGAAACCAAAGTAAAACTGTTTAGTAGAAACACAACTCGTCTGACGACTGATCCGTGTACATGAAAGAATGAATGGGGCCATGTATCGTGAGATTTTTAGTGTAAACCTCTTCCCATCAGCAAACACACCGCCCGGGCAACAAAGGAGTGGCATCGTAGGAGGCATTTCATGGTGCAGGAGTGGCCTAGCCAGTCTCCAGATCTCAACCCCATATAAAACCTTTGGAGGGAGTTGAAAGTCCGTGTTGCCCAGCGACAGCCCCAGAACATCACTGCTCTAGAGGAGAACTGCATGGAGGAATGGGCCAACATACCAGCAAAAGTGTGTGACAACCTTGTGAAGACTTACAGAAAATGTGTTACCTCTGTCATTGCCAAAAAAGGATATATAACAAAGTATTGAGATGAACTTTTGATGTTGACAAAATACTTATTTTCCACCATAATTTGCAAATAAATTCTTTCCAAATCAGACAGACAATGTGATTGTCTGGATTTGTTTCCACATTTTGTCTCTCATAGCTGAGGTATACCTATGATGACAATTATAGCCTCTTATTGATATATTGATAATCACTTGGAGCCAACAACCTGACATATTTAAAATCTGCTGAGATATCAAACAGATGAGATGAAAAATACTCTTGCAAAAAACACGACAACTGTCTCTCGATTGATCACACTGTCAAGATAGAATGCAAAGAAAATGCTGAAAGGGCATAGTTGACTGAAGTTTAAGGGGCCAAATGCACTCTTGTATTGTGCAAGACAAAATATGTTGTGTGCTGGCTTTTACGTTCTTGTGCAGATTCACAGTGGGAAAAATTATTATTTGATCTCCTGCAGATTTTGTATGTTTGCCCACTTACAAAAAAATGAAGGGTCTATAATTTTTTACCATAGGTGTATTTTAAATGATAGAGACATAATATCAACCACAAATCCTGAAAAAACACATGATACAAATGATATAACTTGAGTTGCAGTTCAGTGAGTAAAATAACTAACTATTTGATCCCCTACCAACCAACAATAATTCTGGCTCCCACAGACTGGCTACATTATGTGCTTATGTGGTACACAGATTAGTCCTGTCAACTTAAGAAGGTGCTCCTAACAACTTGTTACTGTATGTGTATAAAAGACACCTTTTCACAGAAACTCTTTCTTCCATTCCATCCTCACCATCATGGTGGGAGACCAAAGAGCTGTCAGAGGATGTCAGGGACAAGATTGTAGAGCTGAGCAAGGCTGGAATGGGCTACAAGACCATCAGCAAGAAGCTTGGTGAGAATGAGACAACTGTTGGAGAGATTATTCGTAACTGGATGAAATACAAAATAACCATCAATTGCCCTCGGTCCAGAGCTCCATGCAAGTTTTCGCCTCATGGGGTAAGGATGATCATGAGAAAAGTGAGGGATCAGCCCAGAACTACATGGGAGGAGCTTGTGAATGATCTCAAGGCAGTTGGGACCACAGTCACCAAACAAACCATTGGTAACACAATACACCGCCATGAATTAAAATCCTACAGTGCCCGCAAGGTCCCTCTCTTCAAGAAGGCACATGTAAAGGCCCATCTGAAGTTTGCCAATTAACATCTAAATGATTCAGAGAAGGATTGGGACAAAGTGCTGTGGTCAGATGAGACCAAAATTTAGCTCTTTGGCATTAACTCGACTTGCTGTGTTTAGGCTTTGGGGCTGTTTCTCTGCTAAAGGTACAGACTGACTTTGCCGTATTGAGGGGCCAATGGACGGGGTCATGTATTGTAAAATCTTGGGTGAGAACCTTTTTCCCTGGGCCAGAACACTGAAGATGGATCATGGATGGGTCTCCCACCATGACCCATAACATACGGCCAAGGTAACAAAGGAGTGCCTCAAGAAGAAGCACATTAAGATCATGGAGTGGCCTAGTCAGCCTCCAGACCTTAATCCTATAAAAAATTTATGGAGGGAGCTGAAACTTCGAGTTGCCAAGCGACAGCCAAGAAACCTTAAGGATTTAGAGAAGATCTGTAAAGAAGAATGGACCAAAATCCTTCCTGAGATGTGTGCAAACCGGGTCACTAACTACAGGAAACATCTTACCTCTGTGCTTGCCAACAAGGGTTTCTCCACCAAGTACTAAGTCATGTTTTGCTTGGGGATCAAATACTTATTTTACTCACTGAACTGCAACTCAGATTATAACATTTGTATCATGTGTTTTTTCTGGATGTTTTTTGTGGTTGATATTCTGTCTCTATCACTTTATCATTTATGATACAAAAAATTATAGACCCTTAATTTCTTTGTAAGTGGGCAAACTTACAAAATCTGCAGGGGATAAAATAAGTGTTTTCCCCACTGTATATGATTTGCTTTGAAGTACAAGTTTACCTTTAAAAAAAAAAAAAATCCTCCAGCGCCTTCCTCCAACCAAGTAGGTCTATATCTTACCTCTTCCGATAGCTGGGGCCTCCCTTACTGTCTGTGGACAAGCCAGTAAAAATCAAGTCCCTGACTGCCTGCGCACTATTGTCCCAAAGACTTAAAGTGATTGAAAATGATCATGTTGTAAAACAATGCATTCAGTTTAAAACTGAAATGAAAAGTAAAACATTTGTGTAAAGATATATTAAAAAAAAAAAAAACCTTATAGACACTTTTCCTTTTTTTTAAAAGTGATCACATGATCTCTGTTCTCAGCTGCATAAGAGCTGGGGGGAGGAGAAGCAACAGCACATTGACCCCTCCAGTGAATGGCTGTGCAGGGGTGGCGTGTCAGGAAAGGTCTGATCATTAGAGGAGAGTACACCTTGAGTTCCCAGCACAGCTAGAGATCTGACCACAGTGTGCTCTCCTGCTTAGTGTGGTCAGTTTCTAATTGGGAAGCAGAGGGACTGGCAGGAACACATGGGATTTCACACAAAGGGAGCAATATAAATAGAACAAGATACTTTTCAATACAAGTACATGGTACAGCAGGCACATATCAGTAATATGAAATGCTGGGGTAACAAACACTTTAAGTTGTACTCGAATTTGCCAGACTACATTCCCTTTAAGTTAATGTTAGTTAGTGGGCAGGTGCACTCGGTCCCGCACTAAAAATGCACTGGCCTGGAAAACTGTGTGTATCCTGGGGAAGAGGGCTGTTTTTTAGAGTGAACTTGTACTTTAAAGAACTTCAGCTAAAAAAAGAAAACAATTTCCATGTATATTTCAAATAAATAGTTTCCTAAATTTGCCAGGAGTTCATTTTTAAGCAATGCATTCCATACACTTTTAAGGTGTTCCACAGGTTACCAGGCTATTTTAGTGGTAGTGATGACCATTCTAGCCAGCGTTTACCAGCTATCTTTTTATACAGTGCCTTGAAAAAGTATTCATACCCCTTAAAATTTTTCACATTTTGTCATGTTACAAACTAAAAACGTAAATGTATTTTATTGGGATTTTATGTGATAGACCAACACAAAGTGGCACATAATTGTCAAGTGGAAGGAAAATGATAAATGGTTTTCACATTTTTTTACAAATAAATATCTGAAAAGTGTGGCGTGCATTTGTATTTAGCCCCCTTTTTTTGATATCCCTAATTAAACCAATTGACTTCAGAAGTCACCTAATTAGTAAATAGAGTCCACCTGTGTGTAATTTTATCTCAGTATAAATACAGCTGTTCTGTGAAGCCCTCAGGGGTTGGTTAAAGAACTTTAGGCTCAGTTCACACTGCCGCGACCTGAAAGTCACGGGACTTCAGTTCGACTTTGAAGCAACTTCAGGGAATGCCTTTGTAATCTTCCTGTAATATTGGATCCAAATCACGTCAATTAGCATGAGTATCCAACTTGGAGGCAACTTCCATTAAAGTCTTTGGGCACAAGTTGCCTTGAAGTAGTACGGGAACCTTTTCTAAAGTCAGAGCAACATCAGCAGTTCTAATTGAGACAGCTTTCATTGACTACAATGGGATTTTACATGTCATGTGACTTGGGGTCTCACAAGTCGGATCCCAAGTCACAACAGTGTGAACCGAGTCTTAGTGAACAAACAGCATGAAGGCCAAGGAACACACCATACAGGTCAGGGATAAAGTTCTAGGGAAGTTTAACGCAGGGTTAGGTTATAAAAAAAAATCCCAAGCTTTGAACATCTCACAGAGCACTGTTTAATCCATCATCCGAAAATGGAAAGAGTGTGGCACAACTGCACACCTACCAAGACATGGCCGTCCACCTAAACTGACAGGCCGGGCAAGAAGAGCAATTATCAGCCTAGAGGCCTATAGTAACTCTGAAGGAGCTGCAGAGATCCACAACTCAGGTGGGAGAATCTGTCCACAGGACAACTATTAGTCATGCACTCCACAAATCTGACCTTTATGAAAGAGTGGCAAGAAAAAGAAAAAAGCCATTGTTGAAAGAAAGCCATAAGAAGTCCCATTTGCAGTTTGCGAGAAGCCATGTGGGAGACACAGTAAACATGTGGAAGAATGTGCTCTGGTCAAACAAGACCAAAACGTAACTTTTTGGCCTAAAAGTAAAATGCTATGTGTGACGGAAAACTAACACTGCACATCACCCTGAACACACCATCCCCACCGTGAAACATGGTGGTGGCAGCATCATGTTGTGGGGATGCTTTTCTGCAGCAGGGACACGGAGGTTGGTCAGAGTTGATGGGAAGATGGATGAAGCCAAATGCAGGGCAATCTTAGAAGAAAACCTGTTACAGTCTGCAAAAGTCTTGAGACTGGGGTGGAGATGCTTTTCAGCAGGACAACGACCCTAAGCATACAGCCACAGCTACAATGGAATGGTATAGATCAAAGCATATTCATGTGTTAGAATGGCCCAGTCACAGTCCAGACCTAAATCCAATTGAGAATCTGTGGCAAGACTTGAAAATTGCTGTTCACAGACACTCTCCATCCAATCTGACAGAGCTTGAGCTATTTTGCAAAGAAGAATTGGCAAAAATGTCACTCTCTAGATGTGCAAAGCTGGTAGAGACATACCCAAAAAGATCCTGCAGCTGTAATTGCAGTGAAAGGTGGTTGTACAAAGTACTGACTCGGGGGGGTTGAATACAAATGCAATGCCACACGTTTCAGATATTTGTAAAAAAATTTTCAAAACCATTCTTAATTTTCCTTCCACTTCACAATTATGTGCCACTTTGTGTTGGTCTATCACATAAAATCCCAATAAAATACATTTACGTTTTTGGTTGTAACATGACAAAATGTGAAAAATTTCAAGGGGTATGAATACTTTTTCAAGGCATTATAGATGTGTAGTAAATGACAATGTGCTTCAGTATTATTTAGGCACAGTATTATTAATTACAGTAATTAATAGACATTTATTGTATAAAAAGCTTACTGGCTTTTGCATTTTTTCAGGCAGCTGAACCAGTAATACGTCCTCAGGCCCGAGAGCAGGTTGCTGCCAAGTTGCGTAATGCCCTCCAGGCTGTGTCCGTGAAAGGAGATCTTGCCTGTGTTTTGCTCTTCCCAGTTAAACAAGAAAGTTGATGGGCCTTGATTCCCAACATCAGGTGTAGTGCCAGCCAGCCGGCTGAACTGCTTTAGCAGGTTCTTTGTCATTTCTGTGCGGACACAAAACAAAAGATGGCATTCATGAGAACGTGGGCTAATCGTTACAGGTTGGTAGTTATCTGTGCGTTCCAGATGGATAGTCAGGATGTGCGAACAATTACCTGTATGCCAAACACTTACAAAGAAAGTAAAAGCAATATGCAGAATAAAGTTCTATATATTAATGGGGCTTCCCTGTTACTTTTATTAAAAAATACAGAAGTGCCAAAACTTCCACACAAGAAGCTATAAGAAGAAAGAACATAAGCTACAGCTTTGCAACTCTACGTGGTCATTCTAACTCACTTGGGCTCCATCCACATGGCAGCATTAGATATTATAAAGCTATAAAAGTCACTCACAGAGGCAAATTACTGGTCAGTAAGCATTTACAGAGGAAAAAAGCACTAAACATTCCCTGGCTTATAAAAAATAAACAAAGGAGGGAATATTTTTAAGGGTGTGTGACAGCATGAACACCTAAAGCTTGCAGGAGTTGGCACCCTTATGTGTTAGCTGTCAAGCTGGGCACCATTGTAATCTAAGACATGAAGGGCTTGTTTACTCTTGCTTTGCTGTTTGAAGCATGATAACCGTTTGGATCACTCTTCAGAAAGCAATAGACAGGCAGTGAGGAGGCACTGCATTGCCTCTTCACCACCCATTTTAACCCCCTAAATATCAGACAACAGCATGTATTTCCATGGTTGCAGCACAGCCCCATTCATTTGAAGATGGGGTATAATTCCTGCTGCAGCATGTGTAAACCCCTGGCCACAGCTTCAGCAGCAAAAGGGGATCATTTTAGGGGCAGTAAAGACACTCAGGGTTTTACCGCCCCTCAATTGCAAGTGTAAACAAGGCCTAAAAGACAACTCTCGCTTAAAACTGCTTAATTACAAATAGGGATGGGGTCAGGCGTGTTCGGATTGTAGTCCCAACCCACCTAAGCAAATCCCACCAGGAAGCAGTCACTGCACACTGCCAAAAATAGGCAGCGTGTGTCTGTGCAGCTGGCCAGGAAATGCCTCACTGCCTATAGATGAGCTCTGGCCTCCAAACTTCCACTTAGCACTATTTTTTAGTTCACTTGGCTGTGGGTCATTCCCCGCATCACACCTAAATAAAGAGGCAGGGTGCTGGTGACTTGAGTGCCCTTATATAGACACCTGTCTATATTTAGTCAACATCATTGGTGTCGCTAGGGGGTGGCTACTGGGGCTAGAGCCCCGAATCTGGGGCCCATAGCCCCGAATCTCTAGTGCAGGGGTCGGCAACCCACAGGTCGCACCCGGCCCGCCACCGCTGAATACGGGCACCCCGCCTGCCATTGCTGATTACGGGCACCCGGCCTGTGGACATTTTCACCGCTGTCCTCTTCATTGGACAGGAGTAAACATTTTACATTAAACAGCAGGTGATTGGTTGCCGGATGATCCTAGCAACCAATCACCAGCCTGTTAATGTGAAAAGTTGACTTCGGTAGTTCCCGCCCCCATCCAGCCCTGTGATCCTGATCTCTGATGCTCTGCTCGCTGTACACCTGTGTAAGGTAGGAGAGTACCTACACAGTGTGTGTTTGTGTGGTGGGGGGTGCAGGGGACAGAGAACACCATAGTGGGGGGTGCAGGGGCAAAAGACACTATAGTGGAGTAGGGGGTGCAGGGGACAGAGGATACTACAGTTGGGGGGGTTGAAGGGGACAGAGGATACTACAGTTGGGGGGGGGGTTGCAGGGGACAGAGGATACTAAAGTGGAGTGGGGGGGTGCAGGGGTCAGAGGATACTACAGTGGGGGGGGGGGGGTTGCAGGGGACAGAGGATAGTACAGTGGGTTGAGGGGTGCAAGGGACATAGGATACTACAGTGGGGTGAGGGGTGCAGGGGACAGAGGATACTACAGTGGGGAGGGAAGTGCAGGGGACAGAGGATACTACAGTTGGGGGGGTTGAAGGGGACAGAGGATACTACAGTTGGGGGGGGGGGGTTGCAGGGGACAGAGGATACTAAAGTGGGGTGGGGGGGTGCAGGAGACAGAGGATACTACAGGGGGGGGGTGCAGGGGACAGAGGATACTACAGTGGGTTGAGGGATGCAGGGGACATAGGATACTACAGTGGGGTGAGGGGTGCAGGGGACAGAGGATACTACAGTGGGGAGGGGAGTGCAGGGGACAGAGGATACTACAGTGGGGTGCAGCAGACCGAGGATACTACAGTGGGATGCAGGGGACAGAGGATACTACAGTGGGATGGGGGGTGCAGGGGACAGAGGATACTACAGTGGGATGCAGGGGACAGAGGATACTAAAGTGGGGTGGGGGGTGCAGGGGACAGAGGATACCACAGTGGTGTGGGGGGTGCAGGGGACAGAGGATATCACAGTGGTGTGGGGGGTGCAGGGGACAGAGGATACTACAGTGGGGTGGGGGGTGCAGGGGACAGAGGATACTACAGTGGGGGGGGGGGGTGCAGGGGACAGAGGACACTATAGTGGGGTGCAGGGGACAGAGGACACTACAGCGGGGGGTGCAGTGCTGGGCACAGGTGAGGCTGCATTGCTGGGCACAGCTGGGCCCTGCATTCTTTATGTAGCGCACTGAGTCCTGGTGCTCTCTGGGGACCCAGATGTAAGGGGGAGGCTCTCTGGGGACTCTAATGTAAGGAAGGGGCTTTCTGGGTACCCTGATGTACGAAAGGGGCTTTCTGGGGACCCTGATGTAAGAAACGGATTTTCTGGGGACCCTATTGTAATGAGGGGGGCTCTGGGTACCCTGATGTAAGTAGGGAGGCTCTCTAGGGACCCTGATGTAATGAGGGAGGCATCCACATTCAGATATGTAATGATATGTATACATACAGTATCTGACAAAAGTGAGTACACCGCTCACATTTTTGTAAAAAATGTATTATATATTTTCATGTGACAAGACTGAAGTGATTCCACTTTGCTATAATGTAAAGTAGTGAGTGTACGGCTTGTATAACCGTGTAAATTTTCTGTCCCCTCAAAATAACTCAACACACAGCCATTAAGGTCTAAATCGCTGGCAACAAAAGTGAGTACACCTCTAAGTGAAAATGTCCAAATTTGGCCCAATTAGCCATATTCCCTCCCCGGTGTCATGTGACTCATTAGTGTTACAAGGTCTCAGGTGTAAATGGGGAGCAGATGTGTTAAATTTGGTGTTATCGCTTTCACACTCTCATACTGGTCACTGGAAGTTCAACATAACACCTCATGGCAAAGAACTCTCTGAGAATCTGAAAAAAAGAATTGTTGCTCTGCATAAAGATGGCCTAGGCTATAAGAAGATTGTCAAGACACTAAAACTGAGCTGCAGCACAATGGCAAAGACCATACAGCAGTTTAACCGAACAGGTTCCACTCAGAACAGGCCTCGCCATGGTCGACCAAAGAAGTTGAGTACACGTGCTCAGCATCATATCCAGAGGTTGTGTTTGTGAAATAGACGTATGAGTGCTGTCAGCATTGCTGCAGAGGTTGAAGAGGTGGTGGTGGAGGGGGGGGGGTCAGCCTATCAGTGCTCACACCATACGCCGCACACTTGATTAAATTGGTCTGCATGGCTGCCGTCCCAGAAGGAAGCCTCTTGTAAAGATGATGCACAAGAAAGCCCACAAACAGTTTGCTGAAGACAAGCTAAGGACATGCATCACTGGAACCATGTCCTGTGGTCTGATAAGACCAAGATAAACTTTTTTGCTTCAGATGGTGTCAAGTGTGTGTGGTGGTAACCAGGTGAGGAGTACAAAGACAAGTGTGTCTTGCCTACAGTCAAACATGGTGTGGGAGTGTCATGGTCGGGGGCTACATTAGTGCTGCCGGCACTGGGGAACTAAAGTTCATTGAGGAAACCATGAATGCCAACATGTACTGTGACATACTGAAGCAGAGCATGATCCCCTCCCTTCAGAGACTGGGCTGCAGGGCAGTATTCCAACATGATAACGACCCCAAACACACCTCCATGACGACCACTGCCTTGCTAAAAAGAAGCTGGGGGTAAAGGTATTGGACTGGCCAAGCATGTCTCCAGACCTAAACCCTATTGAGAATCTGTGGGGCATTCTCAAACGGAAAGTGGAGCACAAGGTCTCTAACATCCACCAGCTCCGTCATTATAGAGGAGTGGAAGAGGACTCCAGTGGCAACCTGTGAAGCTCTGGTGAACTCCATGCCCAATAGGGTTAAGGCACTGCTGGAATATAATCGTGGTGACACAAAATATTGACACTTTGGGCCCAATTTGGACATTTTCACATAGTGGTGTACTCAGTTTTGTTGCCAGCAGTTTAGACATTAATGGCTGTGTGTTGAGTTATTTTGAGGGGACAGCAAATGTATAGGTTATACAAGCTTTACACGTACTACTTTACATTGTAGCAAAGTGTTATTTCTTCAGTGTTGTCACATGAAAAGATATAATAAAATATTTACAAAAATGTGAGGGGTGTACTCACTTTTGTGAGATACTGTATATTATACACACACACACGTATATTATATACATGTGTATTCCCCCCCCAAGCGTACGACTTTCTTTACTTCGCTGCTATGGGCTCTAGCCTCAGATCTTTTGTAGACCTAGCACCACCCCTGGTCAACATCATTGGTCCATATTTTAGTCATATTGGGGGAACCTATGACATCAAAAAGGTTACTACAGATACTCCTCTCGGGCTTACGACCAGCTCTCCCCACCCGAACAACACGCTATACATCATTGCATTGTACAGGACAGAATTTTAGTTAGTGTCCTATACTTATGCAAATTTAAACAACGCTATTGAGCTGGAGTTTTGTGTTTAGACCTTTTTTTTCACAATACAGTATAGTACAGTAGTCAAGAATGCTTAAAATATTGGTTACTCAAGGTGGCCGCATTTGCGGATGATCTGATTTTCTTCCTAACGGAACCCCTCACCTCCCTGCCAAACCTGCTCCAGTCCTTGCAAGAGTGTGGCTCTCTTTCTTTTTTCAAAATTAATCTCTCCAAATCTTCCGCTCTCAACGACACGGTGGACAAGGATATTGTCAAGTCATTGAGTTCAGGGTTTCCCCTCCACTGGGCAACTAACTCTTTACACTATTTGGGAGTTGACATTACCTCTGACCCCTCCTGTATTCACCGAACTTTGCTCTACTACTTATCCATCTTAGAGCGGATCTCCTCCATTGGCACACACTCACATTAACATGGTTTGACCGCTGCAACGCCCTCAAGATGACTATGTTGCCGAGGGTGTTGTACTTGTAGGCGCTCCCCATCCGCTTCCTTCCAACATTTTTTAAGCGAGTTAGCTCTTTGTATCGAGACTTCATATGGTCTCATCGCAGGCCCCGTCTCAGACTTAGGCCCCTTTCACACTGGGGCGGGAGGTGCGTCGGCAGTAAAGCGCCGACGCTTCGCCGTCATTTTAGCGGCGGTATCCGGCCGCTATTGGGGCGGTTTTACCCCCGCTAGCTGCCGAGAAAGGGTTAAAAACCACCGCAAAGCGCCTCTGCAGAGGCGCTTTGCCAGTGGTATAGCCGCGCTGCCCCATTGATTTCAATCGGCAAGAGCGGTGAAGGAGTAGTGCATACACCGCTCCAAAGATGCTGCTAGCAGGACTTTTTTTCCCATCCTGCTAGCGCACCGAGAGTTTTCACACTGGAGAGACAGCAGCGGCTGTTTCGGGTCGGTTTGCAGGCGCTATTTTTAGCGCAATAGCACCTGCAAACCGCCCCAGTGTGAAAGGGGTCTTAAACTTCTCTCTCGCCCTAAGCATAGAGGAGGAGTGGGCCTCCCTGATGTGAAAGCCTACTACAGGGCGACACATCTCACAAGATTGGTAGATTGGCACTGCCACACGGAGGCAAAACACTGGTTGGCCATGGAAATGGAAGACTCCAATGGAACAGCTAAGAGTTGGCCGTGACTTACCTTACCTCTGCCCAAAGCCCTCACAGATCATCCCACCTTAGGCAGCACACTGTTCGTGGCTAGGGACCCCTTCCAACATTCTACAGTGACGCCATCACCCTGCCCCATGGTACCGATTCTAGGCAATATGGAATTTGCACCCGGCCTGCAGAACCCTCACTTCCAACGACTGGCGGCGAGCAGACGGCTTAATCTCTGTGACTTTGTGGGTCCAGATGGCCAACTCTCCTCCTCTGTTGGGGTGTCTGCCACGGACCCTCCGTTGGACTCCTGAGTGGTCTCCAGCTGCATACTTTTCTTTGCAGGTGTTCACGGATCCGTGGCATTTCTCTACAGCTTACGAAATTGGAAAACATTTGGGACACCTGCTCCTCCAACCCCAACCCCCCCCCCCCCCATTTTTTTCCCCTCTTGGATATTTAGTCTAGTTGTGGGTCATACTTTTTGAATGTTGCTTATGTCGTCATTCACCTCAATCCCAAATCAATGTCGCATTTATGATCCAACTGGCCATCAGGATGCCCTGCATCCCGATATTGTACAATTTTTTTTATAAAATACAGTTTGACATTTTTATGTTTTTATGCTGGGGTCACCCTTATAGTTACTTGTAAGTTCCCCCAGCTCTAACCGCTGTCAACGAATTCTGAAACCGTAATATTTCACGTGCTCATCTGTACTGTGTATTGCTGGGTCAGTTGATATGTAAATTTGTTTCTGTGACCCTCTTTTTTGTTACCTGATCATATCAAATGTTTTATGTCATCTACTTGGGTTGTAAACTGTACCCTCTTTGGAAAATAAAGGAATTAAACAAACATTTTTTGATTACTTGTGGCTCCTTATTTAACAACCAATTCATTTACCGACCTGGTTGTTGGAAATGAACCTGGTCATTGAGTGAGTACCTGTATTTCGTTGTGAAATTAAAGGGGGGTTCCAGACGGAAATTTTTTTTTAAAAGTCAGCAGCTACAAGCACTGTAGCTGCTGACTTTAAATAAGCACACGTACCTGTATTGGGTGCCTGCGATGTCGGCCGACTCGTCCCTCGGCTCCCAGGTCCCGGCACCGCCATCCTAACTAAGGGAAACAGGCAGTGGAGCCTTATGGCGAGTCGCGCAGCGCTTTGTGAATGGGACGCAATGTGTTGTGGGACACACACAGTTCCCATAACACACCGCGCCCCATTCCCCAGAAGACAACGCGGGGAGGAGAAGACAGAACATCACCGCGGAGTAGGAAGAGGCAGATTAGGAAGACTGCCTAGCAACAGCTATTTCAGGTGAGTTAAAAAAAAATTTTTTTCCTCCAATTTTTTAGGGAATTTTTGATGCAATTTTTTTTTTGTGGTGGACCTCCACTTTAAAATAGTGGCTTCAGTTGCCTTTCCCAACCTTTGGCCTTAACTCACACCTCACTATTGGTGAGTGAAGCCAAGGGTCATGAAACAATCAGGAAGTTAAAGAAGGATTGGGCCTAAACAAAGGCTTTATAAACTAAAGTTGGAGCGTGCATATTAGAGTGTCTGGGTGTCAGGGATTCTGGCTGTTCTAAGGATTTTAAAGTAGAACTATAGGCAAAACTTTTTTTTTTCATCTTGGATAGAGTACGAGAAGATCATAACCCCTGTCAGTTTATTTTTTTGCCATCTGTGTCCCATGTGGGGGGGGGGGGGGGGATTTACCTTCACTTCCTGTCCCATAGCCAAAACAGGAAGAGAGAAAAAATCCATGCAAATTAAAAGGAATTTCTTGGGGACCCCCAGGTCGCCAGAACTAGTTTCCCCACTGGAAGATTTCCCCTTTATTACTTTTATGGGGACAACCCAAAATTTGGGATTTACTTTTACTTTTGATGATAATTGTAACCAGAACAAATAGAGAGGGTGAATCTCCCGAATGGGGACAGGAGTAGCAATAAGAACTGACAGATGTTCTAATCCCTCTACACTCCAAAATGAAAATAGAAGGTTTTGCCTTTAGTTGTACTTTAAGGAGACACTGGGCCACTTATTTCAACAACAGTCTTCCTATAGGATAACATGTGAATTTTTTACACGTTATTTACTGGTAAAAGCCTCCCTTATGTACACATCAAAAAGCCCAGAGACTGCTGCTGGGACTGTGATTTTGGATGTGATATCAGCAGCCTCAGAGCAGTCACTAAAGTTACACTCTATAGTATTCCCCTTGGCTCCTTCCCAGGCAGCCACATAAAAAGTTTTGTAGGAAGGTGAAGCAAGGGGCAGGGGAGCTGGCCCAGGCCACTATAACTATTCACTGATCAGCAATAGCATTATGAGCAACCTACTATAACCCATCAAGACATGGACTTCACTAGACCTATGAAGGTATGCTGTAGTATCAGATCCTTTAAGTCCTGTAAGTTGTGAGGACTTGTTTTTCCAGCACATGCCCAAGCCAACACCTCAAACTCGTTGCTGCGTTCTTTATACTATTCTTGAATTCGACAGATCACACCACCCTTTTCCACTGCTCTCTGGTCCAATTCTGATGTTTTAACCACTTGATGCACAGTCAAATACATTCAAGTCAATGTGTTCAAGCAGTTTTCAGCCAGCAATGCCTTACATTGTAAAAGTCACCCTAACGGCTAATTAGGCACTGAATCACTGTTACAAGCGGCAGGAGGGGGTCGCTCCCCTTGTACGATCAGGGAGCCTAGCACTGAAGCAGGCGGTTCTGCCGGCTGGTCATACAGTTGATTAGGGTCTAAGAGACTGGAAGCTACAAGCATTTCGTCACTTCCGGTTAGGGAAAATCTAAACAGAGCCATTTTTTTCTGGAAAGCATGAAGTCAGACCCCAGATGTCTTCCACAAAAAGAGGACCTGTCGTGCTTTATTTTTATCAATGTTTACATTTCTTGTTATAGCAATAAAGTGAAAAAAAAAAGTTGCAGTGTAAAAATAATTGTATTTTTAAAGAAAAATAATAATAAAAATAATTTTTTAACCCTTTCACTGCCAGGTCCGTACGCCGTACAGACCTACAGAATTGCCCGCAGGTGGCCAAGTCCGTACGGACTCATTTCTCCCTCTGCTATAAGCTCATGGTCACTTCAATGACCATAAACTTATAGCAGAATCTGCTGAATAATTCTATAACTCTGATCAGCGAATTACAACCCCTAATGTGACACCCCCCCCCCCACGGCCGCTTCCCTGTCCCCTGCCTCTCCACCTCCCGCCACTAACTTCAAGATAAAACTACTCCCCCCACTCTCCTTTACTATCCCCTTCACCCCCCCTTCTTCCACCCCAGCACCGATTTACGTCCTCCCCCACACCCGATCCGACCCCCCCCAGCAAACCCAATCCCCTGCAGCTACCATCATTAGCCAGCATCTCTCCTCTTTCACTCCCGCCGGTTTCAGGTGCTGCATGGGGCTTGGAGGGGTATCCAGATGTATCCCCCCATTACTCAGATCACCCCACATACTGCCCCCTCACCCCCGATCCATGGCCGCTCTGAGCATCCTTCCCCTCCCGCCACTTCTCCCTGCACTGAGCACCAGCGAGCGCGGCAGGGAGAAGGGGGGAACGGTGCGGGTGGGGGGTGAAGTTGGGGCTTGGGGAGGCTTGGGAAACGTGTTTACCAAGCTCCCCCCCTGTAGTGTAGTGGGCACAGGTAGCGATCACTACAGATCGCTTCTAGATGTCCCAATGACAGCTGAGTGTTACTATATATCAGACTGACATTTTATGAACGAATGAGAAACGAATGATTCCTTATTTCATTCAAGTAAAGTGCTGCAGAGAAAGGGACTTTCTCTCTCTCAAAAAACACCTGTGCATCCCTGTGCGGGTAAACATGGCCCCCCCCATAGGCGTACACTTTAGTATGCCACTTGTAAACGAGACTTTAGTAGTAATTTAGCAGGAATTTTGTAAATTATGTTGTTTATGTGCACTATTAATGATTTCAGTGTATTTTTAGCAAAAATATTGTTTTGATAAACATTTGCGCAAATATCGCGCTGCCTTAAAAGTCAGTAGCACCTTCTTTTTATTCTACAGGCTATGTGCTTTCAGGAAATGTATGGTTTGGGGGGTCTTTTACAAATTCTGAAAGCTGCAAGTGAAAAAGGAAAACCTCCAGATTTTTTTAAGAAACTTTTGCTTACCTCCGATTTTCACTATTATTCAAAAAGGCACAATTTAAAATGTACAAATATGTGTTATTTATTAACTCAATACAGTTTAAGCTTTTATATTTAGTAGGAATTTAGCGGGAATTTTGTAAAATTTGAGGTGTTTGTATCTGCTAATAATGATTTTAGTGAAAATATTGCTTTGGTAAACATTTGCGCAAATATTGTGGGGCCTTAAAAATCAATAGCATCTTCTTTTCATTCTAATGGTCCTATGCTTTCAGAAAATATATGGTTTGGGGGGGGTCTTTCACAAATTCTTCAGATTTTTTTGAGAAATTTGTATATTTACATTTCTGCGAACGTTCGATTTTAACCATTTGGCAAAAAAGGCGCAATGTAAAAATTACAAATATTTGTTATATATTAACTCCATACAAGTTAAGCTTTTATATTTAGCAGGAATTTTGTAAAATTAGCTCTGTTTTTATCTGCTAATAATGGTTTTGGTGTATTTTTAGCAAAAATATTGTTTTTATAAACATTGGCGCAAATTCCACAGGGCCTAAAAAAAAAATCAGTAGCACCCTCTTTCTATTCCAGAGATCATACGCTTTCAAAAAATATATGGTTGGGGGGGGGGGGTCTTTTACAAACTCTGAAAGCTGTAAGCGAAAAATGGAAACCTCCAGATCTTTAGAGAAATTTTTGGGTATGTCAGCTTTTCACCATTTTGCAAAAAGATGCAATTTAAATTTGACAAATATTTGTTATTTAATAACTCCATACAGGTTAAGCTTTTATATTTTTGTAAAATTTTGTAAAATATTAGCTGTGTTTTTATCTGCTAATAATGGTTTTAGTGTATTTTTTGCGAATATATTGGTTTGATAAAAAATTGCGCGAATATTGCAGGGTCTAAAAAAATCAGTAGCGCCTTCTTTTTATTCTGGAGGTCATATGCTTTCAGAAAATATATGGTTTTGGGGGTCTTTCACAAATTCTGAAAGCTGTAAAGGAAAAATTAAAACCTTTAGATTTTTAGAGAAATTTGGATCTTTCCACTTTTGCGTCTGTTCAATTTTCACCATTTCGCAAAAAGGTGCAATTTAAAAGCTACAAATATTTGTTCTTTATTAACTCAATACAGGTTAAGCTTTTATATTTAGTAGGAATTTTGTAAAATTTGCTGTGTATTTATCTGCTAATCATGATTTTAGTGGATTTTAAGCAAAAATATTGTTTTGATAAACATTTGCGCAAATATCGTGGGACCCTAGAAATCATTAGCACTTTCTTTTTATTCTACTGGTCATGTGCTTTCAGAAAATATATGGTTTGGGGGTCTTTTACAAACTCTGAAAGCTGAAGTGAAAAATAAAAAAGCAAAGGAAAAGTTACAAAAATGGTCTGGCCACCTGAATGTACAAAATGGAGCACAGGGCCTGGCAGCGAAAGAGTTTAAGCATCCCCGTTCCCCAGAGGTGAACACATATGTAGGTTTCAAATGCATATATAAATGGTGTTCTCACAACTCATGTGAGGTATTACTACGAACGTTACAGTGAGAGCAATAATTCTAGCACTATACCTCCTTTGTAACTCTAAACTAGTAACCTGTAAAAATGTTTTAAAGTGTTGCCTATTGAGATTTTAAGGTAAGGAGCGTGTGTTTTTTTATATCGTGACATTAGGTATCCATTTACTTGGCATAACATCTTTTATATTATACCAAACATTTGGCTGTATATGGTGTTTTTTTGCATTGAAATTCATTAAGGTGTATTTGCTAAACAAAAGATTGCGTTTGATAAACCCCTGCTCAAATACCATCTGACAGAAAAAATTGCAACGATCACCATTTTATTTTCTAGGGCCTCTGCTAAAAATATATAATGTTTGGGGGTTCTAAGTAATTTTCTAGCAAAAAAAAAAATACAGATTATAACGTGTAGGAGAGAATTGTCAGAATAGGCCAGGTCTTCAAGTGGTAAAAACACACTGATTAAAATACATGCATATACATGGTACAAAAATAAAATACAAACACAAAAAAAAAAACTCTAGGTAAAAAAAGCAAACAATGTGCTCACGTTTTCTTTTCACAATCATGGATTTCACTTTTCGGCCATGATCGATGACTCTCTCACTTTTCCAAGAAAATCTGCAAGCAGAAAAGAAAACAGATCAACAAGATGTATAGAAGAGCACAAAAACCAAGGCAACATAAAGTGAAGACAAGAGAATGAACGCCTTTGAAAGAAAGATCTAAGGAGAGATAAACATTTACTTCATAAGGGTGTTCATAGATAGGGAGATATTTGCTGCGGAACCGTAGAACTGGGGAAAAAAGGGGGGGGGGGGGGAGTATGACAAGGCCAGGAAATGATATAAAGGAGACACAAGAAGCATAATCAACAGGCATTCTAATAGTCTATAGATACAGATGCCAGGCACAGCAAAGACAACACAACATGCAACTACCTGGCTCGTTCCTCATCCAGTTTCTGCTGTACTTCTTTCATACACAGATCCATTGTTTCATACCAATTTCTGAAGTCAAACACCGGCTGAAGCCCTGACATTTATAAAAGAAGACAGATGTAATCAGAGCACAGGAAAGACCTCTACAAAAACAAAACGGGCAGTATATAACTATATACTAAGGAAAAGGGGTTGATTTACCAAAACTGGAGCGTGCAAAATCTGGTGCAGCTGTATATGGTAGCCAATCAGCTTCTAACATCAGCTTGTTTAATTAGACCCCTTCCACACGGGGCAGGCTCCAATGGTGTCCGCCTACTCAGCAGGGAATCTGTTCGCTGATCCCCGCTGAGAAGGCGGATGGCTGGGCCGTGTCCGCTTTGCTTATGCAGAATGGACACAGGCGCAGCCCGCTCTTCTTTATAAGTGGTCAGATGTAAACAGACCGCCTGTCTGTTTACACCCGACTGCCATCTGATCCACCAGACAAAATGGGGAATGATTTCCCATCCATCTGTTTTCAGCGGACAGGATCGGATGTCAGCAGGTGTCAACAGACATGTCTATTGACACCCGTCGCTCCATAGAGGAGACTGGAGGGTCTGATCGGGTTGTCTGAAAAACTGACAGGCAGACTCTATCGGTCCACTAGTGTGAAAGAGGCCTAAAGCGTTGACAAAAAAAAAAAAAAAAACGCTGGAAGCTGATTGGTTTCTATGCAGAGCTGCACCAGATTTTGCACTCTCTAGTTTTAGTAAATCATCCCCAATGTCAGCACTGGGATCCATCCTAGTTTCAATATTTTATAATATAAAAATATAATTTTTTCATCACACTTGCCTGTAAAATCCTTTTCTTTGGGTATATCATGGGACACAGAGTCAGGCTAATATTCATTACCTGCTGGGTTATACTTCATCTCCAGGTGAATGGACAATGGTAGACCAAAAGTCTTTAGACAGGAAGTGATCCCCTATATAACCCCTCCCATACAGGAAGTACTTCAGTTTGGTAGCAAGCACTGAATCCTCAAAAGAGGGGAGAGACCTCTGTGTCCCATGATGTACGCAAAGAAAAGGATTTTACAGGCAAGTATGACAAAAAAAAACGATTTTCTTTTTCATAGATCATGGGACACAGAGTTAGGCTAATATTCACTACCTACTGGGATGTCCCAAAGCAATAGCCTTGAGGGGAGGGAGACACCCTGCCAAACAACAGCCATCAGACCTTATATGGCAGCCCGCAGTACACTGCGGCCGAAAGCCGAATCCTCGGCTGCTCGAACATCCACTTGATAAAATTTTGTAAATGTATGTACTGAAGACCAGGTTGCAGTCTTACAAATCTGAGCCACAGATACCTGATGGCGAAAAGCCCAGGAGGTTCCTACACCCCTGGTAGAATGAGCTCTCAACCTAAAGTGAGGAGCTTTACATTTCAGACCATACGCCTGAATGACCAATTGGCGTACCCAATTGGCAACGGAAGCTTTGGAAGCTGCCTGCCCCTTCTTGGGTCCTTTTGGTAAAACAAAAAAGGAGTCTGATCCTCGGCTCTCCGCAGATCTAGACAAATAAACCTTCACTGCCCGGACAACGTCCAAGGAATGCAGTCGTCTCTCTTCTGCCGAACGAGGCTGAGAGAAAAAAGAAGGCAAAATAATGTCTCAATTTAAATGAAAGGCTGACACCACCTTTGGCAAAAAAGGATGGAACAAGTCGTAACACAACCCTGTCGTGGTGAAGGATCAAGTACAGTTCCCTGCATGAAAGGGCCGTCAAATCTGACACCCTCTGATGGCCATCAGAAAGGCTAGCTTGCGTGACAGCAAGTCTAATGGAATTTCCTTGATAGGTTCAAATGGTTGTTTCTGTAACACAGACAGCACCAAGTTCAAGTCCCAAGGACACATAGGTGACCTAATGGGGGGAAGCAAACGAGTTGCATAAATGTTCGGACCAGCGAATGGGAGGCTAAAGGCCTTTGGAAGAATACTGACAGGGCCAAAATCTGACCTCTGATTGTACTCAAAGCCAATCTGATTTCCACAGCTGACTGTAGAAAAGAGAATTCTCCCAATCACGTATTTCCGAGGATGACATTTTTTGGCTTCACATCAAGCAATACAAGTCTTCCAGATCTTCCCATTGACCGCTTTTGTACCATTCACTAGGGTAGACACCACTGGTCCCGGGATGCCACGGTCCTTTAACACCCTGGCTTCAATAGCTATGCCATCAAATTTATAGAGTGTAAATTGGGGTGGAATATAGGACCTTGAGACAGTAGATCAGGGCGACGTGGAAGCGTCCATGACCCGTCTATTGTCACACAATCTCCGGGAACCAGGGCCTTCTGGGCCAGGCTGGTGCCACCAGAATGACTGGAACCCCCTCTCTCCAAATCCTGTGCAACAAATGTGGAAGGAGAGGGATCAGAGGGAAAGCATAAATCAAAGAGTACTGGCTCCATGGAACTACAAGAGCATCTGCTCCAATTGCTAACGCTGGAAAACGCTGGCAAATTTCCTGGAACAAACCTGCGTGTAGGGACCATTCCCTCGGGCTGATTTGCTAGCGGCTGAGATAATCTGCCTTCCAGTTCTCTGCTCCTGGGATATGGACTGCCGATAGAATCGGCACATGTCCCTCTGCCCAGACTAGTATGTGGTTCACCTCCTTCAGAGCTGAAGGACTCCTAGTACCGCCTTGGTGGTTTACATAGGCCACTGCAGTGGCATTGTTGGACTGAACCCTGATAGGACAGTCCTGAAGCTCCACCGTCTAGAACGGTAGGGCCAGACAAACTGCCCGTAATTCCAGGACGTTGATGGGCAGGATCTGTTCTGTCCTTGACCATTTCCCCTGAGCTGTGAGCCCCTCTGGGGTCGCTCCCCAGCCTGAGAGACTGGCATCTGTAGTGAGTACTCTCCAAGGTACCGAAGGATTTTCCCTTTCGCAGGTTCTGATCCTGCAACCACCAGTTTAGGCTAAAGCATGCCTGAGGAGATAAGAACATTGGAGAATCCAGGGCTTGTCCTCTTCTGTTCCAAGCCAAGAAGATGTCTTATTGTAAAGACCTGGAATGTAACTGGGCATAGGGCACTGCCTCAAAAGAGGACACCGTCCTCCATAGAAGGCTCATACAGAGCCGAATGGAGGGTTGTTTGGTGCCCCTTATCTGACGCACCTGATCCTTCAGGGCACAGATCCTTATGGGTGGCAAAAATAACTTTGCTTGGACCTTATCTAGGATCAGACCTAAATACTTTAGACTTCGAGTTGGATTCAAGGTTGACTTTTCGGTATTTATGATCCAGCCTAAGCTTTCCAAATGCAGCACTGTGCATGTTATGCTCTGTTCTAGAGCCTGTAGTGGGCGATCTCTCAGCAAGAGGTTGTCCAGATACCCGAGCACCAAGATCCCTTGGGCCCTTAAAAGACCCAGTACTGGTACTAGGACCTGTTAACACCCAGAGAGCTGTAGCAAGCCAAAGGTTAGAGCCACAAACTGAAAATGACGTTCCTCTACTGCAAATCGCAGGAACCTCTGATGAGGCTGAAAGATAGGCACGTGTAAATACGTGTTTTATATCGATGGAGGCTAAAAAGTCTCCCATCTGGAGTGAGGCTACTAGGATCTTGGGTCAGGGATCTTGGGTCCAAATTGGGCCTTGTGTCCCAGTTTGGTTTTTGAACCGTAAACAGGATTGAATAAAACCCTGCGCCCCTTTCGGATACAGGAACCTCTACAATCACTCCTTGATGCACTAAATGATGTAGTGCCTGAAGCAATAAGTCTCTTTTTGGAGGATTCAAGGAAATGCTGGATCTTAGAAACCTCTGAGGGGAAACCCCCCGCAACGCCTGCTTGTAACCGCGGGATATAGTTGAGGTGACCCACTCGTCCTGAACTTTTGTCCTCCAAATGTCCGCAAAGTGCAGCAGCCTTCCCCCCACCCGATAGAGTGGGGGCGTCCCTTCAAAAGGAGGGCTTGGTGCTGGTTTAGAAGATTTTTGGACCCAGGACCTTGTGGCTTGCCCCTGGCTCTAGCACCCTGTTGGCAACGGAACTGCCTTGGCGTTGAGACACTTGAGCAAGCAGTCCCTGAGGTTTTAAACAAGGGACTCCTGCTGCTTTTCTTCACAGGAAGTAGAGAGCTCTTCCCTCTGGAAATCTTTTGGATATACTTGTCCAAATAATCACCAAACAAATGTTCCCCATGAAAGGGGAAACCTGCCAATAACTTTTTAAAAGGAAGCTCGGCTGACCAGTTCTTAAGCCACAAAAGTCTGCATATATGTACAGATAAGAGAGCCAAACGAGAAACCTGCTGTATTGAATCTTTTAAAGCATCAACGGCAAAACACACCGCTCAAGGAATATCTGTCCTATTTACAGCCAGATCATCCTCCCGGTTAGGCCTGTCAGACCGTCTGACCTGATCCTTTACGGACTAGCAGATACCAATTGCTGCAACAGCTGGCTGAATAGCTGAACTGGCCAAAGAAAAGAAAGCCTTTGATAATGACTCCAATTTCTTGTCAACAGGGTCTTTCAAGCCCTGTGCGTTATCTACCGGACAAGTTAAGTTCTTGTTTAAGGAAGAGACTGCTGCATTTATGGCTGGCATGCTCCACTTCTTAACAAATTTTTCATCCATGGGATAAAAAAGGGAAAACCTCTTAGGAGGAACAAAAATCATGTCAGGGTGTTCCCAATCAGCATACACCGCCTGTTTCAACAGAGGATGTAAGGGGAAAGCCTGTGTGGCCTGAAGAGGTCTCAGGGACCCCAAAGAGGACCAGGGGGGCTCAGTAACCTCTGCAAGAGGCAACTTAAAGGCAGAACAAACCATCTCGGTAAGAGTCAGGATCAAAAGCCTCTGCCCCTGAGTCAGACATCAATTGGATATCATCTTGTCCAGATTGCTCGGAAGCAGACTCATCCACCAGGCCCTCCCCAGAATCCTGAGCTTTTAGCTCTTCCCCATCCTCAACCCATTCCTGCTCCAAACTAGGAGGCTCCGGGGAGGGGGATCTGTCACACTTCTTGCCACCCTGCGGGATGGAGGCAATTATGCCAGCAATCCTGTGCTCTAACCCGGCTAGGGCTGAGAACAGTTCATCCTTGGTGATAAAGGGTGAAGCAGCAGCTTTGACTGTAGGCACAATACCAGATAGGTGCAGCAGTTTAAATTGCCCGGAAGCCTCTGGTCTTTCAGGGGATACAGCACTAGGGATACGACTAGGTTCATCAGGAACTGACGATATAGGTATGCCCCTCCGTGTAGTGTTAGTCCCGCTCCACTTTTTTGAAGACATTTACCAGCCACAAAAAGAGTACCTGGGTGTAGTATTAACACACCTCAGAAGGGAGGCCCTTTAATAGAGCTCGCCAAGCCCCTATGCAACAACCCTGCTAGGCCCCTTTAGCCCGCCAAGGAACACCTGGTGACTCACGTGACACGGGTAAGGAGAAATGAGCTGCTGCAAATGCCTGGTTCAGAGCCTGCTCTGTGTCCCACAGCTGCCTTCTGGAAGCACTGCATGCTTGTATTACACAGCTTGAATAAGCTGGCTGTGCGCCGGAACGTCCCGTGTATGCGTGCACACGCACATGCAAAGTCCCGGCGAATGGGTGTAGCTGTATTCGCGTATGATACAAATCTTTGTACGCCCAGATAAAGGCTATGGCGCACGTGTGGTGAAGCTGCGTGCGCCACGGCCACCAAACAAACTATTGAGCACAGCGGCGCTCTTGCGAATGCATGTGCGCCATGGCGAACCAAGGCAAAATGGCGCACCGTCGTGCGCCATCATACAGGTAAAAAAAAAAAAAAAAACAGCAAGACACAAGCAAAAAAGGTACACTTTGCAAATACCCACAGCTAGCCCAAAACTCCCCCGTATGGTCACCACACACAGGTGTCCAGCCTCTAGCTAGTTTGACTGATTGTTACACTCACTGGGATACCCCACAATAAGTAAAGGGGTTTCTCTTACCCATCCAGGTGCAAGGCAGCTTAGTAAACTAAGATCCCAATCTTCACCCATCACAGTTGGTTCCTGTCACTTGAGGACCTTCAAGGACTGGGTACCCGTTTCATGTTTATGGTCCACTCTCTTGGACCTGTACAGCACCCTGCAGGAATACTTTAGCGCTGTGGTGTCCAGGATTCCACTTCGCAGGGTCCAGCGCCTGGAGGCAGCATTACAGACAAAACCTCACAGGATCTTGAGTCTTCATTGCGAGGCATTTATCTAAGCATATAGAGCCTGTGTCAAATGGATCCGATCGGTTAATCCCTTGATTCATTTAAGAACCGTTTGTGGGACAGGAGACCTGGAGCTCAGAGAGCTCAAACACTGTGCCATCCACCTTGCAGACACTGGTAAAAAACTAAAGTACTTCCTGTATGGGAGGGGTTATATAGGGGATCACTTCCTGTCTAAAGACCTTTGATCTACCAGTGTCCATTCACCTAGAGATGAAGTATAACCCAGTAGGTAATGAATATTAGCCCAACTCTGTGTCCCATGATGTATGAAAAAGAAAACACTTTTATGGGCTGAAACCATTAACTACTTCTCACCCAGCCAATGTACATAAATTACCGGGTGGGAGCCTCAGAACAGGTGCCCGCTTACTGCCGCACAACGGGATCAGGATATATGATACAGTGGGGATCGAAAGTTTGGGCACCCCAGGTAAAAATGTGTATTAATGTGCATAACGAAGCCAAGGAAAGATGGAAAAATCTCCAAATGGCATCAAATTACAGATTAGACATTCTTATAATATGTCAAAAAAGTTAGATTTTATTTCCATCATTTACACTTTCAAAATTACAGAAAACAAAAAAATGGCGTCTGCAAAAGTTTGGGCACCCTGCAGAGTTAATATCTTGTACTGCCCCCTTTGGCAAGTATCACAGCTTGTAAATGCTTTTTGTAGCCAGCCAAGAGTCTTTCAATTCTTGTTTGAGGTATCTTTGCCCATTCTTCCTTACAAAAGTCTTCCAGTTCTTTGAGATATCTGGGCTGTCTGTCACGCACTGCTCTTTTAAGGTCTATCCATAGATTTTCAATAATGTTGAGGTCAGGAGATTGTGAAGGCCATGGCAAAACCTTCAGTTTACTCCTCTTGATGTAATCCCCCGTGGATTTTGAGGTGTGTTTAGGATCATTATCCATTTGTAGAAGCCATCCTCTCTTTAACTTCAGCTTTTTCACAGATGGCATCAAGTTACCATCCAAAATTTGCTGAAATTTTATTGAATCCATTTTTCCTTCTACTCGTGAAATGTTCCCTGTGCCACTGGCTGCAATACAACCCCAAAGCATGATTGATACACCCCCATGCTTCACAGTTGGACAGAGGTTCTTTTCATTAAATTCTGTGCCCTTTCTTCTTCAAACGTACCTTTGCTCATTCCAGCCAAAAAGTTCTATTTTAACCTCATCGGTCCACAGAACTTGTTTCCAAAATGCCTCAGGCTTGTCTATATGTTCATTTGCAAAGTTCAAACGCTGATTTTTGTGGTGAGGACGTAGAAGAGGTTTTCTTCTGATGACTCTTCCATGAGGACCATATTTGTACAAGTATCTCTTTATAGTGGAATAGTGTACCACAAATCCAGTGTCTGCCAGATCTTTCTGGAGGGATCATGCAGTCAAACGTGGGTTTTGAATTGCTTTTCTCACAATCCTGCGAGCTGTTCTGTCTGATATTTTTCTTGGTCTTCCAGATCTTGTTTTAACTTCCACTGTTCCTGATGACTGCCATTTCTTAATTACATTCCGAACAGAGGATATTGACATCTGAAAACGCTTTGCTATCTTCTTATAGCCTTCTCCAGCTTTGTGAGCGTCAACTATTTTCAGTTTCAGTTTTCTAGACAACTGCTTAGAAGAACCCATGGTGCTGGTTGTTGGGGCAAGGTCAGATGAGTCTGGCCATTTAAAACCTTTGAGATTGACATCACCTGGTCTTCCCAGATGATGATTGAGAACAATCCACGACACTGGCAGGTCTCAGCTTTGCAAAGGGGGCAGTGCATGCTATAAATTCTGCAGGGTGCCCAAACTTTTGCAGACGCCATTTTTTTGTTTTCTGTAATTTTGAAAGTGTAAATGATGGAAATAAAATCTAACTTTTTTTGACATATTATAAGAATGTCTAATCTGTAATTTGATGCCATGTGGAGATTTTTCCATCTTTCCTTGGCTTCGTTATGCACATTAATACACATTTTTACCTCGGGGTGCCCAAACTTTTGATCCCCACTGTACATGTGATTGTCCCTCCCGATCATATGACAACTGTATCCAATCACAGCCTTCGGGGGGTGGGGGAGTCTGCAACCTCTGTGTCAAAAAACCCACAAAACATCTGTCACAGTGTCCCCGTGAACAATCGAACCAGTGCACAAAAACATCTGTCACAGTGTCCCCATGAACATCTGTCACAATGTCCCATGAACATCTGTATCAGTGCACAAAACACCTGTCATAGTGTCCCCGTGAAGATCTGTACCAGTGCAAAAAACATCTGCAAGAGTGCAATAGTTTTCCATTGTGACATCAACATCTGTCAGTGTCTGCCGGTGGACAATCAACATCTGTCATAGTTTTTCAAGTGAACAAAAACATCTGTTAGTGTACCAGTGTCCCACCAATAAACAGAACAAAAGGCGGACGCACACGTTGGTCCCGTACACATATGTAAACAGCGATTGCACCACATGTGAGGTATTTCTGCAAATGTCAGAGCAAGAGCAATAATTCTAGCACAAGACCTTCTGTGTAACTCTAAACTGGTAAACAATAAAAGATTTTTAAATACCAAAGTTTGGCACCATTTTACAAGCGTGCGCAATTTTAAAGCGTGATATGTTTGGTATCTATTTACCCAGCGCAACACCATATTTTACCAAAAAAATGGGTATTATATTTACTCTGTGTGCATTGAAATTCATTAAAATATATTTAAGCGTTAGTGTGTAAAATTGCGTTAGAAAACACGGGGTGTAGTTGCAAGTATGCCTATGTCGTGTGTGAGAAATAACTTGTTAATACGACGTTTCTGTTCTAAAAATAATTTCTCAATTTTCCAAAGAATTGTGGGAAAAAATTACAACTTGTCATGCCTCTTACTGAATACCTTGGACTGTCTACTTTCCAAAAAGGGGTCATTTGGGGGGTATTTGTACTGTCTTGACATGTTAGGACCTCAAGAAATTATAGGCCGTCAGTTTATCAGTTGTGATCAATTTTCAATGGATTGGTACCATAGCTTTCAGACTCTAAAACTTTCACAGACCAAATAATATACACTGATTTGGGTTATTTTTACCAAAGAAATGTAGCAGTATAAATTTTGGTCAAAATTTAAGAAGAAAAATTACTTATTTTCAAAATTTTATAACAAACTAAGAAAAATCTAATTTTTTTCAAAATTTTATTTGTAGAGCAAGAAATAAAAACCCCAGTGATGATTAAATACCACCAAAGGCTCCCACGCTCACACCCAAAGACACCATCTTGGCGTCTGATTGAAACACCTCTCAGAGACCCTGAAACAGCGGCAGAGATCAGCAGAGAACTTCGCTCCTATTTTGAAAACAATACTAGTTCCGTGTCTAATCCTCTCGGTGTGGTCAGCACACAAATGTTACCTCAGGGGAATCTTCATAAAACCTGGTCATGTGGCGAAGCAACGCCAACTCTGATGGACCTTTTGACAAAACTTTTTGGAGAGGCAACACAAAGTTCACCCTGACCGCACATTGGAAGCAGAGCTGCTTCGGACTAGAGAGGCGATCAGAGAGCTCTCCCTTTACAAGGCCAAACATGTCCTGCTCAAGGCTCGCCGCTCCTTTTATGAGTATGGAGATAAATGTTTGGCCATTTGCTGGCCAATGCATTGAGAGCAAAACGCACACAATCATACAACCCTGCTCTCTTGACCCCATCATGTTCCAAAATTCATGCTTCACCAGACCTGGCAGCTGCCTTTCGAGATTTCTACTCAAAGCTTTATAATTTAGACGCGGCACAGGCCGCTGGATCTTCAGCCCCCTCCCTCTCAAACATATGGGAATACCTTCAGGAGGCCAAACTTCCCTCTCTCACGGAAGCTGACCGGGAACTACTATCCCAACCTCTCCACATAGATAAGCTTGCAGATGCCATGGCAGACACACAGCCAGGGAAAGCCCCAGGCTTGATGGCTTTACGCTTCTGTATTACAAGACATTTCAGACACATCTAGCCCCCCAATTCATCACGGCCTTCAATGCCATACTGGAAGGACATAACCTCCCCCTGACATGCTGCAAGCTTCTATCTCTGTACTCCCTAAGCCCGGAAAGGACCCGTTGTTGTGCTCCAGCTACAGGCCCATTTCTCTTGTAAATGGTGACATCAAACTCCTCACGAAAATCATAGCCTCCAGGCTCAACAGTCTGATGCAACGCTTGGTTGCGCCCGACCAGGTGGGCTTCATACAGAGACGAGAAGCGAGAGAACACTATCCGGACATTGAACGTCATAGAGAAGGCTAGGAGGTCCAACACCCCTCTCTTACTCGTATCCTCCGATGCCGAAAAGGCTTTTGATAGGGTAGACTGGGTGTTTCTCCGGGAAGCACTCTGTTCTTTTGGAATGCCGAAGTCTATCTTAGACTGGATCTCTGCCCTCTATTCTAAACCCACAGCCACGGTACGGGTGAATGGGATGGACTCTGGCATCTTTGCGATCTCCAACGGTACTAGGCAGGGGTGCCCGCTTTCCCCTCTACTATTTGTCCTTTCCGTAGAGCCATTTCTTCGCCATGTAAAAGACAACCCAAATATTAGCAGAGTCCATTCTGACCACTATCAACACAAAGTAGCGGCGTACACGGACGATCTTTTATTTTTTATCATTAAACCTATAACATCCCTGAAAATAACACAATCAAGGTCAACTGTGTCTGTGATTTCACGCAAAACCTCTAAATGAGCTAAGTAATTAATAGAAAATGAGAAAATAAATACATTTGGTGATAATATACCAAAATTATAGATCCACCATTAATAACAATGATCTTATATATAGTTGTCCATAGGTGAATGAAACGTGACTTCAGTGCCGATCAATCAAGTGAAGTAATTAACTAAGTAATATAAATATAAGTGAAATGTGACATCAAAAGTGCAAGTGCGTTGATAGGAGATCTGGTGACTTTCGTGGTGTTGGATACCCACTAGGGGCTCCCAGAACTCTCCCCTTGTTGACACAATAAAAGTGCCTTTATGAATCCATTGAGAACTGTGCTCGTTCCAGTCCGATCGATGTTGTTGTTCTGATGCGTCTATGGGGAGGAGGCACAAAATAATCAAAAGGAGGGCACTCCAATAGGGTAATAACGTTATAGCCAAAGACTTTTATTAAAATTGTTTGCTTACATAAAAGTAGATGAAGTAGTGTTGAAACAGCGGTCTAAACAGCGTAATTTCAATCCCCGCTACGTCACTTCCGGTCCGCGCTAGTGTGTATGCGGTTACAGGGCCCTGTAGCTCTAGTCCTGCTCACTGAATTGCCGGCTTCTCATATTCACCGGCATTCCTGTTCAGGCTGTACTCCCAGGCTGTGTGTGGACCCTGGCTGTACTCCTCCTGCATCTGCTGTGACATCCTGTATGCAGGGGACTCTGAGTCTCCTTTGGGCTGGAAGCTTCAATCTTTATATGAGCACTTTATGTAAATGATACGATGGTGCCCTGAGGAAGTCATGTGATATAACGTAACGCGTAGGACGTAACCGGATACACACTAGCGCGGACCGGAAGTGACGTAGCGGGGATTGAAATTACGCTGTTTAGACCGCTGTTTCAATGCTATTTCATCTACTTTTATGTAAGCAAACAATTTTAATAAAAGTCTTTGGCTATAACGTTATTACCCTATTGGAGTGCCCTCCTTTTGATTATCCCCCATATGTGGAGTCCATATACCGGAGGGAGTGCCTCCTCCCCATAGACGCATCAGAACAACAACATCGACCGGACTGGAACGAGCACAGTTCTCAATGGATTCATAAAGGCACTTTTATTGTGTCAACAAGGTGAGAGTTCTGGGAGCCCCTAGTGCAGTGGTTCTCAACTCCAGTCCTCAGGACCCACCAACAGGCCAGGTTTGCAAGATAGCTGAAATACATCACAGGTGATATCACTTGCTGCTCAGTGATTGCTGTATTCTAGTCTGCAACTCCCCTAGGTAATACTGAAAATCTGACCTGTTGGTGGGTCCCGAGGACTGGAGTTGAGAACCACTGCCCTAGTGGGTATCCAATACCACGAAAGTCACCAGATCTCCTATCAACGCACTTGCACTTTTGATGTCACATTTCACTTATATTTATATTACTTAGTTAATTACTTCACTTACTTGATCGGCACTGAAGTCACGTTTCATTCACCTATGGACAACTATATATAAGATCATTGTTATTAATGGTGGATCTATAATTTTGGTATATTATCACCAAATGTATTTATTTTCTCATTTTCTATTAATTACTTAGCTCACTTAGAGGTTTTGCGCGAAATCACAGACACAGTTGACCTTGATTGTGTTATTTTCAGTTCATAGGTAGTGAGTGGTGTTCACTAAGGTTTGATTTTGCAGCATTACATACATAATTGTTACACGGTTTTCACTTTAGTAGCGCAGAAGTCTATCTTAGGATATTTCACTATAACATCCCTGCCTTTGTTGTTACAAGAATTGAAGCGCTATGGCAATCTCTCCAACTTTAGAGTTAACCTCCAGGAGTCGGAATCTCTGAACATTTCCGTACCGGACCGTACACTGACAGGTATACGACCCTTCTTCCCGTTTAAATGGGCCACCCGTTCTATTTAATACTTGGGTACCAGAATACCTGCAAATCCAAAGGATAGCTTTGCCCTGAATTTTCAACCCTTACTATCGACGCTCACTACAGATCTTAGGAGATGGGATCCCCTCGCTCTGTCTTGGTTCGGCCAATGTAATGTACTGAAGATGAACGCAATGCCACAGCTACTATATTTGCTACAAGCCTTCCCTGTCAAATTACCGCAAACTTTCTTTCACAAGGTCCGTTCGAGGTTTATTAAGTTCCTCTGGCGTGGTAGACACCCACGAATAGGTAGGACATTGCTGCTAATGCCGTAGCTGAGGGGAAGCATTGGATTCCCAGACCCTTAAAGGCTCCTATGCGCATCTCATTTCCTAGGATCCACAGGCTGGATACCTACAGGGACCTTGGTAGCAGGACAGGCACCCATCTCGTTGGATAGCTGGAGAGCGGGGCAGCTCTCCCACTTCCTCAGTACTCTACCCAAACATGCGCTCTTTTCTGGACAACTCCATTCCTTCAAAGTGCGAAAGAGACCTACAAACCACATTTACTACCCCACAGTAGGAACGCATACTCTTCTTCGCTCAAAAATCGTCACTTTGCAGCAAATATCAGGAAATTTCCTATAAGTTGACCTCACGCTGGTATCGCACCTCGGCTGTTTTGGCCAAAATATTTCCCAATCAATCTGACCATTGCTAACGTTGCGAACAACAAGCTGGCACTATTCTACACATTTTTTAGGAGTGCCCCAAACTACAAACTTTCTGGCAACCTGTCCTCCGACTCATCCACAAATTCACACACATTTCCTTAACCAATGACCCTGCTGCTGTGCTCCTCAACCTCACTCCCATGTCAAGAAAGCGATACCACAAATATCTCCTTAAACACCTCCTCAACGCTGCTAGAGCTTGCATCCCAAGTCAATGGAGGCAACAATCTGCTCCCACTGTGGCCCACTGGTTTGCGAAAGTTATTGACATTGAACGAATGGAAGACCTGACTGCCATGATCCGGGATAAATCCGAGGAACATAAGACCAGGTGGTTTTATTGGACCCAGTTCCGCTTCTCAGAGGAATACCTCTGCAAGACATAGTCGGGCCATGATGATGCCAGAGGCTCTTGTTCCAAACCATGGAGAGCGGAGGGCAGTCCTTGTTCTCTAGGTGGACTTCTAACCCCTCCACTTTATCATCTCACTCGCTCCCCCCCCCCTCTTTCCCTTTACTCCATCTCCCTCCCCCACTCTCTCTTCTTTTCTTTCTTCTCCTTTATTTACTTTCCCTCATTTAACTCAAAATTTTGCCATGTTTTGACCCCAGTCGGTCACCCCGCAGTACTCTTCCCCTATGCGCGGATACTCAAATTCTCCATGGATACCGGGGCTAATCCCGAGAGTATTGTACGTAATCAGTTGCCTTGTCAAGGCAAAGCCCTAGTCTTATAACTCCTAGGTATTTAGGTATCTGGTATACTTACAGAGCTGTTTCTGTTTTATTATCTTTTGTTCAGATACCACTACCCAGTGTTCATATGTAGGCTACTATGTTCGCACAACATATTCTGTGAAGTTATCATTTCATTGTATGTCGCATACCACTAAATAAAAAAAAAATTAAAAAAAATACCACCAAAGGAAAGCTCTATTTGTGGGGGGGGGGGGGAAATGATAAAAATTAAATTTGGGTACAGTGTTGCATGACTGAGTAATTCTCATTCAAAGTGAGAGAGCGCTGAAAGCTGTAAATTGGCCTGGGCAGTAAGGGGGTGAAAGTGCCAAGTATTGAGGTGGTTAACCAAAAGGCATTTTCATTTTTGCTTTCAGTTATACATTCAGCATGACCACACAAAGTATAACTGAGAAGAACAATAAATGGTCTGGTCCATCACTGTACACAAGCTTTCTAAGAACACTTTTGTAATGACACCCTAAGACCAGGAAGATTTTGCACAGGGTAGTGGTAGTGCAGTAGACACCATCGTAAATTCAGTTTTCAGTGCAAACAATTCTGTCCTAAAAGAACAATGATTTCTTGGTAAATGCAATTTTTACCTAGAGACATTTCTAGTTTGGAGGGACTTATTTACTTACATTTGGCAGGGAGCCTTTGGATAAGGCTACCTACCAATAAGGTGACATCTATGGAACATTGATGATGCCCCATCTCTGCCTTGATGAGACCTCATGCAAGAAATGATAGACCACAATGAGATGAGAAAACTGAATTCCTTCTTTGTAGTTCAGTGGGGGTATAAAAATGACTGCAATTCTTATGCCCTGTACACACGGTTGGATTTTCCGACAGAAAAAGGGCGATCGGATTGTGTTGTCGGAAATTACGATTGTGTGTGGGCTCCATCAGACTTTTTCCGTCGGAATTTCCGACACACAAAGAGAGAGCAGGCTATAAAATTTTCTGACAACAAAATCCGATCAGTTAAATTCCGATCATGTGTACACAAATCCGACGCACAAAGTGCCACGCATGCTCAGAATAAATTAAGAGACGAAAGCTATTGGCTACTGCCCCGTTTATAATCCCGATGTACGTGTTTTATGTCACCGCATTCAGAACGATCGGATTTTCCAACAACTTTGTGCAACCGTGTGTATGCAAGACAAGTTTGAGCCAACATCCATCGGAAAAAATCCATGGATTTTGTTGTCGGAATGTCCGATCGTGTGTACAGGGCATTACACTTTCCCAATACAGAAATTACACTGAAAATGTACAAAAACACTGCGCTCACTAATATAGAACAAACAAATAAGCGGCTACATACGTTGTGACAAAAACAATGAAATGGAAAGTAAAAAATTCAGCGCTAAGTAAATTTATAACAAAGTGAACAAAGGTAAAATCAAGTCCATAAGTCTTTAAACTTGATGGTGAATGTTGTGATAAAATAAATCATCAAGTCTCAAACCACTTGCTAGTCTGTTTCAGAAACAGACTAGCAAGAGGGCACTAAAGTTAACGGGCCATAATTCTGGCCTGGATGAGAGCGATCGCCCATTGTGGGCCATTTGTGGCACATTGTGTCTCCAAAGTCCTGTGTTTGGAATTCCTATTTCGATGACCTGCCTTGATGACCCCTGGAGGTTCGGTTGATGACCCCTCGAGGTTCTGTTGAAGTCCACCTTGCCAGCTCAACCATCCTGGATATCCTTCCACCTGCCCGGTTGGGCTCATTGTCTTATTGACTCCATGTCGCTGACAGGGGAGTCCACCAGATTTGGTAAGGGTACCCATCTTTTCTTATCCACTGATGTTGAGTACTATTGATGTTGGTTCCATCCACGGATCTATATTACCTCTGCAAGTCCTTTTTGGATATCCACCATCCATGAATGGCCCTTTCTGTGTTCTGACACAATCGGACACTTCATTATTTCATGTTTTTTTTTGGTTTGAGACTTGATAATTTATTTTATCACAACATTCACCATCAAGTTTAAAGACTTATGGACTTGATTTTACCTTTGTTCACTTTGTTATATATTCACTTAGCGCTGCATTTTTTACTTACCAATACAGAAATTACACTACCTCAAGTCCAGCCCATGCACAAAGCAGTCACATCATTTATATCATCCCGCTTTTTTATTTTTCAGTGAATTACCAGACAAAAGGGAATGATCGTTGAAATGCTCTGACTTCTTTAATCCTCGTACTTCTCAGCAATGATGTGAGCACTGGTTGCTGTCATAGATGTATTAAAATACACAGGAGGCTGAATAGCTGTTATGTGAATCAAGTTCAACCTGTGTAGGTGCACGTGTGTCAGTGTCTATTTTTCCCATATCCCCATATGTCGCGTTCCTTATGATGCATCTAATAGTCTCCTAAAACTATCAATACTCCCCGCAGCCACCACCAATTGTGGAAGAGAGTTCCACATCCCTATCACCCTGACAGTGAAAACCCCCCTTTGCAGTTTAAGGTTAAACCACTTCTCTTCCAATCTCAATGTGTGGCCCTGTGTCCTCTTACACTCCTTGTGACTGAATCGTTTTTTTCCTATGCTAGGATCGCCATGGAGGTATTTGTAAATCGATATCATGTTCCCTCACAAGCGTCTTTTCTCTAGTGAGAATAAATCTAGTGTTTGCAGTCTTTCCTCGTAATTGATGTCCTCCAGTCCCCTTATTAGTTTTGTTGCTCTTCTTTGGACTCTCTCCAGTTCCAGCACATCCCTTCTAAGGACTGGTGACCAGAACAGGACAGAATACTACAGATGTGGTCTAACTAATGGCTTATACAGTGGTAGGATTATCCCTTTTTTTATGCATGCTAATATTCTGCCTGGTTTGGTAGATACAGCTTGACATTCCATGCTATTGCTCAATCTGTCATCTACTAGGACCCCCATATCTTTTATTTCCCCATCGTCTCTCCCTATAGTGGGTAGTTTTCATTTATGTTTTTCGCCCCCAAGTGCATTACATTTATCCACATTAAACCTCATTTGCCATGTAGTTGCCCACAGAACCCTGGGGCACCCACTTACCACTCCAGACCAGTCTGAGTACACATTATCAGTACCCTTTGGACACGCCCCTGTAACCAGTTTTTAACCCTAGAACAAACCTTATGGTTCACACCTGCGGACCTCTGCTTGCAGATTAAGCATTTATGGGGGACTGTATTGAATGCCTTTGCAAAATCCGGGTACACTAAATCCATGGGCCTTCTCCTGTCCAGATGGCAGCTCACTTCCTCGTAGAATGTTAACAGATTGGTCTGGCAAGAACGACCTTCCATAAACCCATGCTGATGACTACTTAAGATATTTTTTCCTCAGTAAATTCTTGAATATAGTCCCTTATCTTCCCCTCCAATAATTTACCAACGATTGATGTTAGGCTAACTGTCCTGTAGTTCCCAGGGATTTGTCTCTGTCCTTTTTTGAATACTGGTACCACACTGGCTTTTCTCCAATCAGCTGGTACCACTCCTGTCAGTATGCTGTCCACAAAGATTAGGAACAATGGTCTGGCTATAACCTGACTGGGTTCTCTGAGGACTCTCGGGTGTAAGCCATCTGGTCCTGGTGGTTTATTTGTGTTAAAGTGGGGTTCCACCCAAAAAACAAAATTACCTGGAAAAATTCTATAAAAAAAAACAAAAAAACATTTGGATATTTTTTTTTTCACTTACCTCTAAATGCCTGTTGCTAGGTGGTCCCTCGTAGTCTGCCTGTTCCTTTGCCTGGGCTGGTGACATCACTTCCCCCCCAGGCACAGGAAGGGCTCCGCTCTGCTCCCTCCCTCCTGTCAATCATCTGGGACCCATTACAGGTCCGAGGTGATTGAGCGGCCAATCACGGCGCGCGGCGCCGCTCGCGCATGCGCAGTGGGTGCCAGGCTGTGAAGCCACAGCCCGGCGCCCACAGTTGAAATGCCGGCGCCGACGAGCGGAGGGGGGGACGAGCGGGGCTTCGATCCGCCGCATCGCTGGACCCAGGGACAGGTGAGTGCCCAATTAAAAGTCAGCAGCTGCAGTATTTGTAGCTGCTGACTTTTAATTTTTTTTTTTTGACGGCCCTCCTGGGTGGAACTCCTCTTTAAGTTTATCTAGTCTTTCCTTTACTCCAGCCTCTGTTAGCCACAAGGGTACATCCTGTGATGTGTCACCACCAGTACTCCCAAGGTCGTTATACCCCTCCATTTCCTGTGTAAAAACTGAAGAAGGCTTTATGTACAGTTGCCTTCTCTGCAACATCCGTAACCATCCTCACTTCCTCGTCCTTTATGTGGGTAATATGCTTTTAACATTATGGTTTAGCCACCCAGGTTTAACCTTTGCTCTTCTATATTTATTGTCCATTGGAATGCACTGTGTGATACCTTTGTTTAATATGCTCCTAAAGCATTCCCATTTTTCTTCTAAGTTTAATGTTCCCAGAAATTGGTCCGAATTAATGTCATGTAGTAATGATCGCAATTCAGAAAAGTAGGCTAGTTTCAAATTTAGTGTTCTTGTGCTACCCTCGTGGCTCCTTTTTCTATGTCTTACGTTAAATGTGATCATCCTATGATCGCTAGATCCCAAGTTGTCCCATATTTCCACATCTGAGATCAGACTTGGATCGTTCGTAATTATTAAATCTAGCAGGGCGTTCTTCCTAGTTGGGGCATCTACCAATTGGGACATGAAGTTGTCTTGTAAGACATTCATGAAATGACGGGCCTTTAATGAGTGAGCTGCCCCCTCTGCCCAGTAAATAATGGGATAATTGAAGTCCCCAATTATGATGACATTTCCCTGCCTCGCTGCCGTTTCCAACTGTGATACTAGGCCCCGCTTCCTCCTCCTTTAGGTTGGGTGGCCTATAAAGTACCCCCACTATTAATTTACCACTTCTTCTCTTTGAAGTTCCACCCATACTGATTACACCTCCCCCCTTATCCCATTCACAATATTGCTCCTCTCTGCCACCCTTACATCATTTTTTACATATAGACACACCTCTCCCCCTCTTCTATCTTCCCTGTCTTTCTGATACAAGGAATATCCCTGTATGTTGGCCAGCCAATTGTGTGAGATTTCAAACCAAGTTTCAGTTATTCCCACAAAGTCTAGGTCCTCCTCATGCAATAGCATCTCCAGTTCCTCCATTTTGTTGTTAGCTAGGCTCCTAGCATTTGTGTATACTCCTCTTAACGTTATACGAGTGCACAATAACCCCTTGTCGACCGTCTCACACTGATATATGTCGGCAGAAGGGCACGTACAGGCATATTAACGTACCCTGTACGTTGCCCTTTAAGATGCGGCATTGTAGGCGCCCGTGCTCTGTGAGTGTGTCCGCAGGGATACCCGCGATCGTCTCACGGAGAGAAAGAACGGGGAAATGCTGATGTAAAACAAGCATTTCCCCATTCTTCCTAGTGACAGGACACTGATCACGGCTCCCTGTGATCGGGAGCGGTGATCAGTGTCGTGTCACACGTAGCCCATCCCCCCCTACAGTTAGAACACATCCCTAGGACACACTTAAACCCTACAGCGCCCCCTACTGGTTAACCCCTTCACTGCCAGTCACATTTACACAGTAACCAGTGCATTTTTAATCGCACTGATCGCTGTATAAATGTGAATGGTCCCAAAACAGCACCAAAAGTGTCCGATGTGCTCGCCATAATGTCGCAGTCACGATAAAAATTGCAGATCGCCACCATTACTAGTAAAAAAAAAAATATTAATAGAAATGCCATAAAACTATCCCCTATTTTGTAGATGCTATAACTTTTGCGCAAACCAATCAATAAACGCTTATTGCGATTTCTTTTTTTTTTTACCAAAAATATGTAGAAGAATACGTATCGATCTAAACGGAGGAAAAAAAATGTTTTTTTATATATTTTTGGGGATATTTATTATAGCGAAAAGTAAAAAATATTGCGTTTTTTTTTTCAAAATTGTCGCTCTTGTCAGTTAAAGCGATGCAGTGCCAAATCGCAAAAAATGATCTGGTCTTTGGCCAGGCAAATGGTCCGGGGCTGAAGTGGTTAACTTCTCCTTAGTTTTCCTTGTGCATTGTTTTTGAATTGTCCTTGCATTCCCCCCTTAGGATTAGATGTTACAGCTGTATCATCCCTGCTAACTCCACTATTACCCTCTGTCCTTTGCTCGCTGCCAGCTATTGCTTCCTCTGGCCCCCCCTCCTCCCCAATACCTAGTTTAAAAGCCCCTTCAACTTTATGGCCATCTTTCTTCCCAATAGGGCTGTAACATTCCCATTAAGGTGCAGCCTGTCCTTACTAAAGAGCCGGTAGCCGACTAAGAAGTCAGCTCAGTTCTCCAGGAACCCGAACCCCTCTTTCATATGACACGTCAAATACCAGAAGGCACATTTATTATTAAACAATTTTCTTTATATTTTATATAATATAGGTCCTGTAACATGTATTTCTTAAACACCTTTCCTGAATTTCTCCCTGTGTTGTAGTTGACTCCAGTGCCAGTGCTATCAAATGCACTGAAGGGGTTAATTGTAACATTATTTACGGTGCAGTGCTTTGTTTACATGCAACTATTATGTCTAGTATCTTTTTTTTTTTTTTTCGTCAGTGCTGCACCTTGCACACATATTATTTGGATACATTGTGTCACCATGCATGTTGTTATTTTAATTAACTCAGAGGCTGAGAGCCATTTTATCATGTTGCCAGGAGAATAGGAGTGAGCTAGCCATTTAAAGTGGTAGCAAACTTGGTTTTACTACTTATACCTAAGCGTATAATAAGGCTTACCTGTAGGTCCTGTGAATATCTCTTAAACTTACACTGTTTAGGAGATATTGGCATGCAGCTAGTGACATCACCGGAGCATGCACTCTGAAGGTTCGGCATACCGTGCTGGATCTTCAGAGCCCGTGCCATAAACAACAGCTCCCACGTGCATGCATGGGAGTGATGTCATCACGCCCCCGGCCACTCATGTACCCAGAGGCCACTTACTCGGAAGAAAGGGTGAAGATGGAAGCCCTCTCAGCGGTGACAGTGTGCTGCTGGAGAGCTTTGCTTTAAGGTAAGTCTCTCATAATGTGCTAGTATGAAACCAGGAAGTAACTGAAGATAACTGAAGGTAACTAAAGATATGTAAATAAACAAGTACATTTGATATACGTTCCTATCTTATTACTAATAATGGCAACATAAGGATTAAAAATAGCCAATGTTGATTGAGAGAGTGAAGCTCCACTTAAATGTAAGTAAATAAGATGGCAAAGTCTTAACTTTTTGAGTTCATGTCCCTCTGTATACATCAGCCACAAAATAAGGCATATGCTGTAACACAGTCTGTCTGTACGGTTGTTACATGCTTTTATTGAGTTAAGTGGAACTAAACTCCACTATACTTCCCTCTCCTCCAGTGACCCCAGATCCCATGTTGGTGCTTCCATCTTCCCCTTGTCTTTTGTTTTAGGTTTCTTAGCCATCTTGAATGATCAGCCTGGGATTTAACGCCCACGCATGCAAATGGAGGTACATTTATGTAGGCACCAAGGAAAGCCCAGGCAGCTAATACACTTTTACTGTAGAAAAAACATACAAAGTCTCTTCTGCAAAAAAGCTACTTTCACACTGAGGCACTTTACAGGCGCTATAACGCTAAAAATATCGTCTGCAAAGCACCTTGAAAGAGCCTCTCCTCTCACTCCAATGTGAAAGCCATAGGTGTGCGCAAGGGGTGTGCCAGGTGTGCTTGGGCACACCCTAATCACTGTGTGTGGTTCCGATCCCCCCCTATTGCCTGGGCTTCCCCTGTGTTGCTCCCTCTTGCAGTGCTGCTGGCTTCCCTCCTCTCTTTTCCCCTCAGCTCCTGCGAGGGATGTTTCAGAATGGAGAGTGGAGGAAAGTGCTAGTAAATTTGTAAGTTACTATCCCCTTCCTTTTCTAAATGAACTCACTAACTGCATTTGTTTATAACTCAAGCATAGTAAAGTGGGTTTACTATGCTTCAGTGTGTGAATGAACAGGAAGCCACTCAGCACAAAGCACTATTCCCTTTATTCACTGTCCAGTGCAGCTGAGGCTGCAGAGAAAGGCGTGTGTGTTTGAGCTTTGCGGTGCACAACCTAATGCAATAGGCTGCACACACCTATGGTGAAAGCCCGAGGGCTTTAACAATGGAGCGGTGCGCTGGCAGGACGGTAAAAAAAGTCCTGCAAGCCGTACCTTTGCAGCACTGTATGAGCGGTGTATACACCGATCCTAAAGTGCCCCTGCCCACCGGGCAGTGCCGTTGAACCGCCGGCAATGCGCTGCCGCAACACCGCTTTGTGGGCGGTTTTAAGCCTTTTTCGGCCGCTAACAGGGGTTAAAAGCGCCCGGCTAGCGGCCGAAAACCTCCGCAAAAAATAGCGGCGATTTACCGCGACGCTCCCAACGCCCCAGTGTGAAAGTAGCCTAAAAGGTCTGCCTGCCAGTGAGGTTTCTTTTGTCAACTTTAGTTTCACTTTTAAATTTATTTTTAGATTACCGGTAGGTAAAACTGATTTTAACATCCTGGAGGATTTCTGTATGCTAGAATGTGCCAATATTAGATCACAAAATTATACCATGGTCTTGAAGTGCAACAGTGGACAGTGATATAAGTATTGCTTCAATCCTCAAACATTCCATTATGTGATTGACAAAAGGAAAAACAAACCTCTAAAGGTCATGACTCTGGGAATTATGCTGCATAAATACACTGAAATATCTGATTGGCTTAACCACTTGCCTACTTTAGATCTGTGATCAGCTGTGATTGGACACAACTGATCACGTGGTAAAGAACCGCTGATTGGCCCTTTACCTCAATCTGTGATCAGCAGTGTCCTCCGAACACTGGAATTGCAGAGCGCGCTGTGTGCGCCGCGGGAGTGATGACGGCATTCCAGAACCCTGTAGCCATCTATAGACTATAGTGCAATCGGCAAGTGGTTAAATCGGTATTAACCACTTGCCGAATGCCTGCCGTCGATTGCACACAAGTGCCATTCTGCCGCCGTCAAATTGCCTTAGCTGTACAACGGGCATCTTTAAGGAGTATAGGGGGCGCGTACACGCCACCGCCTCCCTAAGGAGCCGATGCGTGTGCCCGGCGGCTACAATCGCTCCTGACAGAGCGAGAACGGGGATTTGTGTGTGTAAACACACAAATCCACATCCTGTCAGGGGAAAGGAGACAGATTGTGTTTTCCTAGTATATAGGAACAACGATCAGTCTCCTCCCCAAGTTAGTCCCATCTCCCCACAGTTAGGACACACAGTGAGGGAATATATTTAACTCCTTGATCGCCCCCTAGTGTTAACCCCTTTCCGTGACATATATACAGTAATCAGTGCATTTTTATAGCACTGATCGCTGTATAAATGTCAATGGTCACAAAAATGTGTCAAAAGTGTCCAATCTGTCGGCCCGCAATATTGCAGGCCCAATAAAAATCACAGATCGCCGCCATTACTAGTAAAAAAAAAAAAAAAATGTCATAAATCTATCCCCTATTTTGTAGACGCTATAACTTTTGCACAAACCAATCAATATATGCTTACTGCGATTTTTTTTACCAAAAAGATGTAGAAGAATATATATTGGCCTAAATTGATGAAGAATTTTTTTTTTAATTTTTGGATATTTATTATAGCAAAAAGTAAAAAATACTGTGTTTTTTTTTCAAAACTGTCGCTCTTTATTTGTTTATAGCGCAAAAAATAAAAACCGCAGGGGTGATCAAATACCACCAAAAGAAAGCTCTATTTGTGGGCAAAAAAGTACATAAATTTTGTTTGGGTACAACGTCGCACGACCGCGCAATTGTCAGTTAAAGCGATGCAGTGTTGTATCACAAAAAATGGCTTGCTCAGGAAGGGGGTAAATCCTTCCGGGGCTAAAGTGGTTAATCCCAAAACCAAAAATGTTTGATATTGTATCTTACCAATCAGTAGATGTAGTGGTTGTATACGTTTTATTTTTCCCTCTGTTTTCAGCCGGTGATCTGGCCAATAACACACCGCCTGTATTATAAAAACACCACTCTGGATGAAGGAGTAGAGGAGCAGATTTGGACAACAGCACTGTCAGTCTGAGGGAGGGGAGCGTTAGGCCCCTTTCAGACCGAGCTGTCCATGTACGGACTCCGTTTGCTCATCAGGGATCGATCCATTGATCTCCGCTGAGCCGGCGGATGACAGGTCAGTCTCCACTCACTGTGGAGAGACGGACCTGTCAGAGCTCCGCTCTCCTCTATATGGGTTCGGATGAAAACGGACCGCTTGTCAGTTTTCATCCGTCTGGATTCAGCGGATCGGATGTCAGTGGACATGTCACCACTGACATCCATCGCTCCATAAACCTGCATGGAGCGTCCGTTCAGGTCCGCCTAAAAAACTAACAGTGTGAAAGGGGCCTAAGTAGTACTAGCAAATTTAAATACACTAACAAACTGAAGCTGAACTCCAGCTAATACTTTTTAAGCAGTTACAGTAAAAAAATGTTTTTTTCCTTTTGGGATTAAGATTTTACATAAATAAAAAAAAGCTGATAATTTTAAGCACCCCTGCCAGCGTTAAATGGTCTGTCTTCATCCCAGTAAATGCAAAAGAGCTTTTCTGTTGAAAAACTTACTGGTTGGATCACCAGATGAAAATAGAAGAAAGCAAGTCTAAAAAAGGGAAACTAATACAGCCGTCACACCTAAGAGTTGGTAAGCTGTACTATAACCCTTTCATGACTAAGCCTATTTTTGAAATTTGGTGTTTACAAGTTAAAATCCATATTTTTTGCTAGAAAATTACTTAGAACCCCCAAACATTATATATATTTTTTTAGCAGAGAATCTAGAGAATAAAATGGAGATTGTTGCAATATTTTATATCACACGGTATTTTTGCAGCGGTGTTTTAAACGCAAAATTTTTGGAAAAGGGACACTTCCATGAATTTTAAAAAATCCGAACAGTAAAGTTACCTGAATTTTTTTGCATAATATGAAAGATAATGTTACGCCGAGTAAATAGATACCAAACATGTCACGCTTTATAATTGCACGCACTCGTGGAATGGCGACAAACTATGGTGGCTATGAATTTCCATAGGCGACGCTTTAAATTTTTTTTAAGGTTACCAGGTTAGAGTTACAGAGGAGGTCTAGGGCTAGAATTATTGCTCTCGTTTACATATGCATGCGCAACTTCCGTATGCGTTTTCTTCGCTGCGCGAGCTGACGGGGGCGCTTTAAAAAAAAAATTTTAAATTTTTTTTATTTAATTTATTTATTTTTATACTTATAAATTGTGTTTAAAAAAAAATGTTTTTTTTTTTTACTTTTATTGCTGTCACAAGGAATGTAAACATCCCTTGTGACAGTAATAGGTGATGACAGGTACTCTTTATGGAGGGATCGGGGGTCTAAAAGACCCCCGATCCCTCCTCTGCACTTCAAAGTATTCAGATCGCCGAAAACGGCAATTCTGAATACTGTGTATTTTCTTAAATTCGGCGCCATTGGCAGCCGAGTAAACGGGAAGTGACGTCATGACGTCGCTTCCGCGTTTACATTGAGAAGGCTGGAACGAAGCCGCCCACAGCTTCGTTCCAGCCCACCCACAGCCGCCGGAGGCACGCGATTGGACACCGGGCCTCCCGATCGCACGGGAGGCCCGGTAAGAGTGGCGGGAGGCGGCGGGAGAGGGGGGATGTTCCCTCCCGCTCCTCCGGTATAACAGCCGAGCGGCTTTTAGCCGCATCAGTTGTTATACACGGATAGCCGATCGTCCGCTCGAAACAACGGTACTGGGATGATGCCTGCAGTATAACCCCGGAAAGCCGAGTACGCATATCTGCGTACGGTCAGCGGGAAGGGGATAATAAATGTTTTCTTTTGGGTTTAATACGCCTTAAATTGGACCTTCAGTCATTTTTTCATCTTTCCATCTATTAAATCTTCTGCCCTTGTTGTTTTAACTTTGGATAGTAAAACATTTTTTTTTCTGCCAGTAAATACCTTATACAGCCCACTTCCTCTTTTTTGTCTGATCATTAGCCTAGGCATATGACATCATGTACAGCTCTCTCTCTCACGCTCGTGAGGGTTTGCCAGGAAGGGAGGGGGGATGAGTAATAAGAGGGTAAATGAGAGCTGCAGAGCTGGAGGTGTGCCTCTGTGTGTCTGTGTAAATCCAGAACGTGAACAGGCAGAAGCTTCATCTGCCCACAGTTAAAATGGATGCAGCCAGACTTAGCAGAGGGAGATTTCTGCAGCATATTTGGCAAGTACAGAATCACAGTATATATAAAATAATATGCAAAGTGGTTGGAGGGAGGCTTCAGAATGGAAAAGATGTTTTTATTACAAATTATGTGAGCAGACTGCAGTTCCTCTTTAAGCAACTGTAGTGTTCGGAGTTCAGACCCATTCACACACTGTTTCACTGCATTAACGCATGCGTAATAACATGTTTTGCATTAAGGCAGCTTATTCATTTGAATAGGCTGCCTAACACACCCAAATTCACCAAAAAAGGTGCATGCAGCATTTTTGTTAACACCCGATAACGCGATCCTGTACTGCAATGCAAGTACAAGTGCGTCAAGAAGGTGCATTGAGGTTCAGGATTAATGGCACTGCATTGCATCAATGCACATTGCCCTAGCACAATAGTGTGAATCATTCCATTGGGAAACAGCAATGATGTTCTAAAAGCTTGGGAGGTACAGTTAGGTAGGTCACAGATGGTGCAATTTGGTTTTCCTGCAAACAAAATCGCTTGATTTCCCATCAAGACTGGGAATCCTTCCTGTGGAGCTATTGTGTTCTCCCGATAGGGGAGGGCGGGTGGGCGCGGGGAGCCATCCCTGCCAGGGGAACACAGTGATTATTGCTAGAGGGTATAGCTGCTGGAAATTGCATGCCTAAAATCCAACATACTGGTTGTACCCAAGTCAATTGATGGATTGACTTGGGTACATTCAGCCTGTCCATAATTGGTTCAAATCTTGGCTGGTCTCACTCTCTTCGGAACTGGACAAGATTTAAACCATGTACAGCTGGCTTTAGTCTTAAGACTGAATCCCTGCAATGATTAAGCTGGCTATAGATGAGATTTTTTCTTTCTGCAACCAGGGGGTGCACACCAGTAACATGACACATGTTTAAAATCAAATAGAACAAAAGTTGTGATTCTTACACATAGAATGGGATTTTTGTAAGGAGATAGTACGTCTATATTCAAGTAGGCATAGATGAGTAAATAATTAAAAAATAATTTTTATTTAAATTGTAAAAATACAAAACGGATAATATAATTAGGGATTGGGAGATTTGTCTGAATTAATTCCTGTCTGTGTCCAAAACCTCCTAATTTTTGTATTAATCACATGTTTAAAATCAGTTAATTTTGATAACACAAATCCACAGTATAACATTCCATTGGTCAGCCACCTGTTCCAATGTGTTTTGTCAGAAGGGGCTTAAAGCGTTTGTTGCCCCAATACTTCATATTCCTGATATGTGCCTGCTGTAGCATGTACTTATATGAGAAAGTATCCTGTTCTCTTTGTATGCTTCCTTTATGTGAAATCCCTGATGTTCCTGCCAGTCCCTCTACTTTCCTATTAAAAACTGACCACACAGCGTGGTCAGTTCTCTAGCTTTGCTGCAAACTCAGCTTGCTCTCCTCCAATGATCTTGTTCTGACACACCCTCTCTTTACAGTCATTTACTGGGAAGATCAGTGTTCTGCTGTTTCTCCTCCCCCAGCTCTCAGGAAGCTGAGAACAGAGGGAATGTGGTCACTTATAAAAAAACAAAAAGGGAAAGAAAGTGTTAATATTTTTTTTATATCTATACACAAATGTCAGTTGTATAGCTATACTGGGAACCCAGTATGCTCTCCTCCAATGATCAGACTTGTCCTGGCACGCGTACATCTTCGCCAGCACCACACAGTGCTGGCGAAGATGTACATTTGTCTGATGCTTCCAGGACCCAACTGGTAATCGCTGCAGCACCCACTGATGCCATTTTTACCAGGAACGTGTGTGATAGGAATATTGATTAGACTATTGTCCTGGCACGCCCCCGCTGTACAGCCATTCACTGAGAAGCTCAGTGTACTGCTGCTTCTCCTCCCACCAGCTCTGATACAGCTGAGAACAGAGGGAATGGGAACATTTATAAAAAAGGGGAAAAGGGTATTGATAATCATTTTTTATATCTATACAAAAATGTTTTGGCTTTCATTTCTATTTTAAACTGAATGGGTTGTTTTACAAGATGATTGTTTACAATCACTATAAACCATGATTAAGCCCCTTATGGGGAACTATTCTGCAGCAGATTAATGACAGGTGGGATGTGATGCTCTGGATCCATTACCAGAATAAACTGTATTTAACCTCTTCCCGACTGCCGCACGCCGATGTACATCGACAGAATGGCATGGGTGCGCAAAAGGGTGTACCTCTAACTCCCTTCGTAATCCCGGGTTAGCAGGTGCAGGCACCTGCCGCTTGATGTCAGCCGGTGGCCCGCGATCACGACGAGGAGAGGCAGAACAGGGAAATGCCTATGTAAACAAGGCATTTCCCTGTTCTGCCTAGTGACATGACAGGGATCTACTACTCCCTGTCATCGGGAGCAGTAATCTCTGTCATGTCCTAGGTAGCCCATCCCCCCTACATTTAGAACACACTGAGGGAACACATTTAACCCCATGATTGCCCCCTAGTGTTTAACCCCTTCCCTGCCAGTGACATTTATACAGTAATCAGTGGCTTTTTTTTTAGCTTTGATTGCTGTATAAATGTCAATGGTCTCAAAATAGTGTCAAAAGTGTCCGATCTGTCCGCTGCAATGTCGCAGTCCTGATAAAAATCGCAGATCACCGCCATTACAAATAAAAAAAAATTAATAATAAAAATGACATAAATCTATCCCCTATATTGTAGACGCTATAACTTTTGCGTCAACCAATCAACATACACTTATTGCGATATTTTTTAGCAAAAATATGTAGAAGAATACATATTGGCCTAAACTGAGAAAAAAAATGTGTTTTTTTGGGGGGATATTTATTATAACAAAAAGTTCAGTTTTTCAAAATTGTCTTTTTTTTTATAGCACAAAAAATAAAAACCACAGAGGTGATCAAATACCACCAAAAGAAAGCTCTATTTTGGGAAAAAAAGGACATCAATTTTGTTTAGGTACAACGTTGCACGACCGCGCAATTGTCAGTTAAAGCAATGCAGCACCGAATCGCAAAAAATGCTCTGGTCATTAAGGGAGTAATATCTTCCAGGGCTGAAGTGGTTAAGCACTGTGACGTCATCAGTATGTGGCCTTTTTCTTCCTCTTTGGCATACTTTGGAAGGTATTGCCCACACAAAACAATCATGCACAATGACAGCTGAAATATGATTGGATACTGGGGTTAACGCCTCCTCAATACTCTTCCTCCCATCTACAAAATTGCCATGTAAATGTCATAGCACATACACACACCTTACCTTCAGTCTCATTTCTTTTACTAGCAATATCTGAGAGCTGCCTGTAAAACAATTAAACACAATTATGTACATTTTTTTATTCATTATGGAAAAGTAAGACAAAAGTGAGGGTATTACTTCTACTTATTATCTTTACTAGGCTGACTGTAAAGGAAAGTACACATAGAAATGTTCTTGTCTCCTTGTGTTTTTAAAAGCAAAAAAGACAAATATTCAATTTTCTGCAACAAAAAAACTTGCCACTGAAAATTGGGCACTTGGTAAGAGGCAGTTTTTGACAGGTACCATTACCCACTTTTGCAGATGGTGCTGTCTCTCGGACGTTCGGCCTCCCTCCTCCTTCCTCTGCTGCTCAGCCAATTAGAAAGTGCAGTGCATGCGAAGTAGGGAACCAGCTGTGAATCCGAAAGGCTTCACTGACTGGTTCCCTTACCAGGAATGGCGGCAGCTCCACCCGACAGCTAATCCGAAGATCGGATGTGGTGCCAACATCGTGGGCTCCCTGGACAGGTAAGTGTCCATATATTAAAAGTTTTAATTTTTCGTGGGGGGGCTGGACCTCCTCTTTAAGTTCAACTAAGAGACAATAACAGATAAACTGGAAAACTTGTATCCTTGGCATTCTTCAATAAAAAAAAAAAAATCCCACCTATACCCTAAAGGTAAATCTGAACCCCTCGGATCAACAATCTGCAGTGACAGTTTTTTTTACCAATAATTGGTTTCTATGTGCACTTCAGTTATGGAAGAAGGCCTATACTGCAATTCATTATTGGGTGATTGGTTCGACTAACTCCAGTGCCCTGTCCGTGCATTTTTTTTTGGTTGCTTTAAGTTTTTATTAAATTGAATGAAAAAAGGAAGAATACACTATTGGGTGAATAACCGTTTAACAGCCACCAAAAATCTAAAATTTTCATTATGTGCAGACTGACTTGTTTTTTTTAAACAACATTTCATGTTACTGATATGTGTCTGCTGTACCATGTACTTGAATGAAAAAGTATCCTGTTCTCTTTGTATTGCTTCCTTTGTGTGCAATTCCCGGTGTTCCTGGCAGTCCCTCTGCTTTCCTATTAAAAACTGACCATACAGCTTGCTCTCCTCCAATGATCTTATCCTGACACACCCCCTCCTCAAAGCCATTTACTGGGAAGATTAGTATGCTGCTGTTTCTCCTCCCCAGCTCTTATGAAGCTGAGAACAGAGGGTATGTGATCACTTATAAAAAAAGGGAAAGAGTGTTAATAATGTACTTTTTATATCTATACACAAATGGGTTGTTTTACAAGGTGAGGGTTTAACTGTGTTCCCTCACTGTGTGTTCTAACTGTATGGGGGAAGGGCTCACTGGGACAACACACAGATCCTGCATAGCAGAAAGACAGGATCTGTGTGATCTCCCCTGTCAGAACAGAGATTTGCCTTGTTTACACATGCACATCCCTGTCCTGCCACTGCGGGGAACGATCACAGGTGGCCGGCGGACATAGAGTCCGCTGAACCCACTGATTGGCTCCCTCGTTGGCCAATGGGAGCGTGCACGGCCCACAAAAGCTATTGCACGAGCTGCCGTACATGTACGGCGATTGGCACAGCCAAGCCACCTTGCCGCAGTATAACTGCGGCGGGTGGTTGGCAATTGGTTAAACTTACCCTAACTATTTGGAACATTTTAAAAGCTTTTGGTAGGATTGTAGAACGTGTGTAACGAACTGCAAATGTTTTGCAATTCAATCTTTTACAGCATGCAATAAAAAAATGAATGAAAAGCTTTTAAAACAACTGCAATTCAGGTTGCAATTGGGGTTGAATAAAAATGCAAAAACGGTTGTGACATCAATGGAGAAAAGCGCTTCCAAATTTACACTAAAATATTTCTAAACATAAAAAGCAAATCAAAAATAAAAACAAAAAAAGCTGAATTGATGCATACATGGCTAGCATAACTGTAACTATAATTTTGTATAATAAATGCATTTTATTGATTTATGCTTTGTGATGAGCTTTACCATTCCCAGTCATCGTTGAGGACAAATACGATTTTGAGAGCAACAATTATGATTGCCACTGCTTGAATGTCATAGGGGATACACCTTGCTTGTTTCCTCACAGGATCATATGTCAGAGTGGTGACATCATCCAGCCCGGTCTTCTTGGCTACCCGGTAAGTCCAGTTGTGCAACTCATCTGCAAGAATCAAAAATTTTATGAGAATTGTCATTCCAATACTTTTGTATTTTACAGTAAAATGATGTAATACACACATGAAGTATCCTGTAAACTACAGTCACCTATGAAGCCGTAACTTGTTATTCTTGAACAGTTATTTTCACTTTTGTAACAAAAGCAGCATACTGTACCCCACTCATGGCCCCTCTGCACAGATAAACAGTTTAAAAAGTTTTGTCTGTATGCCCTGCAGTTAACAGTACAAAATGCCCACCCTACCAAGGGAGGGGCAGCAAATGTTGATTCCACTAGCAATATTGAGTGCATGAAGAAGAAGATGATTACCAGCCATAGGGCAGCAGTCTCTTAGGTGCATTCACTGAGTTGATTGGTGCTATTCGCTATAGACAGTCTCCTTTCCTGGACTTGCACCTACTATTACTGTAGAACAGAAAAGCCACATGTGCAAATGCTATGACAAACCTGCTGAACTGATCTGATCAGGTAACAATAGCCTGATAGAGTGGGAAATGTACCAATGGTGGTAGTTGTCCTCACTGCAGGAAGTACATAGCAGAATTGTAGGAGTCATTACTGCTATTCGCCCAACCTGCCAGACACAAGGTGAGCTTAGGGGTGAACACTGTACAGGTGAACCTCATTAGGTTCTAGAAGACATATGAAGCTGAAAAGTATAACCCCCAGAACCCATGAGGGAGAAAAAGCAGAGCTGTCGGTAGCCATATTATTTTTTTATTACAGGTACTGAGCGCCAACAATTTGTGCAGAGCTTCATATACTGCACATTCACATCAATCCTTGAGCTCCAAGAGCTTCCAATTTAAGATCCCTACCTCTCATACATACAAATACTAGACAGCAGCCAATTAACCTACCAGCATGTCTTTGGAGTATGGAAGGAAACTGGAATATATGGAGGAAATCTATACAGGCACAGGCAGAACATGCACACTCCATGCAAATAGTGTCTTGGCTTGGATTCGAACTAAAGACCCCTGTCCTCAATGGGGAAGGTATACAGCAGAAATATGGCTCCGAAATGGCAGTCCAACATCTTGTAGCAACCATTACTACTAGTTACCCCACCTGCCAGGCACAAGGTGAGCTCACAGAATCGGGTGAACACTGTGTACATGTAAACCTCAACTGGCTATAGAAGGGGACATATGAAGCTGAAAAGTATGACCACCAGAACCCATGGGAACCCAGGAGGGAAAGGCAGCAGAGCTGCAGGTACCCATTTTGTTACTTATTACAGGTATTTACATAAAGGCAACAACTGATGAGGCCCTTTCCATACTGTTTCTCATCAGTCCTTGAGCTCAAGGTGCTTACAGTCCAAGATCCCTACCTTACATACTATGTCACATTAGTATCTGCTCTTAAGGAGCTTATAATCTAAGATCCCTACCTCACATACATATAATAGTCCTACTTAGACAGGAGCCAACTATCCTACCAGCACGTCTTTGCAGTATGGGGGAAAATCTGAATACCTGGAGGAAGCCCATTCAAACACAGGCTGAATATGCAAACTCCATGCAAATAATGTTATGGCTTGGATTTGAACCAAAGACCCCAGTGTTGCAAAGCAGAAGCGCTAGCCGTTAAGCTACTGTACTGCCCACAGCACAACTCCTGAAGAAACCCTGATCTATAAAGCGTAATTGGGTGCAATGTATAACTGACAGAGTGTGCAATCTGAACAGAGAAAACTAGAAAGCATGACGGCACTATGTTAATGTCTTTATTTACAAAGTGGTATATTAAAAGTTCTACTTGGTGGAACAAAGCATGAACACATTACTCTAATTCCTATGGGTACAAACGTACATAAAGCAGTGCTTTTAATCTTTTAATGATGATTGTCGCTAAATGTGTTTAGCAGTCTGTTGCTACCACTTCATGCCTGTGTGTGTCAATGTCCATGGAAACCAGGTTTGAACATGCGCCACATGGCTGACAATCCACTCCAAAGTAGTAATTAGCTGCAAGCCACAAGCTGAACAACCTGAACAACAACAGAAAGACAAGTTGACCTATGTGTGCTGGAAACACAAGGACATGCAGGCTCTCATTTATCACCTTACTTAGTAAGAAAAATTCTCTGATTCCCACATTTCCAGTTTTACAAGAAACTCTGGCTCCACCATCACTAGGCATCTACACAGTCAGCAATTGCCGCTCACACTGGCACACAAAATAGTGCTAACAAGAAATACCAGAATCTTATGTCTCTGCTGGAGGGATAATGTAACCTGCCTGGAGGGCAGCTGAAAATTCCCATATAAGTCAAAGCTACAGGGCAAGAAGGGGGATTTGCACTGTAATCTCTAGAAGGACACTGACAATGAAATGTGACCAGGGGCCAGTGACATGGTGTGCTCCACACAACCGGTTCCTTAAACCACTTTGTAAAAATCAAGTGAGAAATTTGCCTTTCCTAGTACTGTAGAGAGAAAAAAATTAATACAACAAAAGTTCACTAAACAGGAGAGGCTCTTTTTATAGAGGAAAAAACAAGGAAGGAGGAGCCTCTAAGTGTAGACGCTTTTTTAAAACTTTTAATAATACTTTCGATTGGCAACTCACATTTGAGTAGTAAGTAAAAAGCACATCGGTCCCAGCAAAGGGTAAGTACAAACAGTGACGATCCTGCTGCCCAGGTCCTTCACAGGCGAACACTGTCTTCACTGAAACCACCGCTGATGTAGGGAAGCCGGCTGCAGTGGGGAGACTCGAAGCGAGGTGTGAGGCGCAATAGAAAGGATTGTAACGGAGGATGATGTCACACGCTATGCAAAGCGTTTCGTGAGCACGCACGCTGCGGGTATTACGGCAAGCTGCACTCCTTTCTCGTAGGGGGCCATTATATAGAATATACACAGGGAAGGGGAGGGGGAATATTACTCTATATCTCTATCAAGGTGCAAGGTGAAGCAGAATTTAGTAAATAAGGAACTATAGTCCAAAACAGATCAACACACAGACACATACAATTCATGAATAATAATTATAAATTATAATATGACATGATAAAAGATCAATCAATAAAATATTTTATGATAAACTATGATATAGCATAATACGTATTAAATAGAAGACAATTAGTCAAATATCTATAGGACCCAATAATATAAAAAATGATAAATGATTTTTTTTTAAAAACGATAATATTTTGAAAAACAATAATGAATAAGATCATGAATTCATAATAGCAATTGGAGCCAACACAATCTAAAAAACAAAAAACAATTGATTGGAATAAATAAATACATAATAATGGAAAGACGAGCAGGTGATGTGACATCATCAAATTTATGTCCATCCAATGAAAGATATATGACAACAATTATAATGTCTATATACAGGAAAACAGAGTATGTAGTCTAAGTTGACCACATAATTAGTGCAATAGATGAATGGGAGTGTTACGGCTCCGGTGCCACAATTATATATGTGTATATAATAACAAAAATATTATATTTTTTATTTTTATATACCCTTAAATTTGTATTATAAATAATACGCTAAACATTTCATGGATATAGTTGAAAGGTCTATATGTTCAAGCATGACATTGCACCTAGAAGAGAGGATTCCCACGGTCCAATATTGGACCACAAAAAATTACCAGCCAGTGTTTAGCACACGACGTGCATTAAAATAAAAATAAAAAATAAATAAAAATATGTAAAACAACTCTATACTATGTTGCCACCTCACGCCTCGCTTCGAGTCTCCCCACTGCAGCCGGCTTCCGAAGCAAAACGCCTGAGGCTCAAAAAAGTACAGGAGCTTCTTTTTTGGCAGATTACAGGAGTTTTCTACTTTTTACATTGGTGACGTTTTAACCTGTACAAAACCGTGGCAAAAATTGCGTGACTTTCTGCCTGAAAACAAAACGCCTAGGTGTAAACAGAGCCTCAAAGTGCATAACAAACGGTGTGTAAAACATTACAATCTATTTTTCTTAGAAAGCAGTCACAGCCAGGGTAGAAAAGCCTGTCCCCTGCCAGCATGCTGTAGAGAAGGAAGCACACTTGTTCTATGTATGAGAGCAGTGGTCTTCGTGTTGAGGTCCAATATGCCCTCTGCTGAGTCACATAGTTCTGCAATCAGCAAAACTCATGCCCCCTACTGACAGGAGCGCTCTAGCCCTCACTCAGCAGAGGGTGTGTTAGACCTCTGTAGAGAGACCACAGCTTTCATAGACAGATTAAGGGCTCAATCAGACTTGCAGTTGAGGGGGTGCAAGCTCAACTGTGCATTTTTAATGCCTCCCAACGTGCAATTACAGCGGATTGGGGTGTTAGCATACCACAGTCCTTATGCTCTGCTTAGCACCCCCAGGAAAAGTTTTCGCTTCTGACACACTTGTGGGTGTCACTTCTGATTTTGGCCCATTCAAGCAGCATTCAGAGGGCTTAAACCAGCAGTAAGGAGCCATATCGCCTCCTCACAGCCTGTCAATTTACTCTGAGAATGGATCCAAACACACAATGCTTTTCAGAGGCAAGACAGTTTATTCACAAGTTCAAACATAGCCAAAAGGTTATTCTCTACAGAGTGCTGTCTGCTTTTGTATTCAGGCTGTGGCTGCTTTCTTACAAAAAAATAAAAATTAGCCGATTAAGAAAGGAAGTTCAGTTGGGATTTAATGTGGAATACAAGTTGCTGGACAGGTTTGAAAAGTTGCCAATAGTGTTATAGAATGTACGATAATTTTTTTTTTCTTCATTTTTGATCATTTATAGTATATAAAAAAAAAATGAAAATGTATTTAGATTCAGAATACTTTTTTAATCCCAAAGGGAAATCATTTACTGATCTAAAATGCAGTCCAAAGTTTACAATGTGCCTGTACACATAGGTGCGTAAACAAGTGCTGCGTATGCATGAGAAACAAAAAATAAATAAAATAGAAAAATCTGTGTTTCAGGTTAGTATTTTGTGCCAGTATGCGCAAATGTACGCAAATACGTGCATATGGACAAAAATATTTTGAATATTCAATAGGTTTTGCCTAAGGACCGTATTGTATGCACAAAAAACATTTTTCCTGCACTTTTACCTTGCAAGAAAAATGTTTCCCTTTAAGTCCTATGGGATGCTTCACACCTGCTGCAACTTTGATAGGTTTTGAAAACTGCACCAAAAACACAGCTCCCCAATGAAATGAATGGAAAACGTGGCGAAAACATGCATCAAAAACGCACCATGTCCATTTTTACAGGCGCAGGCAACCAAAAGACGCACCAGAAACGCAATAGAAATGCATCTGAAACACCGTAAAATCTCAGAAAAAACTATTTTTGTGAAAGGGCCCTAAGGCTGCTTTCACACTATGCAGTCTTTAAAGCACTTTTAAAAAAGTGCAAGAAAAGCTGAAAAATGCACCCCTTTAAATTCTATGTATGTCTTCACACTGATCCGTTGCGGTGTAAAAAATCCTGCTTGTCACATATTTGTTACGTATTTGGTCAGTTAAAAATATGTGCCAAAAACGCATCAGTAATGCCCCCATGTTGTGCTTTTGATGCGGTTTTCGATTCAAATGTCCTGTGAAAAATGCACCACAAATGCGGTAAAATCGTGGCAAAAATGCATATGCGTTTTTACTGCATTTTTGCTACGGATCAATGTGAAAGTGCCCTAATGTGTTTAAGAATGTTGAAGACGTTTCAAAGCTTGTCCAAGCTGCTTTTCTCAGCTGTGACTGTAACGTGACTAAGGGTAGGGTCACATAACTAAGGGTACTACTAGGGTAGGTTAGGTTTGTAAAAGTCTGGGCACTCTTTCAGCATTTCTTGACATCTCTTTTTGAGGGAAATTACAGCCTCCAAATGTCTATTGTAGCCAGCTAATAATCTTGTTTCTCTCACTCCTTCTTGCAGAATGCTTCATTAATATTCTTAGATTATCTTACAAATACTGCCTGTTTGACACTTACCAACAGATTTTAAAAAATACATATATAACTTGGCAAATAAAAAAAGATTGTAAATTAACATCTGCAAAATGATGTCACAATAAATAGAAATGGGTTAACATTTAGAAGATAATCACCAAGACACAATTTGACCAAGGGTGTCCGAACCTTTGCATACAACTGTAATATTAAGCTGGCCATACACAAAAAATCGAACAGATTCCTCCATCCGTGCTATATACAGCGCAGATGGGCGAATCTCCCGCCGTGGATATTGTATTCTGACGGCCCAGCCTGCTGTCAAAGTATCTAAATATCGAGGGATGTTGGACGGAGCAAATTTTGCTTGTGTATGGCCAGCTTTAGTAACTCAAACATATGTATTTTCTAGGTTGCTGACAGAGAAGTGCAAGTTAAGATTTAATCACATTTCTGCGAGACAAAAAACCTCCTCTAGAATGGAAATGTCTAAGTTAAGGCTTCAGATGCGTTTTTTTTTTACTTGACATTTCAGATGAAATATGTTGTGTTTAAAAGGGCACTATAGGTGAATGTCACCCTTGGGGCAAAAGAAACTTCCCCATTCTTTCAACTGTACCTGTACAATATGTTAAAAGATTTAAACCAACCTGTAATTAAAAGGGAAGGTACATTCTTTTCACCGTTTTTGTATGTAAAGAGATATTTTTTTTTTTAATTATGTCTATGAGGTCTATTTATTAAAGGTATTCAGCCAAAATGCACAAACACCTTTCCCCCAAGATTCATATATTTTTTCTAATTGCATACAAATGGAAAAATGTGAATTCTGGATAAAAGCTGTGTGAAAACATTTATGAACAGCCACTGTTTCCTACTTCGTATATATATACGAAGCACCTGCTGGCACCTCATTCAATACAAATCCATTCATGCTTAATATTCTATGCAAATACCCACTTTTTACATTTTCACAGGCTTGAGCATGCCACTCTTACTTTGGGAAGCTTTTTATTAATTACTTGTCATGTCTTGGGGATATAATGTAAAGAGAAATCCCCTTAACAGGAAAAAAAAAAAAGCTTTCACATCAACTTTTAGAAAGAGAAGTTTTACCTGGCAAGTTGACTTCCATCAGGTATTTCATACACAGCACATTGGGATGATAAAAACATGTTTCTGTGATTGATGGAAAGCAAGGCAGATCTAGCAATACTCCAAGCTCATGGGTCAATTTAATAATTTCTCTGTACACTGGGAAGAACTGTAGAGAGAAAAAAAATAATACATTTGGTTTATAACTTTTCACATAACTCATAAAAAGGTGATAGAAATAAAGCATCTCATCATCTTCATAGAACAATACCCTATCAGAGACCAGATCCAAATTCTGGCAATTAATGATGTTCTTGCTAGAAGTGAGTGAAGGTCGTATGACACACATATGACTAAACTGGGTCAGAAACAGGGGTGTAAATAACAAGAACAAACAGCTACATGCTGAATAATAGATTTTATACCTTGGTATAACAGGAGCCGCAATGACGTCACTCTATTGCATGCGCGCGGGAGTCACGCCTGCGGCACAGAGCTCTGAAAGGACAGCATCAGTATGTCATCCCTTCAGAGAGCATGCACCAGCGACATCAATGGATGCACAAACACAGGATATCTCCTAACCGCTCGCCGACCAGCCGCTGTCAATATACTGCGGCAGGTCGAAACGTTCCCGCGAGCCCTCGTAGCTACCCTGTTTCCCCGAAAATAAGACCTAGCATGATTGCCGGTGATGGCTGCAATATAAGCCCTACCCCCCCAATAAGCCCTACCCTGTTTCCCCGAAAATAAGCCCTACCCTGAAAATAAGACCTACAAGGACTTTACCTAGGGCTTATTTGGGGGGTAGGGCTTATATTGCAGCCATCACCGGCAATCACGCTAGGTCTTATTTTCGGGGAAACAGGGTATACGTCGGCTCCAATAAGCGGGATAGCAGGCGCACGCTGCACTGCTAGGGTGCCGATACTCATGGCCAACGGTCGCGATGACCGACGGCCACAAGCGATCGTGGGCACTAGTGGCAGAACAGGGACGTGTGTGTAAACAGACAAATCCCTGTTCTGTGTGGAGAGACAGATTGTGAGTTTCTAATAGCTAGGAACCACGATCTGTCATCCCCTCTAGTCAGTCCCCTCCCCCTAAAGTTAGAACACAGTCAGGGAACACAGTTAACCCCTTGATCGCCCCCTAGTGTTAACCCCTTCCCTGCCAATGACATTTATACAGCAATCAGTGAATTTTTATAGCACTGATCGCTGTATAATTGTCAATCGTCCCAAAATGTGTCAAAAGTGTCCGATGTGTCCGCCATAATGTCGCAGTCATGATAAAAAAAAACAAAAAACCGCAGATCGCCGCCATTACTAGTAAAAAAGAAAAATAATAAAAATGCCATAAATCTATCCCTATTTTGTAGACGCTATAACTTTTGCACAAACCAATCAATATACGCTTATTGCAATTTTTATTACCAAATATATGTAGAAAAATACATATAGGCCTTAACTGAGAAAAAAATGTGCTTTTTTAAAAAAAAATTGGGGGTATTTATTATAGCAAAATGTACAAAATATTGTATTTTTTTCAAATTTGTCGCTCTTTTTTTGTTTATAGTGCAAAAAATAAAAACCGCAGAGATGATCAAATACCACCAAAAGAAAGCTCTACTTGTGGGGAAAAAAAGGACGTCAATTTTGTTTTTCAGTACAGCATCGCACGACCGCGCAATTGTCAGTTAAAGTGACGCAGTGCCGTATCACAAAAAATGCTTTGGTCATTGAGCAGTCAAATCTTCAGGAACTGAAGTGGCTAAACAATACACATTTAGGAGATATTCCTTGTACCTACATGTTAGCTTTATTTTAAGCTTACCTGTAAGTACAAGTGTACCGAGGTGTTTACTACATCTTTAACAATGTATTGACACCCACAGCTGATCACAGGGGCAGTGCATTTTGAACACAGTGGGAGAAACCTGCCTTGTAGACATTATTAATTAATTAGCTATGTAAATAGTCTGAGTTTTTCTTAAAGAGGAATTCTGGGTATGGATATTTCATACATAGTTACATTGGTCCAGCTTGAAGCAATGTAACTATGTATATGTAGACATATACCATACCTGGCTGATTCAAGGGGCATTGGGCAGGTATGGTATCTACAAAGTTACATTGATTAAAGCTGGATCAATGTAACTTTTGCATGAAATATTCATACCTGTGATTAAATTTTCAAGCTAAAGTCTGGGTTCCTGTCACTTTAAATAGTTTGTTTATACCAAGCTGTCCCAAACAAACTATTTCCATTACTATGCGAGGCGGCCGCTGTAGGCACTGTATCATACTGTATTTATCGGTAAAAATACAAGGCTTTTTTCTGAATAGCTGAGAAGCATTCAGGCCGACTTTATTTTACTTTATTTTATTATGCCAGCAGAGTGGAAGTCCCCCACGCTGCTGCAAACCAAGTGCTGCCATACTGTATTGTAGCTGTGACTACTACACAATGATACATTGCACGCAGCCGACAAATTACTTAACCACTTGCTTACTGGGCACTTAAACCCCCCCTCCTGCCCAGACCAATTTTAAGCTTTCAGCGCTCTCACACTTTAAATGACAATTACTCAGTCATGCAACACTGTACCCAAATTATTTTTTTGTCCTTTTTTCATACAATTAGAGCTTTCATTTGGTGGTATTTGATCACCTGTGGGTTTTTTATTTTTTGCACTATAAATGAAAAAAGACCAAAATTTTTGAAAAAAAAACGAATTTTTCTTCATTTCTGTGATAAAATTTTGCAAATGAGTAATTTTTCTTCATAAATGTTGGCCACAATTTATACTGATATATATCTTTGGTAAAAATAATCCAAATTAGTGGATATAATGTGGTCTGTGTGAAAGTTATAGAGTCTATAAGCTATAGTGCAAATCATAAAAAATTGATTACATCTGATGTACTGGCAGCCCATCTCATTTCTTGAGACCCTAACAAGCCAGGAAAGTACAAATGCCCCCCAAATTACCCCTTTCTGGAAAGTAGACATTCCAATGTATTTAGTAAGAGGCATGGTGAGTTATTTGAAGTTGTAATCTTTTCCCACAATTCTTTGCAAAATTAAGATTTTATTTTTTTTCTGCTACTCCTCCTGAGTATTACGATACCACGTGTGGCACTTTTTCACTGCCTGGCCACATACAGAGGTCCAACATGCAGGGAGCACCATCAGGTGTTTAAGGAGCATAAATTACACATCTAACTTGTTGACTACCTATTACACTTTTGAAGGCCCTAGAGCCCCAGGTTAATGGAAACACCCACAAAATGACCTCATTTTGGCAAGCCAGCACCCCAACATGTAATGTATGAGGCTTAATGCTTTTTTTTTTTTAGGCTTTTGTTTTTTACACAAAGTTGTCCGTTTATAAGATATTTCCAACACATAGCATTTACATAGCAAAAATGACACCCCAAAATACATTCTGCTACTCCTCCTGAGTAGAACGATACCACATGTGTGAGACTTTTACACAGCCTGGCCACATACAGAGGCCCAACATTGAAGTAGCACCTTCAGGCGTTCTAGGAGCATAAATTTCACATCTCATTTCTCAACCATCTATTACACCTTTGAAGGCCCTGGAGCACCAGGACAATGGAAACGCCTACAAAATGACCCCATTTTGGAAAGCTAACACCCCAATGTATAATCTATGAGGCATAATGAGTCTTTTGAACGGTTCATTTTTTTCCAGACTTTTTGGAAAATGTGGGGAAAAAATTAAAACCCCTTTTTTTTTTTTTTTTTTTTTTACACAAAGTTGTCCGTTTATAAGATATTTCAAATACATAGCATTTACATTGCAAAAATGACACCCCAAAATACATTCTGCCACTCCTGAGTATTGTGATACCAAATGTGTGAGACTTTTACACAGCCTGGCCACATACAGAGATCCAACATGCAAGGAACACCGTCAGGTGTTCCAGGGACACATACCAAGAATTACACCCCAAAATACATTATGCTGAGCAAAGGGTAAACAAAAGATTACCTGTGGTTTTAGTAGTGCAGTTATCCACAGGAGGATAGCACTGGTCCAGGCAGCAGGCAGAGACTTGGTCAGCAAAGGCGAACACAATTGTCCAGGCAACAGGCAGGGATACTGTCCATATACAGTCCTGGGTCAGTGCAGGCAGAGATATTGTCAGCAGTGCCAAAAATATTGGTCCTGATAGTAGGCAGGAACATGGTCCATGTGGTGTGGTAAGTGCGACAGGCAGAGGCATGATGGCAGTAATTCCTACAGGCAAAAGTAGGGCCTCTTTCGGGACAGAATATGGATGGGGTAGAGGTTTCTCCCACCCAAATCTCTTTGAGGCCTCCGAGTCTCCAGGCCCTAATCTAGGAATGAGAAAACAAAAAAATTGTTTTCTTCATTCAGAAAAACTATTCTGGAGCCCCTCACACATGTGAGACCTCTGTGTTGAATCCCACTAGTCCAGTAGCAGGGTACAAGATCAGTCCAAGAGGCAGGCAAAAAACATGGTCAAACAGTTCAAGGTCAGTTCCAGATCAGGCAGAGGTATGTACAGAATCGTTAGGCAGAAGCATGGTCGAATAACAGTCCAGGGTCAGTTCCAGATCAGGCAGAGGTATATACAGAATCTGCAGGCAGGAGCATGGTCAAATAACAAGCCAGGGTCAGTTACAGAGCAGGCAGTGGCATAAGGGGTGTGAAGGTAAATGGCAGGAACTGAGCATTATGTTTAACATACTTCACTAATAATTTACTGAAGTATGATAACGGCAAAAACAGTCGCCTATACAGAGGCCTGGTTGGGAAGGGGATAATAATAAGATGTGAATCTTCTGACTCCTCCACTGGTACACACCTTACATTTTTTTTTTTACGTCTTTGGTCTGTTGGTTTGGGAGGGATTTTATCAGGAAAGTGGCGTTCAGAGAGTCGACTAAGAACATCTGATCGGTTTTCTGGTGGGTCGTTCGGGAATATAAGGGCAGTGAAAATTTCCTCCTGGTAGCCAAGGAAGGGTTGGGGGTTTTGAGTGGAGTTGTGGTAAATTATATAGGAGTTGTAAGTGGCCAAATGAAAATAAAAATAATTGCTACTTTTTTATACCAATGGTATGTTAGTCTTGTTCAAGCATTTGGTCGTTGAAGTCGAGTCCCCCCACCATGAACAAATTGTATTCATGGACGCATGTTGGCTTTTGGATGGGGCCATTCCTTCTGGGGATTTCCACAAAAGTATCATTGTGGATCGAAGACAACATGTAAACATCCCTTCTGTCCCTCCACTTCACTGCCAAAATCTCCTTGTTTCGCAGACTTGCCGTCTCTCCTCTTCTCAACTTCATATTGAGGAAAAGTCCTTTCGGTTCTTTCGGCCTGTGTCCGGCGCCGGCCTATATCTGCTTTCCAAGCCTCGTTTCCATCTCACATACACGGCCGTGTCTCTTCCCTCACCACACAGGGACAGTACGATCGCTGGAGATACAGCGCAGCCCTGCCATCCAGCCAGACGTCTCTCTCCTCCTTTCCACAGATATTCATGCTATTATTGGACTGATTCCTTCCTTTTCCACTGGACTACTGATACCATCCTCCAGGGACATTGCATTTCACCTATGTGTGTATGTGCTCAGTCATCTGCACCCCTGCTTGCCTGGATTGGATTGTGCTCCAGCTACACTGATACAGCTTCTACCTGCAGCCCTGTGTTTTTCAGCCTTCCAGCCTTCACCACGCTCCTGTACATGCCTTCTCCTACTTTCATAGGCGCCCCTATTCCTTGTCTTTTTTTAGAGTGTAAAAGAGAAGAGAGGCACCTCTTCTCTTTTATACTCTGTAACTCCTGCTGGATTTTGCTTCTAATCCCCTTGTGGAGGCTGCAATTCGTGGATGGACATTTTATGGTTACATAACCTATCACATTGCTATAATCTTTTTATATAGACTATAAACGGAAGGACTTATGAAAAAATGGTTGTGGAACGAATCATGTGAGTTTCCATTATTTCTTACGGGGAAACTTGCATTGATATACGAGTGTTTTGGATTACAAGCATGTTTCTGGAACGAATTATGCTCACAATCCAAGGTTTTACTGTAAGTATAACATGTTTGCCATTTTATTTTTTTCTAATTTGAGCCTTTAGTATCACTTTTAAGCATTCCTTGCCTTGTGAGCCACCAGGCCTTTTATTTCAGAATGCAAAGTCTCGTCTGTAATAAAACATGCCTACCTGCCTGCTCACAATGATCCCCGGATTTTAAACTGAGCTGCGCAGGCCCAACTCCGCTTGAAGCGGCCAGGCCGATCCTGTGTGCCAAGATAACTAGCTCCTGCACATGTGCAGAAGTGACGTCATCCCGTGTCGGCAAAAGAAGATGGCCAAAACTGAGGCACGCAGGAGAAAATGCCGGCGGGGGAGTGTTGGGCAGGTAAGTATCCTCCCTTTAGTTCCCCTTTAAGGTTGAAAAGATAAATAAAAGTCCCGCCTGAACATTAGAGTTATTTTTCCTTATGCAGTATCCAAAACATCAACCTTTGGCCTTAAATTCCCTATGAACAACAGAAATGAACATCCTGATATAGGAGTGTGCCCATAGTCTCACAGCTGTCTATCTGCTGTGTGAAAGGCACTGCTACCTCTGACCGCTGGTCTCAGGGCCGCTGATAAGGCAGTACAACCGGCGCTGTTGTACTGGGTCCCATCAGCTCACCTGGGGGGGGGGGTCCGGGCAGCTTTATAGCTCAGTTCTGCCAAAAAATACTTACTAAATGACACCCCCCTTCCTACTTGCTTAGGAGGGTGTATAATTACATTTTCCTGGGCCCCATTAGGTCGACAGAGGGTCCCAGGAGGTGAGAACAGAGGAGGGATAGATATATATATATAATTTTTTTTTTTATTATTTGAGGTGGAGGTACACAATTCAGTGCTACAAGTTGCACTGGTCAAATGTAGCTTGCCCATTGCCTTTCCTGGTGCAATGATCTAAAAAAACATGCTCCGTTCCCTTAGCCAGGTGCTGAGACTGATGTGAGGCAGCTGACAGGGAGCAGCAAGTCTAATCCAGGCAGCGGCAGGTGGTGTGGCTGCATGGTGAGTGACACCAATATCTGTTTAGAGTCCACAGAGTCCTCACTGTGCTTGTGATCAGGATCATATGTGCGGCGGCAAAAAGTTGGGCTTTACCATATGAGTTGCTGGGTTGGCAGTGTATTTTGTTTCGAGGCAGGGGTGGTGTCGAGGGCAAGGTCGAAGAGGGGGCCCCATTGAGTAGGCTGTATGGGGCCCCACGATTTCTAACAGCGGCCCTGGCTGGTCTCATTGGATTTGGCATGAGATTTGGTGATGTCATCATGGTGTTGGTCTCTATTTTCATTGCAGCAAAGAAAGCTGCAATGCATGAGTGCAAGAATTAATCATATTCATTCTGTGAATCTTTGACTTCTGCACCTCCACTGCAGCTTCTTGGTCATTATAACCGATGCTGGAAACGAGTACCACAGTGTGAAATAAAAACTGACTGTGCTGTCCCTTAGCAATCATGGGACAGCAGAGAAAGGTTTGATTTCATATCTAACGTCCATGTTATTTTTATGGGAAGTAAAGTTTTCAGGGAAAAGAGGAGTCAGAAGGCTCTTTATTATTCAGGAAACTTGAGAGCATTTCTCCCCTTTCTTGTTTTGGTGGTCTGTATTATTGGAAAAAGTAGTTTTGCATATAAAAGCAGACTCCCAGTCCCAGACCAACAGCACATTGTAAAATTTGCATTTTTTAAAAAAAGTTACACAACACAAATGACAGTTGTACAAAAAGGAGTCACCCTTCAGGCGTCCATTTGGGCAGCATGTTGTCTAAATACCGTTCTGTATGTGATAGTATGTCAAGTGACTTCTACAAGTTTTTAAAAGAATGAAGGCAAAGGAAAGCAGTGCACTGTATGTTGATGCTATTAAATGCTGTATTTGGTCCCGCCTACAGGGGTGATGTGGGGTATCTGCACGCTAACTTGTGATGACAAGGGGCCAAAACATGACCGCTACATAAATACCACCAGTGTGTTCACATCACACTATGGGGTGCATTTATAAAAAATAATTCGCAAAGGTATTCATCCTGTGAAACTGGGTGTACATATACATTCTGTGCAAATGGGGGCAAAAACAAATGTTATTGGGCTAGTTTTGTCTTCAGGTTGAATGTTTTTCATTCATGTGGTATAGTCCGAAGCACAAAAACACGGCATTATGGCCACTAGATGGAGTGGGCAAGTATAGTAAATAAATATTTCCTATAATTATCACCTCCATTTAATGGTCATAATGTGGTATTTTCCTGATTCACTCGATTCTGTATGAATGAAAAACATTGGACCTAGAGAGAAAATAGCCTTATAACATTCGCTTTGCCCCCATCCGCATAGAACAAATGTACATGAAGTTTTACAGTACAAATAAGTTTTATAAATTTGCCCTTTGTAAAAAATAAACAATAAATGTCTCTTTCTTTACATCTATTTCTTTATCATATTATAGCATCTGCGGTTGGAACCTACCATAAGGTAGATGCATAAGGTTTTATTAAAATGATCACTGCAGTGACCTGAAGATTACTTGAGATATGGGGAGACCTTTATAATTATTATGCATTAGATCTCTGTGACTTTTAACTACCGTTTTAATGGTATACCCACTCTGTATAATCCTTAAATTGTCTGTCAGTGTTTGCTGCTGTCAACATTGATAAAACATATTAAGAAAATGTTTACTGGAGCTCCCATATGCAGGTAGCATGTGGATTACAGCTAGTGATTGGTCTTCTGCAAACGAAGCAACACCAAGCCAACACCGGCACATGCCAACATGACAAGATGAATGGACCAGATCTGCCCAGACATTATCAGGGTGAGGTGAACAGCGCTACTCCTTTTCTCGGCCTTGACAGGACATATAAGTGGGTGGCAATTATAAAAACATGTAAAGACAAAGATCTACACAAAGATAATACACCTTCTCACGATCTATTACAGGGTTTAACATATATCACATAAAACTGAATAGTAGTAGTGTAGTGTACAAACGCCAGGTTTTAGTTTCAATTACTTTCTATTCAGTTTTGTAGGTTAAGAGAATAGAAGATACTTTATTCCCCTTAAGGAGATATAATGCTAGAGAGCAGACGTGCTTTTTTTTTGTAAAAAGCAGCAGACAGAGAATTTTGCAATTTACAAATGCAAACCCAATTATTTTTTAATCAAAAGTCAATATAGTCAATTATTGGTCCTTAACAAAAAACAATGAATTACGACATACCTACAATAACAGGTTTTTAAAGCAATAAAAAAATCATTTTTCAAAAATAATAAGCAAACTAGGTCATCATTATACAGAAGTTACAGTTTAAAGAGTTGCAGCCAACTCCCTAAGTGTAAAATCACAAAGGGCAAGAGTCAGCTAGAAAGAGATTCCTGGTTCAATCATGGTCAAAACAGGTATTCAATCAACCCATATTGAAACAGTTGAAAATACAGTATACTATACAAAAAGCCAGAGAAAATATGCAGGTGGCTCACAGGTGAAACCCTCAAAATAGCAAAACCAGCAGGTAAACGGGAGGCTGCAGGTAGATTGAATGCGGATTTCCTAAGGGCAGCAAGGAATGACAACACAGTTTAGTGGGTCCAGCAATCAGCTAGAAGAGGACTGCATGAAGGCCCCTTGCACACGGGCATCAAATTTTACTGATGTTTACAAAGGAACTTGTGACGCTGTGTGCAAGGGGCCAAAAACTGTGTAAATGTTGAGTATATTTGAATATATTAAAGGTGTGCAAGCGTATAGACAAGTACAATTCTTCTTCATTGTCAGTATTGTAATATACTCACTTATAATCACATAAACATTAAACAAGTAAACACGCAAGTAAATTACTGCAATCAAATGTAAATTTTTCTATTTTTGTTTTACTGCTCTGTACTCAGAGCTGTAATACCAATCTTTACTCAGCTGTGTGCAATGTCCCATAGACAAAAATGCATCTCATTTCAGATCAGTAAAAAACTCAGCATTTTTTATTCCTGTGTGCAACAGGCCTTACGGCTTTCAAAGGGCATCATCACAAAGCAAAAGTGTTACTAAACCCAGGAGCCTGTATTCACTATAACTGGTCTCCCACAGCACACAGACCATGGAAATGCAATAGTTTTAGTAAATATAAACTGCTAAATACCTTTCCTCAGCAGCAGTTAGAGCAGTCGTATGACTTCTATGAGTGTCTGATTAAAGATTGTAGGAGGAGTTTTCATTCTACTCTGATTGTCCTATGAGGCTGCAGGACCCCTAACTTTCTGTCCGGATAGTGCTGGTTGGTCCTGTGCTGATCACATGCACTCTCCCAAGAGGAAAAAAACTCTCTAGCAATACACACCAAACAGCATGTGCAGCTTGTCTCCTAGCCTCTGTACTATCTGGAGATGGTTTGGGGACTCTGGAAAAAGGGGGGGATCAGAGGAGACAGGATCAAACAGCCACTTCACGGTGCGGGGGATTAAACCCCTAGGTTCCACGGTGAGTATAACAAGCATCCTTTACTGTATATACAGACTGATTTTACTGTTGTGGGTTTAGTAACACTTTAAGGGATAGAAACATCTGACCAACAAGGTGTTAAGAGCAGATGGTGACAATAGGCTGTACACAAGCAACATTTGGGCCCAGACCCCTAGGAAGGTGGGGAAACTGAAGAGGACAACAACAATAACAGGATCCCAGGTGTCTACACTATCCCGGTGATATTACTGGGGCTTGTTCCACTCTCAACAATCACTGCCCTTTGCCAGTAAATCTGCGAAAACAACCCACAGGACTAAAAATTGGTGTGCATGCCTCTTCCAAAAATGGGCGACTCCAAAGACTGCTCCACTTTTTCAAACAATTGCCCCTATCCCTTGTGCTAGAAGAATTCTCAGATCATACAGCATCTGGCACAGATTGTAGAAAGGATGTTCAAGGCAGCTTTTGTTAGGGTCATGGCACACCATATTGGACCAGAAAATCTTGTAAATTTTAATGAAACGTCCATATATATTTCAGGGACTACAAGAAAGCTTTGTGTCAATCACTACAAGCTATATAGAGAGTCCAACAAGACGTAGGGGTGCCAAAGCATCTCATCAAGTTGATACAGTCGCTGTAGATAAACAAGCAATGGTGCAAACACATATAAAGACACTAACTGGTTCATTTTAGAGAGGGAGAGTGTAGTAAGGCTGAATTTTTTCCCCTTTCTTGTTCAACCTGTATGCTGAAATAACCATAAGGAAGCTGGAGCTTGAAGTTAAGTTGCTAGAAAAGCAAGGAGGAAGGAACATCAATCATCTTTGATATGTTGACACAACTCTCCTCTTAGAAAGTTGGCCTGAAACATCTGGTAAAAAAAAATCAAAGGAAAACGCAGGAAGTTTGGCCTCTAACATAAAAAAGAACGAGATATTGAACACTGCAAGGAATGGATACGCTAAAATTGCAATTGGCGGTGAGAATTTAATTTTCTTTGAATCGAAGATTGATGGAAATGATGATTGCAGCCCATTAATAAAGTCAGCAATGATGAGTATGAACTGAACATGGAAAAGCAAAGATGTTAGTCTGGCAACCAAATTCAGATCAGTCCACGCTTCAGTGTTCCCCATAGATACCTATGGCTGTGTAAGTTGGACCATGAAAAAGGTGGACAAGAGGAAAATCAACGTTTGAGCTATGTTGCTAGAAGGCTAATGCACATTCAATAGACATTCAGAAATGAGGGCTTCCTCCTGAGCCACGCTGTGTGTGTGTCCATAGACACACACACACACACACAGCACAGCTCGGCCCACTGCTCTCTGCTCACAGATTTGACTAACAGTATCGGGAGCCAATGGTTCCACCTACTGTCCAATCCATCTCTGAGAAGAGAAAGACAGAGGAGAAGAACTGCAGCTGGATGCAGTGCTGGATTGATACAGGACTCAGATAAATGTTTGGGGGGAGGGACTGCATTAGGATAAAAAAGGAGTTTTAGCTTTAGAACCACTTTATGTAATAAATTGCCAATTCCATTTACTGCGTACTATGGTCTACCACTATTGTACATGTTCACCATACTATCCAATCCCAAAGAGACTACACAATAATATTTAGACCAATTATTGACCAACTGAGCCAAGCTACCCAGGTCAAAGATGTTCTCTCTACATGTGACTATGCTCTTGCCAGGCTCAAGAATTACCCGACCAAGGCCAGAGCTCAACAGGAAAAAGATGTAGACATCCTTTGGGGACCATGCCTGGATACTCCTGGCTTTAATACACCAGGGATAGGCTTTTGCGCTTAATACGGTGACCATAATTTCTGTATATAGAAAGATAGAATTAGTTTTTTTCTTTCCACTTTTACTATACCCCCCCCCATGCTTTGACCCATCATTGATTCTCTGCTGCATAGATATTTTCCATATGTTATATGTTAAAGTGATTTTGTAATGTTATCCGATTCTTTATAACAGAATCTTTACAGAAACACAATGTACAACATGTATAATTGTTTCTTAATTTTGTTCAATACAGCGGTTTTAAAAAAAGGAACACTGTATATAAGTTAATACTTGCAAAAAAAATTCTAATGTTGACAATAATGTGAACCAATGAGACTATAGCGTTAACACACAATTTTGTGCAACACCCCAGACACCCTCCAAGTGATTTTTTTTTTTTATGAAGGGGAAGTGTTTTTTCTAAATTCTTAATATTTGCTTGTCAATTACACTGTATACGCGCCGTAAACACTATAGGTGCGTTTACAGTGTATTACTATAGACTTGAATGGTAGGACCTAACAAGCTTCAATTCCTCCCAGACTTCATTTTTGCCGCACATTAACGCACATCAATGCAAACTCTGTTTGTCCAATGTCCATATCCTTTGTAGGCTGCTTTGCTAATCCAAGAAGTGGCAAAAAAGTGCCCCAAATGTCTGTTTCTAATGTCAGTGTAAACAGGGCCTTAAAGCTAACTGGTTCCAAGATGTGGCGGCTACATTCGGTTTTCTAGGCTTCCCTCTGCTTTATTTTAACCTGGAGATCCTGCCAGTAACACAACACCTGTTCGAGGGTGACAACTGTATTGTATCAAAGAGCAGCATTGTCACTCTAGGTTGCTCTCCTGAGTGGGACTACAAGTATGTCCCCCGCTCCCTAACATAGAGAGGAGGTGTTTTTTTTTTTTTAAATAACAAACATGTCATACTTGCCTCCACTGTGCAGTTGGTTTTGAACAGAGTGGCCCCGATCCTCCTATTCTGGGGTCCCTCAGCGGTGCTCTTGGCTCCTTCTCTTCGCGAGTGCCCCGTTGGAGAAGCAATCTCCTTCAAGACTCCTGTGCGGGCGCGCTCCCGTGTCTATTGACACAGAAAGCAGGACTTGGCCCCGCTACCCGCGTCATTGGATTTGATTGACAGCAGCGGGAGCCAATTGCTGCGCTGCTATCAATCTATCCAATCAGGACACCAGCCATAGCTGGTGTGCTTGTCCCCGGGGCGAGAAAGACAGGGCTCCTGTAAGTAAAACGGGGGGTATGGGGGGGCTGCAGCATGAGAGAAGGTTTTTCACCTTAACGCATATAATTCATTAAGGTGAAAAACCACAATGGTTTACAACCCCTTTAAGGTTTCATTTACAAGGACAATGGATTTTTCAACATGTATTTTTTCTGTACTTGCTGAAAAAATACTTAGCCTGCAAAAAAGAAAACTAATATTGCCACCACATCCAAGGACTGGTAAGCTACAATATTTAACATTTTTGTTCTTCGGTTTTGATATACATTAAAGTGTAAGAAAATAAGTCACACAGAGGGCAACAGCAAATTGCTCTAGAGCCTGTTCAGTCTTGTTTTTTCTTTCAGTCCTCACACTTCAACTAATTGCCTAATGTCCTGCCTCAAAAAGACTGTTAAAACCTATTTTCGGTCATGACTCATATACAGTATAATGCCTATTTATATCAAGCAGACAGAAATTCACCATCAGGGAAAAAAAAAAAATTAAACCATTTAGCATGTATTAGCTATGTCCAGTGGTGAAAAAACGGAAGCGGAGAAGACAAAAATGGGAGACAGGGCAGGGCTTGGCAGCTCAAATACAGCCCGAGAATGCAGCTGGGTTGTTTAGAGCCCTTTCACACTGGGGTGGGCGGCAGCGTCGGCAGTAAAGCGCCGCTATTGTAAGCGGCACTTTACCGTCGGTATGCGGCCGCTAGCGGGGCAGTTTTACCCCCCGCTAGCGGCCGAGAAATGGTTAAAAACCACCGCAAAGCGCCTCTGCAGAGGCGCTTTGCCGGCGGTATAGCCGCGCTGTCCCATTGATTTCAATGGGCAGGAGCGGTAAAGGAGCGGTATACACTCCGCTCCTTCACCGCTCCGAAGATGCTGCTAGCAGGACTTTTTTTACCGTCCTGCCAGCGCATCGCTCCAGTGTGAAAGCCCTCGGGGCTTTCACACTGGAATTAAGGCAGCGGCACTTTCGGGTCGGTTTGCAGGCGCTATTATTAGCGCAATAGCGCCTGCAAACCGCCCCAGTGTGAAAGGGCTCTTAGTGCAAATCTTAAGTTGGCCATAACACCAGTAGAATTTCATTTGAAATGATTCATTTTAAGAGTGTACATTTGATTTTCTAACCATTGGTGGGGTTAAACTGACATTCAAACAAAAATAGAAAATGCGCTGGTGTTACTAGTGATAGATAATTCCAACAACACCCCCCCACCCCCCCCCGCTATCGCCGCCCTCCAGTGCTTCTCCAGTCTCGCCCGTGCGATCGGCAAGCCAGAGAATGAACCCACCGATGGCGGAAGTTCACCATAGAGCTGACCTCTGGTCCCCGGCCATCTCTATGACCCTCAGAGGCCGGAAGCAACGTCATGATGTCACTTCCAGCTCTGGCAGATGTAACCGTTTACTTTTTTTAGTTGGAAAGCATGAGATTGATTTTTTTTCTTTTTGATCTCAGGCTTTCCAGCATAGAGGAGACATTTGGGGACTTATGGACCCCAGATCTCTCCATAAAGAGGAACTGTCATGCCCTGTTCCTATTACAAGGGATGTTTGCATTCCTTGTAATAGAAATAAAAGTGCTCAAAAAGTAAAAAAACTAAAAAGGGAAAGTGTAAAAAAAATAAAAATAAGTAAAGCGCCCCCAAGTCCCCGCACGCAGAAGCGAACGCATACATAGGTTGGGCCCGCATATGTAAACGACATTCAAACTGCACATGTGAGCTATTCTTGCGAATGTTAGAGTGAGAGCAATATTTCTAGCACTAGACCTCCACTGTAACTCTAAACAGGTAACCTGTAAAAATGTTTAAAGTATAGCCTATGGAGATTTTAAAGTACAGAAGTTTGGCGCCATTCTACAAGTGTGCACAATTTTAAAGCATGACATCTTAGGTATCTGTTTACTCTGCGTAACGTCATCTTTCACATTATATAAAAAAATTGGGGTAAATATTGTGTTTTGTTGTTTAATTCATGAAATGTTTCTTTTCCCAAAAAAGATTTACTGTGCAAATATTGTGCAACACAAAAAGTTATAATGGCCGCCATTTTATTCCCTAGGGTCTCTGCTAAAAATATATATATAATGTTTAGGGGTCCTGAGTAATTTTCTAGCAAACAAATTATGATTTTTACATGTAAGAGAGAAGTGTCAGAACTGGCTTGGGAGGCAAGTGGTTAATGTAGTCACCACGTGAGCCATCACCATTGTAGCAAATGCACTCTTACCAGACTGAAATGACCCCGCTACAGAGTCTGATTTGCTGGTTATAAATACTTCCACTGGGAGTATTTAGTTCACACCCATTTGTTCCAATAAGTCAGGCTGGCTTTCTTTCCAGTATTAGTAAGGACAGTGGTGACCATATGTATAATTGAAGATCCACATGGAATCAAAGCAAGGAAAGCCACATAGTGTAAATCAGCTAAAAAATTTAATATATACACATGATACTTATTCTACTCACATGAGAAGAAAAAGGTTAAGCACGTAAAAGTCACAATTTCAAGCTGTACAGCAAAAGCTTCCAACTCCAAGGAAGCGTGGCAGTGTCGCATGCGTAGGTTTCGCCCTACGTGCGTTTCATCCCATAAGACATTATCTGGGGCAAGGCGAATAAGACTCTGTATTGGGGTAATATCAGTCTGGTAAGAGTGCATTTCTTACAATGATGATTGGCTCACATGGTGACTACATTGATGGAGTAACATGATCTCTGCACAATATTAGTGGTGTTTTTCTCAAGACATAAATTGAATTTGGACCATTTCATACACTCTACTTACCTTTGCTAGATTCCATTTTAATATGGACTTTTATTTTGCAGCAATTTATTTTATATTTATTTTTACTATGGTAGCGTGGCATATGATACGTATATTTAAACTGACATTTGTTTTCAACTGTAGTAATGAGAAAATTCGAAGGAGAAACACGGAAAATTTTTCACGTTTGAATGTATCTGGTTTTTGTTTGGGAAAGTTCATTTATTCCAAAATGATTCCAAATGTAAAAGCAAACAAATTTTTAAATTATTTGCAAATGACATTCATCAATTCATCAAACGTACTGAGAATTTTTGTACAAATGTTTGTACAAGTTTTCGTATGATTGTTCATTCAGAAATCCACTAGTTTTAGGCCTGATTCACACAATCTTTTTTTCTATTCACACAATCTTTTTCTATTCACACAGCGGATTTCTGTGCCTAGAATCACTGGTGGTTCGAGACAGCTGAGGCTCCTCAGTCTGTACAAGACAGTGATAAGCTGACAGGAGCCTCAGCTTTCAGCCGCCATATGGATGTTTGGGCACATGTTGTGGTTACCTGCAGCTAGGGACAAATGATTGCCCCTGGATCCAAGTTGTCTGGAAGGCCCCATAATACATCCAAAATGCAATTGTTTGTGCAAAATAACGTATACTGTGAAGATGAATATTAATGTATTTGTTCTCCAGCAATTTCTAATCAAAAAGTTGTCCCTGCTGCCCAGATGTATCCTGAGAGATTGATGCCCTGCCAAATCACAAAGGCCTAGGCAACTTGTGTCTAAAAGTACTAGGGATTCGGTTAGGATCTAGGCCCTGTTTCCTTCACAATTTAGGTCCTCTTTAACAAGACCCAATTTTCGATTCTGAAAAGGGGTAAGGTAAAAGTCAGATAAAAGAGCACGACTATATGCCAAACAACCCGCCTGTCATCTCCAATATTCATTTTTTACAGAACAGTGCACAATATTAGTTTTTTGCACCTGCATACACATCATGAATGACAACTTCCTATAAGAAAATAACTCATGTTTTATGCTCTGTAAAGATTATTATTACCAATAATAAAGAATCCTGGTCCAAAAATACTCCATCTGTATTTGACTCATCTATTGCACATTGGAATTCCTTTGTCTTGACACAGAACACTGTCTGTTTTAAACCACACACCTTAAATACTACATGTACAAAAACCTGCTTGATCCCTGCGTCCAACGTAAAGAACAAAACCATGTGGAGGGTTTTTTTTGTCCTTTCCTTCTAGGAAAGCAAACATCCCTCATTGATTGGAGATTAAATAAGCCTGTAGAACTATACGTGAACCTTTACAATGCTAATTATATACTGAACTCTTTCTTTTTTTTTCTTCTTTTAGAAGAGAGTTCAATACATAAAACAATCCCTGGAAATGCTGGGAAAAATTGTTTTATAGAAATCTCACAAAATCTAGCAGGGATTTGTTTTCTCGATTAGGTCATAGCCAAGACAAGTAGGGGCAAGCTAGAGTTTCTGTTACACAACAGATTACTCCCAGGTAAAAGCCGAGCACAATGCCAAACACTCTCTTGTACTATATGGAAAGAGAGCCTCACCCATGCTTGCAGTGGGCTTTCCAAGTACATTTTCACAGAGTTCTCAAGAGATTTCAGCATCTGTGTCACAGGAGAGATGTCAGTTTATGACTGTGGGCAAATAAAACTCTCTGGCCTATTTATCAGGCCAAGGCTCAGTGAATAGCTATAGGCTTAACGCAGCCATGAATGATATTGGTGGCAGAATCAGAAATTTATGGCTTCTGCAACTTCTCTGTTTATTAGTAACAAGATTTTATGATGAATATACTTTTTACATGTATCATATTGTATGGTTACTAAATATTAGACAGCATCGAGCTGCATAGGTACATCATTGTAATGGGTTTCTGAAATCATTTAGGATCATGAGCAGCTTTTGATCCAGTGGTCCACAATTGGGATTGATTTATTCAGTTTTTACTTTTAAATGTTCACTTAGTGAATTTGGCGAAGCTGCGTTAATTGAAGCCAAGATAAAAACGTACTTCTTAAATTTCCCTTGCAAGTGATTAAAAAAGCTTTGCCTTATTTGCTAAGCGAATATTCACTTTGCTAATAGAACTTCCTCTACTCCTCTAGTAAATCAACCACATTGATCAATTTATCTTCATAACATACCATAAACAAAAGACAACAGAAATGTGAATTTCCGGGTATATGGGAACAAGTGAAACTCCCCCTGCCTCCGCACAAAGCAGCGCTCTATACCTGAGTAACCAACTGCCAGGGCTGCAGTCATGTAGGAACAAGGAGAACTAACATAGCCAGGTAAGATTTGAATAGGTTTATGTACACTGTGTATTAGGAGAACTTGGGGCAGGTGAGGATTGAGAGGAAGGCAATTCATGACTGTTCACAGCGTTGCCTGAAAAAAGAACTTTGCCCAAAGTGGTAACTTGGGGTGTTTATACATTGCCTTCAAATGACACTGTCACCTTGTCCATTCAAGACAAAGTGGCATTGAGGTTGATTTTCTAAAACTAGAGAGTGCAAAATCAGGTACAGGGTTAACATGCACAGCTGCACCAGATTTTGCACTCTCTGGTTTTCGTAAATCAATCCCATTGTGCGTTTAAAGGCCACCCCTCAACCACTTCATATACCAGCACTGCCCCTTCTTCTATAGCCACCACTGCAAAATACCTGGTGCTTCTAGGTACTACCATTATTAGGGCTCAGGCCTAGTGGCCAAAGGCTAGACCCCAGCACTTTCACATGATGAAGGGGTGACGTCACTGCTCCATCTGAGCTCCAACACCATCCTACACCAGGTTTTTGGTGTTGGCTCAGTCAGAGAAAGAATGGCAGGGGCGCACTGTAGAGGCAAGTATAAAGTGGTTGAAAAGTGAGTGTTGCACAGACATTGTCATGTTTTCCTGAATGGCAAGATGATATGTTCCTTTCAATGTATCCTGACTCACTGACCAGGAACAAATATGCAGAACAGTAGTTCTAACTTCACTAGCTGCATACTTGTTTTAGGTCCGTAACTCTAAGATACCACTAGAGCAGCATGTTACTGTACTCCCCAAGAAGTAGGTGTTCTTGGTCTACACACCCACCCAACTGCATATTACAAATCAACCTCTAGATTCAAAGATTACAATAGGGTGAGGTTATGGAAGATTTACACTAATATTCTTCAAAACAGGGGGAGGGTTTTTTCGAAAAAAGGAATTAAAGGACAAAGAATACCTCAAAGTTCACTGCATTTGAAAGAGAAAAAAACAGGCTAATCAACATTTTTATCATGGCTGAAAAAATCCAGATTCCAATGCGCTCCTTTTCTCAAATGAAAATGCTACAGTATGGTACAGTACAAAAACAATTTACTAGTAAAGTAAAAATGATACCTGGGTTGTATATAAAACTGACCAAGCAAACCAGTTCCATATCTGTATATTAAAACTCAATTTCTCCCAGGACTGAAGACTGTTCAATCAGCTGGAAGATATGAAAGCAAAACAACTTCTTCTGGTTCCACCAGTAATGCTCATAAAGTCTGCAAAACCGGACAGTTTTCTGCTAGCAAAAGGAGTTATGAGTTATTATATCTAAGTCTACGAAGGACCTGAAAATCTGGAACAAGTCACCATAATGTAACTATAATCACTGACATGCAAATCTTAAAAAACCATTGGAAAAGTAATCTCTTTGCCTACAAACCCACATTAATTAGGAATTTCAAGACATTTCAGTGCCAGCTCAAGAATAGAAAGCTTTATGTATAAAAGCGTTGGGATTATTCAGACTTGTGTGTGTATTATTTGTTCTTTGTTGCGCCAAAGCATTGAAGCACGTTGATCTTTCATTTTTGGTGGGCCCACTGGCAAAAAAGAATCATCATTGACAAGGAATGTGAATGCAAAACGACACCTGTTGTTGTACTGTCTGCTAATGCACACAATAAAGGGAATGCCGACCTAGAAACCTTTTTTTCCCCTGAGCGAATAAAATAAGATTCAAAGTTTAATATTGCAGCTGTGAATAGGACAGTGTGTATGTTGAAGGCAAAGTCAGTGCTTAGTACTGATACATAAAGTCCTTGATATCACCAGCCAGTTTTAAGTATATTCTGACGGCTCCTTCCAGATGCAGTGCTTGGGCCTGAGTGGCCAATTGCCACTGTCATGTGACAGAGGGGGGTGACATCATAAACCCTGTGTAAGTTCTAACACCATCTGACACATCCTTAAACAGGGTATTTTGTGGCAGATGTGATAGAGGAAGGAGAGCTTAGTAGTAGGTTGGTCTAGGGGGGAAAGTCACAGCTCCTTTGTGTTGTTCTCCTGCAGAGGAGAATAGCACTTCTTACTACTGCAATGAACGACACTTACATAATGATGTTTATGTGCTGTTCGGTGTAGAAAATCTGTTGGATGATAATGCCCCAGGAGGTGGGTCCACGACAGCCTGGGTTTAGAGCAGGGGTGTCCAATCTTTTGACCTTCCTATGCCACATTATACCAAGAGGAATTGTCTTGGGCACACATGAAATACACTAACAATAAGAATAACTGAGGAGCAGAAAAAGTCAAGCAGATTACATGTTAACAAGCATTGATATAGATAATATACCTATCTGAGTAATAAAACTTACATTTTAACCACTTGCTACCCGCCATATAGCAAAATGACGGCAGCAAAATGGTTTCAATATCCTGACCGGACCTCATATGTCGTCCAGCAGGATATCAAGCCACTGCGCGCCCCCGGGGGCGTGCATTGCGGCGATTGTTGTTGCGGAGTGTCAGGCTGACACCCCACAACACCGATCTAGGTAAAGAGTCTCTGACGGAGACTCTTTACCACATGATCAGCCGTGTCCAATCACGGCTGATCACACTGTAAACAGGAAGAGCCGGTGATTGGCTTTTCTTCACTCGCGTCTGTCAGACGTGAGTAGAGGAGAGCTGATCGGCTGATCGATTATCAGCACAGCCCCCCAAGGATGCCCACACTGGACCACCAGGGACACCAGTAGAACCACCAGGGATACCATCACTAGTCACCACCAGGTATGCCACCCTAGACCACCAGGGATGCCAATCAGTGCCCATAATGGATGCCAATCAGTGCCCACAATGGGCATCACTGATTGGCAGGCATTATTGTTTGGCATCCATCCATGCCATTTATTAGAGTACAGTGCCACCTATCAGTGCCCATCCATGCCACCTATCAGTGCCCATCCGTGCCGCCTATCAGTGCTGCCTATCAGTGCCCCATCAGTGCCGCATACTAGTGCCACCTCATCGGTACCCATCAGTGCCGCCTTATCAGTGCCAGTCAGTGCAGCCCCATCAGTGCCCATCAGTGAAGGAGAAAACTTACTTATTTACAAAGTTTTGTAACAGAAACAAAAAAATTTTTTCAAAATTTTTGGTCTTTTTTATTTGTTTAGAAGAAAATAAAAATCCCAAAAGAAAGCTCTATTTGTGGGAACAAAATTATAAAAATTTTGTTTGGGTACAGTGTTGGATGACCGCACAATTGTCATTCAAAGTGCGACAGCGCTAAAAGCTGAAAATTGGTCTGGGCAGGAAGGTGTATAAGAGCCCTGTATTGAAGTGGTTAAATATAATATTGTTGTCATTACAAAAGTAAAAGTGGGCAACATAAAAGTAGTACGATATTTGACACGGTTTTTGATATATCAAAACATCAGTATCTGGTTTGATGGATGTAGTAGCAATTCTCAAGGTGCTCATCAGATATTTTGGTTCAAATTTTGCCCTTTCTGGGCTTTATCCTTGAAAATAGTTGCTAACAAATATAGGTGATGCCGAAAACGGACGACATGAATAAGGTGCGATTGTGAAGAGTGGGCAATTTTTCTTTGAGAAGACACAACTTATAAAAGTCCTGTAAAGAGACACTGTCAAATTTTTCATTGGCCAAATGTGTTTGCTAAGTGTAAACGCATTAACAAAAAAATTTACAAAAAACCTCCAACAGTTTTACGTAAGTATACAATTTTGTCTTGGGCCGCATTCATATCTGTCGTGATCTGCAGGCTGGACACCCCTGGTCAGGTCAGCTCTCCTGCGCAAATCGCCATAGCTGTATGGCGGCTTACGCAGAAGCGATAGCGGGTAGCGGGAACGTGCCTGTGGGTCGGGCAGACTCGATGTCCGCCGGCGACCCGCGACCGCCTAGTACAGATCCCCATTCTGACAGATGACATGACAGATCTACTGTTCCCAGTCATTGGGAACAGTGATCTCTGTCATGTCCCTGCCAGCCCATTCCCCTACAGTTAGAACACACCCAGGGAACACAGTTAACCCCTTGATCGCCCCTAGTGTTAACCCCTTCCCTGCCAGTGTCATTTTTACATTGATCACTGCATTTTTATAGCACTGATCAATGTAATAATGTCACTGGTCCCCAAAAAGTGTAATTTGGGGTCAGATTTGTCCGCCGCAATGTCGCAGTCCCGCTAAAAATCGCAGATCGCTGACATTACTAGTAAAAAAATAAATAAATAAAAAGTCCCTAAATCTATCCCATAGTTTGTAGATGCGATAAGTTTTGCGCAAACCAATCAATATATGCCTATTGCGATTTTCTTTACTAAAAATATGTAGAAGAATATATATCAGCCTAAACTGATGAATACATTTTTTTTGCATACATATTTTTTTGGATATGGAATATAGCAAAAAGTAAAAAAAAAAAAAATAATTTTTTTTTTTTCAAAATTGTTGTCTTTTTTTATAGCGCAAAAAATAAAACCTGCAGAGGTGATCAAATACCACCAAAAGCTCTATTTATAGGAAAAAAAGAACATCGATTTTGTTTGGATACAACATCGCACGACCACGCAATTGTTAAAGCGACGTAGTGCCGTATCGCAAAAAATGGCCTGGTCATTAAGGGGGCAAATCCTTCCAGGGCTGAAGTGGTTAAAGGAAGCTCAATTGCAAAAGACTGAGGACACCTAGTGGTGGAATAGAACCACTGTGGGGACAGAGAGCTCCAGATTGAAGGGGAGTATTCCAGCAACAGTTGCATTATTTATTTTTACTATAATTGTGCTTAGCTTTTATTCCTTTATACAAGTCAAGAATGAATGGCAAAAGGGTCTTAAATGCTTTTAGTTGCATAGTAAATACATCTAATGTGCCAATGAGTTGTCTTAAACAACCCCAGAGCCCACCTGTAAATTTCAGAGCCAAGCAGCTTGTCTCCTAGTCAGTAAACATCTATAACTATTATACTAGGTATGTACAGTACATTTTTAAAAGCCCTCTAAATCATACGCCACAGCTCAGAACACCTAGATGAAGACTGGAGATATGTTCAAAACAGCAAACTGACAAAATGTATCTTACAACATAGGCCAATAAAAATTGCTTATCAGAAGTCATCAACCCGTTTTCTAATATCATTGTCTTTTTTACTTTCACAATGATGATTTACAAGTATTGGAATTTTTTTTTAACAACTTCCGGCTTAATATGATATATATTCTATACACTGTATGTCAGATACATAAATTCAGAAGCAGTCATATGATCAATATGACAGCCAATCAAATGGCTCAGTTGCCATTTTGCCTCACTCACAGAGGCACACTGAAAGAAGCAGCCAAGGTAAATCTGTTTAAAAAAGCCAAACTTTTTATTGTATAGTTTTAGATGGAAGAAGAAAGGGTTAAAACTATATCAGGTTTTTACTGTTGTCTGTGTCCCCACAGGTGGGGATGTACCTACTGTATGTCCTAGTGACAGATGCCATTGGTATAGCATGCAACAGGAAATCCCACATTTTAGAGTTGTCACAGAACAGGGGTTGTAAATAGAGAAAACTGAACTGTGATTAAAAACCCTATACTTAGCAGCAGCTCAAATTTGAGATGAGCACAAAAGATAAAAGTTTTAAAAAACATGAGCTGTGCTCTGTATGTCTAGTGACATAAAAAGTGAAAAAGAAATTTATGGTGACGCAAAAGTAAACATATATCAACAAATTGCACAGTGATACAAAAAGTGAATAACAATATATAACAGCAAGTCCCAATGGTAATAAAAGGAACTAAATATTAATTAATAATATATGGCACTCCTGGGGTGTCAGTTTTGGTAGTGAATCTCTTCTATCAGTGCCATATATGATGAATTAATATTTATTTATTGGGTATATTTATAGTTAGTTAATACCCATGTTATAGTATATACTCATATACTAATAGGTTACATGGTTTTAGAATTGTCCACAAATGGCAACATTCCCTATACAAAGATGGCGTTTGGTGCACCGACTGCCTGAGGCTCAGACCGAGGTGTGGTTCTTTATTTATTTATAGTGATGAGTCAGTACGCTGACCATGCCCCAGGATGACATCAGACTTGTTATGAAACGCGTAGGGAAGAGCGACGGAAGAGCGACATGCTGACGTCACCTTCGCTGTTCAACGTCCCGATAGGACCTGCTTTTGTATTGTAGCTGGCCGGCTTATTGTCCATGTTGGATGAACCTTGCTTTTATGTAAGTGATATGGTTTTATTTGAATAAACACCAGTCTGGTTTTACCTATGGCGACCCTTTCCTTTCTTTGAGCATTAGGCCTCATGTACACGAGACGCCCGCGCAAACTCTGCTGAACACATGTTTTTAAAAGCTGAAACCGGCGTTTAGAAATGCACGTTTTACCGCGTTTAGCCGCGTTTGCGTCTAGAAGTGTCTGCAGAGCAGAGAATGACATTTTGCGACCCAAATTTGGGGCCCGTATCTCGGGGACACTTGGTGCTAGGAACCCCAAATTTGGTGTGCTAACCCAGTGGAATTTGGGGTTCCTAGCAACAAGTGGCCCCGAGATACGGGGCCCCAAATTTGGGTCACAAAATGTCAAGCACTTCTGCAGCAGAGAATGACATTTTGTGACCCGACTTTGGGGCCCCGTATCTCAGGGCCACTTGGTGCTAGGAACCCCAAATTTGGATATGTTGTAGTGCTAGTTCCACTGTTTGCACACCAAATTTGGGATTCCTAGCACCAAGTGGCCCCAAGCTATGGGGCCCAAAAGTCGGGTCATAAAATGTCAAGCACTTTTCTGCTGCAGAGAATGACATTTTGTGACCCGAATTTGGGGCCCCGTATGTCTGGGCCACTTGGTGCTAGGAACCCCAAATTTGGATATGTTGTAGTGCTAGTTCCACTGTTTGCACACCAAATTTGGGGTTCCTAGCACCAAGTGGCCCCAAGCTATGGGGCCCAAAAGTCGGGTCATAAAATGTCAAGCACTTTTCTGCTGCAGAGAATGACATTTTGTGACCCGAATTTGGGGCCCCGTATGTCGGGGCCACTTGGTGCTAGGAACCCCAAATTTGGATATGTTGTAGTGCTAGTTCCACTGTTTGCACACCAAATTTGGGGTTCCTAGCACCAAGTGGCCCCAAGATATGGGGCCCCAAAGTCGGGTCATGAAATGTTCCTTTAAAAACACTTATAAACGCAAACGCGGCACCGACGTTTAGCTGCGTTTGACATCTGAAACATGGAAAACTTTTGCGTCGGAACCCATTTTTTGCTTCTGGAAAAAGGAGGTTGAATGCAACTGCCTTAAAAACGCCAAAAAACGAGACTGTGTACATGGACACATAGGATAACATTAAATGGGTTCAGGGGCAGTTGAAAAAAGTGTCCAACTGCCTCTGAACGCGAGTTTAACAGCGTCTCGTGTGCATGAGGCCTTAATAAACAGGAGTACCGAGTGAGGACCCGGGATCTCTCTAAATCCCTGGGATTACCAAGTCTATCTGCTCTCAGTAGTGTTTGGAGGCTGTTGTGGTTAGTTCTGCTATTCGCTCTTTATCCCTAGAAGTAAAGGCCCTGGCCGGGTATTAGCCACAAGCGAGTCAGCTTGCACAAGCTGGTAAGCGTGCACTCTATGTGGTGGTGGATTCTCACTTGTCTGTCAATGAATCATTACATTCACAGGAGGAGATTTACAAATACCTTTTGTACTCTTCCATATATTAATCACCTCATGGAATTATTTGTCTTAGTTCCATTACCATTGGGACTTGCTGTTATATATGGTTATTCACTTGTGTCACTGTGCAATTTGTTGCTATATGTTTACTTTTGTGTCACCATAATTTGTTTTTGCACTTTTTATGTCACTAGACACACAGAGCGCAGCTCATATTTTTTAAAACAGAACAGGAGGTGACAGAAAATTTTCCAATGGGAACAAATGTCTAACAGTGGATTTCCTCTTGCTTTGGAGAGATTTCTTTTCACTTCCTGTTGTATCTCCGAGACAGAAAGTGCAGGAAAATCTTTCTAATGTGAAAAAGCAGAAAAAAAAAACAAACTGACAGGAGTCTTTAAACTGAACTCTGGGAAAAAGAAAAATTACCCATGAAGTGGGGCTCGTGTTTGTCGAGGGGAGCATAAAAAGCAATTATACTCGCATGCAATTCTTTCCAGCTGTACGATGAATGCCGAAAAACAAAACAACAGGCGCCTCTTAGTAAGACTGTATAGATTTAATGACAAATTGCATTAAAATACTCACATATAGGAAACTGTTGTCAGGTGCAGGGGAATCCAGTAGAGCCACATGCGATCTCAGCAGTCCGGATACAATGGAGCCTTGTTAAAGGAGCGCTCTTACTGCGAATGCTCGGAAACACGTCGCTTTACGGCAGTACAGCCACCACATTGTACTCTGAACTCCAGCCCTCCTTATGACTGTCCGGCCGCGTTCCAGGCCTCGCTGTGGATCCGAATCCCGGAAGTAACCTGTGGACCAGGACGCCGGCTGCATAGGGAGACACAAGGCTCCATTCTATCCAGACTGCTGAGATCGCATGTGGCTCTACTGATTCCCCTGCACCTGTTTCATATATGTGAGTGTTTTAATGCAATTTGTCATTAAATCTATACAGTCTTACAAAGAGGCGCCTGTTTTGTTTTTCTGTCTTCCATATCTGGAGTGGCATCAACTCCCCACACAAGGCTGCCCTACCAAAAAGACTGTAAAACTTCACAAAGAGCTGTATTTGCTCAAAGGACTTTTTTATGAACTTGCACTTGCTTATTACCTTACCCTGACCTGCGCCGCTATCCACTGTTTTTTTCCTGTACAATGAATGCCCCTTGCTCCTCTTTACCACTCCGTCATCACATACAATGCAGGGCCACATGGCCAGATCTAGGGGGGTGCTGGGGGGGCTATGAACCCCCCCAGATTTTATTTGTGTCCCCCTCCACTACGAACACTCTACATACAGCTGCACTTTCCCTCTCCTTGCAGCTATGTAAATGTACTGCATCGATGATCGGATCAGTAGAGGGCACAGAGGGGTGTGGCAGGCTGCCTGTACCACTTCAATTGCCTAAATATTTTAAGCCTAGATTCACACTGACTGGGGGAATGAAATTGTGCGAGTTCAGCTTTTATTCCAGCATTTCAGTCCCGACTTCAGGGGCGCTTTCAGAGATTTCTGTCCGGGTTTCTACATAGAATGGAAATCGCACCCTGAAATCACAAAAAGTAGTACAGGAACTACTTTTGGAAACCGGTGCAGCAAATGCGGCGTTGCACAGATTCGGAAGCTGCCATTGCTGGCAATTGCGCATGCGATTTAACATGTCAAACATGCCAAATCGCATCAATGTGAACCAGGGCTAAAATTGTCCCTCGGGATTTGAAATATCTCCAGAGGCTACAGAAGTTAGTGGACCGGGTGGGGGGTGTGGCTGCCTCCTTTACTCCTCCCATAGACTCTTCACTCTGGTTGATTCCAATGTTGAATAAGGGGAAAGGGGAGGAGTCAACACAGCAGCAGGGGTCAGTCTTCATCTGCAGCAATAGGGTAAGTGATTGAGGACACTGTTACTATCACACTGTTACTGTCAGCCCTAACCTGCCACTATACTACCCTAATCTGCCACTATACTACCAATATACTACCAAAGCCTGCCATTACACTTCCCTAACCTGCGACTATACTAACCTAACCTGCCTCTACACTCCCCTAACCTGTCACTATACTACCCTAAGCTGCCACTATACTGCCAGTATACTAACCTAACCTGCCACAATACTGCCAATATACTAACCTAACCTGCCACTATACTACCCTAATCTGTCACTACACTTCCCTAATCTGTCACTACACTTCCCTAATCTGCCACTATACCACCCTAATCTGACACTATACTGCCCTAATCTGACACTTTACTGATCTCAGCTATGCTTTATGTGGGGAGAAGAAGCTCTGCTGAGTGCCTTGCAATCAGTGACTTCTGTCCTCTACCCTTCCAAAAGTGACCCCTGTACACTGCCCTACAAACTAATGGCCTATCTACACTGCCCTACAAACTGCTGACCCTATCCTCTGCCCTGCTGACTTCCTGACATTTTTTTTACTGCACCCCCACATCGGACAGGCTGGATCCGGCCCTGCAGGTACAGAAGTCCTGCAATGTTAGTAAGCATGTCAAGGGCAGGGGAGCGAGGAAGAAGATAAATGAGCATTTATCCCATGCACTGTGCGAGGGAGCACCACTACAAGTGTATTTGAGTTTAGCATTAACCATTCTCTACACGATCTTGAATTCAAAAAGTTTTGGCCTGGCTGCAGGTACAATTTTCTGCTCTTAGGCCCTATGCACACTCAGCTCTTATGAACAATTTTCTCCTGATGGGGTAAAAGCAGCCTAAAGCCGCATTTTTTAAATGCGTTTAGGCACATTTAGATGTGTTTAGGCATGTCATAAGTTTGGGCATTTATTCATTTTATTGACCAAAATAGTAATTTCTTCTGGACATTGAAATGAACACAAGCGCTAAACACATCATACATTTAGGCACGTTTAGATGCGTTTGCAGGCATTGGGCGTTATTTTCTGCTCAAATGCTTCTCTCCTGAATGCAATTTTGGTGCATTCAAATCTCTGCCCCTAAATGCCTATGTGTGCATTTATTCATTTTATTGACCAGAATAGTAATTTCTTCTGGACATTGAAATGAACACAAGCGCTAAACACATCATACATTTAGGCACGTTTAGATGCATTTACAGGCATTGGGCGTTATTTTCTGCTCAAATGCTTCTCTCCTGAATGCAATTTTGGTGCGTTCATATCTCTGCCCCTAAATGCCTATGTGTGCATGGACACACAGGCTAACAGAGGGGCATTTAGGGGCAGAAACCATAATCTCAGCATATATGGATCTCTCTGTATGAGCTAACAGGTTCAGACCAAGGGGTTCATCTACTCAAACTAACGTTTCCTTTTTATGCATGCACTGATAGAATGGCGTCTTATAGCTTGCAGGAACCCTGTGATTCTACACCTATGTCCCAAGAAAGGACCACCGGACATGCTTATGAGGACAAAGAGTTCTCTGTTGGAGTCTTCATTTATGTCCGATCATGGGTAAAACAGTTGGCTCCAATCTAGGAATTAGATTATCGGCTGAAGCTGAGCAATGCTGGACCTCTGGTGGAAAAATGTTGTGGTTTTATAAAAGCCAGTGGAAAAAACACAATTCACTTTGGTAGGTTTCACCATTATTTATTACAGGTACTTCTATAGCGCCATCAATTTACACAGTGTTTTACATTTATTGTACATTTACATCAGTCCCTGCCCTCAAGGAGCTTACAATCTAGGGTCCCTAACTCACATGCATACATACACATACTAGGGACAATTTAGACATGAGTTGATTAACCTACCAGCATATCTTTGTAGTTCGGCAGGAAACTCGAGTACCCGAGGAAACCCACATACGGCACAGGGAGAACATACAGACTCCTGCCATTACGTAATAATATAAACAATGTCTTATTTAGACTGCAACACTAGTTGCAAAAAAATGTGCTTTTTTAGCAATTTGCGGAGAGCCAAAATTTCCAGGTGTAAACTAGTTTATAATCTAGTATCTGAACCACGTGAGGGTGAACTGACTGTTTCAAGGTCAGCAGGAGCCGAGTGGGATTTAAACCATTCCCCAAAAGACCCACAACTTGTTTTTTTGTTAGCACCTTTCACTTGTGTTGCTGCTCGAAGGAAGAGATGCAGGGGTATTAGCAAATACCTGGAGATCAGTGAACTCATCACAGTACATGAATTGTGAACTCTGTTTTACATACAGTAAATTGCATAAAAGGATAGATAAGTTCACTTTTTAAAAAAAATGCAGGTAAAAAAAATGTGCTTTTACGTTTTAATTTTTAGGGGCCTGGAAAGCATTGCACCAGCAATCAGGAGATCACTGATGCCATGCAGGTCTCCTGCAGATGGTCAGTGTCAGTTGTCTGCCCCGTACATCGGATGTTCAAGCAGTTTGACACAGACAGGAAGACTCAATGAACTACCACAGCACTCCACAGTGCCGTGGTAGTTCATGGAGAACTACAAGCTGACATCTGCAAAGGATGTCGGTACTTGAGGTTCATTAATACACAGAACTCTGTAAATTAATGATGTGGCCGTGTGGGCGGAACCCTGCACAGCCGCGCTGTTTTCAAAAAGTGACATCTTGTATGGGGAACTTCTTCCTTTACTGCTGTCACAGGGAAAGAAGGCAGAAGGGAGCAGCTGCAGCAGTGGGAACATGCTACATGTTCCACGCTAAAATGGGTGAAACATGTAACATGTTCCCAAAGGTGAACTTATCCTTTTAAAGTAGATCTGAACTCAAAAATCAGGATTTCTATGTAACAGGGAGGATCTAGAAGTGTTAAATTGTACCTGAAAAGTGTACCTTTTGTTTTGAATTCCTCCAGAAAAATAGCAGTGTATTTTTCTGGTACGTGAGGGTGTGTACGCACCCCTTGTGTCCCAACAGCTTCATAGCTGTATATCGACACTGCTGCCTCTGACTACTAATCTCAGAAATTTGCTGATGTTACTACTGTGTTGCTCACTGTTCTTCTTGCCAGAGAATCCGACATGAGGAAGCAAAAACTGCATCTGCCAAGATAGCTGCCTCCATACACAGACAGTGCAGAACAAAGACTGGTAATTTATTAATGGGGAAAAGATCACAGGGGGGATTGCAGGCGCTGCTGGTGACAAGTTCTTTAAAGTGATATTAAAGCTTTTTTTTTTTTGTTTTTTTTTACATAACAAACATGTTATACTTACCTGCTGTGTGGAGTGGTTATGCACAGAAAAGCCAGGATCCTCCTCTTCTCGTGTCCCACGCTGGTGCTCCTGGCCCCTCCCTCCTGCCGGGTGCCCCCACAGCAAGCAGCTTGCTCCGGGGGTACCCAAGAAGGCGTGTTTCCAAGCTGCGGCTCTGTGTGCCCATTCACACATGGAGCCGTGGCTTGGCCCCACCCCTCCATCTCCTGATTGGCTCACTGGCTGTGAATGACAGCAGCGGGAGCCAATGGCTCCCACTGCTGCCAAAAGCCAATCGGCAGCGAGTCCCTGGAGAGACAAGGCTCTTGAGTACATCACTGGATCGAGAGGGGGCTGCTGCACACATGAAGGTAAAAAACCTTGTGCCTTTACAACCACTTTAACCCCTTCCTGCCTTTTTTTTTCATCAAAGCTACCATAGTTTAGTTTATATAAACTCTATCAGTTAGTTTGTTCATTGTAATGATTAAGCACAAAATGTATGTGTGAAACTCGTCTATATGACTACATGCTGGTGTCTTCGGTGTCACTACGATGATCAATTAAAGGCAATTGGTACCCTCTGGATGTGCAGCCATTTCTTCTTTTCTACCATAGTTTAGTTACTATTAATGTCACTTGCTGGATATCTCTCTATTTTAGCAATTCCCAAATGTTGGCATTCACATTCTGGCCTTGCAAAATTATGTTTTGGCATGTACAGTAAACTTCTGTCCATAGAAAATAGGATGCTTCCACATAAAAACTTTGAAAAGGGAACCCTTGATCTAAAGGCACTCTGCAAAAGTGTGTTGCTTTTTAAGTATATGCTCTGGACTTTGTACCATTTACTTAATTTCTCAAAAAAGTTATTTGAGATTAAAAAAAAAGGACACTATTAGAGGTGGGCTGTTTCAGGTATACCTGTAAAGGCTGAAATGCTGGGCCATTCCGACACATCCATGTATTTACCTGACACCATCTGAAAGCCAGCCTCTTAAAATTCCCTTCATAGCAGCACTTACAATGGGAGGGGGGAGAAGCAGCACTATTCGTCAATCTAGCTCTGCAGCAGGGCACATGTGCTGACAGGGAACAAGCTGACAGGAGAAAAATGGGAGTGTGAAGAGAGATGACATCATCAGTGTTCTGCTGTTCACTGCACAATCAGCAAACCCTCTCTATTTGTGCTGTTTACCATTATCACAGAGAGTTAAAGTGAGGAAGATCACACATTTTGGGCTGTCACCACAATAGTAATAGAGGGGAAATCTTCCAATGGAGACACTAGCTAGGGTGACAATCTGGGACTTTGGAGGGATTTCTTCTCACTTCCTGTTTTAATTATGGGACAGGGAGAGAAGGGAAATCTCCCCAATAAGTGACAAAATGGAAAGAAAAAAAAAAGTTTTGCTCTTAGCTCTACTTTAACCTAGCTGTACTGCTACTGCGGCAGAGGTGAAGGATCTGTCTATGCAATCTGGCAGTGGTGCCTGCATCACAAAGCTGTCTACATTTAATTAAAAATTCCTTGGCAAGTAACACAGTTGCATTATTTTATGAACTGTGTATTTAGCTGCATGACAGAAGTTCAGCTTTAAAAAGTTTTTAAAGAATTAACAAACCTCCCTAAATACAAACAGGGTGAAAGGGGTCCTCGATTGTTTTAGAGTAAACATCTAAAGTGATCTCAGCTGAAGTAAAGAAGCAAACAATACCAGGCCTTTGGTTATGTGATGGGCTGCCTTGCAGTTAACACTGCTTCAGGATCCTATGTATGTTCATGACATTGCCAATCACCTATGTAATCACTGCTGAATGGGGGGAATCAGGCAATCCAAGGCATTTGGTCATGTCATGAGCTTCTGTGGATCACAGAGCAGTTTTTTTTTTTAACAATTTACAATATCCGCAGGGAAAAGAGTTGGGAGGGGGTTCAGGTGAGCTTTGAATCTATTAAATCTCAGATATGTGATTACAGCAGCTGTAAAAGAACATTATAACATCATCTTTTCTACGGTATATGTAAACGGACATTTCAATAGCCAAACATAATCACATTATTTATAACAGACAAGGACTATAACCAATGCATTCATACAGTCTGCACAAATCAGGGATCTTATCTCACCAAGATGGGATTTAAGCATGAGTAATAGTTATCCTTAGCCAAAATCTCATTTACAAATCGAAGCCAGTCACTACATATTACTGACAACTATGTTTCTGTAAATATTTAGGGCTCAGTCATACTATGTGCTTTGAGATCTGTTGATCAGCATAAAGGAGCGCAGGTTCAACGAAAGGGCACATATAAAAATTGTTTTAGGGCTCTTTCACATGGGGCGGATCAGTGAACACCCACTTGCTCAGCGAGGATCGCTCCGCCGATCCCCGCTGAGCAGAAAGATGACAGGTCCATCGCTGCACACTGTGCAGCGACGGACCTGTCAGAGCGCCGCTCTCCCCTATGGGAGATCGGATGATGATGGACCGTTGTGTCCGTCGTCACCCGATCCGAAAACGGATGGAAAAGTAGGTTTTTCCTCCGTTACACTTTTCGGATCGGAGCGGGTCGGATGTCAGCGGACATGTCACCGCTGACATCCGACACTCCATAGGGATACATGAATGTCAGTTTTTTATCCGAAAACGGAATGATGAAAAACGGATATACGGATCCCTCGTGTGAAAGAGGCCTTACTCTGTTTTGTTCACACCACAATGCTGGACTGAGGTGGGCAGTGGTGTGTAAAAAAGGCAGACATGCTGAATTTTTACTAGTGGGTCGACCGATTATAAGAGCGGCCAATTATTGGGAGCCAATATTCACATTTTTCAAATTATCGCCATCAGTCAGAAACTTGCCGATGTTACAGATATTGGTCAGCCCTCCTCCCCCCTGTCCCCGTGTGGTGCTCACTGCAAGTCTCTGTCAGCGGTGCGGCGGGCAGCAGAGCAATGACACCACCGCTGTTCTGCCCCTACAGCAGGGCCACGAAGGCTGCACGAGCAGAGAGATAGTTACGTCATCTCTCACTGCCCACATGTGGAAGTTTACCAGCTCGGACGCCGATGGGGAGAGGCTGCCAGAAGTAGTGTAAGTGGTGACACGCTGCATCTGGGTGGCAAGTGACAGTGGCAAATGACATGCTGCATTTGGTGGCAGGTGACGGTGATGTATAGAATATCGGCACCGGATATCGGCCTGAAAGGCAGCTGAAAAAATGACATCAGTCGACCCCTAATTTTTACACAGCCCAACTTAAATCACCACATGTCACTGCAGCGAGTTGTATCGCTCTGCAGTACGTAAACTTCAATGAAGTGTCATTTTTTTGACAATTCAACAAAGTTTTTTTTTTTCTTTATAACAAACACACAACAAAGCACTGCCGCACACAACAGACACTAGCTAAAACGCGTATGGGCTGGTGTGGATGAGCCTCAAAAATTTGATGTTTGAATATACTTCCCTGAGGGCTCTCCTTAATGCAATTAAATTACCTATTTATATTTAAAAAAGTATCAGGAGGTTGCCTTCTTTTGTTTCATATTTTTTCAAATGAAAAAACATCTGATAGCTGTTCCGATACTTAGGAAATCTAGAGCAGCTGAGGCCCTCTAGTGGTACATTGCTGTCCACTCATGTTGATGGACTACAAAATCACTGCAACACTAGAAAGTGCAAATCTCTATGTTTCGTTCATACAGAGTCACATACAAGCAATCTAGAATATAGGTTGAGGCCCAAACCCATAAGCACACTAAATTAAAGGGAATTTATTCCTACTGTCTAGGTTTTTGAAACTTACATTTATGAAAGAGCAGTGTTAAAAGCTGCTTTATATCACCAGAACATTTTCACATTTATATTATTTTTGTTCTCACTGTTCTACGCTTTGCTGTGCCTTTAAGGTCCTACCCAATTGTTAAAGTCTTGCTGATCATTCTAATCACAAACCTTTGTAGTCCCAAGAGACTGAGATTCTACAGAGATGGGCAGTGCAATGAGTGTGATCAAAATAGAGTTTTTACAGCAGCCAGGCTTGATAGCAACAGGCCTGAGCTGGGATTAAGAAAATAGTAATATGGTCCTTAAAACAAAATAGCGCCAACTTGGACACACACTCACAAAGATGGCACCATAGCACATCAATATGGTAATAAGTTGGTGCTTGTGAGAATATTCAGGTAATACACAATTGTGGGTAACACTTGCAATTGTTACAATACACAGGAATATACTGACAATCATATGATTTTTATTAATGGACAAATGTATTAAAAATATGTAGGTGTGAATTAGACTGTATTGTCTCTATATAAATTACAAATGACACAGAGAAACAAGATATGTAATAGAAACACAATGGGACTCAGCATCCTCTGTGTTTGTATGGATCAATCCCTGCCCATTCCTCTGGAATAGAACCTCCATTATTTGGACAGATAATAGTTTCTATAAGACTTTCTAGACTATAATACTTTCTATAAGAAGGGAAGGCACAGTGGCAGCAGCTTCCAGTGGGGAAAGCTTTCAGCTGCTAATCTCAAGGGAGTGTGAATGAGTAGGTAGATGGCCCCATTCAGATTACTGCGTTGCCACCATAAGCTCTGCAGCATACATTATTGCAACCTGCGGCAACACATGTCCAAGTGTGATGCGTGGTGAACACACTATGTGCAAACAAGAGGCCAGAGAGCAGAGTCACAACCTGTAGTGTAGAGGCCCCTAAGCAAACTGAAAATGCTGATGCACAGGAAAAATGCAATGGATTTGCATAGGTATGTAGGGTATGAGATCTTGAAGACAGAAAAGTCTCCCTGGTGACAGAAGGCAATGACAGGATTCCATGCCAAATTTCTTAACACAAATGAAGACATTCAGAGCTTTTAGATGTAAAATTGGGTGAATTCCCCCTTTGGGCTTGGGGATAGTGAATCATTGAAGCCATGCTTGGGGGGTGTAAGGTCTCATATAGAAGGGGGGGGGGGGGGGCAAAGACATAGAAAAGTAATTTCTTAACATATAAAGAGGGAGAAGACTGTAATCTGTTCCTTGAGTTTTTTCCTCTGAGGAAGTTGGATGCTTTTGCCACCAATAGAGCCCTTACTAAGTTCTCTACACATGTGTACTGACAGGAGACCCAGGCAAGAGATAAGCTAGGATGCCGCCAGATGACCCCCACAACTGAAGTTTATAAAATGCATGGAGTAAATGACTAATTTTAATCAATCCCAGCAGTAGTAAGATCACTTTTAAGGGGTTTTGACCAGTGAGTCATTGTTTGATTTGGCAAGATCACAGCCAAGATACGGTAAAGAGCATGGCCCAACAGCAAGAACAGAGTTCTAGAGAGGGCTTCCAACTGCTTATCAGTTGGGTCTTTAAAGACAATTGTGCCCCTACCAGTAAAGAAGCACCGCTGTTAAGGAGGAACACTACTGGACCCACAATGGGGATGACTCCTAGTGCCATATAATTAACCCCTTCCATAAAAACTTAAAAAAAGGCCAACTTAAATATGTAATTAAAGGCAGCTCCCAGTGCTCAGCCTGACTGTCTCTCTCACTGGAAAGTGCACTACTTGGAACCCAGTGCCCAGAGGTCACTTCCAGGCTGTTCGCACAATATCCAGTCCAGGGGGGTCCAGAAGGTGCACTCTAAAAGCCAACCATAGCTACAATGAAAGAGACATGGTCTAGTAAGGATGAAGCAGAAAAAAAACATTATTCTTACACACAATAGAGCTTTTTGTGAACCCATATTTACAAAGCACTGCCAGCCCCTCTATTATAGTTAGGCATAGCACACTGCATTAGTCTTTTATAAAAACGAGGCTTTTAAATACCGATTTAGAGCGATCTTCAGGCCGGTCATGTGACTCGCGGCCGCTGTACAGCTCCGATACATTGATACTGAAGAAGGGGCGGAGATCTCACTCTGACATCAGCCAGGGAGGTCACATGGCTGCTCAGCCTCTCCTGCAGTAGCCCTGGAAACTGGCCAAGAGTCACATGATCAGCCTGAAGAGCGCGCTAAAACAAGCCTCGTTTTTATAAAAGACTAATGCAGTGTGCTATGCCTAACTATAATAGAGGGGCTGGCAGTGACCATATATAAAATGTTATTTCTAATAATAGTGGCGGGATTGGGGGGGGGGGGTGGAGACGGAGACACAAAACAGAGCTGACAGGCAGGGAGGAGGGGGTGAGGGGAAGAGAGGAGAGCAGAGAGTAGGGCTGCGGATGATGAACGGAGGTACGCTGACCACGTGGTCAGGGCTCAGCAGCCCTGATTTTCGTGGTCAGCGCAGAGAGGGGGATACAGGAAGTGGCAGGATCAGGCAGGTTTTTTTTTACAGTTTAGAGAAGGGCAGATTATACAACACAAGCACTGTGCTGTTTAATCTGCTTTAAAGGGACCAGGATCTCTATTCTTTTTTTGGGGGGTTAACAAGCACTTTAAGAGAAGACATGCATACTCCTAAAACACTAGAAAAAAGCTGAGGCATGCAGGTAGTAGGAGGGGTTATTCTAGGTTGGCCTACAGTTTTTTGCCAGTGTCCAATCCTCCTGTGGGCTGCAGTATAACCCAAAAGGTGAAAGACTTCCTGTGTTTCAAATAATATAGTTTAAGCTTTACATGCACTTAAAGCTGATCTCTTTTGCATATATATCTTAATGCCAATAAAAGACTATAGTTTCTCTTTGACATACAAATTACTGTACAGTTAAAATACTGTATTTTGCATCAATACACCCAGTCACATGTTTGCTTTTGTTGTAAAAATACGGCAAGCTATATTTTTACATAGTTACACCTGATAAACAAACAAAAGAACACAAATGCAAGCACAAACTTTATTGCAAATTTTTATGAGTTTTTTTTTAATGAAAGAGCTATGAAAATTTCCTTGTTGTGAACTTTTGACTTCTGGAAACCCCAACTATTGCAATATTTAAGTCCAAATTAACACTTCTCCTAAAAACGACCATAAACCCCCTGTGATTTTGGAAGTATTACCGGGAATAGACCCCCAATAAACATGCCTGTCATGTGACCTGCGGTGTCCACAGTGTGTGCTCTGTGTCTACTCATCAATGGAAGCAAGCACAAGGGTGTAGTTACAAAGCAAATGATAGTGACTCAGGAATAGACTCCTGTATTGTTTTCTGCTAGCATATCATCTCATCAGACATGTCGGTATGTTTTCTTAAGTATTCCACTGTTTATACTAGTGTAAATATTTAACAAGGATAAAAATCTAATGGCGTAGCCCGATCTTTACAAGCAGTGAAAGAGAAAGATTTTTTTTCTTCTTGGGAAGGAATGCAGGATGGCAATCTTAAAGCGGACCTTTTGTCCTGGTCTAAAAGTACACATGCAATTAAGAAATTCAAACAAAACCCAGGCTGCCCATCTCATTAGCTTTCACTTTTTTAAAATCTGTGTTTATAAAGAGCAGGTCCAGACAACCAGAAAAATTGGTGGACTGCTAATAAACGGATCACTGCAAGTCTGCTAGCTACAGATTCCACTCAATGCACCTTTAGGTTCCTTTCACACGGGTGGCCTCTGTTCAGTTTCAGCAGGGAATCACTTGCTGTGTCCAATCAGGACAGAAACCCTCACAGCGTTGCAAGTTCAAACAGCAGGAAGAGGACTGGGCATCCCTACAAAGAAGATTTCTACAGGATCCAGCTGCCTGCACAATGCAGGAAATACTTTATTACAGGTTAGGTTAAAAAACTAAAGAAGATTTTATTGGCTAAACTTTAAGTGGTTGTAAACCCTTACATATACTAAGTGAAGGGACTGGCCTCAGGTGATATACAAAGATGAACCAAATCTTTGTACACAAGTTGGACAAGTAGGATATTTGCACAAGCATATATGGCTCTTGTCATTGGGAGTCCATAGCAGATGGTGAGTGAGTGGGCACACAAGGAGGGGAGCACTATTTGCACTGCATTTGAGTTTACAGCACTTGGCACTTTAGCACAATGCAACTTTACTTCACTATAAAGAAGATTTGAGACTTTATGTGAATTACGATGCATTCAATTTGATTTATTTGCATTAGGCTAGGTTTCCCCGCATCCAATTCGCATGTCAGGAGCCTCTGACTGGCTCTCAATGGAGCCAGTTCACACAGCTCCTGGAAGGCTGTGGAGCGATTTGCACAGGAGTCCTGTGCGTTCTCTGGTCCGTTTCAGGTCCGAATTCAGACAAAAATTCAGACCAAAAATCAGACCTGAAATGGAGAACAGGGACGCACCGGACCCCTGCTGTGAACCCAGCCTCAATCATTCAAGGTTGATTGATATTTACATAGTTACATAGTAGGCATGGTTGAAAAAAGACACAAGTCCAACCGATGTGTGTGTGATTTGTCAGTATTACATTGTATATCCCTGTATGTTGTGGTCGTTCAGGTGCTTATCTAATAGTTTTTTTTGAAATTATAGATGCTCCCCGCTGAAACCACTGCCTGTGGAAGAGAATTCCACATCCTAACCGCACTTACAGTAAAGAACCCTCTACGCAGTTTAACCACTTGACAACTGGGCACTTAAACCCCCTTCCTAACCAGACCAATTTTCAGCTTTTGGTGCTCTCACATTTTGAATGACAATTACTCAGCCATGCAACACTGTATCTATATGAAATTTTTGTCCTTTTTTTCACACAAATGGAGCTTTCTTTTGGTGGTATTTAATCACCGCTGGGTTCTTTATTTTTTGCGCCGTAAAAGAAAAAAGACCGAAAAATCTGTAAAAAAATGCATTTTTCTTCATTTCTGTTATAATATTTTGCAAATTAGTAATTTTTCTTCATATATTTTGGCCAAAATTTATACCGCTACATATCTTTGGTAAAATTAACCCAAATCGGTGGATATTATTTGGTCTTTGTGAAAGTTATAGAGTCCAAAAGCTATGGTGCGAATATTTGAAAATTGATCACACCTGAAGTACTGACGGCCTATCTAATTTCTTGAGACCCTAACATTCCAGAAAAGTACAAATACCCCCCAAATGATACCTTTTTGGAAAGAAGACATTCCAAGGTATTTAGAAAGATGCATGGTGAGTTTTTTGAAGTTGTCATTTTTTCCCACAATTCTTTGCAAAATCAAGGTTTTTTTTTTACTTTTTTTTTTTCCCACAAAATTGTCATATTAGCAGGTTATTTCTCACACACCACATATGCATACCACAAATTACACCCCAAAACACATTCTGCTATTACTCCCGAGTATGGTGATACCACATGTGTGAGACTTTTACACAGCGTGGCCACATACAGAGGCCCAACATGCAGGGGAGCACCTTCAGGCGTTCTGGAGCTCCCAGGCCAATTCTGACATTTCTCTCCTACATGTAAAAATCATCATTTATTTGCTAGAAAATTACATAGAACCCCAAAACATTATATATGTTTTTTTAGCAAAGACCCTAGAGAATACAATGGCGGTCGTTGCAACTTTTTATCTCGCACGGTATTTGCGCAGCAATTTTTTTAACGCGTTTTTTTTGGGAAAAAAACTGTTTTGTGCTTTACAAAAACCAAAACAGTAAAGTTAGCCTAATGTTTTTGCATAATGTGAAAGATGAAGTTATACTGAGTAAATAGATACCCAACATGTCACCTTTCAAAATTGCACGCGCTTGTGGAATGGCGCCAAACTTTGCTACTCAAAAATCCCCATAGGCGACGCTTTAAAATTTTTTACTGGTTACATGTTTTGAGTTACAGAGGAGGTCTAGGGCCCAAATTATTGCTCTCGCTCTACCGATCGCAGCGATACCTCACATGTGTGGTTTGAACACGGTTTTCATATGTGGGCGGGACTTACATATGCGTTTGCTTCTGCATGCGAGCACGCAGGGACAGGGGCGCTTTAAAAAAAAATTTTTTTTTTTATTGTTCATTTTACTTTATTTATTTTAGTTTGATGCTTTTTTCCAAAAAAAAAAATTTTTTTGACCACTTTTATTCCTATTACAAGGAATATAAACATCCTTGTAATAGGAATATGGCATGACAGGTCCTCTTTACAGTGAGATATGGGGTCAATAAGACCCCACATCTCACCTCTAGGCTGGGAAGCCTGAAATTAAAAAATTAAAAAAAAACGATCCTGGCTTCGATCGTAGCGGTGAGTCGGTAGAAGCGCGGGAGGGGGGGACATCCCCTCTCGCCTCTCGTAAGAACGATCAAGCAGTGGAACAGCTGCTATGATCGTTCTCATGGTGTAGGGAATTGCCGGCTGAAAAAGCTGATATCTGAATGATGCCTGTAGCTGCAACCATCATTCAGATATCTCCGCACAAATTCAAGGACGTTGTATGACGGCCGGTGGGCGGGAAGTGGTTAAAACACTTTTTTTTTTAACACAAAGTTGTCCATTTATACAATATTTCTACCACATAACATGTACATACCAAAAATGACACCCCAAAATAGATTCTCCTGCTCCTCCTGAGTACGGCGATACCACATGTGTGAGATTTCCACAGCCTGGCCACATACAGAGGCCGAGTACAGCTGAGCATGGCTCGGTATGGCGGGGTATTGCGGAGTATGGCGGGGTATTGCGGAGTATGGCGGGGTATTGCAGAGTATGGCAGAGTATGGCGGAGTATGGCGGAGTATGGCGGGGTATGGCGGAGTATGGCGGGGTATGGCGGGGTATTGCGGAGTATGGCGGGGTATGGCGGGGTATTGCGGAGTATGGCGGGGTATTGCAGGGTATTGCAGGGTATGGCAGAGTATGGCAGAGTATGGCGGGGTATGGCGGGGTATTGCGGAGTATGGCGGGGTATTGCGGGGTATGGCGGGGTATGGCGGGGCATGGCAGAGTATGGCGGGGGCATGGCAGAGTATGGCGGGGGCATTGCAGGGTATGGCGGGGGCATTGCAGAGTATGGCGGGGGCATTACAGAGTATTGCGGGGGAATTGCAGAGTATTGCACAGCATTGCAGAGTATTGTGGGGGCATTGCAGAGTATGGCGGGGGCATTGCAGAGTACTGCACAGCATTGCAGAGTATTGTGGGGGTATTGCAGAGTATTGTGGGGGTATTGCAGAGTACTGCACAGCATTGCAGAGTATTGTGGGGGTATTGCAGAGTATTGCACAGCATTGCAGAGTATTGTGGGGGTATTGCAGAGTATTGTGGGGGTGTTGCAGAGTATTGTGGGGGTATTGTAGAGTATTGCACAGCATTGCAGAGTATTGTGGGGGTGTTGCAGAGTATTGCACAGCATTGCAGTGTAGTGGGGATGGCTGAGCATGGATGGATGGATGCCTGGATGTCTCTGTGCAGCGCTGTGGGCACTACACATACAGCCCACAGCGCTGCAGACATCCATCCATCCCCCTCCCCGCTCACAGTGTACCGATCGGTACACAGGAGGGGAGGAGAGGAACCGGCGTCATCAGATGACGCCGGTCTGTTTACATGTGATCAAATGACGGCGCGATCACATGGTAAACGGCCGCGATCAGCGCCCATTTACCGGGATCCGTGATCCGGCGGTCACGGATGTGTTCGGGTGCGCGCCCCAGGGGGCGCGCGAGAGGGGAATTCTGGGAGGACGTCATAGTACGCCCTCCCAGAGTTATCCAACCGCCCTGCAGCCGTCATTCGGCTATGGGCCGGTTGGTAAGTGGTTAAGGTTAAACCGCTTTTCTTCTAATTTTAGTGAATGGTTGCGTTTCTTATTAAATTCCCTTTCGCAGAAAAGTTTTATCCCTATTGTGGGGTCACAAGTACGGTATTTGTACATTGAAATCATATCCTCTTCTCCTCTCCAAAGAGAACAAGTTCAGTGCTTGTAAGTCGTAACCTTTCCTCATAACTAAGGTCTTCCAGTCCCTTTATTAGTTTTGTTGTCCTTCTCTAGCTCCAGCACATCCTTCCTGAGGACTGGTGCCCAGAACTTTACAGCCTACTCCTGGTGTGGCCAGACCAGAGTCTTGTAGAGTGGGAGAATTATTGTTTTATCTCTGGGAGTTAATTCCTTTTTAATGCATGCCAATATTCTGTTTGCTTTGCTTGCAGCAGCTTGGCATTTGCATGCCATTGCTGAGCCGGTCATCTACTAGGACCCCCAGGTCCTTTTCCATCCTAGATTTCCCCAGAGGTTCTCAGATTTTTGCCACACAAATGCATTATTTTAGATTTTCCTACATTAAACCTCATTTGCCATGTAGTTGCCCACACCATTAATTTGTTCAAATCTTCTTGCAAGGTTTTCACATCCTGCAGATAAGTTATTGCCCTGCTAAGCTTAGGATCGCCCGCAAATACAGAGATTGAGCTGTTTATTCAATCCTCCAGGTCGTTTATGAATAAATTAAATAGGATTGGTCCCAGGACAGAACCCTGGGGGACCCCACTTTTCACCCCGGACCATTCAGAGTACTCCCCATTTATCACTACCCTCTGTACTCACCCCTGTAGCCATTTTTCAATCCATGTACTCACCCTATGGTCAATGCCAACGGACCTTACTTTGTACAGTAAACGTTTATGGGGAACTGTATCAAATGCTTTTGCAAAATCCAGATACACCACGTCTATAGGCCTTCCTTTATCTAGATGGCAGCTCACCTCCGCATAGAAGATTAATAGATTGGTTTGGCAAGAATGAATCTTCATGAATCCATGCCGATTACTGCTAATGATACCGTTGTCATTACTAAAATCTTGTATATAGTCCCTTATCGTCCCCTCCAAGAGCTTGCATACAACTGATGTTAGGCTAACTGGTCTAATTCCCAGGCATGTATCTTGGCCCTTTTTTAAATATTGGTGCTACATTGGCTTTTCTCCAATCAGCTGGTACCATTCCAGTCAGTAGACTGTTCGTACAAATTAGGAACAATGGTCTGGAAATTGATTGAATTCCTTAAGGACCCTCTTGTGCAAGCCATCTGGTCCCAGTGACTTATTAATGTTAAGTTTTTCAAGTCTATCTCTAATTCTGTCCTCTGTTGGCCATGAGGTTGCTTCCCGTGATGTGTCATGAGGATAAACATTGCAGTTTTTTTTACTGAAGCCCCCCGTTTCCCTCGTGAAGACTGAGGAGAGGAATTCAATACTTTCGCCATCTCTGCATATATTTCTTTTGTTTATATTTAAAAGAGGAGTAAAGGAATTTTTTTTCAGTTTCATACTTACCTAGGTGGATGCAGCATTCGTCAAATACTGCATCTGTCCCCGGCACCTCTAAGATCTAAGACCCCATACACACTATTCGATTTTCTGCAGATTTTTGTCTTCAAATTTACCAAAACCATGTAGTGCAAGGACCTGCCTGATTATATACAAATTGAAACTCTTAAGGTTTGACTTCATATTATATGGTTTTAGTAAATCTGAACACAAAAATCTGCAGAAAATCTAATAGTGTGTATGAGGCTTAACACTGAGAACTGAGCGATCAAACACCACCGATGTTTAACAAGTAAAACAAGAGCAATGCAACATTACCTCTGTAAAAAGTGTTCCTTAATAGTCCAGGAGGGGCAAGGATATAGAGATATATATATATATATATATATATATATATATATGTGGAAGAGTCTGTCAGGGCAGCCACCGAGAGGACCAAAAGCAGGATCCACAAAAAAAGCTGAGAAGAAACAAGGAAAGGGGCGCCTCTGAATATATATCAATATAGCATTTATTATAAAAAACAATATCCACTCACATGAAAGACTGCATAGCTGCGTTCAAGCATGTCTCAGGATTAGAAGAGAGGAGGGGGACTGCAGATCTCAGGAAAGTCCATGTGCGGCTGGCAGCACATCAAATCCAATGAGGATGGTGTGAGGTGGTGGGGCACAGCGGTTTCTTCTTAGTCTCATCCAAGTGGCACACAGAGCAAAGATAAGGTCACAGCTGAGATAATCTGGCCAGGTGTGGGATCCAGAAGTGAGGGAAGGGACACCCGGTCCTGTCACAGGCTATGCCGTGGTGTGTGTAGAGCTCGTCTGGCGTCCGAGGTGGAGAGAGGACACTGCCATGTGCGGGGAGCCAGAACGAAGCTTGGAGAGCACAGCAGAGTGTGGCGCAGGGCCGTGACGTCACAAATGTGCAACGCGTTTCCGAGTATTCACGCTCTGGATGGAAAGCATAGCAGCATGGAGTCTTTTTTATGTGAGTGGATATTGTTTTTTATAATAAATGCTATATTGGTATATATTCAGAAACACCACCGATGGCTCGGTTCTCTTAGCTCCACAAGCAGAGAGCTGCAGACTGTCAGTCACAGCTCTCCGCTCTGTTTCCTCCTTGCTCACTGGAGCGCTAAGCTGTGGAGGGGCTGGCTCAATCTCTCAGTGGCTCACAGAGAGGCTGAGCGGGGTGTCAGTCCAGTCACCTGGCGGATCCAGACTCCGTGGTTGGGATGACACAGTGCCTAGACTGAAAATCGGTGACATCAACAGAGAGCGGACTTCAGCCTGCTCTCTGCTGAAAATGGGTCACAGGAGTGCAAAAGTAATTGCACTCCTGTGATCCTAAGAAGTACAGCCAAACACGAGGTAATAGAAAGAACCCATATAGGGTAGTACTCTTTATATACACTTTATCACTATTTAAAGTCCTCTCAATGATCACAAGTGTAAGGAGCATACTTCCCACTGACCATCACACTAATGTATCATGAGTTGTGGATATAGTAATTTTTAGCAGGTGTCCCTAAGACCGGAAAGTTATTTCAAGATTTTCTCAGTGTTGAAAAAGGCTAATGTAACTTATTGGGTTTCCACTCTATTGCCCCGTGTGTGGGCTCTATCGGACATTTTCCATCGGATTTCCGACACAAAGTTGGAGAGCAGGAGATAAAATTTTCCGACAACAAAATCCGTTGTCGGAAATTCCGATCGTGTGTACACAAATCCGACGGACAAAGTGCCACGCATGCTCAGAATAAATAAAGAGATGAAAGCTATTGGCCACTGCCCCGTTTATAGTCCCGACGTACGTGTTTTACGTCACCGCGCTCAGAACGATCGGATTTTCCGACAACTTTGTGCGACCGTGTGTAGACAAAACAAGTTTGAGCCAACATCCGTCGGAAAAAATCCTAGGTTTTTGTTGTCGGAATGTCCGAACAAAGTCCGACCGTGTGTACGCCCTATAAGGGTACACATTCACAGTCTACTCCTGTCTACCGGTACTAAAAAAGCGTTTGACAGGATAGACTGGAATTTTCGTGAAGAAATCCTAATCGCTCTGGGATTAGGATCTAATTTATTAAATTGGATCCTTGCTTTATACAGGGCATCCTCTGTCAAGATTAAAGTCAATGGCACCCTTTCACAGTTTTTTAGTATTAAAAACGCGACTAAGCAGGGTTGCCCCCCATCACCCCTTTTATTTACAGTGCTAAGAGAGACATTGCTCTGTAAGATGAGAGAATAGGAATATTCATGGACTTATGGTGGGTCCCAGAGAGCACAAATTTCCTTGCCCAATTTAATGGCAGACTTAAAAGTAATTGGAGCCCTGTCAGATTTTAGAATTATTGAAACCATGCTGCTGTACTTATCTCAGGAGATGGTTAGCTTCCTTAACCACCTCAATACAGGGCACTTTCACCCCCTTCCTGCCCAAGCCATTTTTCAGTTTTCAGCGCTGTCGCATTTTGAATGACAATTGCGCAGTCACGTTACACTGCACCCTAATGAAATTTTTATCATTTTTTCCCCACAAATAGAGCTTTCTTTTGGTGGTATTTGATCACCTCTGTGTTTTTTATTTATTGCGCTATAAACAAAAGAACAGGGACAATTTTGAAAAAACACAATATTTTTTACTTTTTGCTATAATAAATATCCAATTTTTTTTTTAACAATTTTTTCCTCAGTTTAGGCTGATATGTATTCTTCTACATATCTTTGGTAAAAAAAAAAAATCGCGATAGGGGATAGATTTATAGCATTTTTATTTATTTATTTTTTACTAGTAATGGTGGCGATCTGCGTTTTTTATTGTGACTGCGATATTGCAGCGGACATATCGGACACTTCTGACACATTTTTGGGACCATTCACATTTATACAGCGATCCGTGCAATAAAAATGCATTGATTACTGTGTAAATGTGACTGGCAGGGAAGGGGTTAACACTAGGGGGCGATCGAGGGGTTAATGTATGACCTAGGGAGGCGATTCTCACTGTGGGGGGAGGGGACTGACTGGTGGAGGTGACCGATCGGTGTCCCTATGTACAAGGGACACACCATCAGTCTCCTCTCCTCTCTGACAGGACGTGGATCTGTGTTTACATGCACAGATCCACGGTCCTGCTCTGTCGCCAATCGCGGGTGCCCGGCGGACATCGTGGCCGCCGGGCACACGCACCGGGTCCCGAGCGACGCAGCGGGCACGCGCCGCCAGCGCGCGCTCCCAGTGGCTCGGGGGGGCAATAACGTCATATGATGTCCGCCCAGAACTAGAGATGCCTCGTCCCGCCGTCATATGACGGTGGGCGGTGGCTTAGTGGTTAAGCAATCCTTTTATTTTGAATGGAATGTGAAGGCTATTAAATATCGGGGCATACAGTCAGATCCATAAATATTGGGACATCTCCTGGAGAGTGTTCTTGATCTAGCCAACTGTTGTGAAGGGTGTTTTCTTCACCAGGGAAAGAATTCTTCCGTCATCCACCACAGTTGTTTTCTGTGGTGCTCCGGGTCTTTTGGTGTTGCTGAGCTCACCGATGCGTTCTTTCTTTTTAGGGAGGTTCCAAACAGTTGATTTGGCCACACCTAATGTTTTTGCTATCTCTCTGATGGGTTTGTTTTGTTTTTTCAGCCTAATGATGGCTTGCTTTACTGAAAGTGACAGCTCTTTGGATCTCATATTGTTGACAGCAAGAGATTCCAAATGCAAATAGCACACCTGAAATTAACTCTGGACCTTTTATCTGCTCCTTGTAAATGGGATAATGAGGGAATAACACACACCTGGCAATGGAACAGCTGAGCAGCCAATTGTCCCATTACTTTTGGTCCCTTAAAAAGTGGGAGGCACATATACAAAGTGTTGTAATTCCTACACCGTTCACCTGATTTGAATGTAAATACCCTCAAATTAAAGCTGAAAGTCTGCAGTTAAATCTTGTTCATTCCATTTCAAATCCATTGTGGTGGTGTATAGAGCCAAAAAGATTAGAATTGTGTCAATAATTATGGACCTGACTGTATATTTCCGACAGATTAAATAAGAGTGTCTGCTGGAAATGACGTCCCCTTGCTTCATATGAAAAAGAGAGGCTTGGAAGGTTGGGATAAAGCCACCCTTTCAAGGATTGGTAGAATTAATATTATAAAAATGAATGTGCTACCGAACCATTAATTCCTCTCCTGCAGATGGTGCCCATTGTGCATCCAAAGCCCATTTTTCTTATATCCAGCACGTTTTTACAACATTTGTTTGGAAAAAGGCTAAACCCAGATTAGCAAATCAAACTCTTATAAATATGGATTAAACCTGATGGTCTCCTAAATTTGAAAAATGATTATAAAGCAGAAGCTTTGACCAGAATACTTAGCTGGAGACCATGCTGATCAAAAAGTCTTTGTAAGGCAGGAGGAAACGATGGCAATCCATAATACAGCCCATGACCCATGGGTTCCATATTTATATCAAGGTCTCTCTTTGCTTACTACTCATACCTTGACATTTTGGGGCCCCTCCACACATTGGGGATTCACCCGTGTGAATCCATGACTTTTTTTTTTAGGACATAGGCATCAGACACAATACTAGCGGTCTTAAACTTTCTCATGCCAGGAGACTACTCTTATTTGGGTTATTTAGGGAGCAGAAGTATGGACAATTTCCCCTGGACTTATGGTGATATCAACAGCTAAAAGATTTTATTTTGCTGTATAAGATGGGACTTAAAATGGTAGATTCCCTTATGAGATTTGAGTCCCTTTAGCCTAAGCTGGCAGCCAATAGGGGACTGTTCATCTCTTAAAAGTAATTGAAGAAGTTTTTTTTGTTATTTTTTTTTTCATTTTTTACCCTCCAGCCTGGAAGGCTTAGGACCAAAGATATCGGGTCTGCTCTGCGGGGGGGAAAGAGGAGCGGTTGTTCTTCTTTGTTTTTATGGGTAGTTTAGAGCGCCTGCTTATTTATTTGTTCATGCAGCTACATGAATCTATGGTTATATATTTAATATATGTTGCTGCGGGAACACCTCCTCCTCTCTTCCATAACCAGGGATATATTCTGTATTTCAGAAAGGTAACCTCTGTGAGCTGATAAGACTTCTTAAACTAAGACTGCAGAGTGCACAAGACAGCATTAAACTTCAACAGGTTTTTTTGCACTTATCAAACAGATAACACAAAACGCTTTGAAATGAATATTCAATTGCCCAAAAGGGAGTAAATAAGAGAAGTCTGTCATTAGAGTTTAAACTGATCATACAATAGACTGTACTTCAGATTATTAATATATTGACATGTGAAAACTAGATCCTAATTTTTATTTAACATTAAATTCTTTAGGGGACGTGGCCTGGCAAGAGAGAGTAGGATGCACAGTCACAGAGCTCCATCCATTACTCCTCTTCTAAGCTAATACTGCGATCCTGTGGCACCCAAAAACTTTCCAGGACACTACCGAGGGACTCCCTATCCCACGCGGACATGTCGCCGACAAAGGCACATAAGTCCGCCGCGGCAAAACTGGAACAATACCGCCGTCAAGAAAAGGGTGATGCTGAGGACGATGGCGGCGCCGCACACGAGGAGAGAGAACCGGCCGGGGACACTGACAGACTCCTCGAGGCAATAACATTTTGCAGAACTTCCCTCACCGCTCAGATAGAGGAAGTCAAGGTGTATATTTCATTGCTCAGACAGGACTTCCAGAAGCTCCGTGACAGGGTAAAAACGGCGAAGAACTGCCTAGGGGCCGTGGAGGATGCCATCCGGCTGTTACAAGTGGGGACCGATCAAATCCAGCTTCAAATCAACAAGCTATTTGCAAAACAGGACGACATGGAGAACAGATTGAGGAGATGTAATCTCCGCTTCATCGGTCTCCCTGAAGGGGCGGAAGGTAAGGACCCCACTATATTCCTTGAGCAGCTGCTTGCCAACACTGATGGTCGTGAGGCCTTCTCCCCAATGCTGGCAGAGGAGAGAGCACACCGCATGCCTGCCAACCCCCCCCCCCCCAGGGAGCCCCCCCTGTACATTAATAGCGAAGCGCCTTAATCACAAGGACAAGGATGCTGCCCTGCAACTTGCAAGGGAGTAGGGCAATATTCCATTTGGCAATGTGAGGGTGGCCATTTTCCCTGACTTCTCGGCAGAGGTGCAATGCCACCGCCAGGGCTTCACAGAAGCAAAAAGACACCTAAAAATCAAACACCTGAAATACTCCATGCTATTCCCTGCATGCCTCAGAGTAGAGAGCGAAGGCCGTGTCCTCTTTTTTGAAGTCCTCGAGGAAGTTAGAACATGGCTAGAGAGGCAAGAGGCCCCTGCGCAAGCGGGGAACTAGAATGTAAATGATGTACAATTCTGTGGTCCCCCCACTTATCATGCGACTCCCAGCTGGTCAAATTGGGGATGGTGGACATATCACAGTGCCCTGACATGCCCCTTTTGGATGATTTTCATCTCTGCCCTCAACTCTCTACCATTGCATGCAGCTGATGACTCCTAAATATACACTCCATCGGATCCTTTCCAGCCCCTGGATAAAGACGCTGCAGCTGGACCCGGATAATCTGCATATGCTCACCTCTCATCCACACCAGCAAGAGCCACCTTGAGGAATCTTAGTCCCACGACAAGACATTCTTCATCAAATTCTCCCCGGCATGTCCTAACTTCCCCCTAAGTGCCACGGATCCCATTACTCCCTTTTTTCTGGAGCCACAGCAGTCCTACAACTTTCAGCGTGAAGGGCAATGTTTTTTCGCTCCCTATTTCAACTAGGAGATATGATTGTGATGGCAAGACTGGCTACTGTTCTGAGGGCAGTAGCATCAGCAAGTTCCATGCCAGATGAGTGACAAGGAGAACGGCTATAATACACCTCCAGCACTTTCATCTACAAACTTTCATGTCCTCCTTATCTATCACTGCCCTAATATATTTTTTTTCCACCCCAATCACAGGTTTTCTCTAAGTTGACTGTTCTAACAAGTTGGGAATGTGCCCGCACCGGTTGGGGTGGGTGTAGGGCGGGGTGGGGGGAGGGGAATTAACTTTTTTTGATGTATGGCAATGCAGATGATACGGTGCAAACTCAGGTAATATGCGGATGTACTAAATAAATTGTAGCGCTAAAACACACATATATCATATGAACAGAATGTCTCTGTAGACATAAAATAAGGTCCCAATGATGACGTATTGTCAAAGAAAAAATGATAATCCGCAGTGCATGGGTGCAAACAGTATAACAGTTCCTTCTGCTTCCCAAATCTCGACTCGGATGTCATCAAACTCATAAATAGATGGGGTACGCTACACTCCAGCCGGACTTCCCTCCTCAATGTGGAATCACTGCCTGTTCTCAGGTTACATGCACAAAGCCGCCTTCAGGAACTGCTTCAACCTTGGAACCAGTTTTGGCTTCTTTCCCGTGTATCCAGAGGTGACATCCAGGCCTTGCAGAGGCTCCATCTGTCCTCGACCACTACATACACCTGCTCTTGGTGGCACACAGCTCGATTGATTCTATGCTAATGGCAGTAGAATCTAACAGTTCCGTTAAGCGTACCCCATCTATTTATGAGTTTGATGACATCCGAGTCGAGATTTGGGAAGCAGAAGGAACTGTTATACTGTTTGCACCCATTCACTGCGGATTATCACTTTTTCTTTGACAATACGTCATCATTGGGACCTTATTTTATGTCTACAGAGACATTCTGTTCATATGATATATGTGTGTTTTAGCGCTACAACTTATTTAGTATTGGTTCACATTTTGGTCACATGGTTTGTAGCAGCTTTGGTTTTTTCCTTTTTAGGTAGCGCATTAATTATCTCTTTTTCCATAATATGCGGATGTATGCTTTTGGTTTTAAATTCACCCATTTGGATCCCTTTGCTACTGACACCTAAGAGCCATTGTCTGGGTTCTTTTAACCAGCAGTGGGTGGGGGGTCAGTGGTACTGGGATTTACTGTTTGATTATGCTAAACACCTAACGTGACGTCTATAAAATTCCTTACTTGGAATGTGAGGGGCCTACGAGATAAGATCAAGAGGTCAGCGACCTTGTCCTTTCTCAAAAAACAACATGCTGATGTGATGATACTGGTTGAGACGCATGTGGAGGGGAGGCTGCAGCTGGCCCTCCGTTGTCCATGGGTTGGGTGGGCATACCATTCGACCAACATGTCCCATGCACGCGGAGTCTCAGTTCTTGTGGCCAAATCAATTGATTTTGAACTATGCAACATCTCTTCTGATTCTCAAGGGAGATATGTATTCTTAAATGGTAAATTGTATGGATCACCATCTCCACCCCGATTACTAGACCATCCCATTCCTGGCGCTTAAACCCATTCTAGGTGTTACGGTTATCGGAGGATGGCGAACTTGTAAATATATGGAAACTCTACTTTATTGAAAATGATCAGTGAGCCTCCCCACTGGTGGTCTGGGAAACCTTTAAGCTACACGTCCATTCCACCCTGATTTCCCACATTAACAGGCTGAAGGCTGACTCCGCCGCTGCTGATAGGGCGATGGCAGAGTTATCCTCCTCAGAACAGACATATGCACGAGACCCAACACCAGCACTCGCTGCTTCACATAAAAACTGCAAAACAGAGAGGTGAATCAGCTCCTGTTTGAGAAAGGCAGACAGAAGCTCCTCTTTTCCAAACAAAAATTATTCGAACACGGTGAACGTGCGGGCAAATTGCTAGCATATCTAGTACATAAGGAAGACAGACCACCGGTGATAATTTCTCTACATGGAGATGGCGGAGAACTTATCACTGATCCCCCCAGAGTTACTGCCAAATTCAGAGACTTTTTTGTGGAACTGTATACGTCCACGATCCCTGATGAGGGAGACTCGATGAGTTCCTTTCTAGAAGGAATCACCTTCCCACATCTCACGGAAGACCAAACAACAATGCTAGAAGCCCCCCTCACAACAGATGAAATCACTGAGGCTCTGGCCAGATTTGCTAGATCCAAATCCCCGGGATCAGATGGCCTACCAGTGGAGTTTTACCTACAGTACAGTGAAATACTATAATTACGCTTTCAAAACCTTTGAGCTACGTCCCTCTATGAGAGAAGCGATTATAGTTCTAATACCCAAGTCAGGAAAGGACCCAAGACAGCCCGCCTCTTACCGACTTATCTCCCTACTCCAGGTGGACATTAAAGTCCTAGCCAAGGTCCTAGCCAATCGTATTAACCAGGTTATCCTCTGTCTAATACATTCGGACCAGGCAGGCTTTATGCCGGGCCGCAACACGTCATTTAATTTGCGAAGACTATATATTAACCTTCAGGCCCTACATGATGGAGCAGGCTCGCGGGTGGTAATGACTTTAGACATAGCTAAAGCATTTGATTCAGTGGAGTGGAAATACTTATGGAAATGCTTGGAATGTTACGGATTTGGGCCCAGAACCATTAAATGGATCCAACTACTGTGTCAAGACTCACAGGCCAGGGTGGTGGCAAATGGATGGCCCTCCCCAGCGTTTAGTCTAACGCGGGGTATGGGGCAGGGCTGTCCCCATTGCTATACGCACTGGCATCAGAGCCCCTTGTGATCTCCATCTGGAAAAACCCAGAGATTAGAGGTCTTAGCGTGGGTGGCTTAACCGGAAAAATTAGTATGTACGCTGACGACACTTTGCTATACTTAGCTGACTCAGGTACCTCACTTCAGACTGCATTAAGCACAATAGAACAATTTGGTACATTCTCCGGGCTTAAAACCAACTGGGAAAAATCGCAAATCCTACCCTTAGATAGCTTTCCACCACCCGAGGCCCAAGCTCACCACCCGCTGCAAAGGGTGTCCCTCATTAAATACCTGGGTGTACATGTATCTAGGACCCCAGCAGAATACATTCGCCTCAATGAGGAACCTCTATTCACTCCAATCAAATCTAAAATACAGACCTGGGCCGTCTGCCGCTCGGTGTCTGGGGACGCATCAACCTAATAAAAAATGGTACTACTACCCAAAATATTGTATATCCTTTGGCCCACCCGGTCTATCTGCCTTTGAAATACTTTAAGATTATGGAGACTCTCCTCAATCCATTTGTTTGGGGATCCTCCAGGCATATCCCCGGGCATAAATTGGCCTGGCAGATTCTACAAAATCCCACTGACTTGGGTGGTACGGCTGTACCAGAACTCAGTTACTACTATATTGGCTCTCAGCTATCCCAATTATACCACATAGACAAGACAGACAGGGAAAGATTTTGCACCTTTTTGTGCCTGAGTTGGACACATCACACCTCCCCTTTGCGCAATTGCGGTGGGATCTGGCGGTGCCGGACACAAGGGGAACAGCAAGACTCTACTTCACCAATACAGACGCACCTGGGACATTGCCATAAATAAACTAGGAATTCCCCCTACTAATGACTTTAACCCTATTTGGTATAACAAGATTCCACCACACCTCCGACGAGTCCCTGACCCAGGGGTCTGGGCATCCCGGGGAATCTTTTACTTGCACCACCTACTCTCAAATGGGGAACTGAAACATTTTGACATGTTACGCAATGAATTCATACTCCCCAATTTTATGTTTTTTCAGTTTCTGCAGGTCCGTTATGCCATACAGTCCCAGTTTCCTCAGTACACCCCCCCCCCAGCCCGCCTTTAATCCTCTCATGGCAGTGGTTAAGGGTACAGATCCACAAAAAATAATCTCCACCTTTTACAACATGCTCATTACACCGTCATCCACTAAAATAGCATAAATTCTTAAATCTTGATGGGAGAGGGAGGTGGGCCAGATGGAAGAAGAAGAATGGACTGAAGCATCAGATTCCTGTAAAGCAGCATCCCCTAAGCTGTCCGATAGGCAAGGATCTCAAACTTTTATCTTACACCGTGCCTATCTCACCCCTTCAGAATAGCCAGATACAAAAGAGACAGCCCCTCCGCCTGTCACCTCTGCCACACAGATTCAGGCACGTTTTTTCACCTCATATGGGCATGCCCCCTAATACAAGGATTCTGGAAGCAGGTAGTGGACTTTCTACATGGCACCATGGGCTCTCCACTTACCCTAGATCCAAAACATTGCATACTGGGGATATTCCCAGACCAAGACATTGACAGATTTACAAAGATATTCCTCCATGAAACCTTATTTTTAGCCAGGAAAACCCTGGCTAAACAATGGATGACACCATTCCCCCCCTACCCTAACTGACTGGAAGGTAGACATGAACAGCGCCCTGCCATACAAAAAATATGTATATAAAAACAGGGGGTGCCCAGCAAAGTATGAAAAAATCTGGGACAGGTGGCTCTCAGATTCTGACATCTGCACTGGCCCAACAGCCCAATTCCTTTTGGGATGGAAAGATACCACATATAATTACATTGCCGCATTGACTCTGCACAGACACTGTCATCTATAAGCACCACATCTACATAATGTTCATTAATGTTTTGCGATTAGTACACACTGTTATAACCTTTTTTATATGTATGATTAGTGTATTACCACAAAGTAACAAGCACGTATATGCTAATTGTTTAATAAAACACTTTGAAGGAAAAAAACATTAAATTCTTTAACCTGCTTCTCAAAATATAACGGCTGTACTGCACATTACATGAAAAAAATATTCACCAAAATACTTAACACATCCTACTAGCTTACTGCAAAATTGACATATAAGATTAATAAGACATTAAGACACATTTTATAGATCAAAAAGTAATACAGTGGAAATATGCTTACAGTATTTCACTTGGCAAGAACTTTATTTAGATCAAAACAAAAGAGACACGACTGATGATAATTAAAGTGGTTGTAAACCTCTGAAACAAGCGGAGCATATCACTTATAACTTCTACTAGCCTCAGTCCAAAAGCACCGAGTGTAATTTCTGAATCCGCTTTTTTCCCCCTGTTATCTGCATTACTCGGAAACATAGAAAAGTGACGGCAGAAAAAAGACTGAGTAGACTATAAAATTTTTTTTTTTTTTTTTTGGTTTGTTTTTCTTTTTTGTTAAGTTTTTTGTCTGAGCATAGATCTATGTCTGTCCCAAGCATGTTTGAGGTAATTTATCGATGACTGTCTCTACCAAGCCAAGCATTAACTACCCTTTCCGTAAAATAATACTTTCTAAAATTAGTTTTGAACTTTTTTCCAGTTAGTTTGAGGCCATGTCCCCGTGTTCTTGATTTTAGTTTCATATTGAAAAAACTGCTCTCCTGAACCTTATTCACCCCTTTAATGTTTTTAAAGGTTTCAATCATGTCTCCCCTTTCCCTTCTTTCCTCCAGACCGTAGATATTAAGTTCCTGAAGTCTCTCTTGATATGTTTTATCCCCTCACCATTTTTGTTACCCGTCTCTAGACTCGTTCTGTCTTATCAACATCTTTTTTAAGTGAGATCTCCAGAACTGGACACAGTCTTCTAAATGAGGTCCCACTAAAGATCTATATAGACTTACCACTCCAAGGTCCAGTGAAACATGTCTTTCTGGATGAATAATGGCTAACATCATCCAATCCACTTCCTGTGGGCCCAGGCTGTCATGAACATGTTCCTCTGTGGTGGATCATCTCTCCGCATTGATGGACTGTGCATCGCTATGTGGGCACTATACACTTCAGAAAGAAGGACAGCCTATGCATGCCACAGAAAATGACGAAGAGGAAAGATATGAGAAGATAGGCTGGAGCGGTCATGCAGATAAAAGAAAGCCAGCAGCCTGATCTTCCGCAATGAATATATTTATTAATCCAGGTGTGGTATAGAATAATACAGAGCTTATGCGTTTTGGCATGTAGCCTTAGTCATTGCCATGGCCAGGCTGGAGCGCTGCTTAAACTAAAGAGTGAAAAGCCAAGTCCAGTAGGGCAACACCAAACACCTGGATAGTTACTCTTTTGTAAGGCTGGCCATACATTATACCATTTCCTTGTACAATTTTCATTTAGATTTACCAAAACAATATAGTATGAGTTGCAAGCCTAAAAATTTTTTAATTTGTATGCAATCAGGTAGACCCTTGCACTACACAGTAGGTAAACCTAAAGCAAATTGAATAAGATAATTATATAATGTATGGCCAGCTTTAAATTTGGTCAAATACACCTCTCTAAGAATGACTGTAAGGAAGACATCTGCCTCTCCTCACTGAGATGAGGGAAGTATTGTACTAGTTTCACAGATATTTTCCACCTCGTTTGGACATCTTCAGGGACTACAGAAAGCCAAATCCCTGGATAGAAGGCAGCGATTAAAGCAATGAGTTTTACTGAAATAAAACAAATACATTTCTAAACAGAAGATATGAGGAGCATCAGTAAGATGATTTAAAAGTATTGAAGATGTGAAAAGTGTTTGAATTTCAGAAGATAGTACGTGCAAGCCTGCTTACATGATCAGTTCAGTCAGCATTGCCAACATAAAAACACTTTTATTGGCCAAATGGGATTTTCCTTATTGCTTCTACAATATTACAGGATGTAACAAAGCAATATTCAAACAGGGTTTCCTTAAGGTGATATAATTGTCATTACATGTCTCTGTGCAATAGTTTACTGTAATTCAGGATTCGCGTCCACACACATTTTGCACAATGTTAGGCTGTTACTGAAGTGTTTAATGTAGTTTTAGGAGGTGTATACCCCTTCATTACCAGGACATTTTTCAGTTTTCAGTGCTGTGAGAGTTTTGCCTTTCACAGAACTACAGTGTACTCCTGTACAAGGGCTGTATTTATTTGCCTGGGGGTTGCACAGGTGTTCCATGCATCCCTGTGCAGGTAATCCCCTGTGCAGGTACCAAACTGTTGATCTGACCACTCCTAGTGTTGCTGCTATCTGTCTGATGGATTTGTTTAGTTTTTGAAGCCTTTTGCCCTGTACACACGGTCGGATTTTCCGAAACAAATGTTCGATGGGAGCTTGTTGTCGGAAATTCCGACCGTGTGTAGGCTCCATCGGACATTTTCCGATCTGGATTTCAAGGTTTCTGACAACAAAATAGGTTCTGGTAAATTCCAATCGTGTGTACACAATTCCGACACACATGCTCTGAATCAATTACAAGACGGATGCGCTCGGTCTGGTAAAACTTAAATCTTTTAATGCAGCGCATTCTCTTCTTTAGAACGCTAGAATAATGAAGTTGTTTTGCTGCTCATATTCATACAGAGTTCTGACAACCTGATTTCTTTATTATTTCTCGTGATCTCATGAATGTTTTTTTTTTTGTCAGATCTCAATTTTTTTTGTTTTTTCATAGTGATCTCCATAATTTTTTCTTTCGTTTTGTGTCAAGTTACCACAACACCATTATTATCTTGTATTTTTTAACCTCAAGGAGGTTGGTGTTGGTGTCCCTTGTTAATTTCACATTGTATTTTTGAAAGGTACCTGCCTACTCACAAACAAACTGGCCTTTTTGAAGTTAAACACATAGTCAAGTATTTGTGAAAAATAAATAGCCATTTATTATGGGTCATAACAAAATAAAGAGAAAGGCAATGCTGGAGAAACTGGTGAAATTTGCGAAGCCTTTGTACCCCAGGGCACACATCAATTATTTTACAGCCAAAATTGGTGGTCTGAGGAGTCCTTATAATAGTGAGCACAATCTAGGACTACAAGAGATCAGGAACAGCAGCAGATGACATAAATGTCCTCAGGCTGTGGTCTTACCACAGCCTGCGTCTTTTGTCAGACCACACCAAACCCAGGCCATCACTCTCTTGTCTTCTTTACACACTTGCTTCCAGGCTGTGGCTCTGGTGTTGTAGTTGTGGCAGGAGGTGGAGGAGGAGGACCATGGTTAAACTGACAAACGTGGCTTTGGCTTGTGAGTTCACCCCTTATTTAGGGTTTGTAACATAACTTTCTCACATAAGAAGCGTTGGTCCTCCTCCATTTCCTGCATTTTGCAGGCTGCCATGTAGGCATAGTCCTCTTGATTATTGCGGTGGGGGGGGTTCTGAGGGCCGCAGTAGCTTTCTGAAATAGGCCAAGTGCTGCCACCTCCAGGTTACTCCTCTTCCTGGGACTTTTTGTGGAAGGCGGAGGGGAGGGACCTGGGATTCAGGCAGGCTACTGGGCCCGGCCAACTAATGGCTGCCACTTATGCCCGCCACCTCCTGACTGCCACTTTCCATGGCCTCCTCCTGGCTGAGACTTTCCTCTGTATGAAAAAGAGATATAGTTTTAGTTTTTGGTTCATCAATCACACACAATTTTCAGCTCATGACTGTTGCAAATTGAAAGTTAATAAATAGAAAAGACTATCATTCTGACCCCAGCATTTTTCATTCTTGTCCCAATCATTTGTGGCTACTACTGTCTATTGATATGTAAAACACTTTGTAAAATCAGAAATTACTGATCAATAATACCATCTAGTTTAACATCATTAATTATTTGACTAAAAATATGTTGAACAATGCTATACCTGGCTCAAGCTGGGCTTCTCCACTTCTTCCTGGCTGGAAGGCCCAAGTTGGACGTCGGAAGCCTCAGCTGAGGTGGAAGGAAGCCTTGAAGGAAGATTGGAGAGTACTGGCCTGGGTTCAGTCTGGCCTGCCAGAAAATGCAGTCTGTCATAGTACCACAGTCTGGGTACATAAAGGTCATCTGCTGCAGCTCCTGATCTCTGGGAATCCTGGACCTTCTTGCGCTCCCTATTATAAGTGCTCCTCATACCACTAATTAGGGCCTTAAAATAGGGGATGTCTGCTGTGGGGATCACCGGCTTCACAAATTCCAGCAATTGATCCAGCGCTGCCTTCCTCTTTGGTTTATTGTTATAAAGGGGTGGTTTACCTGCCACAGACAGGGCAGCTCCCTGTACATATCAATGAATATGAGGATAAAGTCCTCACCATTGAATAGATCCATTTTCTCTGCAAGACACAACAAAAGACAGACCCTAATGTCAGGCTAAACTCTCCTAATCTTGTCCCAATATAGGCCTCAATCTAGAAGCAGTATAGGCCACTGATGCACCAAGTTAAAATTGTACCTTCATTAGAACGCTTAGCGCTTCCGCTACTCCTTCCTCCGCTCACAGATCGTACGTACGACACACACGTGTTACGCTTTATATACACTGTGCATGCGTGAAACTCCGGGCGGGGAATCTAGTATATTCCCCGCCCCTTGTCTTTCGGCGCAGTGGGAGAGCACATGGCGGAGAGACAACAAGTGCATGCAGACAGCAGCAGCGACAAAGGCCTGGAGCCACAAACGTCCCAATCCCGGAGGATATTTAAGGCCTCAAATATGGCCTTTATAGAGATGGTGGAGACGGTGGACATCTTCAAGAGGGCTGACTATGACTGGAAGCATGGACCGTACCCAAACCCAAATGTGAGAAAGGCCACATTTGGGTACGGTCCATGCTTTTTGTGAAAAGTTGTGAAAAGTCTGCCGAAGAATTTTGGGGTACGGCGATCTAAGGATCAACTGAGGAAACCCTGGTCAGACCTGAAATTAAGGGAGCAGGATCAGTACAGAAGAATCAAATGAGTGCTGCAAAAAAGTAAGTATTTTGTTGTGTGTTCCTATTCTTCTTCTTACTTTCGTGCTGCTCCATGTGCTTTTCTTTACTGTTGTACAGTTTAAAATGGCAAGTTTCAGGGTTGGTGGGCACAGTAATCATTAATAGTAAACATTGTTCGTTCGTCCACTAATACAATATTTTTTGCAGACGCAGGTTAACTACATTTGGTCATGCCTTTTTGTCTTAAAAGAAGTTTAGTACATTGTAGTCTAGATGGGTTTGTAACTAGAATGAAATGCAAACTTATTTCAGTATAAGGAAAGGACACTCAGCAGCTGTTTACACATCTGGACGCAGGAGCACTAGTGTAGGACACCAGAACAAACTTTTTAGGGTGTCCCACACAGGTGCTCCAGTGGATACTAGGGGGTCTCTACATGTGTGATACTTTAACAAAAAAGGTAAGTATTCCAGCTTTGTAAAAGGAAAAAAATCATGCCTTCAGCTTTGAACTCTGCCAAAACAGACAATTGTATGACACTTCCAAGCAATGTTTCATATTCCTATTTCTTGCCTCAAATATCTGTGTGCTAAGTATACCTTTATTTTGTTCACATAGGGGAGAAAAGACTCGGGACGTCTGAGGTCACCAGGGACCCCCAACCTCCTAAAGAAGGGGAAATCCAAGAACAACAACCAGAGGATGTGTAGGAAGGAGAGGTTTATGAAGTGGGCGAAATAGTGATCACAACAGGTGAGTGTCTGAGACCACAGCTTCAGGTAATAGATGGATGCCTGCATATTTATAATACAAGTTTGTTTTTGTTTTTTTAGGTAATGTGGATGTTGTTGAAGAAGAAACACCTTTCACAAGTGCACAAGTCCTCATCAGGGAGATCATGGTGTGCAATCGGGATTTACAGAAGATCAAGGAGGACATCAATGATATTGAAAAGAGACTCAAAAACATCATTGATGTTTTAGGCAGAATCGAAAACACACCAACATTTATCAAATTTTTTCTATTTTTCTAACTTTTCTCCAAAATTTTGAAAGCCAAATTTTGAAGATGCACACAGTATGTCAACATGTGCTATCTGCCACGGGATATCAAGGTAAGCGTTTTGGGGGTGCAACCCCTTCCTCACAACCAAAGTACATGAGAGGAAGGGGTTGCACCCCCGAAACACATTCATTGATCCCCCATGATGGGAGCTAGCACATGATGACATTAGGCATGGGATCAGGAGGGAAATCCCCATTTTGACTGTCAATTTGTGTGCATCTTCAAAATTTGTCTTTCACAGGGGTGACATCATCCCATCTGATGAAGGCAATATCAACAGTTTGGACATACTAATATCTGATATTGTCTTCACTTTGTCACAGTTGAACTTTGTAAGTTCCTGAGTTGTGTATTGTTTTATGGTTTTAAACATGCCTGTTTTAACACAAAAAAGGCTATTTGTACGGTCCAAAAAAAAATATTACTAAAATATGTTGGTTTGTTCAAAAACCCTTTTCTAATGCACATGTGACGGTGCACAGAGTAAAAAAAATTCTACTCAACAATGTGTGGTTTCTTCTTTCAAGGCACAATATCATTTTTTGGACTAAGTTGGTGTTTACACTGAAATGGGGGTTATTTACTAAAGGCAAATCCACTTTGCACTACAAGTGCACTTTCAGTGCAGTTTCAAGTGCAGTTTCATGTGCACTTTTGCAGTGCACTTGGAATACAAAGTGAATTTTTCTTCAGTAAATAACTCCCACAGTGCTTTATAATTTGCCACAATCATGCCATTTTCGTGACTCACCAAAATTCATTCATGGTGCTGAAAATGATGTAATGTATATGCATTACATACATTAACACTAAAAACAAGGTGTGTGTAGCAGACCCACAACATAATAATAGTTCGCTGAAGAAGAGATTGTCACCTCATGTATCAAATAAATTACATTTGCACTATTGAAGAAAATGGCTAAAAAGAAAAGCCCATTGGAGAACGTAGGATAAAGCTAGAAGAAACATAAGCAGTAAATTTAAGTAAATCTTATTTCAGTTTAACTAAAAAATGTATTTTGAAAATGTTTCTTAAACATTTTCTGGCAAATCAATGGCCCCCCTACCTGCAAAGTACTCAACATACTTCTGTCTTACTTCGCGGGCGCTTTGGGGGGAGCAAGCCAGAACGGCAAGCTTCAAGCACCGTCAGAGTTTCTTCTTGAAGTCCGGGCTCAGGCCCAACTGAGGCAACATAGTTCATTGAATTTCTCTTTAAAGAGTTGTGGAGAATGCAGCATGCAAGGATTATATGGTTAAGTTTATATTCTGCCATGTTGATTGCCGTAAGGAATAGGCGGAACCGGCTGGCCATTATCCCGAAAGCGTTATCCACCACTCTTCTGGCTCTGGCCAGCCGGTAGTTAAAAACCCTCTGGTCTGGGGTGAGGGTCCTCATGGCTTCAAAACGGTCGGCTGGTCACAATGAACTAACAGAAAGCACTGAAAAACAGAAAGGCCTGAGAAGAGCGAGCTGAAAATCAGAAACGAGCGGACAAGAGCGCACTGCAAAATCAAATACATACTATAAAATACGCACTAAAAAACAAATGCGAAATGACTACACGCACTGAAAACCAGATACAAACCCACAAACACAAACTGAAGAGCAGTAACGATCGGAAAAGCACGAGGCTGAAAAGCGCAAATCGTCTCTCACCAAACTTCTACTAACACGAGATTAGCAGAAGGAGCCCAAAGGGTAGCGCACTTGGTATTGGACTTCCCTTTTCTAGTGCCGTCGTACGTGTTGTACGTGACCGTGTTCTTGACGTTCGTAATTTCCAACAAGATTTGTGTGACCGTGTGTATGCAAGACAAGTTTGAGCCAACATCCGTCGGAAAAAATCCATGGATTTTGTTGTCGGAATGTCCGATCATGTGTACAGGGCATTACAATGGCTTCTGCCGGAAAACCTGTCAGTGGTCGGAGGTAGGAGGGAAGCTGTCGCCACTAAGGGACCATCCACCTTATTACCAGGGACCACAGTGAGTAACTGAAGCAAGTACCGGAGACACATTCTCCCCGAATGGGCACGGTGGAGATTTAGGAAACGTCAGGCGGTGATCAAGTCAGGGACCCAGCCAGCGCAGGTAACGCTTGCAGAGCAGCCTTGTTTGTCAAGCCTGGGACCGAACAGGCCAGAAGGGGTGAAGCTTGAGAAGTATCTGGAGTGCCAAGCTAGGGATCCAGCAGGAAAGTGGGGGTGATACTTGAGGAAGATACCACCGTAAAGATTGGAGGAGCTCAAGGGATTCGGAGTTAGCGAATCAGAGGGTCTAGTGAGAGACCGGGAGCTCAGTGGTGAAGAACTACAAGGAGAAGTTGTAGTGAAGCTGAAGGAATTGTTACGTTGAGTTAGGAACTGTTAAAGACTGTTGCCATAAGAGACAGCATTCCTGCATGTGCAGATGTGCTTCTTCCTGGGGCCTTTCCCTGCATGGCTGTCCTCCTATTGAAGTCTCAGAGTCTGTCAATTAAACTTGCAACTACTCAAGGGTGTCCTGGCCCTAACCCTCTTTCCCCCATAAAAGATCGTAAGAGAAATAAATATCTCTTTTGCATTCAAGAAGTGTAACTTTCACCTTGCACCCACTATGCCTCACAACCCAACACATACAGAAGGATGTCAGCTATCTTTGGCCCTGGAGGTTCTCATTAGACTGAAGGAGGCCGGAGACCTTGCTACACACTGAAATGTGTTATCACACCATATAGAACCGAGTAACCAAATAAATTTAGCATTGCCCCCTTAACCACTTCCCGACCGCCTACCACAGATGTACTGCAGCAGGTCGGCTCTATTGCGTGAAATGATGTACCTGTATGTCATTTCGTGCAATAGACCACGGAGGTGCACGAGTGCTGATTTAACAGAGGGGGAGCCAATCAATGGGTCCGCCGGCCACCCGTGATCCTTCCTCAGAGAGGCAGATTGTCGTTCTAACAGGGAAGAAGACAGGAGATCTTGTGTTCCTGCAGTAAAACCTTCTGGGACTGAAGTGGTTAAAAAAACAAACATATGTAGTAGGTGGTGGGGGGGGAAATCGCTACTTTTTTTGGTTATTTGGCAATAAAAACCTGACAAGGGTTGTATCTCACACTTACTAGGGGATAAAAATTGGCTTTAGATCCACAAAAAAAAAAAAAAAAAAAAAAAGTAGGTGCAGGTTTTTGGTCTATTATACTGCTGTCGTATGTTGTGACATTATTCATATAGACTACAATTTGCTGAAAAGTCCACTCTAACCTCTGCAGTGCTGGTAGTCCCTAGTCAGAGTAAGACAAACAATGCAAATCCTATATCTAGTTTTGTGAATCTGCTGTACACATACTGAACTGTGGAAATTCTAAACCCTCTCTTCCTACTGTACTGTATTTTAAACATGACAGCGAATCGTCAGCCAAAACATTTTAATTTGTTTTGAATAGAGTGGAAAGAAAAAAATCCTATATAAAACCTTTATTGGAGTTTGACACAACCACCCTAATGATTATATAAAATTCCTAATATGAACACTAAGTTTATTACAAGCAAACACACATTTCTAAAAATTTGGGGACATTCAGTGATTTCCCAAATATTACACAGTCCACACACTGAAGACTTTGAGCTCCAGCCAATGTTTACTGCAATAAAAAGAAAATGTTTACTTCCACCCAAAGTAGGGCCTAATCATCCCCACGATTAAGCCCTGCTTAGAGTGAAACATATTGGGACCATGGCTTTGGGTGGGAGTGAACTGTGTGCTATCATTGCAATAAACCTTGGAGTTGAAAGTTTTCGGTGTGTGGCCCGTTATTTGGATGGTGGACTACAGAGAAGCAAGAGTGGACACCAGGGCCTTGGAACCCTGTTGACTGTAGGGAATCAAGGAGGATATAGCCTGGCCTGTAAGCCATAAAAGTAGCTGGGTTCATCACACAGTCTAGTTTACAAAACACTACTGAAGAATCAGCAAGAGTAATCCATACCTGGACTCTAAAGATTTGATTATCTTTCCATAAGATTTTGGTTTGCTCAGGGAAATACTGCTCTGGATTAAAGTATGGTACATGACGGTTGAGGACCAGCCTGTAAAATATAACCAAACTATAGTGTTTATCTTGTTTAAAGAAATACATTTTAGTAAAAAAAACAAAAAAAAACAAAAAAAGGAAAAAACATTTTAAAAAATGTTCTAATGGCAAGTTCCTACTCATAACATTTTTTTTTATGCTGTCAGTTTTCCTTCTATCAATGCTTTCCATTTTATGATTCTTAAATTATTTTAAAAATCTCAGCTCTCACTCATACACTTCCCCTATATTTTCTGCTTAAGGCACCTTCACTTCCCCTCGGTTATCGATTTCTGAAACAGAAAGGAAGCAAATGAGAAACCTCTTCAGTGGGACATAAATAAGGAAAATAAATCCTAAAAAATGTTTTTACTATAGAAACACTTTTATCATTTGAGTGTTGGTCCACTCAGGGTTTGGTGACATGCACCCAGTCTTGTGAATTATTGTCACGGAACTCAAGCTTAACCCCCAAAAAATAAATAAATAGATTCCAGATGGTACATTCCTGCTAAGATAGGGAATAATCAGGGAATGCATAGCCATACAGTCCCAGGGTTTAAAATGAAGTTCTGTGGGGGTCAGAGGGTCAGCCATCCTCTATAGCCACAGAGTAGAGTCATGAGCTCAACCCTCATAATTCACAAAATTAACACTCCAGACAAAGAGTAGACAACCCAGGCTCAATGCTTCATACAGACTACAGAACCCCAAAAGGTAATGCTCCAACCAAAGTGCGCAGCCCCAAAGTCCATGTTTTAACCAAAGAGCAAAGCCCCAAACAACACCCCAACCATATGGGCATAACCAAAAATGAATACATATAGGAATCTGTACAGTTCTGGCACCAACAACACTCACTCAGCAGAATCAAAGGTGTGAGACAGTGAAACCTTTGGTCTTTCAGGTAGGCAACTACTGAAATTATTTTTTTGCTGGTCTGTATAGGGGCATTTTCCCCACTAACCATCAATGTATTAGGGCACCCTTCCTGCTGATCAGCAATGCAAGGTGACCCTTCTCAGACTGCCCACCAGGGTAGGGACCACTTCGCCGCTGACCAGCAATATACAGGGTCACTTCTCCACTGACCAGCAACGTAAGGGGCCAAGTCTCTGCTTTCTTTTCTAGACATTATTATAGTTTCAGGATTATGGCAGATTATCAAAATAATGTATTTATAGAGCATATAAACCTATGCATTACTGATCATTAGAATTTAATGTGAACCATTATATGTATTCATTTTTAGCAAAGTTTTCCTGACACCTGTAGGAAAAAGGCTGTGAACGTCTCCATTTGAGACACAGTTGACTCCCCCTTAAATTAAATTATATACCTAATATCAATCCTTTTAACTTAGCTTTGGATGTCCCCCTCCCACCTCGTAGGCCTATTTTCTAGCGCAATTGCCCATCACAGTCATGGGCCAACAGTGATTCTTGGAGAGGAGGGGGACAGAACCAGCTCCCAATCCAGGCTGTATCTGCATATTAAAGCACATGCGCATTTTGGGTAACTAGCATTACCACACTGAAACTTGATTTGACATGCAAGTACAAGCAAGCGGCTGACATGTCTTGAAAGCATTGGAAAAGTACGGTAATTGTATGTTTCAGGTTTACTTTAAGCTAGATCTAAAATGATAAAGGATTTCTGAATCTAGGCTTTATTTACTTTTTAATATTTACTGAATGAATGATCCAACAGGTTAGCTCCAAAAATATTTTTGACCCAGGAGCTAAATATTGGTTGGCTCCCCCTACTTATCACTTACTTAGCAGTGCAATTTTTTTTTCTCATGGTCTATTACTAAAGAATAGATCTGCTTAAGAGTAACGTATATTATTTTTTCCCTATGCGAAGCATTATATTATTTACGTGTCTGATCCACACTCCAGCTGTGGGTGCTGGCAATACTACAGACACCAGTCTCATGTCATCTGCTATAGAAACACAATGTAGCAGAAACTGATTTGTGAAGATCACATCCACAGGAGTATCAATATAATATTTTTCTAAATCAGATCATTCTCTTTCCAAGGTAGACCTAGCCCTGGGTATGACTGATACACTGCTTTATGTTCAAATCTACTGAAATTCTGCCCAGAGGAGTATCCAACCATTTCCCAATAGCTATTGCACTCCAGATAGTAGTTGAACCCACAGTAGGGAACTGGGCCTCAACCCATTCTGGCTGACTCTCATACCACCTGCGGCTTGATTGGAGAGGTTTGTCGCCACAAATAGAGCCTTGGCAGCACCGGGAATTATATGGGATATGCTAAAAGCCTATTTGAGAGGCCTCTTCATGAAACATTTTAGTGGAATTAAATCTAAGACTAGGTTAGCAGGGGAGGCATTGAGATCTAAAGTATCCCAATCTGAAACCTTGTGTGTCACTAATGCTTCAACACAAACACATTTAGAGTGGCTTCAAGATCAACAGTTACTTGACAACTTTGTTCTTCCCAAAGCTCAGAATAAAAGCTTTTTCCAGAAAAAGGTGTATTGGGCAGAAGGGGAGAAAGTCAGGAAATTACTAGCACATAAAGCCAGTTCTCAACAACCCAAAGCAATTCAGAACAGCACCATATCTTCCTCCACACACACACCATAACTTTATTGTACAAAAACACTACCTTCCTCTAAAGCCAGCCATAGACGGAGAACACAGTGATTACTGCTAGTAATAGTATAATAGCTGCTAGCAATAATCACGTGTAAAATCTGACAGGCTGGTTGTACCCAAGTTGATCAATTTGGGTACAGTACATCCGGAAAGTATTCACAGCGCGTCACTTTTTCCACATTTTGTTATGTTACAGCCTTATCCCACAATGGATTAAATTCATTATTTTCCTCAGAATTCTACAAACAATACCCCATAATGATAATGTGAAAGAAGTTTGTTTGAAGTCTTTGCAAATAACCTCCTCTTTTGACCTAAAACAATGGACAAACGCTTCTATTCACTCTGTTGGCAACTGCCTTGACCTCATATTCTCCTACCTATGCACTCCACATAACCTCTCCAATATTCCTTTTCCTCTCTCTGATCACCACCTTATTAGTTTCACTCTCTCCTTGTCTGCCTGCTCCTTGCCTACCAAACTATTACCCGTGAAAACCTTCGCCATCTTAACCCTTTTCTTTTTTCTGCTACAGATTGTCTCTACGACAAAATTTCATCCTTGTCCTGCCCCAACTTGGCCACTTCTGTCTACAACAGTTCACTGTCATCCACCCTGGATACCTTCGCCCCCCTCACTACGCACAGAATCAGGCCCCGACCGCTACAACCCTGGCAGACAGACAATACCAGAAGCCTCAAAAAACGTAGCCGCGCTCTTGAGCGTCTGTGGCATAAGACTTATGCCGCGTACACACAAGCGGACTTTACGGCAGACTTTGCCCGACGGACTTTATGACGGACTTGCCTACACACAATCCAACAAAGTCCGTCGAATTCGTGCGTGATGACGTACGAATGGACTAAAACAAGGAAGTTCATAGCCAGTAGCCAATAGCTGCCCTAGCGTGGCTTTTTGTCCGTCGAACTAGCATACAGACGAGCGGACTTTTCGACCGGACTCGAGTTCGACGGATAGATTTAAAACATGTTTCAAATCTAAGTCCGTCCAACTTTTGAGAAAACAAAGTCCGCTGGAGCCCACACACGATCGAATTGTCAGACGAAATCCCGTCCGCCGGGAAAAGTCTGCTGTAAAGTCCGACCGTGTGTACGCGGCATAAGTCACAGCAAGATTTCAGCCAATAAAAATCTGACCTCCAAAAATACCATTCCTGCCTCCACACTGCCAAACAGACCTACTTTATCACTCTCATTAACACCCTCTCACGCAGTCCCCATCAACTCTCTTCCACCTTTACCACTCTACTTCGTCCTCCATTACCTCCACCCATGAACTTACTCACTCCCCAGGAGATTGCTAATCGCTTCAAAAATAAGATTGAGACAATTAGTCTCGAGATCTCCGCTCTACAGATATCTCCCTCACTTTATACTTCTTGTCCTCCTGCACAATCAATACTTCCCTCTTTTAACCCAGCTACTATAGAGGAAGTCACTAAACTTTTTTCTAACGCCCACCTAACCTCCTGCCCCCTGGACCCTGTTCCTTCTCAAATACTACGGTCAACATCTGACTCTATCCTACACTCCTTAACTCATATCTTCAACCTCTCACTCTCTACTGGCATCTTCCCCAACCCTCTAAAACATGCGCTAGTCACTCCCATACCAAAAAAGGCCTCACTAGACCCAACCAATCTTAACAACCTAAGACCAATCTCTTTACTCCCTTTTGCCTCCAAACTCCTTGAACATTTAGTCTACAACCGACTGAGCGACCAACTCATTGAGAATAACCTTCTTGATCCCCTTCAGTTTGGATTTCGCCCACAACACTCCACAGAAACTGCCCTCCTGAAACTCACAAACGACTTACTAACAGCCAAAACCAACGGTCATTATTCCGTACTCTTACTCTTGGACCTTTTCGCTGCCTTTGATACAGTTGATCACCACCTCCTCCTCAAAAAACTCAATTTGCTTGGCCTCCATGGCTGCACTCTCCGTTGGTTCAAATCTTCCCTATCTCATCGCACCTTCAGTGTCACTTACAACTCCACATCCTCCTCTCCAGCTCCTCTTACCGTTGGGGTCCCCCAAGGTTCTGTCCTTGGACCTCTACTATTCTCGATCTACACGTCCTCCCTGGGTCAGCTGATAGCCTCCCATGGCTTCCACTACCATTTATATGCTGATGACACCCAAATCTATCTCTCTGCCCCTCAGCTCACCCCATCAATCTCCTCACGCATCACTGATCTACTAACAGACATATCAGCCTGGATGTCAAACCACTTCCTCTTAATATTTCCTCCCCCACGTGCCCCTTCCCCTGACTTCTCTGTCAAGATCAATGGCACATCTATCAGTCTGTCCCCACATGCCAGGGTGCTGGGGGTAACCTTAGACTCTGTCCTTTCAGGCCCACATACAATCCCTGTCTAAATCATGCCACCTTAGCCTCCGCACATTTCCAGAATACGCCACTTTTTAACGAATGACACCACCAAGCTTCTACTTCACTCCCTGGTTATCTCTCGCCTCGACTACTGCAACCCCCTCCTCATTGGATTACCTTTACATAGATTATCCCCCCTTCTGTCCATAATGAATGCAGCTGAAAGACTCATCCACCTTACAAACCACTCAGTGTCCTCCACCCCTCTCTGCCAATCCATCCACTGGCTTCCACTCACCCAACGAATAAAATTCAAAGTACTAACAATAATTTACAAAGCCACCCATAACTCTGCCCCCAGCTACAACACTAACCTAGTCCCAAAATACCAACCAAGCCGCTCTCTTCGGTCCTTCCAAGACCTCCTGCTCTCTAGCTCCCTTGTCACCTCCTCCCATGCTCGCCTCCAGGATTTCTCCAGAGCTTCACCCATTCTTTGGAACTCCCTACCCCAATCTGTCTGACTGTCCCCTAACCTATCCATCTTTGACGATCCCTGAAAGCCCTTGTCTTTAAAGAAGCCTATCCTGATTCTAACTAACACTGTTTTACTTCCTCCATCAGCTCATCCCCCACAGCTATTACCTTTTGTATCAATTGACCCTTCCTTTTTAGATTGTAAGCTCTAATGCCGCGTACACACGGTCGGACTTTTCAGCTACAAAAGTCCGACAGCCCGTCCGACAGACTTTCGACGGACTTTTGGCGGACTTGCGGCAGACTTTCTAACGAACGGACTTGCCTACATACGATCACACAAAAGTCAGACGGATTCGTACGTGATGACGTACACCGGACTAAAATAAGGAAGTTGATAGCCAGTAGCCAATAGCTGCCCTAGCGTGGGTTTTTGTCCATCGGACTAGCATGCAGACGAGCGGATTTCTGGGTCCGGCGTAGTTACAACGTAAAGATTTGAAGCATGTTTCAAATCTAAAGTCCGTCAGATTTGCGGCTGGAAAAGTCCGCTGAAAGTGCGGGGAAGCCCACACACGATTGGATTGTCAGCCGGCTTTGGTCCGTTGGACTTTTGTAGACGAAAAGTCCGACTGTGTGTACGCAGCATAACAAGCAGGGCCCTCTGATTCCTCTTGTACCAAATTGTAATGTAACTGTAATGTCTGACTTTATTTTGTTAAGTGCTGCGCAAACGGTTGGCACTATATAAAACCTGTATTATAATAATAATAATCATTTATTAAAAATATAAAAAATCCCATGTACATAAGTATTCGCAGCCTTTGCTCAATACTTTGTTGAAGCCCTTTTAGCACCAAATACAGATTCAAGTATTTTTTAGTATGGTGCTACAAACGTGGCATACCTATTTTGGGGCAGATTCTCCCATCCATTTTTGCAGGACCTCCCAAGCTCCAACAGATTGTATGGGGAGCATCGGTGCACAGCCATTTTCAGATCTCTCCAGAGATGTTCAATCAGGTTAAAGTCTGGGCACTGGCTGGGCCACTCAAGGACATTCACAGAGTTGTCCCATAGCCACTCCTTTGTTATCTTGGCTGTGTGCTTAGGGTCTTTGTCCTGTTGGAAGATGAACCTTCGCCCCAGTCTGAAGTCCAGAGCACTCTGGAGCAGGTTTTCATCAAGGATGTCTCTGTACTTTGCTGCATTCATATATCCCTCGATCCTGACTAGTCTCCCAGTTCCTGCCAGATAAAAAACATCCCTACAGCATGATGCTGCCACCCCCATACTTCACTGTAGGGATGGTATTGGTCAGGTGATGAGCGGTGCCTGGTTTCCTCCAGATATGACGCTTGCCATTCAGGCCAAAGAGTTCAATCTTTGTTTCATCAGACCAGAGAATTCAGGCACCTTTTGGCAAACTCCAGGCGGGCTGTCATGTGCCTTTTACTGAGGAGAGGCTGCCATCTGGCCACTCTACCATACAGGCCTGATTGCTGCAGAGATGGTTGTTCTTCTGGAAGGTTCCCCTCTCTCCACAGAGAAATGCTGGGGCTCTGTCAGAGTGACTATCGTGTTCTTGATCACCTCACTGACCAAGGCCCCGCTCTCCTGATCGCTCACTTTGGCAGGGCGGCCCGCTCTAGGAAGAGTCCTGGTGGTTCCAAACTTCTTCTATTTATGGATGATGGAGGCCACTGTGCTCATTGGGACCTTCAATGCCGCAGAAATTTTTCTGTACCCTTCCCCAGATCTGTGCCTCCTTACAATCCTGTCTCTTAGGTCTACAGACAATTCTTTGGACCTCATGGCTTGGTTTTTGGTTTAACACGCACTGTTAACTGCGAGACCTTATATAGACAGTTGTGTGCCTTTCCAAATCATGTACAATCAACTGAATTTACCAAAGGTGGACTCCTAAGAAGTTATAGAAACATCTTAAGGATGATCAGTGGAAACAGGATGCACCAGAGACCAATTTTGAGTGTCATGGCAAAGGCTGTGAATACTTATGTACGTGGGATTTTTTTATTCTTAAATACTTCAGCCCCGGAAGGATTTACCCCCTCTTCCTGACCAGAGCATTTTTTGCGATTCTGTACTGCGTCTCTTTAGCTTTCTTTAGCGGTCGTGCAACGTTGTACAGAAACAAAATTGACGTCCTTTTTTTCCCACAAATAGAGCTTTCTTTTGGTGGTATTTGATCACCTCTGCGGTTTTTCTTTTTTGTGCTATAAACAAAAAAGAGCGACAATTTTGAAAAAAAAGCCATATTTTTTACTCTTTGCTATAATAAATATCCCCAAAAAATATATAAGATAAACAATTTTTTTTCCACAGTTTAGGCCGATATATATTCTTATTTTTTGGTAAAAAAAAAAAAAAAAAAAAAAAAGAAAAATCGCAATAAGTGTATATTGATTGGTTTGCGCAAAAGTTATAGCGTGTACAAAATAGGGGATAGATTTAGGGCATTTTTATTGTTATTATTTTATTTTACTAGTAATGGCGGCGATCTGCGGTTTTTATCAGGGCTACGACATTATGGTGGACACATCGGACACTTTTGACACTATATTGGGACCATCGTCATTTATACAGCGATCAGAGCTACAAATAGCCACTGATTACTGTATACATTACACTGGCAGAGAAGGGGTTGAACATTAGGGGGCAATCAAGGCGTTAAGTGTGTCCTAGGGAGTGATTCTAACTGTGGGTGGGATGGGCTCACTACAACATGACAGAGATCACTGGGCAGCAGTGGTGTAGTAGTTAGCACTTCCACCCAGCAGCAAAAAGGGCCGCTGGTTCGAATCCTGCATGTTTTCCCTGTGCCTGCGTGGGTTTCCTCTGGGTACTCCGGTTTCCTCCCACACTCTAAAGACATGCTGGTAGGTTAATCGGATCCTGTCTATGGCCCTAGTATGTATGAATGTGTGTTAGGAACCTCAGGTTGTAAGCTCCTTGAGGGTAGGGACTGATGTGAATGTACAATGTAAAGCGCTGCGTAAATTGACGGGTACCTCAAATTGATAGGTACCTGAAATAAATAAAAAATAAATCACTGCTCCCGATGACATCCCTGTCATGTTGCTAGGCAGAACAGGAAAATGCCTTGTTTACATAAGCATCTCCCCATTCTGCCGCAATCGCGGGCCGCTGTCGAACATCAAGTTTGCAGGACCCGCGGGCACGCTCCCGCAAAATGTGAAAAAATGTGGAAAAAGTGAAGCGCTGTGAATACTTTTAGATGCATACATAGGTTGGACTTGATGGACTTCTGTCTTTTTTCAACCTTGCCTACTATGCAAACTATGTATATTCAGACTGCCCATACATGGTTCGAATCTTCTCGCTTTAGAGAAGTGGTGTGTGGCTCTACATCTGTTCCTACGGGCTACATTTCTATTTATTAGTTTAAGTTTATATGAGCCAAGTGTGGTCTTACACAAGAATCTATGAGACATTTTAACTTCTTCTCTCAGTTGACCCAACCTCCCTTGAACATGGTGCTTGCACCACTTACAACTGCGACAAGCATTGGCAGCACAGTATCGTCAAGTCTTTCACGTATGCCTTTAAATACATTTAAAGCCTGGTTGCTTGGGCATTTTTATTTGCTGCCTTTACAGTACAAAAAGGACAATAAAATCAATTACTTTGTGAAATCACACTGAGTTGCCTTTCTCTAGTTGTTACCTTTGTGTTTTTTATGCCTTTTTTTCTACTGTTACCTACAATATTGAATAAACAACACTTAAAAAAGGAAAATGACTTCAGGATGAGTACACCATTGCAATTACCTTTGGTGCTCTATATGTAATAAAGGTATTACATTCTAGAACACATACCAGATCTTTGGCAAGTGGTTGTGAAGGCTAAATTACTTGCTGTTACTTTACTCCACAATTTCTCTGCCTGGTATACAGTTATTACTGCAGGGGAAAAGAATTACATCAGACAGCTTGTATTGCCCCCTAAAAACCTATCATGTTCTATTCCCAGGGTGGTAAAGGAGACAGAATTTATATTAGTGCTATGGCAATTTTTCCCCACAATTACATTGATAAAGGAGCCATACCAGGCCATATAAGGCATTGCTTTACAGTTTGCTTTGTTTCATGACAAAGAATCCAGAACAATAAATATATGTAATAACAAACAAAAAAGGAGAATTGGTGATGCTGGTATGCACTTTGCTCTGAGGAACGCAGGTATGTGTCTTACCTCAGTAAATCAGACAATGTGATAGATTCTCTCAACCAAAGCAGTGAGAGGTAGCAGAAGGCCAGTGTCATAGGCATGGACATTTTCTTCCCAGATCTTTTATTAACTCTGTAGACCGTCCCATCTACTGACCCTGAGCAGACACTTGAGGCACTTACAGAAACTGCTCTGCTTGTGGGTTCTGTATCTGAATCCAAATAACACTTATATTAAACAAGCACACGCTACATTTAATATACATTTAAAGAAGGCATACTATAAACAAATATACAAGGACTGATGAATTAAAACCACTAAACAGAAATTGTCTATTTTATCCATAATAAAAAAAATAAATAAAATTTTTTTTTGAACAAGCTCTGTGATGCAGCGTATACAGTATCTCACAAAAGTGAGTACACCCCTTTACATTTTTGTAAATATTTTACTATATCTTTTCATGTGACAACACTGAAGAAATTACCCTTTGCTACAATGTAAAGTAGTGAGTGTACAGCTTGTATAACAGTGTAAATTTGCTGTTCCCTCAAAATAACAACACACAGCCATTAATGTATGTACACCCTTCAGTGAAAATGTCCCAAATTTAGACCAATTAGCCATTTTCCCTCCCCGGTGTCATGTGACAAGGTCTCAGGTGTGAATGGGGAGCAGGTGTTTTAAATTTGGTGATATGGTTCACTCCTTCTCATACTGGTCACTGAAAGTTCAATATGGCACTTCATGGCAAAGAACTCTCTGGGGATCTGAAAAAAAAAATTGCTGCTCTACATAAAGATGGCCTAGGCTATAAGAAGATTGCCAAGACCCTGAAACTGAGCTGCAGCACGGTAGCCAAGACCATACAGCGGTTTAACAGGACCGGTTCCACTCAGAACAGGCATCACCATGGTTGACCGAAGAAAATGAGTGCACATGCTCAGCGTCATATCCAGAGGTTGTCTTTGGGAAATAGACGTATGAGTTCTGCCAGCAGGGGTTGAGGAGGTTGGGGGTAGGCCTGCGAGTGCTTAGACCATACACCGCACACGGCATCAAATTGGTCTGCATGGCTGTCATCCCAGAAGGAAGCTTCTTCTAAAGATGATGCACAAGAAAGCCCGCAAACAGTTTGCTGAAGACAAGCAGACTAAGGACATGGATTACTGGAACCATATCCTGTGGTCTGATGAGACCAAGATAAACTTATTTGGTTCAGATGGTGTCAAGAGTGTGTGGCGACAACCAGGTGTGGAGTACAAAGACAAGTGTGTCTAGTCTACAGTCAAGCATGGTGGTGGGAGTGTCATGGTCTGGGGCTGCATGAGTGCTGCCAGCACTGGGGAGCTACAGTTCATTGAGGGAACCATGAATGCCAACCTGTACTGTGACATACTGAAGCAGAGCATGATCCCTCCCTTCGGAGACTGGGCCGCAGGGCAGTATTCTAACATTATAATGCCCCCCAAACACACCTCCAAGATGACCACTGCCTTGCTAAAGAAGCTGAGGGTAAAGGTGATGGACTGGCCAAGCATGTCTCAAGACCTAAATCCTATTGAACATCTGTGGGGCATCAAATGGAAGGTGGAGGAGTGCAAGGTCTCTAACATCCACCAGCTCTGTGATGTCGTCATGGAGGAGTGAAAGAGGACTTCACTGGCAACCTGTGAAACTCTGGTGAACTCCATGCCCAAGAGGGTTAAGGCAGTGCTGGAAAATAATGGTGGCCACACAAAATATTGACACTTTGGGCCCAATTTGGGACATTTTCACTTAGGGGTGTACTCACTTTTGTTGCCAGTGGTTTAGACATTAATGGCTGTGTGCTGAGTTATTTTGAGGGGACAGAAAATGTACACTGTTATACAAGCGGTACACTACCTACTTTACAGTAGGAAGCACTGCAAGACACTATTTGTTTAGGCTTCATATACACTAGCAGCTCCTAAGCTTGAGTTTAGGAGCTTTTGCGGTTTTTTTTGCCCAAGCTCCTAAACTCAACTCCATACAACCCTGTGTGTCAATGTACACATAGGCTTTTAGCCTAGTTTAGGAGCTGCTGCGTTTAGGTGAGCTTCAATCTCCCTTTACTGAACGTGGAAATATTGCGTTTAGGATAGGAAAGTTTTGACCACTGGCTGCTGAAAAAAAACACTAAAATGCACCAAAGTCGTGCCACTTTTTTTAATGAGATTTTCCGCTTTCCCGTGGCTGCAGTAAATATAGGCTAATGTACATAAATCCTTATACATCGATCAACCATAACATTATGGCTACCCGCGTAATATTGCGTAGACCCCCCCCCCCCCTTTTGATGCCAAAACAGCCCTGACCCGTCAAGGCATGGACATTCAAGGTATGTTGTGGTATATGGCACCAAGCCGACAGTAGCAGCACATTGCCTCCACCGGCTTGACTTTTTCCCATACGGCATCCTGGGGGAATCCCTTCTCAAGACAAGCGAAGCACACACACCCCACCATCCACCTGATGTAAAAGAAAAATCGATCGGATCAGGCCACCTTCTACCATTTCTCCATGGTCCAGTTCTGATGTTCATGTGTCCATTGTAGGCACTTTTGGCAGTTGACACAGATCAGCATGGGCACCCTGATGGGTCTGCTTTTATGCAGGCCCATACACAACAAACGGCGATGTACCGTGTGTTCTGACACCTTTTTACGAAACCAGCATTTACTTTTGCAGCAATTTGAGCTACAGTAGCTCTTCTATTGGATAGGACTACACAGGCCAGCCTTCCCTGCCCAAGTGCATCAATGAGCCTTGGCTGCCCATGAGCCCGTCGCCGTTGTTTTGGTAGCTCCTGACCACTGCAGACTGGGAACATCCCACAAGAGCTGCCGTTTTGGAGTTGCTCTGCCCCAGTTGTCTACCCAATACAAAAGTCACTCAAATCCTTATGCTTGCGCAATTTTCCCTGCATTCAACATATCAACTTCAGGGACAAGATGTTCACTTGCTGCCCAATATATCCTACCTACTTTTATATGTCATTGTAACAAGATAATCAGTGGTATTCACTTTACCTTTCCGGGTCATAATGTTATGGCTGATTGGTGCACATTTTGTTCATTAATAAAGTGCTAACACTTGTATGCATTTCTGAAAGGAGAACACAAAACCATTCATTATCCCAAAAACACTTTCTAGCTTTACATCTCCACTCCTTCCTAGATCAGGTTGCTAAGCAACCAGCCAGAGAGAAACAGTTTGTGGAGTATAATAATGGCAGCAAAGGAGAACGAGCTCTTGTGCGATTGCCTGTATGTGAATGGAGCAGAGCGCAGACCAGACAACTCCTCACTGGTCCTCAGCAGTACCAGCTGGAGATGTAATAATGGATGGGGGAGGGGTGAGGGAAGAACCACAAACTAGTTAATCTGTCTAACCAAAAAAAAATTATAATTCTTAACGTAGTCACGTAGATGAGTTATATGATATAAACTTACCTGATGCTGATGTGTAGCCCCCTGAATATGGGAGGTTAAGGCTAACATTGGACACAGATTCTCCATCAGTATCAGAAGAGAAGGCACTACTAAAAATTTCAGGTCCACTATCTAGGTCTGACGAAGCCACACTGCTTTGGGACACCTGCCATAAAGCATAAAGAGTGGGATACTTGGATGACTACTTAATTGTCATATTCTGACCATGAAATTTCTATTTAATGGTTGTTTACTGCCATGTATACCCTTTGTACATACAGTGGGTATAGAAGGATCACCCCCTTTAAAATAATCACATTTTGTACATACAGTGGGTATAGAAGGATCACCCCCTTTAAAATAATCACATTTTGTTGCTTTGCAGCCTGAAATAAGGGCAGGCACAGTTTTTGTTTTATTCAGCTGTATTAACTTACTACAACAAGTATTCACAGCCTTTGCTCAATACTTTGTTGAAGCACTTTTGGGACCAATTACAGCCAAGTCTTTTTAAGTATGATGCTACAAGCTTGGCACACCTATGTTTGGGCAGTTTATTCCATTCTTCTTTGCAGGACCCCTCAAGCTCAAACAGGTTGGATGGGGATCATCAGCGCACAGCCATTTTTAGATCTCTTCAAAGATGTTCAATCGGGTTCAAGTCTGGGTTCCGGTTGGGCCACTCAAGGACATTCACAGAGTTGTCCCGTAGCCACTCCTTTGTTATCTTTGCTGTGTGCTTCGGGTCGTTGTTCTGTTGGAAGATGAACCTTCGCCCAGTCTGAGGTCCAGTGCGCTCTGGAGCAGGTTTTCATAAAGGCTGTCTCTGTACATTGTTGCATTCATCTTTCGCTCGATCCTGACTAGTCTCCCAGTTCCTGCCACTGGAAAACATCCCCACAGCATGATGCTGCCTCCACCATGCTTCACTGCAGGGATGGTATTGGCTAGGTGATGAGCAGTGTCTAGTTTTCTCCAGAAATAATTTTGTTTCTCATGGTCTGAGAGTCCTTCAAGTGCCGTATGGCACACTCCAGGCGGGCTGTCATGTGCCTTTTACTGAGGAGTGGCTTCCATCTGGCCACTCTACCATACAGGCCTGATTTGTGGAGTGCTGCAGATATGGTTGTTCTTCTGGAAGGTTCTCCTCTCTCTACAGAGAAACGCTGGAGCACCGTCAAGAGTGACCATCGAGTTCTTGGTAACCTCCCTGACTAAGGCCGTCCTAATCCGATTGCTCAGTTTGGCTAGGCATCCCGCTCTAGGAAGAGTCCTGGTGGGTCCAAACTTCCTCCTTTTACGGATGGAGGCGGTCACTGTGCTCATTAGGACCTTCAACGTTGCAGAAATTTTTCTATACCCTTCCCCAGATCTGTGCCTCAATACAATCCAGTCTCGGAGGTCTACAGACAATTCCTTGGACTTCATGGCTTGGTTTGTGCTCTGACATGCACTGTTATTTGAGGGACCTTTTCCAAATCTTGTCTAATCCACTGCATTTACCACAGGTGGACTCCAATCAAGATGTAGAAACATCTCAAGGATGATCAGTGGAAACAGGATGCACCTGAGCTCAATTTTGAGTGCAGTGGCAAAGGCTGTGAATACTTATGTACATGTGGGGGTTTTTTTCTTCGTTTTTTTCTTTTTTTTTTATAAATTTGCAAAGATTTCAAACAAACTTCTTTCACATTGTATAATTGAGGAACATAATGAATTTAATCTATTTTGGAATAGGTCTGTAACATAACAAAATGTGAAAAAAGTAAAGTGATGTGAATACTTTCCGGATGCACTGTGTGTACATAAAATAAATTGTGTGTATTTGTTTTCTCACAAAATGCAATGTGAGTGAACAGTAGAAAAATCAAATCAATATTTGGTGCGACTACCCTTTGGCTTCAAACCAGCACCAGTTCGTACACTTGCACACTTTGTACACTTGAACAAAGACAGGGATTTTTTAGGATTAGAATCAGGTGTATGATTAAGCAATGATACAAAAGAAAGTGCTAATGATCATCAATTTCATATGTAGGTTGAAACATTCATTAACTGAAAGAAAAAACGCTGTCTAAGAAGCTTAAACCTGAGTGAGGAATAGACAAACTCTGCTACAAAGGGCACGTTGTGGAAGACCGTTTCATGTCACAGGTCATACACACCATGGCAAGACTGAGCAGAAACCAGTGGGGCCCAGGCACACCCATCTACTCTCCAGAGAAGTCTGGCCAGAAGTGGTCTTCTGAAAGCATTTTTAATTTACATCATTTTTTCACACCTACCTAAAACTTTTGCACAGTAGAGTATATCTGTGGAAAGTAGAGATCCACAGAGGGTGGCTGTCAATTTGACCCTATTTTTTTGTAAACTTTACTGTTCAGTTGTGGCCCCTAAAGGCGATCAAGAAGTGATTTTCTAATTATTTTAATCGCTCCCTGCATTAGATCGCTGTCAGATAAAATCACAAGGCAAAATTACGTATTCATCTGACTAGAATCCCTTTAAAACTGCATGAAGACACCCCAACAGATAGTAATCAATATTATGTTAGGCTTATGATATTGATATTGAGTTTCCTACAAACCCCTGGCGGCTGCCGGTTCTTTGTGACAGGTCTATTGCAATATGCTTCCTGAGTCTTTTGAAGATATCGCCTCCAGAAATTGCATATAACTTCATCCTGTTGTAAAGATATATAAAAAGATAAAGTCAGGTTACAGAACTTTTAAGAGTCTTTTTCTACATTGTGTTCAACACAGTAGAGTCTTCTTAAAGTTGAAGTAAACCTATCCATAAAACAGTTTCATTTCCAGGACGTGCCGGAAATGTAAGACTACCATTGGTTGTGCTCTCAACCATACACTCAAGCCATCCAATGGCTGGTGTCTAAACTGATCACATGTGCAGCATCATGGCAGTTGTAGATTAAACAGAGGCAAAGATGGCAGCTTCCTTGGCTGAAAACGATAGGGGAATTTACTTACACTTTAAGAAGATATTTGAAGGTCTGATTTCTGCCACAGATTCCAAAAATAAGAGATGATTGCTTATTTTAGGATAGTGGATGGAGCCATGCAAATCATTTCTTAAGAGCCCTTTCACACTGGGGCGGTTTGCGGGCCTTATTGCACTAAAAATAGCGCCTGCAAACCGACCCAAAACAGCCGCTGCTATTTGTTCAGTGTGAAAGCCTGAGGGCTTTCACACTGAAGCGGTGCGCTGGCAGGAGAAGAAAAGAACTCCTGCAAGCCGCATCTTTGGAGCGGTGAAGGAGCGGTGTATTCAACCCACCTGCCCATTGAAATCAATGGGACAGCACGGCTATACCGCGGCAATACTGCGGCTATAGCCGCGCTATACGAGCGGTTTTAACCCTTTTTTGGCCGCCAGCGGGGGTTAAAACCGCACCGCTAGCGGTCGAATACCGCTGCAATAACGACGGTAAAGCAGCGCTGTTTTACCGCCGACGCCCCCACCGCCCCAGTGTGAAAGCAGCCTTATGCTCCTGTGGACAACTGTACATCTAGAACTGAAAAATTGATGGTAATTGAATGTGTGGGACTGCCAACATCCTGAACATAGAGAGAAGAGATATGCAGCAAGTGCAGCAAGGGCCACCCCCTTGGACTTTTAAGGCAAAAAGGGGAGTAACTAAGTAAGTAAAAGGCAACAAAGTGCCACATTTATTGAGTACAGTATATGATAAAAATTGTGAACATAAACAATAACATTAAAATATACAAAGTATACCAATGAACCAATTAATATATAAATGTATATATCAAACCCAAGGCGGATAATCCAAGTACTGCCAAAGTCAAGCTGAGGTTAGTCCGTGAAGATTTATAGCACATAACCCAACAAGGGACGTAATTCACCGGAAGTGACATGTGCGTTCCACGCACTGGAGAGGAACAAGGAAGTAGGCTGGTCACTGTATCCAGCAAACGCTCCGGAGGACCTCGCGGGAGACGGGATAAGCAGGCACAGTGCACTCTTTTACAAATGCTCATTTTAATTGCATATCTGGTACGCAGTTTACAAAGGGGGGATATTTTTGATGTTTTAATAAAATTGTTTTAGCAATATTACGCTATATGGTCATCTTATTCCTCCCATATGTTATGCGGTATCAACTAAGAATGTGACTAACATCTGGTGGCTGGATAAAGGAGAAGGAAAGCTATTACATTAAGGCTTATGTATGCTGCATTTCTGGTGAGTGCAATCTCATTGGGGGGATCTCCCCTACACCTGGTGATTACCCTTGATGAAAGAAGTTCTCCACTACTATAGAACACAGCTATTTGAACTTTCCTGGATCTCCTTGATCATTAATGTCTTTTTTCATGTGTCTGGATCGGCTTGACACATAGCGCTGCTGCAATAAGTGATTAGAGACTTTGGGCATTGGGTGTTGTGGTTTTTTATGATTTTATTGCTTACATACACGTAACCCAACATGTTTCGGAAATTTATTGGTATGTATTTTCCTTCATCGGGGGGGTTACATTTGGGTGAATTTATCTTTATCTGAAGCATAGATATAGTTACATGCATATGTTCCTATAGTACATAAGAACTATAAACTATATAGTATTAGGCTTAAAAGGTACTTACATAAAGGGTTCACTAAGAGAACATGAGGAAATAATAAAAACAATCACAATTACAGGGGATCCATGTTGGCTGAGAGTGCCCACATGGACAGCATAGGTGAACAGGCATGGAACCCCGGACTAGCCACTGATTCACATCCACAAGAAACACCTTGCTAGCTGCACCAGCAAAAAAAGCTGAGTTAGACTTACCGGTAACTCCTTTTCTGAGAGTCTTCCAGGACAGCCCATGAGACCTTGGGCTCCTTCTACCAGGACAGGAAACACGTCACCCCCACCAGATAAAAGGGCGGTCCTCCAGGCCCATGTCAGTATTCTCAAGAACTGTAGGACCCTGCAAAACATATGCATAATACACATAACTTCAGACAATACCGGGTGGGAATCCGGCTGTCCTGGAAGACTCTCAGAAAAGGAGTTACCGGTAAGTCTAACTCAGCTTTTCTCCAAGCGTCTTCCAGGACAGCCCATGAGACGATGAGCCAGAACTTACCAGTCTAGGGAGGGACAACTGCCTGAAGGACCTTACGACCAAACGCCTGCTCCTGAGCTGATAGGAGATCCAGGCGATAATGTTTAATGAAGGTCGAGTAACTGGACCAAGTGGCAGCCCTGCAAATTTGTTCCGGTGAGGCACCAGCCCTCTCAGCCCAAGACGTAGACAAGGCTCTAGTTGAGTGCGCAGTAACAAAAGGTGTAGGGACCTCCCTAATTTTGTAAGCTTCCAAGATGGCTTGCTTTATCCATCTAGCCAATGTGGCTTTAGATGCACTATTCCCCTTGTGAACTCCAGAAAAGAGGACAAACAAGGCATCAGTTTTCCTAAAGGTCTTTGCGACCTCAAGATAGACCAAGAGAATCCTTCTTACATCTAGAAAACTAAATTTTCTAAATCGCCCTGTGGCGAACTACAAAAGGTTGGCAATACGATGCTCTGAGATCGGTGGAATGTACTTGCCACCTTGGGCAAAAAAACCTGGATCGGTTCGTAACACAACTCGATCCTCAAAAATCGTGAGGAAGGGCTCCCTAACTGATAGGGCCTGCAACTCACTTACCCTACGAGCTGAGGTAACAGCTATAAGGAACACAGTTTTTAATGTAAGAAACTTAACTGACATACTTTCCAGAGGTTCAAACGGAAATTCTACCAGAGTTTGAAGTACTAGGGACAGATCCCACGTTGGACAACTTCTCACTACTACTGGTCTGGCCCTAGAGATAGATTTGAAAAATCTGGCTATAGTGGGATTTTCCAGGAGAGAAAACTGGAGGAACACACTAATAGCTGCCGCCTGTACCTTTAAGGTACTAACAGAAAGACCTTTGTCGACACCCTCTTGGAAAAATTCCAAAATAGACGGAATATCATGAGCTAATCTATCATTTTCAGATAACCATGAGTTAAACCTTTTCCAAACTTTGGAATATATGGCTCTAGTAACTGGCTTCCTGCAATTAACGAGAGTCCTGACTACTTTGTCAGAGAACCCTTGGGCGCTCAGTATCTTTTCTTCAGATACCAGGCCGTCAAGTTTAAGGAAACCGCCTGAGGGTGTGATACTGGACCCTGCAATAATAGGTCTTCCCTTTTCGGAAGACTCCACGGAGGCTCTGAAACCAGAGACTGTAGCAGGGAAAACCATGGCCTCTTGGGCCAAAACGGGGCAATTAGAATCAGATCTGTCTCTTCCAGCCGAAACTTCCGTAGGACTTCTGGAATCAGCCTGATTGGCGGAAAGGCATAACATAGGCCTGGAGGCCACGGGTTTGCCAGAGCATCGATCCCCAAGGCTTGGTCTGCCGGGTTCATGGAAAAGAATATCTCCGTCTTGCGGTTGTTTCGGTTTGCGAACAAATCCGCTACCGGATAACCCCATCTCTTGGTGAGGTCTGCAAAGACTTCGGGATGAAGGGACCAGTTGTCTCGGTCTATCCTGTGACGGCTGAGATAATCTGCCAGGCAATTGTTTTTCCCCTTCAGGTGTACAGCAGAAATGGAGGCTAGATTCCCCTCTGCCCATGAAAGGATCTCCTGGGCAATGGACTGAAGCCTCCGGCTTCTCGTGCCTCCCTGCTTGTTGATATACGCAACTGTCGCTATATTGTCTGACAGGATTTGGAGGTTGTGACCCCTGATCTCCATCTGAAAAGACTGGAGGGCTCTCTGGATTGCAAGCAGCTCTCTTTGATTGGATGAGGCCCTTGCCTCCTCTGGGGACCACTCTCCTTGTGCTACTGCATTGCTGAGGTGGGCCCCCCATCCCCAGGAACTCGCATCCGTGGTAATCCTTCGGGAAATGGGAAAGGACCATGGGAGACCTCCTGCTAGGTGCTGACCAGCTCTCCACCACCACAGGCTTCTTTTTATCCTGTCGGGAAGCCGGATCCTTGACTCCAGGGACCTTACGTCCCCGTCCCAGTTTCTTAAAAGAAACCTTTGTAACGGACGCTGACGGAGTCTCGCCCATGGTACTGCGGGAAAACATGAGGTCATAAGACCCACTGCCCTCGACACCTGTCTCAGAGAGACCGACTGGTTGGTCTGCAATGTTGACATAGTCTGGAACACTTTGGTAATCTTCTCCTGAGGAAGAAAAACTCTTTGGTTCACGAAGCAAAAATCGTAACCCAGATAAGTTACTTTCTGGGCCGGAATCAAGGACGATTTTTCTTTGTTTATTATCCAGCCTAGGGACTGTAAGAAGTCCTGTACAGCCTGGAGATCTTCCAACAGCCTTTGGTATGATTTTGCCACTATCAGGAGGTCGTCTAAGTAAGGGATAACCGTTATTGCCTTTAATCTTAGAGGAGCCAGCACTTCCCCCAACACCTTCGTAAAGATGCGTGGGGCTGAGGAAAGACTGAAGGGGAGGGCCTGAAATTGAAAATGTCGGGTCCCCATACCCGTCTTCACTGCCAATCTCAAAAACTTTTGGAAGGCTGGATGGATAGGGATGTGAAGATAAGCATCCCTTAAGTCCAACGTGGCCATAAAGCAGTTTGGGTATAGTAGGTTTTTGATTGTAAAAACCGTCTCCATACGGAAATGCTTGTATCTGATTGACTTGTTTAAGGTCCGGAGATTCAGGATAAGTCGAAACTTTCCTGCCGGCTTTCTGACCACAAATACATGGGAATAGAATCCCTTGCCCCGCTCCGATCGAGGAACAGGAATCAGGACTTTTTGATCTAATAAGTCTCCGATCTGGAGACCCAGAGCCCTCGCTTTCTCCCGATCTTGTGGAGGAAATGTGACCAACAAACGTTCTGGTGGTTGGTGAACAAACTCCAGCCTGTACCCGTTGGTCACTAGGTCCAGGACGAAGGGGCTCAGAGTGACTGCTGCCCACTGTGGGATGAAGGCCCTCAATCTCCCTCCCACCGGGGAACACAAGTCACTGCGGCTTGGCGGGCTGTTGAGGAGGGTTAAATAGCACTCCCCCTTTGCCTCTGCCTTTGTGCCCAGTCCAATGCTTTTTCGGCCTGCTGTCCTTTTCTCTAGGACTCTGTTGCCTGTTTTGGCCACGAAAAAATTTTCTGGCTGTCTGAACTCTCTTTTTCTCTGGAAACGCCTTTTTCTTATCAGCCATGCGTTCCAGTGCCTCCTGTAGACCTGGGCCAAATAAATGATCGCCAGTTAAAGGAAGGCCACAAAGGCGCAACTTGGAGGCCGAGTCCCCTGACCAGGTCTTAAGCCAAAGGCTTCTCCTGGCCGAGTTCACTAGAGCCGAAGTCCTGGCTGACATTCTTACCGACTCAGCGGAAGAATCTGCCAAAAAACCCACTGCCTGAAATAGGAGAGGAAAAGACTTTAAAATTTGCTCTCTGGAGGTACCTGCTGACAGATGTGACTGAATCTGAGTCAACCAAACCTCCAGATTTCTGGCCACACAAGTGGAAGCCAAAGCTGGTTTCAGGTTTCCAACTGCTGAGTCCCAGGCTCTGTGGAGAAGGATATCCCCCCTCTTGTCCATCGGATCCTTAAGCGTACCCATATCATCAAACGCCAGGTCCGAGTTTTTTGAAACTTTTGAAAGAGGTGCGTCTAACTTGGGATTCTTATTCCATGGCTGCGCAGTGTCCTCATCAAAAGGAAACCTCCTTTTTAGGTTACTAGAGAAGAATGGTTTTCTCTCAGGATTATCCAATTCCAGTTTAATAGTATCAACCAAAAAACTATGAACTGGAAACACTCTTGATTTTCTCTTATGTAATCCTTTATACATAAGATCATGTTTGGATAATTGAACCTCTTCCTCTTTTAATTCAAGGGTAGTATAGATAGCCTTTAATAAGTCATCTACATCCTCAACAGATAACTTAAATCTTGAGCCTCGAGTGGATTCTCTATCTCTGGGCTCTGTATCTGACCCTGATTCTTCCAGAGAAGAACGGGTAGATCTGACCTCAGCCTCAGAGTCTTCACTCTCTGCCTGCTGCGGAGTGCTTACTGACGCCTTCAGTGAAGACGGACTCTCTGCTGGAGTCTGGAGCTTGTCAATAAGCGTTCTAAAGGAACTGAAGGTGGACGCAAGCTCATCCCCAACAGAAGTAAGCATCTTCTGGCAAGAGGCAACCGGGTCATCCTTTACTAGGCCTTCTATACAGGTGCGACAAACTGCTTTGCTCCATGAGGAGCTCAATTTGTTTGCGCAAACCGCACATTTCCTTTTAAGTGGCTGCGCTTGGGCCTTGTCCTGAGTCTTGGTCTGCAAGACAAAATAAATGACCCACAATGTAATTAAAGCCACACAATCACTCCGTAACACCATGTGCAGGAGGGAGGAAATGTGTCCCCTTACACCCACTACTACAGAGGGGGGAGGGGGAGGGAACACTCACAGGGATAGTAAGGTGGTGACAGAACACCCCAGGCTTACCTGTGAGGTGCTGGTGTTGGGAACTGCATCCACTGCCTGTGCAGGTACTGCAGGAGGATCCATTCTGCCCCTCTTGGTCATCCACAGCCTGGCTGCTTAACACCAAGAAACACCAGCAGCCAGCGTTCTCTGTTCGCGCCGTTTATGAAGACTGGAACCTCGTCTCCGGCGCCCGATGATGATGTCATATGCCCCGGAAGTAACCCTCTCCAGGCACTTCCTGTGGGCCAGCTTGGAGCGCAATAGCTCCGCCCCCTCGAGCGCTGCGGCTTCCTCCATTCCTTGCTCAGATCAGCCAGGCTGTCGGCAGGGAAGGACAACCGAAGCTCAGCTGAGCTAGAGTGCAATGCACTGCGCTAGGGGCACGACCTCACACCGGTCCTGGCCCTCTCCAGGCACTGAGGACAGAGAACAGCAACACAGCCAACCTCCCCAGCGGTGTGCTGCTTCTGGCAGAGGAAGAGGTAAGTGATATGCCCCAGAAAAAAGCCATACAAAGCCCCTGCTTATAAGGCCTATGGGAGCAGGTTCCATGAACATGTTACCCCCCGTCCGGAGGAAACACAAATAACTGACATGGGCCTGGAGGACCGCCCTTTTATCTGGTGGGGGTGACGTGTTTCCTGTCCTGGTAGGAGGAGCCCAAGGTCTCATGGGCTGTCCTGGAAGACGCTTGGAGAAAGTAATAATGTCTAAAAGGCCAGAGAAAAACGAAAGGTAATTAATAAATGTATTAAGATTAGTACACAGACACAGCCAGTGTGCTGTGACAGCAAAACAGGGGCATATATTGCCCAGAGTTGCCTGTGTTTAAAAGTACATTACCTTTCAATATACTGGTGAGAGTGCAGACATCACAGCGGCCGTGCTCGAACCGAGACATGCCAGCTGTGTGTGAGCACTATAAATGAGGAGTAGCCCAATGAGGGAGCCAATCCTCGTAGGGGATGGTGCTGGGTGTCTGGCCTCATTTGCTGCATAGAGAAAAGCTGAGGCCGGATTCAGAGTGGTTCTCTGCTGTGGAGGTGCGCGGCGTAGCCCCGTCCCTTTGGGGCGTGATGGCGTCACACGTCGGCGCGTCACCGACAGAAAAGACATCCCCATCCATGACAGGGACAGGTAGGAGCTCCTCCCCGCACATTTGGCATAGTGTGGAGGAAGGGAAACCCCTGCCAGCCACGCGCAGGTGGAGCCTACCCGCTAGGTGGTGTGAAAGCAAGGCAGCCCAGAGAGCACAAACTGCGCCACCCAGTGGACCAAAAGGGCAGTGACAGTCAACAGGTTTACAATGTAGGAAAATCATAATGACAAAAAACAAAAAAAAACGGGAAAAGCATAACAAGTGAATACCATGTAGACTTAATTACAATAGGCTAAACAATCCATATTACATACATGTAGTTATAAAGATAACCATGCAGTCATAAAGCTGTACTATGAGAGATACATCACAATATGCAAATATTGTGGTGTCTTTGATTATAGTATCCCCACAATATCAGAAAGGCACTCACACAGCTAATAGATCTATTGAACCATAGTATAAAGAATATAGCACAAAGCAGAAAAGTTAAGATGTCACTGAACATTGTATATCCCAGACTTTGAAAAGCTATAAATTTAATTCACAGCCCCCTGAGACAAAGCCTGGAAGAAAAGACTTAAAGTTGAAAGTCTCATTTAGGCCAGGTGGTAAAGTGGCCTGTAAATTAAATATCCATCTCAACTCGCATTGGAGGAGACGTTTATTAAAATCGCCACCTCTGGATTTGAAATGTATGCGATCAAGTGCCAGAAAGTATACCTTAGGGATGGATTCTGGGTGAACCAATGCCATATGGCGACCAATGGGTACATCAGGGTCTCGTTTGCGTATAGGAATAAATGTTTATATTTGTTTCCAAAATTCATTTATAGTCTTCCTGACATAGTAGCACCCACATTCACAGGTAAGTAGGTACACCATACCGGGAGTCCTACAATTTACATAATGTTTGGGATGGAAGTTATGTCCATTGGGTAAATTAACGTGTCTACGCCTATCCATATATTGGCAGTAGCCACATTCACCGCATGCAAAAGTTCCCAGAGTTTTACATATGTCGCCTTTAGTAGATTTGTATTCACTTGCTACCAACTTGTCGCCCACAGAGGGGGCCCTGCAGTAGGTGACAGCCGGCAAGTCAGAAACAAACGGGGCAAGCAGAAGAGATGATGTCCCTAAATAGTCTCAAACTTGTCGAGACCAGAGTCTGGACAAAAAGTGAGGCCACGTGCCAGAACAGCCATCTCATTCTGATCCAAGGGGTAAAAGGATAAATTCACAACATTTATCGTGGTTTGTATATTTTGGGCAGATGTGCTTGGGACATTTTTTGATGCGTCTGTATTTGACCCCTCATTTGGTCTAAAAAAAGTGCCTAGTGGTGGCTGGTGTGGACGTGGAGTGGATGGTGAAGTTCGTTTCCCTGCCTCCACACTAGGCCATATGTGGGAGGAGCTGCTACCTGTCCCTGCTGTGTCTCCGACATGGATGGGGATTTCTTTCTTCCCGGTGACGCTCCGGCGTGTGACGTCATCACGCCACCGAGGGGCGGGTCTATGCTGTGTGCCTCCACGTCAGAGAACCACTCTGAATCCAACCTCAGCTGTTCTCTATGCAGCAAATGAGGCCGGACACCCAGCACCATCCCCTGCGAGAATTGGCTCCCTCATTAGGCTACTCCTCATTTATAGTGCTCACACACAGCTGGCATGTCTCGGTCCGAGCATGGCCGCTGTGATGTCTGCACTCTCACCAGCATAGTGAAAGGTAATTTTGAACATGGACAACTCTGGGCAATATATGCCCCTGTTTTGCTGTCACAGCACAATGGCTGTGTCTGTGTACTAATCTTAATACATTTATTAATATTTTTTCTTTTTCTCTGGCCTTTTAGACATTATTACTTTTTTGCTGGTGCAGCCATCAGGGTGTTTCTTGTGGATGTGAATCAGTGGCTAATCTGGGGTTCCATGCCTGTTCCCCTATGCTGTCCATGCAGACACTCTCAGTCAACATGGATCCCCTGTAATTGTTTTCATTATTTCCTCATGTTCTCTTAGTGAACCCTTTAGGCAAGTACCTTTAAGCCTAATACTATATAGTTTATTATGTAAAACTATCTGTTCTTATGTACTATAGTGCAAACACTATGTAACTATATCTATGTTTCAGATAAAGATAAATTCACTCAAATGTAAACCTTCTCTGATGAAGGAAAATACATACCAATAAATTTCCGAAACATGTTGGGTTACGTGCTATAAATCTTCACGGACTGACCTCAGCTTGACTTTGGCAGTACCTGGATTATCCGCCTTGGGTTTGATATATACATTTATGTGTTAATTGGTTCATTGGTATACTTTGTATACTTTAAGATTATTGTTTATATGCACAATTTTTATCATATTGTGTACTCAATAAAAGTGGCACTTTGTTGTCTTTTACTTACTTTGTTACTCTCATTTCTGCATTAAAAGTCCAAGGGGGCGGCCCTTGCTGCATATCTCTTCTCTACATTTAGAAATGATAAATTGCAATACAGATAGATAAAGTCCATTATTATAGAATAATTTATTCCAAACTGCACACAACAGTTTTTTGGCTAATTGGCTATTATCAATGGAGAGTATTGAAACAAGGGCTTTCATGGAGTAGGGCTTATGGACCAGTGCAGTATATGGAAACAAAAGGTTTTAAAGAGGAAGTAAATCCTGATGGTTTTACTTCCTCTTTATTCCCCTGCAAAGTAAAAGCATAATGGGCCAGTATGCATTGCATGCGGGAGCAGCTAGTCATGCACTGGGGAAGAAATGGCATAGAGGGTCATTTCTTCACTGCGCATGCGCCGATGACACTACAAGGCAAATATCTCCTAAACAGCGCACATTTGGAGATATTTTCAGTACATATAGGTAAGCCTTATTATAGGCTTACCTATATGTAAAAATGTCTCGGGGGTTTACAACCACTTTAATGAAGTAGGACTTATGGACCGACATAATTGTACAACCAGACATTGTGCTAAACACAGATAAAAGGACGTTGCTTTGTATAGGTATAGACATTCCTGACAGCAATTCCTTAACTGCTTCTTTAAGAGGATTGAGCCCTGGTCAAAGCATCACTTTTAATTCTCATTCTTACCAAAAAGACCAGTGTGACATCTGCAAAAATACAGTCAGTATTAGCAGAAATAAAGCTGAAGTTTACTTTGCCCAGATCCAAAGCCATCCAGAGACATTTTTAAATACAAAGTGGTAGGCAGGAATTACAGTTAAAAAAAAAAAAAAAAAACTATAATGGAAACATTACCTTAATCCGAGGATCCACTCCCAATGTTTCAAGAGCTTCCGCTTGCTTAAGCAATATGAACTGGAAACCTTCGCATATATACCACTCCCATCCTCTTTCTACAAAGAAGAAGCATAATAAAATAATAATTATAATAAAGAAAATATTTTAAAATAACAGACAGCTGACTATGTTGTGGTGTAAATCCAAGAAAAGGAAGTATAAAAGACATGTCATTGCTGACATGTTTACATGTCATTGCTGACATCCTAGAACAATAAATGCAACAAGTAAGGTCAGAGTGAAGTTAGAACTTCTGATCTGCTTACTTATGCCATGCCAATGACTTAGGAAGCAATACAGTTGCTGGATCAGCATGACAACCAGCTAACTAGCATTTTCAGGAGACTAGTGATTGCATCTTTTCTGTGACCCCTTTATTATTATTATTATTATACAGGATTATTATTATTATTATACAGGATTTATATAGCGCCAACAGTTTACGTAGCGCTTTACAACTTGAGTAGCGCTTTACAACTTTTATCACTGTAAGCTGTTCATTTACTCACTTCCAGCAGGTTAGTACATTATGCCACAAAGTATGTATCATCCCAAACTGGTTATAGGCTGCACACTCCCTAGATCTTAGCATCATAGGCATGAGGTGGCATTGCAGGGTTTATGTGTTCAGCCACTCGCTGGGGATTTGGATTTTTAAAATACCTGTCTGTAAATCCAGTAGGCAAACTAAAACTTCCACCCTGTGCCCCAAAGAAGAGAGGGCGCAGCATGGAAGCTTTAGTTTCCCTGCGGGTATCAGGATGCGAAGCCAAGGAAGGGATCCCGATGGCCGTTGAGCAGAGGAGGGGCGGGGCTTGCCATGCACGGCTCTCCTTGAGGGGATGTTCCCTGTACTGTGGCCGGACACTGGGCTCCCTGCTCTGTGTGCTCTCCTCTGTCTCCATCCTGTCCTCAGGTAAGGGGGGGAGGTGTGTGTGTCTGTGCGGAGCACCCTGCGCTGATAAGGGGGTACCACCAAGTCCTGTAGGGGCCCCGTCACTTAGGGGGGCCTGGCCAGCAGCTTCAGGCTTCATGTAAGATCATGTGTCCCATACGGTCGTGTATATATATTGCTCCCATGTGTTCATGGCTCCCGGATGATAACATATTCTCTGGGCTGAGGCGGGCCCCATTAATACAACTGGAGGGCTGAGATACTGTGTAGATCAAGGGGGAATTTTTTTTCCTTTTTCGGGCACCTGCGGATTTACCCTATCCTGTGCCAGTCACATTTGATGACATAGAAGCCCCAGCTTTCTCAGTTCCTGCCAGCCTGGGGAAGTGATTCCGCCTGCCCTGCACAATGCTCAATTCCTGCAGCAAGTAGGTGCTGAGGAAATTCGGCAGAAGAAAAGGACTGGCAGGCTGGGGACAGCTGGATGGAACTGGAAGCGATCAGTGCAAGCAGAGGCAGCAGAGGCAATGTAATGTCCATCTAGCAGTGCACACAGAGGGATTGCAGCAGAAGTCACAAGAAAGGTACAGTCATTCAGCACACACACACACCTGACTTTGCCTATGTTCCAATAAACAGCAGGGAGCAGCCAAATGTGATCATCATCAACATGATGATAAGCACACAATACAGATGCTTTGAGCCACAGAACCTGTACTGTGTGAATATCATGATGATAATGATGATCATTGAAGGAAGGACAGTATAATGCATCCTTAAGCCGGCCAAAGATAGTTCAAATCTTGCATAGTTCAGCAGGGATCGCCTGAGATTTGCAACATCTATGGGCAGGCTGATTGTACCCTAGCCTGTCTATATACTACCCTAGCCTAGCCTGTCCGTATACTGGCAGACCACGGCTGGCATGAGGTGTATACACTGCATCCTATAGCGCTGCAAAGAAGCTGCTTGCAGGACTTTTAATGGCGCCCTGCCAGCACAGCGCCCCAGTTTGAAAGCACTCGGGTTTTCACACTGGGTTTGCAGCTGAGGCATTTTTCAGGCACTTTACAGGCGCCTTACAGGAGCTATTTTTAGCGCTAAAGCACCTGAAAAATGCCTCCAGTATGAAAGGGGTCTTAGGGACCAGGATCTGAAATTGTTTTTTTTTTTTTTTTTTGGGTTAACACTTTAATGTGAAATGCCTATGTTCATACTTCTTGTCTATTATTATCCTACAGGTGTAGGAACAGACATCTTGGACCTACATGTTCTTACCTAGCGCTTTCCCTTTCCGTAGTCCCCTGGACACAGACTGGATCTTTGCATTGACAACAAACAATTCTGACTCATCAACATCTTTGGTTTTCTGCAATTACAGAAAGAAGTGAAAAATAGAAGCAGTGATCTGGTACATTAATATTACTTCTTCAGGCTGAACAATTTTAAATGCAAAGCTCCCTCTCTGTGTCCCGTTCATTCATCTTTATTTAATTTTTTTAAATCAAGAGCAAATTTGCAGCAGAAGCGAAGATTTTTTTTTTTTGTTTGTTTGTTTGTTTTTAAATCGGGTATTCTTTTTTAGAACACATAATTCAATATTTACAACTTTTTATTGACCATAAAACACATATCGAAAACTGAAAGCGATCCTTATCAGCAAAAACTTTAAAGGGATTGTAAAGTCTTGATTTATTTTATTTTTTTAAATAACAACATGAGTGGTGGATTTGCACGGGGCAGACATGATCCTCCTCTTCTCGGGTCCCTCTTCGCTGCTCCTGGCCCCTCCCTCCTGTCAATTGCTCCCACAGCAAACAGCTTGCTGTTGAGGCACCCGAGCCAAGCTGCAGCTCTGATTGGCTAACTGACATTGATTGACAGCGGCGGGCTGCTGCTGTGTCTCAGCCAATCAGGAGGGCGAGTGGCTAGTGGACATCGCTGGATAGAGATAGGGCTCAGGTAAGTATTAGGGTGGCTGTTGCACACAGAAGGCTTTCTATTTTAATGAAAAAAAAAAAAACACCTTCTGACTTTACAACCCCTTTAACAAGTAGAGAAATGACTTGTGTGACTTGTCCTGCAACTTGGGACTGCAAAGTCGCATAACAAGTCGTACCCCATGATTTCCAATAAGTACCGTTCATATCTGTGCGACTTCAAGTCGCAGCCGCTTCAAAGTAGTCCCTGCACTACTTTGGTCCGATTTTGATGCACCTTGAGGTCCATAGACCTTAAGATTACACAGGCATTGCTTTAAATTGCATCAAAGTTATGTGACTTGCAGGTCGTACAAGTGTGAAAGGGGCCTAAAAGAGAAGCTCAGGGGGAAAAAAATTGGATTTTTATAACAGCTTACCTGTAAAATCCTTTTCTTTTGAGGTACATAACGGGACACAGAGTCTCAGTAATCACTGATGGGTTATATAGGGTATCACTAGGTGATTGGACACTGGCACCCCAGACAGGAAGTTCAACCCCCTATATAACCCCTCCCCTTACTGGGATACCTCAGTTTTGTGTCAAAGCAATATAAGTGTATTAGAAGAGGGGAGGGACCTCGGTGTTCAGTGATGTACCTCAAAAGAAAAGTTCTTTACAGGCAAGCTGTTATAAAAATCCTATTTTCTTTCTCGTACATCACAGGGCACAGAGTCTCAGTAATCACTGATGGGATGTCCCAGAGCAATGCTATCTGAGGGGAGGGAAACAACAAGTAGAGCGTAATCAGACCTGAGGACCTTGTACCGCTGCCTGCAGCACACTGCGCCCAAAGACGATATCCTCATGCCTTCTCACAACCACCTGATAAAATCTGGTGAATGTATGGACTTAAGACCAGGTTGCGGCCTTACAGATTTGAGCCATAGAGGCCTGGTGATGCACTGCCCACGAAGCACTAATAGCCCTTTTGACGCTGCCTGTCCTCTATTAGGACCTTCTGGCAATACAAACAAAACAGCCGTTTTGCGAATTTGAGCAGTCGCTTCCAGATAGGCTTTGACTGCTCTCACTACATCCAAAGAATGTAGTGACCTTTCTTCCGTAGAACAGGGATCTGGAAAAAAGGAAGGCAGAACAATATCTTGGTTTAGATGAAAACCTGAAACCACCTTCGGTAGAAAGCTAGGATGAGGGCGCAATACCACTCTATCCTTGTGCACGATTAAATAGGGCTCTTTACAGGAAAGAGCTGCTAATTCTGATACTCTTCTAGCAGAAGAAATGGCTACCAGAAAAATGAACTTCCTTGTCAACAGGACCAAGGGAATTTGACGTATCGGTTCAAAAGGCTGTTTCTGTACAACTGACAGAACCAAATTCAAGTCCCAGGGGTTTAGGGGCGCCTTAACCGGAGGATCAAGGCGTGTTACCCCCTGTATAAAGCTCCGGATCAAAGAATGCGAAGCAAGCGGATGTTGAAACAATACTGACAAGGCCAAGACCTGGCCCTTGACGGTACTCAAGGCCAGCTTCATTTCTAACCCCATTTGCAGAAAGTGAAAAATTCTACCTATGACATATTTTCTGGGATGCCAACCCCTGGATTCACACCAGGAGACATAAGCGTTCCAGACTCTATGATAAATCATTCTGGAAGCTGGCTTCCTTGCATTAATTAAGGTAGAAATCACAGGGCCTGAAAGCCCACGACTCTTCAGAACGTGGGTTTCAATAGCAAAACCGTCAAATTTAGTGCTTGTAAGGCAGGATGGAACACTGGACCTTGGGATAACAGGTCTGGACATGACGGTAGGGTCCACGAGGAACCTACTGCCATTTTTACTATTTCCGCATACCAAGCTCTTCTGGGCCACCAGAAGTACTGACTTCTTTTCCTGCCTGATCCTGCAAAGAGGTTGTGGAAGTAGCAGAATAGGAGGGAATGCATAAATCAGTGAGAACTGATGCCACGGAGTCACCAACGCATCTGTCCCGCATGCAAGAGGATCCCTTGTTCTTGACACAAAATTGTCAAACTTGTTGTTGAACCTGGACACAAAGAGATCTACATCCAGAACCCCCCCATCTTTGGCATATGGCCAAGAAGGCGTCGGGTGAGGAGACCATTCATTCATCTGGGACTAACTGCCGGCGACTCAAGTAGTTCACCTGCCAGTTCTCTACCCCCGGAATGAAGATTGCCGATATGCACGGCACATGCTTTTCTGCCCAGAATAAGATCTGGTTTACTTCTCCCTGAGCTGCACAACTCCTGGTACCTCCTTGGTGATTGATATAAGCCACTGCTGTGGCATTGTCGGACTGGATCCTGACAGGGCAACCCTGTAACCTGAGAGTCCAGGCTTTTAGGGCTAGATACGCCGCACGGATCTACAGAATGTTGATGGGTAAGGTCCTCTCGGTCTTGGACCATCTCCCTTGGATAGTCAACTGTTCCAGAACTGCTCCCCAACCCGAAAGACTGGCATCTGTTGTTACCACTGTCCAGGTAACTGGTAAAAAGGATTTTCCTTTTTGCAGATTTTCGGGTATCAACCACCAACTGAGGCTCTGACGCACTGTAGGAGACAGATGCATCGGAAAATCTAACGTCTGAACCTTCCAGGCAGAAAATGAGCATAGGGAACTGCTTCGAATGAAGCCACTATCGTCCCCAGCAGCCTCATACAAAGGCAACTAGAAGGACCCTTCTCTGCCCTGACTACCTGAATCAGTTCTTTTATGGCACTGACCTTTGCTTGGGATAAAAATACCCTCTTCTGGGCTGTATCTATGACCAGACCCAAATACTCTAGTCTTCTTACTGGTTTTAAAGAAGACTTCTCTAAGTTGAGGACCCAACCTAGGTATTCCAGGTAGTTGACTGTGGTGACCAAGTTTTGGTCCAAGCAGGCTACCGACCGGTCTATCAAGAGCAGGTCTTCTAGGTATGCTATTACCGTTATACCTTGGGCCCTTAATCTGGCCAGAGGAGGGGCCAAGATTTTTGCAGTAGCTAGCCCGAAAGGCAGAGCTACAAACTGAAAATGGCGTTTTTCTACTTTGAAAGGCAGGTACTTATGATGAGCAGGGAAAATAGGTACATGCAGGTATGCATCCTTGATATCTATTGACGCCAAAAGTTCTCCTCCTTGTAGGATGGAGACTACCGATCGGATCGATACCATGCAAAAGGACCATCCTTTTAGGAAATGGTTTAGATCTTTGAGATCTAGAATGGGTCTGACATCTCCATTTGGCTTCGGTACCGTGAAAAGGTCTGAATAAAACCCCAATCCCGTGCGTGGGAACTACCACGATAACTTTTTGCGACAATAGTCGCTCCAACGCTAGAAAGAGAGACTTCTTTCTCTCTGGGTCTCTGGGAACATTTGATCTGAGGAAACGAGGAGAGGGGAATTCATTAGTTTGTAACCTAGCGTTATTGTGGAAACCACCCATCTGTCCTGAAAATCCTCCTGCCAGAGCCTTGAGAACTGTAGCAGTCTTCCCCCCACTCAAACGAGCGGGGGCGCTCCTTCATAAAGAGGCTTTAGCGTTTCGTCTTGTAGACTTCCTCCCCCAGGACTTCTTTTGTCCCTGGGGTTGACTCTGAGATTTAGTTCTTGAGCCTGACGGAGGAGGCCGTCGCGTCTGCCTGGAGGCTGATGCTCCTGGCACTGGGGACAGAACACATTTAAAAGAGGAACGTTTACTCCCTTTTTTAACTGGCAAGAGGGTGCTTTTCCCACTAGAGATCTTTTGGATATAATTGTCCGATATATATTATATTGGATATAATCCGAACAGCCTAGCACCACAAAAGGGAAATCCAGCCAGAAGCTTCTTACATGGTGATTCGGCTGACCAATTTTTCAACCATAAGATTCTACGCATATGCACCAACCCAAGCGTAAGGCGAGAGGTCTGGAGGATAGAATCTCTGATTGCATCAACTGCAAAACACAAAGCCGCTGGTAGGTTGGCCAACCCCCAGGCTTGCTGTTCAGGTAAAACTTTGAGGACCTGTTTAACATGGTCTCTCAAGTATTGACAAACTCCGATTGCTGCCACTGCAGGTTGAGTTACTTAATCTGCCAAGGAGAAAACATTTTTTAACAGGAATTCCAATTTCTTATCAGTAGGATCCCTAAGCATCTGAGCGTTGTCAACAGGACAAGTCAGACTTTTATTAACGGAGGATATGGCTGCGTCAATTGCCGGTATACCCCACCTCTTTGTAATTTTTTCCTCCATAGGATAAAGTGTTGAAAACTTTTTAGGAGGGAAAAAATGTTTATCTGGGTAATCCCACTCAGAATAAATAAGCTTTTCCAGTAAACTATGAACAGGAAGGGCATGAGTAGCTTGAGGAGGCTTCAGTGAACCCAAACAAGAGGAGGGTTCTTCAACTGATTCAGATACGGGTAACTTAAATGTGGAGCGGACTAATCCAGCAAGAATTTGCCCCAGCAACTTCTCCTCCTGAGACTCTGAAGAGGGCCCTTCTCCACTTGATTCCTCAGAAGAGGAGTCATCAGTTTCATCCCGATCCTCTGAGGGGGATTCCTCTCCTTTTTCCCGAGGGTCCTAGGTGGCAGAGGGGGACCTAGTGCATTTTCTTCCACCGAGTGAAGACGCGATTAAGGCCACTAGTCTTTCCTCTAATCCATTTATGGTTGAGGAAAAAAACCTCCTGAGTAATGTATACAGGGGCTGAAGTGCCAGAAGCAGTTGCAGCCCCTGACCCCGACGGCTCACCCTGGTCAGCTTCCCCAGGTCCTTCAGGAGGGGAAGGTGCTGCAGAGGGGGGGTCCTCAGAGCCTGAGGGAGATCCCTTATACCCTATTTTTCAGGGTATTTGTACCTCTTTTGCCCATAGTGCCAAGCAACAAAGGCAGAGGTACTACCAGGATGCATTGACTGCTGAGCAATGTAGTTCAGCAACTGCCGCTGCTACCAAGTCTCAGTCTGGTGCCTAAGTAAATGTTGCCTGGGAATGCCTGTGCCTCCCACCTCACATGCGCCCGTCTGCTCTGTGTCCCTCCACAAGCCGTGTGCACCTGAAAAAGAGTGTACTTTATAGCTTGTGTGTAGCCAGCAATGTGGGCATCTAACCACGCCGACGTCCCATTTACGCTCCGCCCCCCCTCCTCCGCCCGCCCGCCCCCCCCCCCCTCTCGTCTTTTCATAAAAAGGCCGCTTTCCCGCGCGAACCGAGGCTCCGATCCTTGGAACCAGCATGGAGAGGAGGCTGGGGCGGAGGAGAGAGGAGGACTGGTGGATGGGAAGCCGCTGTAATGGCGGCGGCGGGTGGTGCAGTATAATACTGCTTCCCTGTGGCTTAACCAAAGCTGTGGGGCCAGAATCCCTGCAGGAGAAACCCCCCCCCCTTCCCACATCTTACCTGGAGCATGGCTTGGAGGAGCATACAGCATGGACACCGAGCTGACAGATCAGGCATGAAAAGGTATGTGCTCTTGACAGCCCCCGGTGGCGACTTCAGGCATAGCATACATTTACTTAAAGGAGAAAACTACTAGAATTAGAAAAATTCTTAAGAAGTCTCCCTTACCTTATCCAGCTGCAGGGTTCTGAGTGACAGACCCAATCTTCACCTCTCACGGTGGGCTCCGTTTAGAAAAAAAACCTTCAGAGACTGGGGCCCCTCTGTATAGGGGGATCCGCAGTTCTGGGCCTGTAAAGCACCCTGCCAGAAATATGGCTGAAAAAAACAAATACTGGATCCCGGGGTCCAGCTCTCTAAAAAGAAAAGCGTTACAGGTAAAACCTTGTTTCTTCAAACACGAGGCCCGGGTACCATCCAATTCGACCTGGAAAAGACACCTTGAATGGATCCGGTTGCATGGCTTGCCCCAGTGCAGGATATTCCAGTAGAGCTCAGCACAGCATATCTTTACTCGTGACCAACGCTTAAGACACTGGCGAAAAAACTGAGGTACTCCCAGTAAGGGGAGGGATTATGTAGGGGGTTGAACTTCCTGTCTAGGGTGTGCCAGTGTCCAATCACCTAGTGATACCCTATATAACCCATCAGTGATTACTGAGACTCTGTGTCCCGTGATGTACGAGAAAGAAAAAACACACACACACAGATTACTCAGTTCTCGGTCTTCAGTGAGCAGAGAGTGGTGACTGTCATTCACCAGCTCTCTGCTCTGCTCTGCCCCGCCAGCTCTCACTGCTGTGCTGGGCTGTGAAGGGGGTAGGAGTGGTTTGCTCCATCTCTCAGTGGCTCGTTGACAGGCTGAGCCAGCTGCTGCTCGAGATCAATCCAGAACCTTGACCGGCTCAAGCCTGATATCGACTGAAAACAGGTCACAGGAGTGCAGAATGAAGTGTACTCCTGTGATCTCCCTGGAAGTATAGGCAAAAGAGCTTTGGCCAAACTTCTCCTTTAACCCCCTCTCACCTGGCCACTACATATAAATGCCGGGTGGGCAATTTCGTCCTTCTAAGTGAAGGAACGTCCCGCAGAAGGAGCGGGATCACACAGCCACATGATCCCGAAGCGCACGTATCCCCCAGACTTCTGGTGGCAGAGTCTTTCTAATCAACATAACATACTAACAATAGGCAGTGAACACAAATACATTTTTCGTAGTTCTACAGTAAGCAATGCTGAATTGTCAAAATTGTATGAAAATGCAAAACAGATTACATTTTTTGGGGGCTGGAGCAATAAAAGTATAACAGTTCATTAGGAATCAGTGACACTACTGTGGCAAGAGATGCTGGAAGGAACAGACCAGGGCTAATAATAAGGAATGATAAGATTGCTTTTTGATGCATATAATCAGAAATTTGCATGGAGGAATCTGGATTGACTGTAATGCCCCATACACACGATCGGACATTCCGACAACAAAATCCATGGATTTTTTTCGGACGGATGTTGGCTCCAACTTGTCTTGCATACACACGGTCACACAAATCTTGTCGGAAATTCCAAACGTCAAGAACGCAGTGACGTACAACACGTACGACGAGCCGAGAAAAAGGAAGTTCAATAGCCAGTGCGGCTCTTCTGCTTGATTCCGAGCATACGTGGAACTTTGTGCGTCAGAATTGTGTACACACGATCGGAATTTACGACAACGGATTTTGTTGTCGGAAAATTTGAGATCCAGATCTCAAATTTTGTGTGACGGAAATTCCGATGGAAAATGTCCGATGGAGCCTACACACGGTCGGAATTTCCGACAACAAGCTCCCATCAAACATTTTCCGTCGGAAAATCCGACCGTGTATACGGGGCGTTACTGGCAAACGATCCTCTCTTCCTTCAGTTTTCACTGGGGCCTCAGTGTGTAAATACACCAATTTGGAAATGACATCATTGCTGGATTAAACATCCCCGGATCCTTTCCTTTCTGCTGTCTAAAACAGTGGCAGACAACATGTTAGATGTTGGGAGCATCACACTGGGCTACTAAGAAAAGCCAAACAATATTACTTCAAATGAAATGTTATACTCAACAATGATTGGCAGGTGATTGGGGACTATCTCTGAATTTCAATAATGTCCAAATCACCAGCAATGGGCATTTATACTACTAGTAAACTGCTGTTATGACTCTAGAGCGATATCAGTAGTGCCAACTATATCAGCTGCAATGCACAGAAATAAATACAAGGATTAAAAGGAAGAAAATAAAAAAATCAAACATTTATCAGGATTAGCAAGGTACCAACAGAGCACTGGAGGGTCACATGTTGGTAAACAAGCAGCACCTTTTTTTTTTCCACTGCCACTATAGGAAAAAGAGAACGAGTGACTTCTACAATAAATGGCTGTCATGTACAGATGTGACACCCCAACACTTCAAATGGCCACTGCCCCACCTATAACTGGCCTTAGCGGCATGGAACACATGGAAGGGCAATGCATGTAAAACAAAACTAAAGAAAATTCCCAGCAAGCCTAAAACCAACCAAATTAACCTAACAGTATGCATTAAAAACAGGGGTTTAGTTTGCACACATTTGCAAATAAATGCGTAATCTGTGAAGGCCGTGACGAGGCACCCCATTATTATACGCAGTTCTAACTCTATACATTTTTGAGAGCCTCCACGGTGGAAGTACATGCATTATAATTGATAAGCAGAGTGCAGGTGAGCATCTTTAAAGGCCCAGGGACACACTGGATACCCAGCATATAGCACCACGGCAGCAAAGGTGTCCAGTGCATCCCCTCACCAGTATTCTAACAGTAGAAACAAATGGCCACTAACCCCCACCTATAACTGGCTTTAGCGGCAAGGAGTACATGGAAGGGCAACACATGCAAAACAAAACCAAAGAAGATTTCTAGCTCAACTGGTCAGCCAGCCTGCAACCAACCAAATGTACCCGTTTAAAAGAAGTGACATCCTCAGCTTTCTTACCTCTATGACAGTGTGGCAGGATCTACAGTAAAATTTGCCTTCATCGCTTATACCCCAGTTAACTTCCGAACACTGAGGACATGGCTCTTTATAATCCCTCTAAGAGAAAACAAAGACAAAAAAAACAAACAAAAAAAACAGTTTTCAATAGGCAAGTATTTACAGTATGAATGTAAAGCTGAACTGCAGGAAAACAAATAAATACATAGTTAAAATATGCAGATATAAAGTGGCTTACCTGCCCAGGGGGAATTGTAATTCTGTCCCTCACCATTTGTGATTTAGGGCACGTTCACACCAATGCAGGAAACCCCCATTTCATGCGCGTTTCCCCCACCGCGTTCAAAATGCACTGGGCGTGCGGTCTGCTTCAGGGTGTCAAAGTATTCCTAATGACACCTCAAACGCAGTAAGTTTGCCTGCAACAGATCACATGGTACCAGAGTACCATGCAAAACGGTTGCAGTGCATTTTTTAAAAGAAGAGCATCCACTGCTTTTAGTGCGATCCAGTGTGATTTCAGCCCATTCAAAATGAATAAGCTGAAAATTGTACTGCACTGAATCGCACAGGAACTTGGACTGCATTCCTGTGCGATTCAGGTGTGAACCGGCCCTAATGCATGTCTACCAGACAGCACAGCAAGGAGCATGTCACCACTTTCAGTATAAGAACTCTATGGTTAGATGGAGAGCTGGTCACATGACTGACAGTCACATAGCCTCTTTTCCTATTGTTCCTTATTGCGCAGCATTGTACATACGATTCATTCACATCAGTCCCTGTCGTCAAGGAGCTTACAATCTAAGGTCCCTAACTCACAATCATACATACACAATATAGGGCCATTTTGGACAGGAAAAAATTACCTACCAGCAACGATTTCGTGTGTGGGATAAAGATTGGGGTACCCGTCCCGGAGGAAACCCACAAAAGCACAGGGGGATCATGCAAAAGTCTATGCCATAGTGTCCTAGCTGGGATTCAAACTGACCCCAGCATTACAAGGTAGAAATGCTAAATACGAGCCCTTCTGCTGCCCATATTTAGCAATTTTATTAATGCTCTGCTAGCTTTGGAGTACAGATTCCAGCAAAACACTAAAGCACACATCGCTGCTTTGTAAATGTTCTTTTTTTTTTTTTTTTTTTTTAATACCATGGCTTTTTAACTGGACCCCATGGTTTTTACTATTCTTGGGAAAATGTTTTTACCCCCATTGTAATACCAGAACTATTATACTGTAAAAAGAATATTTAGGCTTCATGCACACTAGCATTTTTAATAAGCTCAAAAAATGCTAGAAAAAAAATCTGGATGAAAAATGCTGATAATAGCGTTTTTTGTGCCAGCTTCTAGTAGCTTTTAGGAGGATTGGCATATTATTAGCAGTTTTACAGCACATGAAGAAAAAATAAAATAAAAATAAAAAAGCTCAAAAAAAAAGTTACATAGTAGGTGAGGCTGAAAAAAGACACAAGTCCAAACTTTGTGTGTGATTATATGTCAGTATTACATTGTATATATATATGTTGCGGTTGTTCAGGTGCTTATCTAATAGTTTTTTGAAACTATCGATGCCCCCCGCTGAGAGCACCACCAGTGGAAGGGAATTCCACATCCTTGCCGCTCTTATGTCGCGTACACACGAGCAGATTTCTCATCGGGAAAAGATATGACGGCTTTTACGACGGGATTCCGCTCACGTTTGCGCAAAAGTTTGCTGAAATTACGTCCGTCAAGAACGCAGTGACGTACAACAGTACAACGAGCCGAGAAAATGAAGTTCAATGCTTCCGAGTATGCGCCGAATTGTTTCCGAGCATGGGATTTTGCGCGTCAGAATTGCCAGAGACGATCGCATTTTCGAATAGGAACTTTTCCCGGCCGAAAAATTGAGAGCATGCTCTTAATCTTTTGCTGGCTGGAATTCCACCAGCAAAAAACCGATGGAGCATACACACAGCCGTATTTTCCGACGAAAAAACTCTCATCAATCTTTTGCAGGACGAAATTCCGATCGTGTGTACGCAGCATTACAGTAAAGAACCCTCTACATAGTTTAACCACTTGCCGACCGCCGCACCACGATGTACGTCCAAACTTTGAAGGGGTAGATTGTTATCTCAGCAGCTAGCTGCCATAACCCCGGTATCCCCGTTTTTGTGTGCGGCGGCCGGCTTTCAGATAAAAGTGGTCCCTGCGGCGGATTCACTGCGAGATCACTTTTATCGGTGGCGGGAGAGGGCCCCCCCTCCCGCCGCGATCCTGTGCCCTCCGCCGCTTACCGGAGACGTCAGTAGCGGCGGAAGCGATCGCAGATCGCATCCGTCTCCGTCCTGTGCCTTGAGACGAGTGAGGCACTGCTGGGCGAAAGCGACGTCAAAACGTCACTTCCGTCCACGCCTCTTAAAAAGCCACATTTTTTCAAATGACATTTTTTTAAATGACTTTTTTTTTATATTGCATTTTAGTGTAAATATGAGATCTGAGGTCTTTTTGACCCCAGATCTCATATTTAAGAGGTCCTGTCATGCTTTTTTCTATTACAAGGGATGTTTACATTCCTTGCAATAGGAATAAAAGTGGCACAATTTTTTTTTAAAAAACAGTGTAAAAATAAATAAAATAATGTAAAATAAATATTTAAAAATTTTTTTTTTAAAAACCCCCCGTCCCGACGAGCTCGCGCGCAGAAGCGAACGCATACGCGAGTAGCGCCTGCATATGAAAACGGTGGTTAAACCACACATGTGAGGTATCGCCACGACCGGTAGAGCGGGAGCAATAATTCTAGCCCTAGACCTCCTCTGTACCACAAAATATGCAACCTGTAGAATTTTTTAAACATCGCCTATGGAGATTTTTGAGGGTAAAAGTTTGACGCCATTCCACGTCCGGGCGCAATTTTGAAGCGTGACATGTTGGGTATCAATTTACTTGGCGTAACATTATATTTCACAATATAAAAAAAAAATTGGGCTAACTTTACTGTTGTCTTATTTTTTTATTCAAATAATTGAATTTTTTCCCAAAAAAGTGCGCTTTTAAGACCGCTGCGCAAATACGGTGCAAAAAAAAAGTATTGCGATGACCACCATTTTATTCTCTAGGGTGTTAGAAGAAAAACCATATATAATGTTCGGGGGTTCTATGTAATTTTCTAGCAAAAAAACCTGTTTTAAACATGTAAACACCTAAAATCCAAAACAAGGCTGGTCCTTTAAGCGGTTGTATACCCGCAAAAACATTTTTTTTTCTACTCCTGTAAAGCAAAAGGCATAATGAGCTAGTATGCACCGCATACTAGCTCATTATGAAATACTTACCTTAGAACGAGGCGTCGGTATCTTACCTGGTCCACGCCGAGGGAGCTGTCATGTTGCCTCGGCGTGTCTTCCGGGTATTGCGGTTCCAGCGCTGTGAGTGACTGAAACCGCAATGTCGTCACTCCCGTGCATGCGCGCGGGTGATTTCTTACTCGGCTTCTAATTTTAATGAGTGGCCAAGAGTCTTGTTAAACTCCCTTCTGCAAAAAAATGTTATCCCTATTGTAGGGTCACCAGTACGATATTTATAAATTATAATCGTATCCCCTCTCAAGTGTCTCTTCTCCAGAGAGAATAAGTTCAGTGCTCGCAGCCTTTCCTCATAACTAAGATCCTCCAGACCCTTTATTAGCTTTGTTGCCCTTCTTTGTACTCGCTCCATTTCCAGTACATCCTTCCTGAGGACTGGTGCCCAGAACTGGACAGCATACTCCAGGTGCGGCCGGACCAGAGTCTTGTTGAGCGGGAGAATTATTGTTTTATCTCTGGAGTTATATTCCCTTTTTTAATGTATGCCAATATTCTGTTTGCTTTGTTAGCAGCAACTTGGCATTGCATGACATTGCTCAGCCTGTCATCTACTAGGACTCCCAGGTCCTTTTCCATCCTAGATTCCCCCAGAGGTTCTCCCCCCAGTGTATAGATTTCATTAAAATTTTTGCCACCCAAATGCATTATTTTACATTTTTCTACATTAAACCTCATTTGCCATGTAGTTGCCCACCCCATTCATTTGTTCAGATCTTCTTGCAAGGTTTCCACATCCCGCAGGGAAGTTATTGCCCTGCTTAGCTTAGTATTGTCTGCAAATACAGAGATTGAACTGTTTACCCCATCCTGCAGGTTGTTTATGAACAAATTAAAAATAGCATTGGCCCCAGCACAGAACCCTGTGGGACCCCACTAATAGAGCTGCACAAATAATCGTTAAAAAATTGTGATCTCGATTCAACCCCCCTGACGAGTTTGCCGATTCTTTCATATAACAATTGGAGAGACTTATCTGCTCACTCAGCTGTCAAAAGAAAACATCTGGGCAGTCTGCCAAGTTTTTAACATGAAACATTGTAATTAACTCTTCCTTCTTAGATGATAAACTTCTGTGTAAAAAAAAAAAAAAAACAGGCAGTCTGCCAAGTTTTTAAACAATGTGTAAATGCAAGAAGTTTAACCACTTAAAGTCCAAATCTTTTTCAGACACTTGTTTCTTACGTTAAAATCAATATTTTTTGCTAGAAAATTACTAGGAAACCCCAAACATTATATATATATATTTTAGCAGAGAAAGTTAGCCCATTTTTTTTGTTTTAATGTGAAAGATGATGTTACACCGTGAGAATCGTGGGAAAATCGTGATCTATCGTCTAAGCAAAAAAATCGTGATTCTCATTTTAGCCAGAATCGTGCAGCTCTACCCACTACCCACCCCTGACCATTCCGAGTACTCCCCATTTATCACCACCCTCTGAACACGCCCTTGTAGCCATTTTTCAATCCATGTACTCACCCTATGGTCCATGCCAACGGACCTTACTTTGTACAGTAAACGTTTATGGGGAACTGTGTCAAATGCTTTTGCAAAATCCAGATACACCACGTCTACGGGCCTTCCTTTATCTAGATGACAACTCACCTCCTCATAGAAGGTTAATAGATTGGTTTGCCAAGAATGATTCTTCATGAATCCATGCTGATTACTGCTAATGATACCATTTTCATTACCAAAATCTTGTATATAGTCCCTGATCGTCCCCTCCAAGAGCTTGCATACTACTGATGTTAGGTTAACTGGTCTGTAATTCCCAGGGATGCATTTTGGGCCCTTTTTAAATATTGGTGCTACATTGGCTTTTCTCCAATCTGCTGGTATCATTCCAGTCAGTAAAAATTAGAAACAATGGTCTGGCAATTACTTGACCAAGTTCCCCAAGTACCCTCGGGTGCAAGCCATCAGGTCCCGGTGATTTATTAATGTTATGTTTCCCAAGTCTAATTCTAATTCTGTCCTCTGTTAGCCATTAAGGTGCTTCCTGTAAAGTGTCATGAGGACAAACACTGCCGTTTTGGTTACTAAAGTCCCCCGATTTCCTTGTGAAGACCGAGGAAAGGAATAAATTCAATACCTTCGCCATCTCCCCATCCTTTGTTAACAGATGTCCTTCCTCATTCTTTATGGAGCCAATATGGTCTGTCCTCCTTTTTTACTGTTTACATACTTAACTAATTTCTTGGGATTTTTTTTTGCTCTCCTCCGCTATGGTTCTTTCATGTTCTATCTTAGCCACCCTAATTGCACCCTTACATTTCTTGTTGCATTCTTTATAAAGTCTGAATGCTGATGATGATCCCTCAACCTTGTATTTTTTGAAGGCCTACTCCTTTGCTTTTATATGCATTTTTACATTGGAGTTACGCCATCCAGGACTTTTATTCACTCTTTTAAATATATTACCCAATGGAATGCACTGGCTAATGCCCTTAAAGCGGGATTCCGGCCAGGATAATTTTTTTTTTAAAAGTCAGCAGCTACAAACACTGTAGCTGCTGACTTTAAATAAGTAGACTTACCTGTCCTGGGTGCCCGCGATGTCGGTCGCCCGAGGTTGACCCGTCCCTCGGCTCTCGGGTCCCGGCACCGCCATCCTAAGTAAGGGAAACAGGCAGTGGAGCCTTGCGGCTTCACTGCCAGTTTCCTACTGCGCACGCGCGAGCGACGTGGCCCTTTATGAATGGGACGCGATGTGTTGTGGGACACACACAGTTCCCATAACACACCGCGCCCCATTCCCCAGAAGACAACACGGGGAGCAGAAGACTGAAGATCACCGCGGTGTAGGAAGAAGCAGATTAGGAAGACTGCCTAGCAACTCACGTAAGTTAAATTTTTTTTCCTCCATTTTTTCCTTTTTTCCTCCAGTATTTTATGCAATTTTTTTTTTATTTAGGATGGACCTCCACTTTAATATGCTCTTAAAAGCAAACCCATCTCTCCTCCAGGTTCTTTGTTCCTAAGATTTTATCCCAATTAATGCCTTCTAGCAAGGTTCGTAGTTTAGGGAAGTTGGCTCTTTTGAAATTCAGTGTCTTTGTATTCCCCTTATGTTTCCTATTTGTGTGATTTATACTGAAGCCAATTGACCTGTGAACTCCGTTTGCTAAATTGCCCCGTATTTCCACATCCAAAATCAGGTCTGTATTGTTGGTAATCAGTAGATCTAGTAACGCTTTATTTCTAGTTGGTGCCTCTACCATATGACCCATGAAATTGTCCTGCGAGACATTTAGGAACTGGCGAGCCTTAGACGAATGTGTGGTTCCCTCTGCCCAGTTATGTCTGGATAATTAAAATCCCCCCTTATGATAACACTTCCTATTCTTGCTGCTAATCCAAATTGTGATAGGAGATCTGTCTCCCCCTCCTCCCTCAGGTTAGGGGGCCCTATAGCATACGCCCAGTATTATTTTCCCCTTAGCTTCATCCCATTGGAGCTCTACCCGTAAGGATTCCACCTCCTCCCTAGCTCCCTTAGTAATGTCATCTCAATCATGAGAGCTGTTGAACCAGGTCTCTGAAATTCCCACAGAATCCAAATCCTCCTCGTACAACAGTATCTCTAGTTCACCCATCTTGTCCACCAGGCTCCTGGCATTGGTGAACATGCCACGTAATTTAGACCGGTCGCATTCTATCCTCTTATTGGGTGTTCCGAGATTACAACTAGGACTTGTTACTATACTTACCTTGGGTGTATGTGCTTTAGTCAACCTACCACTAATGCCCCCAATACTAGTTGACCCCAAGTTGTGAGGAGCGTTTTAGTAGCGTTCAGCATTTTTGTCCTCTAGAAAATCTTGACAAAAACAAATTTTTTTCTGCTCCTAGACGCTGAAGCTCAAAAAACGCTAATAGCCTAAAAGTAGTGTGCATGGACACATAGGACAACACTATTTAGCTTCTAGGAGCCGGAAAAAAATGCTAACAGCTTCTAGAAGCTTAAAAAAAATGCTAGTATGCATGGAGCAAAGCTTTTAAAAGCATTAGCATTTTGCTGGCATTTTTACAGTACATGAAGAGAAAAAAAAACCTATTAGGAGCGTTTAGCATTTTTTCTGCTGGAAAAACGCTCAGAAAAACTTTACAAAAACAATTTTTTTCTGCTCCTAAACGCTACATCAGCCTATTGTAGTGTGCATGGACACATAGGATAATACTATTTAGCTTCTAGGAGCTTAAAAAAAAAAAACACTAGTGTGCATGGAGCCTTACAGCACACAACACTGTGTTAATGCGGACCCACATCTGAGCATCTCAAACCAAAAATGCTATTTAACCGCTTTTGGACCAGCCGCCGTAGTTATATTGCGGCAGGTTGGCTCCCCTGCGCGAGACGTTGTAGCTGTACATCGGCTCTTTAAGACTCCTCCTGCGTCGATGACTGCCGGACATCCTCAATTGCTCGTTACAGAATGAGAACGGGGATGTGTGCGTATAAACACACAATTCCTGGTTCTCTCGGGGGAGAGGAGACAGATCGTGTGTTCATACTGAGTATGAACACCGATCTCTCTCTTCCCCTAGTCAGTCCCATCCCCCCTACAGTTAGAACACACCTAGGGAACACAGTTAACCCTCTTGATCGCCCCCTAGTGTTAACCCCTTCCATGCCAGTGTCATTTATACAATAATCAGTGCATTTTTATAGCACTGATCGCTATATAAATGCCATTGGTCCCAAAAATGTGTCAAAGGTGTCCGATTTGTCCGCTGCAATATCGCAGTCCCGATAAAAATCTCTGATCACCGCCATTACTAGTAATAAAATAAAATAAAATAATAAAAATGCCATAAATCTATCCCCTATTTTATAGACACTAAAACTTTTGCGCAAACCAATCAATATACATTTATTGCGATTTTTTTTTTACCAAATATATGTAGAATACATATCGGCCTAAACTGAGGAAAAAGAATGTATAAATGTGTTTATATATCTATTTCCTCATATATTTGCAAAAAAAGTCCTTGTTGGCATGTATTTTTTAATGGAATATAAAATATAATTATATAGCTATGTGCATAACCGCGCGGATCCTGAGGAGCTGTGGGCAGGAGTTTTCAGGTGAGGCCGCGGCTTCGGCCTAGTCCTCGAGGACGGACGCCGCGGACTAGGCCGAAGCCATTTCTTCGCCTAAACTCGTGCCTGCAGCTCCTCAGGACCGGCGCGGTGTCCAAATAAAAAAAAAAAAAAAAAAACTCGATTTGAATTGAGTTCTTTTTAAGAAAATTGCAGATTTTTTTTTTTTTTTTTTTTTTATAGAAAATCTCCCAGCCCTACCCTGTTCACATCTGAGCATTCTGTTGCCTAAAGCAAAATGCCCTTCCCTCAAAAAAGTACATGAACTTCTTTGGCAGATTACAGGCGTTTTACTGCTTTTACATTGGTGACCTTTTAACCTTAAAAAATGCCTGTACAAAAACACTGCAAATCTGCAAAAGCGCCTGAAAAATGCCTGTAAAATAGAAACGCCTAGATGTGAACAAAGCCTTAGAAGCAGTTGGGCCTTTTTCAGCTGCTCCTGAACTCTCCTCTATGTTATCCTATCAGTACATGTACACAGGGTCGTTTATAGTTGTTTCTAGGCAGTTGAGTTTAGAAGTACTTTTCAGAAAGCAAATAAAAAAAAAAAAATGCATTCAGGACGGATGTTCAGAGGCATTAGAAACGCCAAACGCCTGTAACAGCTTGTAAACGCGGTAACTCGCGTTTAGCAGTGTTTCGTTTACAAGTGTTTTTAATTTTTTACAATTTAGAAAGAAAAAAAAAAAAAACCCTTATAATTGAAAACGTGGCTAAACGCAGCATATAAATGCAGCACAACGGACGTTTTTAAACGTGGGTTATTACCTGTCAAGTTAAATCGTTCAAGAGAGGTTGTAAAATGTCTCTTGTACATTAAGGGTCGGTTCACACATGGGCAACACGACTTTAGCGCGACTTTGTACCACGACTTCAGCGCGACTTTAGCGCGACTTCAGCGCGACTTCGGCAAATTACGAGGCGACTTGAAGTCGCCTCCATGACAGGCGACTTCGCCTGTGGCCAATCACCTCTCTGGGAGGGAGGGGGGGAGGGAGGGGTTTTCTCTGCAAAGTCGCTTGACTTTACAGAGAGATCCGACTTGGAGGCGACTTCCATTGAGTTGAATGGGTACAAGTCGCCTACAAGTCGGATAGAAGTAGTACAGGAACCTTTTCTGAAGTCGGAGCGACTTCAGTAGTGTCAATTAAAACGCTCCCATTGCCTACCATGATAATCTAAATGCAAAGCGACTTGGGGCGACTTGAGGGCGTACAAGTCGGATCCCAAGTTGCCCCAGTGTGAACCGACCCTAAGCCTAAGGAACCAGCACGCAAACATATGTTTACTATCCAAAGAATACTCAGGGAAAGGCTTAGAAAATGTTACTTTACTAGTTAAAATGAAACATAACCAAAAACAAACTAATCTGGGTGCATGTCAGACAGCAGAGTGGACAAAAGGCCTATCCGTGACCTCCATACCTTGTTGGGAGAATGCCCGACCTGTTCACAGGAGTAACTCACAATTATCTAGAAACAAAAAAGACAAGCCGCTGCTTCAGGTGAGTATTGTAATCCAAAAGTGGGGTTCCACCCAGAGGGGCCGTCAAAAAAAAAAAAAAAAATTAAAAAAGTCAGCAGCTACAAATACTGCAGCTGCTGACTTTTAATTGGACACTTACCTGTCCCAGGGTCCAGCGATGCGGGGGATCGAAGCCCCGCTCGTCCCCCCCCCCTCCGCTCGTCGGCGCCGGCATTTCAACTGTAGGCGCCGGGCTGTGGCTTCACAGCCTGGCACCCACTGCGCATGCGCGAGCGGCGCCGCGCGCCGTGATTGGCCGCTCAATCACCTGGGACCTGTAATGGGTCCCAGATGATTGACAGGAGGGAGGGAGCAGAGCGGAGCCCTTCCTGTGCCTGGGGGGGAAGTGATGTCACCAGCCCAGGCAAAGGAACAGGCAGACTACGAGGGACCCCCTAGCAACAGGCATTTAGAGGTAAGTGAAAAAAAAAATATCCAAATGTTTTTTTGTTTTGTGTTTTAGAATTTTTACAGGTATTTTTGTTTTTTGGGTGGAACCCCACTAAATGGCTGGATGGACTGGGTGCTAGCCCCCGGCTCACGTCCCTAAGCATAGGATCAAAGGAAAATAAATAGGCTGCACACCATCGCCAATCCAACAGATTTATTGAACATGTATTGAACTGCCACCAGGAAAAGGACACAGATGCGTTTCACACTGACATTGTGCTTCTTCAAAACCAGGTTTTGAAGAAGCACAATGTCAGTATGAAATGCGTCACCTCCATCCTCAACTGTGACCTTGTCCTGGTGGCAGTTCAATAAACCTGTTGGATTGGCGATGGTGTGCAGCCTATTTCTTTTTCTTTGAACTCAATTATATGTGCCATCCAGCAACCTACTGTGTTGAAAAAAACAGGACAGATGGCATTAAAAGGTTATCTCTGCCCCCCTTAATCATTCTAAAAACACACACAAAATTTTTTATAACACACACACAGTATCTCACAAAAGTGAGTACACCCCTCACATTTTTGTAAATATTTTATTCTATCTTTGTGACAACACTGAAGAAATGACACTTTGCTACAATGTAAAGTAGTGAGTGTACAGCTTGTATAACAGTGTACATTTGATGTCCCCTCAAAATAACTCAACACACAGCCATTAATATCTAAACCGCTGGCAACAAAGGTGAGTACACCCCCAAGTGAAAATGTCCAAATTGGGCCCAATTAGCCATTTTCCCTCCTCGTGTTTTGTGACTCGTTAGAGTTACAAGGTCTCAGGTGTGAATGGGGAGCAGGTGTGTTAAATTTGGTGTTATCGCTCTCACTCTCTCATACTGCTCACTGGAAGTTCAACATGGCACCTCATGGCAAAGAACTCTCTGAAGATTTGAAAAAAAAGGAATTGTTGCTCTACATAAAGATGGCCTAGGCTATAAGAAGATTGCCAAGACCCTGAAACTGAGTTGCAGCACAGTGGTCAAGACCATACAGCTGTTTAACAGGACAAGTTCCACTCAGAACAGGCCTCGCCATGGTTGACCAAAGAAGTTGAGTGCACGTGCTAAGCGTCATATCCAGAGGTTGTCTTTGGGAAATAAAGCAATGAGTGCTGCCAGCAATGCAGACGTCGAAGGGGTGGGGGGTGTCAGCCTGTCAGTGCACAGACCTTACACCACATCAAATTGGTCTGCATGGCTGTCGTCCCAGAAGGAAGCCTCTTCTAAAGATAATGCACAAGAAAGCCCGCAAACAAGATAAACTTATTTTGGTCCAGATGGTGTCAAGCGTGTGTGGCAGCAAACAGTTGAGGTGTACAAAGACAAATGTGTCCTTCCTACAGTCAAGCATGGTGGTGGGAGTGTCATGGTCTGGGGCTGCATGATTGCTGCCAGCACTGGGGAGCTACAGTTCATTGAGGGAACCATGAATGGCAACATATACTGTGACATACTGAAGCAGAGCATGATCCCCTCCCTTTGGGACTGGGCCGCAGGGTAGTATTCCAACATAACAACCCCAAACACACCTCCAAGATGACCACTGCCTTGCTAAAGTAGCAGCAGATAAAGGTGATGGACTGGCCAAGCATGTCTCCAGATCTAAACCCTATTGAGCATCTGTGGGGCATCCTCAAATGGAAGGAGGAGCACAAGGTCTCTAACATGCACCAGCTCCGTGATGTCGTCATGCAGAAGTGGAGAGGGACTCCACTGGCAACCTGTGAAGCTCTGGTGAACTCCATGCCCAAGAGGGTTAAGGAAGTGCTGCAAAATAATGGTGGCCACACAAAATATTGACACTCAGGGCCCAAATTGTACATTTTCACTTAAGGGTGTACTCACTTTTTGCCAGCGCTTTAGACACTAATGGCTGTGTGTCGAGTTATTTTGAGGGGACAGCAAATTTGTGAGCCAAACAAAAGGGATTGTGGGATGAGTAGTTCCTCAGACTGACAATTGCTTTGCATGATTATGCGCTTGGACTGTATATCCCAGGGATCTTTGCTGCAACCAGGGAGATTGCTGGGAGTAGCTATAAAAGAAGCAAAAGCCTGCATGGAGTGCTCTTGCCCCCTTTTGTGACAACATCCCTTTAATTGGTTCTAGTAAATATTATCAGAACATAAACACACAGAGTTGTCTGATATATTATTTTACAGTGGTACAGGGATGTCGAAACCCAGAATGTCAGGTGGGTTGGAATGTTCACCAGGTCATGGCAGTGCAGATGAGCAGGTAATTCCAAGCCGTCCCTAAGGCCTCATTCACACGAGGTGGACTCCGTTTCCACCGAGTCCGCCTCGGTCCGCCGGCTCAGCGGGAGATCAGTCCGTTGATCTCCGCTGAGCCGGCGGATGACCGGTCCCTCTGTGCTCACTGAGCGGGGAGGGGCTTGTCAGGCGCCGCTGCTGCCTATGGAGGGATCGGATGAAAACGGACAGCATGTCCGTTTTCGTCAGATCTCACCCGATCCGATAGCGACGGATCTGGACGTAGGGCCATCCGTCTGCTTTTAGCGAACATGTCTCCGCTGACATTTGTCGCTCCATAGGCTAACCTGGAGTGCCCATTTAGGTCCGCCGTCAAAACTGACAGGCGGACCTGAACGGTCTGATCGTGTGAAAGGGGCCTTAGGGGGTCGTGCTACATTTATATTTATTTTTTAAACTGCCTACCGCCATCATGTGATCATCTATGGAGCCTCTTCTACTAGTGAAACCTATCATGTCAATTCGGGCCCGCCATTGACTGTGATGCCCCTGCTAAAGAACAGCCAATGAAAAATGTCCACATCACCTCCATGTCACTCCCACTCTGCAGTCCAGAAGAAGGAAGACTCAGAACCTTATGTGTCATGAAATCACAGAATCAGGTAAGAAAAAAGGGCCTTTTAGGTAGATTATAAAAAGAGTATGCCAAAACCTTTTTTTTACGTTTTGGATAAAGTAGGTGGAAGAGTTAAAACACTTATCATATTATCATAACAGCTATAAAGTGCAGGGCTCTATATACCAAAAAATTTTTTTTAAAAATGCTAGTATAATTACACACACACTAATACCTTAGTATGTGATATGTAATGTATAAACAACCCTAACAAAAATACCAATTCTGAAGATTATATACAGGCATAAAAACACTGCATTAATGTGACTGTGAAACTCTAATGAGCCCCAAAACATGCTACATAATTGGTGTAATAGAAATTTTTATCAATTTTGGCTGGACAAATATAACCATGTATAATATATCCAAACCTTGAGTTCTTCTTTAACACTTAGTGGTCTTTCACCCATGTGTGGGAGTTTGATAAAAATAGGTGGCTGAACTGGATTTTTACCTCCCCTGGTCACCCTTCTAAATTCAAACATTAAAGATGGACAGGACTACTTGTCTATTGAGGTCAAACTCCTGGCTCGTAGTTGTGGTGCGGGTTTCAATACAATATCACCCTTGGGATTAAAAAAAAAAAAAAGGAAGAAGATAGACCTTTAGGAGATGGCATGATCGCTTACTAAATGCCAGCCTGCCGCTGCTAAACTGCCTTCTGAAAAGTAATCCACCAAAGATGGCTTTTTAGAGGGTTATAGGCACTACTGCCAATGTGAAAGAGCTCTTACAGTGTTACAGTATGGGGGCAGCTCCAATGCAAAGGAGGATTTTGCCCCCCCCCCCCCCCCCCCCGAGTTTCATAGTAGAAACATAGGAGCATTTGATCTTTATATACTAAGCCCAGGACGCTCCTATTGGTGATGCAGGACTGAAAATACCTTTCCACATACACATGTAAAAACAAGCAGGAACCAAGTGACTCTCTGTTTATCTTAAATTAAATTCACAGCAGCTTTATAGGATACTTCAAAAGGACATCAGGGTTACATAAAATCAGCAGACCACGGCTTCTCATTTTATGTATCCTTGATGTACCTCTGAAGAACCTAATAAAGCCAGCGTGATTTTAATCTGAGATAAACAGTTAATTACTCCCTTTGGTCCTAGTTATAGCCACAGATGAAATAAAGGAAGTTTTGGAATGTGTTTCTAATTGTACATGGATATAACTCTAAATAAAAGTGGTTGTAAAAGCTAAAGGTTTTGATATCTTACAGCGGTTCTAAAGTCTCTGCATGAAGGTGAAAAACCTGTGTGTTGTTCCCCCTTAGCCCCTACTTGTACTTACCTGAGCCAGATGTCGAGCCAATGCACGAGAGCGGCTTGCTATGGGGGCACTCAGCAGGGGGGGGGGGGAGCCAGAACAATATATATATATATATATATACACATACATACATACACATATATATATATATATATATATATATATATATATATATATATATATATATATATATATATATATATATATATATATGTATATATGAGAAGCCCAATTTTATTCCGAAGAAAACAATTATTACAAATATGTGTACAGTTTTACTAAAACATGCCAAAGCTGCAGAACAGGTTTACGGCATTGAAGGGGTTGTAAAGTCAGAAGGTTTTTTATCTTGATGCGTATGCATTAGGATAAAAACCTTCTTTGTACAGAAGCCCCCCCCCCTCACACTTTCCTGAGCTCCAGCTCGATCTAGCAATGTTGCACGAGAGTCTTGGCTGTCCAGGAATCTCCCTCCTCATTGGCTGAGACAATCAAAGTCAGTGAGCCAATGAGACGAGACGAGAGAGGGGGCAGGGTCAAGCTATGGCTTCACGCCTAAATGGACACAGAGCAGCGGCTCAGCTTGAGTGCCCCCATAGCAAGCCGTTTACTGTGGGGGCAGGAGGGAGGGGACAGGGGAGTCGGCGAGGGACTCGAGAAGAAGAGGATTGGGGCTGCTCTGTGCAAAACCACTACACAGAGCAGGTAAGTATAACAGGTTTGTTATTTTTAAACAAAAATAAAAAAGAGACTTTAATATCATGTTAAGATTTGTTTTACCTTCGTCCTCAAGGGGATACTGAAAGATCAGAAAAGCAGATCTTTTTTTTACTGGCCTAAGGCTGGCCATACATTATACAATTTTCCTTTAGATTTACCAAAACCATATAATAAGAGGTCAAACGTAAACACTTTCAACGTTTATGTAATTGGGCAGGACCTTGCACTACATGGTTGAAGGTAAATCTAAAGAAAATTGAATAAGAAAATTTTATAATGTAAGGCGCGTTACATGCGAAGGTGTGCATTCTACGGCACCCAGCTCGGTAACAAGACTGTCAATGCTGCCAGAATAGGTAAAGTGGAACTGCCCCCAATCATACTAGCCAATGTGCTGGTGCCAAACCAATGAATGACTTGCTGAGGGCTCTTGGAATTTGTAGTTTGGCAAAGCATGCCTACGTCAGATGGAAGATATTATGGGATTGGGAATAACTGTCTTTATAGGCATGTATAAAAGTAAATTTCAAATTTTAATAGTTCACATAAAAAACACAGCATATACAGACAATAATGTAATAAAAATATAACTCAAAGTGGTTCCCCTGAAGGATATAATAGGATATACTTCAGGTGAGGCAATACTGGATGTACTGGAAATATGCCCACACTGATTTATATTCCTCTCAGATTGATTTCCACAGGTCCTCTTGGATTATTAAAAATTCTGTTCTACATGTTTCACGACCTGTGCCGTCGCTTCTTCAGGAGCTTGAATATTTTTGCGCCAAAAGTACCAAGCCACAAGAGAACCCCCCCAATTGACCGAAGACCCTAATGTATGAAGAGCGGCTGTGAATTAGCACATGTGTCAGGATGTGGGGACATACAAGGTGGGGGGGCGGTGCACATTACATCATTTTCAATTATTTCTTTTTACACTGTCCTTTACATATTTTTTTTACTTTTTATTACTTTTATTGCTGTCACAAGGAAGGTAAAGATCCCTTGTGGTGGCAATAGGCATGTGACAGGTACTCTTTATGCCCTTAAAAGCATTTGATCTTTTGATTTGCCTTTGACGAATGCTTTTGATTTTTAAAAAAGGTGCCATTTACAGCCAGGTAAACCGGAAGTGATGTAAGGTCATTGCTTACAGGTTACGATATCACAGAGCCCAACAAAGCCGTTCCAGTCTGTGTTCTGCTCTGTGACCAGCCAGCGGAAGCACCGGCTTGTCGATCGGGACACCCGGTAAAGCAGCAGAAGTCTCCCCCCCGCTACTCATAAAAGCAATCCAGCAACTACTTAGGCAACCATTGGCTCTAAAGAAACAGGACCAAGTTGATACTTGCAGCTGCAGGCATCATGCCTGAATAATCAATTGAAGTCCAGTGGCTTACAAGGTAATAATTTTTGGATTTTTATTTGTAGATCCTGAGTGAGGTTTGAACACGATGATTGGTGGGGTAATGGTCAAAAAAGCAGCAGGAGAGGTAGAGAAAGCACCATCCAAAAATATAACAGACAAAGGGAAATGCTTTAGATAAGAAGTAGTTCTGGACAGCCGCACTCCGAAAAAATTGCCTTTTTTTCTAAAAACAAAATCAAAAGTACATGCCACAGCATGCCACAGCACATGCCACAGCAGAACAGAAGAGCTGACGCGTTTCACACTACAAACAGTGCTTAATCATAGCTTAGGGAAGTGCTTGTCTGCAAGTTTTTTAGGTACAGTTTCCTACATGATTAATGTCTAGCATCAATGAAGATGGATGGCTGCTTACTGCACAAATGCTAAGTATGGGATACTCATTAGAAAAGGTAATGAAAATTTTCCTGAAATTTTCCACTTTGAAGTGTATGTAAAGCTAAAACTATTTTTTTTGAGTTTGACCTCTCAACTCGATTCTTTTAAATCTTGAATCGAGTTGAGAGGTCAAATCGATTCAAAATTTAAGCAAATCCATTTTTTTAGATTTTTTTTTTTTTTTCACCGCGCCGGTCCCGAGGTGCTGCGGGCATGAGTTTTTAGGCGAGGCCGCGGCTTCGGCCGGACGCCGCGGACTAGGCCGAAGCCGCGGCCTCGCCTAAAAACTCATGCCCGCAGTGCCTCCGGACCGGCGCGGACACTGTGCCGGGCCTGAAGAGCTGCGGGCAAGGAGTTTTTGGGTGAGGCCGCGGCTTCGGCCTAGTCCGCAAGGCCGGACGCCGCGGACTGGGCCGAAGCCGCGGCCTCGCCTAAAAGCTCATGCCCGCAGCGCCTCGGGACCAGCGCGGTTTCCAAAAAAAAAAAAAAAAAACTCGATTCGAATCGTGAATCGAGTTTTTTTTAAGAGAAGCGAAGATTTTTTTTTTAAGAAAATCTCCCAGCCCTACTTTCAGAATGGTTATGACCACTGTGTGTTTTTTACGCTGTGTCCAATCAAGGAGATTGCCGTTCACTTCCGAACCCAGAAAAAAAACAGTGAGAAGCAAAAAGAGATCTCTCCAAAATGAGAGGTTATCCCATCTTAGACAGTGGTCACCAGAACAGGTCTCCTCAAATAGAGATTTCATCTCATTTCCAGTTCATCTGACAACTTAAAAAGTTTGAATTACCCATTAATTTAATGTCTTGTAGACAATAGTCATCAGGATCAACAGTCAAGGTGAGGGCCAATTCACACCTTACCAGGGCTGGACTGGGACAAAAATGTGGCCCTGAACTTCATCCAGACCGGCCCAGGGCACAACACATCAGGGCACGGTACATCAGGCCACATCAGGGTACAGAGCCCAGCACATCAGGGCACAAGGCACAAGGCACATCAGGGCACAACACATCAGGCCACATCAGGGCACAGAGCCCAGCACATCAGGGCACAGCACATCAGGGTACAGCACACCAGGCCACATCAGGGTACAGGGCCCAGCACATCAGCGTACAGGGCCCAGCACATCAGCGTACAGGGCCCAGCACATCAGCGTACAGGGCCCAGCACATCAGCGTACAGGGCCCAGCACATCAGCGTACAGGGCCCAGCACATCAGCGTACAGGGCCCAGCACATCAGCGTACAGGGCCCAGCACATCAGCGTACAGGGCCCAGCACATCAGCGTACAGGGCCCAGCACATCAGCGTACAGGGCCCAGCACATCAGCGTACAGGGCCCAGCACATCAGCGTACAGGGCCCAGCACATCAGCGTACAGGGCCCAGCACATCAGCGTACAGGGCCCAGCACATCAGCGTACAGGGCCCAGCACATCAGCGTACAGAGCCCAGCACATCAGCGTACAGAGCCCAGCACATCAGCGTACAGAGCCCAGCACATCAGCGTACAGAGCCCAGCACATCAGCGTACAGAGCCCAGCACATCAGCGTACAGAGCCCAGCACATCAGCGTACAGAGCCCAGCACATCAGCGTACAGAGCCCAGCACATCAGCGTACAGAGCCCAGCACATCAGCGTACAGAGCCCAGCACATCAGCGTACAGAGCCCAGCACTTCAGCGTACAGAGCCCAGCACTTCAGCGTACAGAGCCCAGCACATCAGCGTACAGAGCCCAGCACATCAGCGTACAGAGCCCAGCACATCAGCGTACAGAGCCCAGCACATCAGCGTACAGAGCCCAGCACATCAGCGTACAGAGCCCAGCACATCAGCGTACAGAGCCCAGCACATCAGCGTACAGAGCCCAGCACATCAGCGTACAGAGCCCAGCACATCAGCGTACAGAGCCCAGCACATCAGCGTACAGAGCCCAGCACATCAGCGTACAGAGCCCAGCACATCAGCGTACAGAGCCCAGCACATCAGCGTACAGAGCCCAGCACATCAGCGTACAGAGCCCAGCACATCAGCGTACAGAGCCCAGCACATCAGCGTACAGAGCCCAGCACATCAGCGTACAGAGCCCAGCACATCAGCGTACAGAGCCCAGCACATCAGCGTACAGAGCCCAGCACATCAGCGTACAGAGCCCAGCACATCAGCGTACAGAGCCCAGCACATCAGCGTACAGAGCCCAGCACATCAGCGTACAGAGCCCAGCACATCAGCGTACAGAGCCCAGCACATCAGCGTACAGAGCCCAGCACATCAGCGTACAGAGCCCAGCACATCAGCGTACAGAGCCCAGCACATCAGCGTACAGAGCCCAGCACATCAGCGTACAGAGCCCAGCACATCAGCGTACAGAGCCCAGCACATCAGCGTACAGAGCCCAGCACATCAGCGTACAGAGCCCAGCACATCAGCGTACAGAGCCCAGCACATCAGCGTACAGAGCCCAGCACATCAGCGTACAGAGCCCAGCACATCAGCGTACAGAGCCCAGCACATCAGCGTACAGAGCCCAGCACATCAGCGTACAGAGCCCAGCACATCAGCGTACAGAGCCCAGCACATCAGCGTACAGAGCCCAGCACATCAGCGTACAGAGCCCAGCACATCAGCGTACAGAGCCCAGCACATCAGCGTACAGAGCCCAGCACATCAGCGTACAGAGCCCAGCACATCAGCGTACAGAGCCCAGCACATCAGCGTACAGAGCCCAGCACATCAGCGTACAGAGCCCAGCACATCAGCGTACAGAGCCCAGCACATCAGCGTACAGAGCCCAGCACATCAGCGTACAGAGCCCAGCACATCAGCGTACAGAGCCCAGCACATCAGCGTACAGAGCCCAGCACATCAGCGTACAGAGCCCAGCACATCAGGGTACAGAGCCCAGCACATCAGGGTACAGAGCCCAGCACATCAGGGTACAGAGCCCAGCACATCAGGGTACAGAGCCCAGCACATCAGGGTACAGAGCCCAGCACATCAGGGTACAGAGCCCAGCACATCAGGGTACAGAGCCCAGCACATCAGGGTACAGAGCCCAGCACATCAGGGTACAGAGCCCAGCACATCAGGGTACAGAGCCCAGCACATCAGGGTACAGAGCCCAGCACATCAGGGTACAGAGCCCAGCACATCAGGGTACAGAGCCCAGCACATCAGGGTACAGAGCCCAGCACATCAGGGTACAGAGCCCAGCACATCAGGGTACAGAGCCCAGCACATCAGGGTACAGAGCCCAGCACATCAGGGTACAGAGCCCAGCACATCAGGGTACAGAGCCCAGCACATCAGGGTACAGAGCCCAGCACATCAGGGTACAGAGCCCAGCACATCAGGGTACAGAGCCCAGCACATCAGGGTACAGAGCCCAGCACAACAGGGTAGGTACAGAGCCCAGCACAACAGGGTAGGTACAGAGCCCAGCACAACAGGGTAGGTACAGAGCCCAGCACATCAGCTAATAGGGCACAACACATCAGGGCATGTCAGGGCACAGCACATCAGGGTATAACACATCAGGGCACAGAACATCAGGGCACACGACATTGAGGCACAGCACACCGGGGCACATCAGGGCACAGGACATCTGGGCAAAGCACATTGGGGCACAAGGCACATCAGGGCATAGGACATTGGGGCACAGCACATCAGGGCACGGGGCACATCAGGGCACATCAGGGCACGGGGCACATCAGGGCACGTAGCACATCAGGGCACATCAGGGAACGGGCACATCAGGCCACGGGGCACATCAGGGCACGTTATGGCACATCAGGGCACGGGGCACATCAGGGCATGGGGCACATCAGGCCACGTGGCACATTAGGGCATGGGGCACATCAGGGCACATAGCACATTAGGGCACATCAGGCTACATGGCACATTAGGGCACGTGGCACATCAGGGCACGGGGGACATCAGGGCACGGGGGACATCAGGGCACATAGCACATTAGGGCACGTGGAACATGAGGGCACATGATGGGGCACATAGCACATCGGGGCACATGGCACATCAGGGCACATGATGGGGCACATCATCAGGGCACATTGTGGGATCTTACTAGCCAGCATGCAGAGTAGCGCAGGGAGCTTCTGTAGTAATAAGTTCTCTCTCTCGTGTCATCACGCTGTTCCCCGGCGGCCCCTCCTCTCTTCTTGTCTATACCAGATGATCTTACAAGCCAATTGGTATAGACGAGAAGAGAGGAGAGGCCAGCGGGGAACAGCGTGATGACACGAGAGAGAGAACTTATTACTACAGAAGCTCCCTGCGCTACTCTGCATGCTGGCTAATCTCGATCTACCCGTCAGGCGCCAGCTGTCGGCGGTTGATGGGTAGATCGCCGCGCACCGCAGATGCGGCTGGAAGTGAAACTGGCCCAGACTGAGCAATCGGCCCACCGGGAATCTCCTGGTAGTCCTGATGGCCAGTCCATCCCTGCACCTTACCATCCTCATTTATTGTGTTAAGACAGCCCATTTAAAATGAATGGACTGACGATGTAACAAAATGTCTTAAAAGACAAAAATGCAGGCATAGAGGGGAAATCTTCTAATTGGGACACTAGTTCTGGTTACCCAGCGATTCCCTCACTTCCTGTTGTGGCTTTAGGACAGGAAGTGAAGAGAAATCTCCCCAATGGGATACAGGTGGCCTATAGTTCTACCTAAACCACTTTCAGCCCTCAGGGCATACCGCTACGTCCTTGGGTGGAAGCAGGACTATGGCTGCAGCTATGATCCTGGTATCGATTTTGACATGTAAAAGCGGCTCTACAGTCACCCAAACACTTATACAAGGCTGGGAAGAGGCCCCACCATACTTTCCTGTTCCACTAAGCCTGGGACTGCTGCAAGCGACAAGTTGGCTATGCAAAGAGGAGAACATGGAAGGGCGAGGATTTTGTCGTTTGCAGTTTTGGTTCTTTGTGGCCTTTACCAGCCAGGCAAGAATTTGATCAAACCGATCTGTGTTTGATCGTATGCTTTGAAAGGCAGGAGGGATTCAGGGGTCGATCTCAATAAAGAGTACCTGTCACTGCCCTAGCTATCACAAGGGATGATGTTCATCCCTTGTGATAGCAATTACTTTAAATTTAAAAAAAAAAAAAAAAAAAGTAAAAACAAAGGTAAATTAAAAAAAAAAAAATTAAAAGCAGCAGCACCACCACCACCCCAGTGATCAAATAGAAATCATGCATTGCATGTAGGTCCCGCACGCATACATAAATTGTGATCACATCACACATGTGATGTATCGTCATGAATGTCAGCGCAAGAGAAATAATTCTAGCCCCAGAGCCCATGTTTATCTCCAAATGGAAAGCCTGTAAAGGGTTTTAAACATCACCTATGGAGTGTTTAGATGCTGTAGTTGGTTGTCATTTCACAAGTGTGCAATTTTAAAGTGATACTAAAGTTTTGTTTTTTGATCGCCCCTGATGTTAACCCCTTCCCTGCCAGTGTCATTAGTACAACAGTGCATATTTTTAGCACTTATTACTGTAATAATGTCGCTGGTTCCCAAAAAAAAGTGTCAAAAATGTCCGTTAGGTGTCCGATCTGTTTGCCGGAATCCCGCTAAAAACCACTGATCGCCGCCATTACTAGTAAAAAATAAATAAATAATAAACATGCCATAAATCTATCCCCTATTTTGTAGATGCGGTATCTTTTTTGCGCAAACCAATTAATATACGCTTATTAGGATTTTGTTTACCAAAAATATGTAGCAGAATACAAATTGGCCTAAACTGATGAATACATTTTATTTTTTACTTTTTTTGTAAATGTTTTATAGCAGAAAGTAAAAAGTTTTGTTTTTTTTTTTCAAAATTGGCGGGTTTTTTTGTTAATAGCGTAAAAAATAAAAACCTGCGGAGGGGATCAAATACGACTAAAAGAAAGCTCTATTTGTGGGGAAAAAAAATTATCAAAATTTAATTTAGGTACAACGTCGCATGACTGCGCAATTGTCATTCAAAGTGTGACAGTGCTGAAATCTGAAAATTGGCCTGGGCAGGAAGGGGGTGAAAATGCCCTGTATTGAAGTGGTTAATGTTGATAGAATTATTTGTATAGCTATATATATATATATATATATATATATGACACTGACACCGTATGTTCTTCTATGTTCTAATAAGAGGTTTTGTAAAGGGAGCACTGCACTGTTTTGAGCCATAGAAAACATTTCTAGAATTAGAGAAATGAGGACATTGTAGGAGGACAGAGGGGTGATGGGATTTGTCTCCAGAAGAGGGCAACCATTGTGGGATTACACACAGAGGGATTTATGACCACTAGCTTCACCCTCCATCCCCTCTCATATCAGAGCTCTGTGAGAATTGTACACTGTCTATACATCAACCTCCTTCTCCTCTCCTCACTGACAGAACACACCATCCATCCTCAGTCACTCCTCCAGTAGGAGAGGCGTGAGGTGACCACGTGACCTGCACTGGGCGCCTCTAAATGACGTCAGCGTACGTACCGTGTCTTCCTCCTCCATGGCCGTCACGAGTTACACTTCAGCCTCTCCCATCACCGTCCGCAGAGACGAGAACGTTTCCCAAATCACCGAAACAAAACTTGCTCGGTGAGACGTTAGTAGGAGGCGCGTTAGTAACACGCCACTTCCGGCATGTAGTCGCCGACATGTGACGCGCACCACGACGTCACGTGACCAGCCTAGACGGGTTTAGCCAATGGTGTTCAGTTTGGGGATGTTGCTGGGCCTGCTTTTCTGTCATGTTAGGCAGACTGTAGTAAAGTTATGAGGAGGTGCAGATTGTTGGTAGACACCTGGGGGGTCATTGGCTGCCTGTTTATCGGCATTGGTGACATTATTTTGAAGCAGAACATTTTTTTCACCTTTCCATCTATTAAATCTTCTGCCCTTGTTGTTTTAACTTTGGATAGTAAAACATTTTTTTTTATGCCAGTAAATACCTTATACAGCCCACTTCCTGTTTCTTGTCTGGTCATTAGCCTAAGCGTATGACATCATGTACAGCTCTCTCTCTCTTTCATGCCGCGTACACACGATCGGAAATTCCGCCAGCAAAAGTCCAATTCCGACCGTGTGTATGCTCCGTCTGACTTTTGCTGGCGGAATTTCCACCAGCAAAAGATCGAGAGCAGGTTCTCTATTTTTCCGATTGTCGGAAATTCTGATCGTCTGTAGCAATTCCAACGCGCAAAATTTCTACGCATGCTCGGAAACAGTTTGACGCACTCTCGGAAGCATTGAACTTCATTTTCTCGGCTCGTCGTAGTGTTGTACGTCACCGCGTTCTTGACGGTCGAAAGTTCAGAGAACTTTTGTGTGACTGTGTTTATGAAGGCAAGCTTGAGCGAAATCCCGTCAGGAAAACCATCCAAGGTTTTTCTGATGGAAATTCCGATCGTGTGTACGCGGCATCACTCTTGTGGAAGTTTGCCAGGAAGAGAGGGGGGGGTGAATCATAAGAGGGTCAATGAGAGCTGCAGAGCTGGAGGTGTGCCTTTGTGTAAATCTAGGAAGTGAACAGGCAGCAGCTTCAGTTGCCCACAATTAAAATGATTGCAGCCAAACTCAGTTTCTGCAGCATATTTGGCAAAGATAGACTCACAGTATATATAAAATGATATGCAAAGTGGTTGGAGGAAAGCTTCGGAATGGCAAAGATGGGTTTTTTTTTACAAATTAGGTGAGCAGACTGCATTTCCTCTTTAACCTCCCTGACGGTATTCCCGAGTGTGGCTCGGGGTTTAATTTCAGTATCATTAGCGGTAACCCCGAGCCAAACTCGGGATTCTGGTGCAGGTAACTTACCTTGTCCCCAGGATCCTGTGATGTCCCCCCGCTGTGTCTGTGGGCTCCGTCCTCCGCCTGATGCCTCTCTGTGCCGGGCTCTGTTCCCTGCAAGCGCCGCGATGCACGGGGGCGGAGCCCGGCAGCAAATTAAAAAAATAGAAAATTCATAACACATACAGTACACTGTAATCTTACAGATTACATTACAGTATGAAATTATTTCACATCCCTTTTGTCCCTAGTGGTTTGTCCAATGCCCTGCATGCAGTTTTATATTATATATACTGTTGTTTCTGCCCGGAAACTGGAGATTGTCCATAGCAACCAAAAAGTGGCCCTTTACGTCAAAAGTGGTTTTAGACCAGCTAGAAAACAGCGATAGTAAATTAGAACACTTGCAGAATTGAGTGATAGTGAATCGTGGGGAAATACATTTTAATATTACCCCCATCAAATCATTCTCTGCAGCTATTACCTTTTGTACCACCATCCCCTCCCTTAGAATGTAAGCTCTACGAGCAGGGCCCTCCTGTCCCTTCTGTATTGAACTCTACTGTAATTGTGTTGTCCCCCCTATACATTGTAAAGCGATGTGTATACTGTTGGCGCTATATAAATCGTGTATAATAATATTATTATTATATATATTTTTTTTAATCTTTATAGTTATTTATTATATTATAATTTATGATTTTGTGTTTCAAACTTTATCATACCCGGGATATTTACTAGACTCTTGGTGGACAGATATAAGTGTGTTATTGCTAAGAATTACAGGCCTACAATATAAAACGCCAAATCTCTATACAAAACAATTGCACTGCTTTGAGACACAAAAATCTGACATAGTCATACCGCCAGGGAGGTTAAAGCAGTGGTTCTCAATCTCAGTCCTCAAGTACCCCCAACGGGCCATGTTTTGGGAACTGCCCTTATATAAAAAAGCTCTTAATCAATACCATGTCATTGATATTGCTTTAAAACAACTGTGCAAAATAAAAGGAAAACTTGAAAACACGGCCTGTTGGGGGTACTTGAGAACCACTGTTTTAAAGGAGTTCACCATTATATTAAAAAAAAAAAAAAAATTAATTTTTTTGCAAGTAAAACATATGCATTGTTGTCTTCTTTAACTGGAAGGGGGAGAGAGGGGAGTTCCTGTATTTCTGGATTGGGGTCCCCACTTATCACCCCCCTGCAGTCCTCCTAGCTTGGGCTCTTTAATTGGAGGTGGGAGGGAGGGGAGTGCCTGTATTCCTTGATGGGGGTTTTCTCTTATAACCCCTCTGCAGTCCTCCCAGATGTGGGTCGTTTTTATCTGGAGGGGGAGGGGAATTCCTGTATTCCTGGGTGGGGGTTCCCTTCTGATCACCCCCTGCAGTCCTTTTATTCAGGGGCCTCCTTTAACTGGAGGGGGGTTCCTGTATTCCTGAATGGGTCCCTTCTAATCATCCACATGCACTGCTCCTGTTAAGGGATCTCCTTCTAGAGTAGGGTCAGTTGTACTGGGAGACAGACTGACCTTGTTTGATTTAACTATGCCCCTTAAGCTCCTCCCATCATTAACACAATTTGGCCACACCCACCGCATTACTACTCTTCTTGGGGCACCCAAAGGCGTCACAGGTCTTTTACAATCCTATTGTGCAGGGGTAGGCAACCTTGGAGAGATGGAGATCTACTTGAACAATACTAATGTGTCAAAGATCACCCCCCCCCCCCCCAAAAAAAAGACCGTAAGACCAACCTTTTTTTTTTTTTTGATGAAATACTTTTACTCAGTACAAAAATAAAATAAGTATTACAAGAGAGTCCAGGGTTTAGGAGTGCGCTATGCAGAGAATGCCGGGTTCACCAGTGCATTACGCTCAGAATGCAGGGTTAAGGAGTGTTTTATGCTCAGAATGCAGAGATCAGGGTTCAGGAGTGAGTTGCGCTCAGAATGCCGGGATCAGGAGTGTATTAGGCTCAGAATGCAGGGTTCAGTCGGGGGGGGGGTGATGTGAAGGGTGGTAGAGGACACTGCAATGGGGATGACCCTGCCCATATCAGTATCCTCTGCCTCCTTCACAACCCCTCCTCCTCACACACACACAGTGGTGTCTTCTGCCCCATCACCCCCCCAGTAGCAGTAACTTCTGGCCCCCCTTCCCTCCCATTGGAGACCGGGAGGCAGCACAGTTCTGGACAGAGGGTGGGAGCTGGCAGAGTGTCAGGGAAATGGCCATAGGACTGGCAATGTCGCCAATACTCATTATGGCTTCACCAGACAAACCTCCAGGCACATTGGCGTACGCAGATGCGCAACGGCGCTAACGGGCATACGCAGACGTGCGACATCGCTAATGCGCGTGCGCAGATGCACGTCATCACTAACAGGCTACGCAGACGTGCAACGTCGCTAACGGGAACGTGCAGGTGTAGGTTGTGATAGATGCTGACGCCCACTGCCTAGATCTCTGAGTTGCTGGATTATCGTCAGCTCCCCTGTGTTCCTGCATTCTAATCTTGAACGACCCGGCTTCCTCTACCCACTTATCCTGATCTCCTGGCTTGACCCCTGGCTTATATTCTGACCTACTTCTGCCTGCTCCACTGCTTGATCCCGGCTTGGCTCACTGACTCTGCTTCTGCCTGTCTTACCGTGAATGACCTCAGCTTGTTCCAGTGACCCTACCAGAATCCTGAATCTGCTTTAGGACTGATCTTACTGTGTATGACCCCTGGCCTGGCTTCTGATTCTCCTACCGGATTTCCCAGCTACCCGCTATGTCTGGCTCCTTTCTAGCACACCTGCCACACAGTGCATCCAGCTTGCTTCAGCTGCTCCACGGTGATCAAGTCATCAGGCCACAGCCACCGGCAAACCCTGCTTCTTTGGGCACTGCTTTCCCTGTTCCACCTTCAGGGTTGCGCTGCACTCAGCCGCAAGGGGAGCCCTCTCAGCACCTTGGCCTACAACTAGACTTCTGACAGAGAGTCAATTTTAATATTAGCAAGCTGATGATTGGATGCTTAGGACCACCCTGTGTTCTAGCAACCAATCACCAGTGGTTTAACTTAAAGAGCTAATTTGGACAGCTCCTCCCCCCGCCCTTAGTCCTGAACTGTGCACTTATCACAGTGGCGGAGGAGGCAGGAGAGAGAGACAGGGACATAGAAGATGAAGAGGAGGCTGGAGGCAGGAGGGAGAGAGAGCCTGGGACTGGGACATAGAAAATGCGGCAGAGCCGTGGAGGAGGATGGAGGCTGGGAGGAAGTCAAGGACTGGCACCTAGAAGGCGGGGGTCAGTGGCACAGAAACCTGTTTGTAGTCTACCTGTCACCTGCAGGCGATCGACGGGTTGCCGACCCTCGCTATAGTGTATACTGCAAAAAAAAAAAATTGCTGTGTGCCGCTAAAGTGTTTGGGTTTGATATGATGACAAGGTGGCAACCCTAATTAAAAACTACAAGCCGACAGTCGCAAAGGCTGTTGGGACCTTGTAGTTTTCCCATTCACAGGGCACTAGATAAGAAGACCATAGACAAGCTAAGACCAAAACAATGCAAATAAATTACCCCCTTAATGGCACCTCCTGGTGGCCCTTTAAATGGGCTTTAATGCAGCACAGCTTCTTTATCATGTGGTGGCTGTGATTGGTTCTCACAGCAATCACATGATCAGGAGCCCATTCTGCTGGCTCCTATTCGCAAATCTTGACCAAGAGCTGTCAGTGGCAGATCGGTCAGTGTGCTGGGAGTACACAGTGAGCACGCTGTCAGCATACTGTACATCCTCATGCTGCTGTAGACACATATGTGTAGTGGCTGAATGTTAAAGCCCACCTTTCTTGCCGCAGCACATGGCTTTTTTTCAGCCGGAACGCGGCGGAACGGCGTTCCGCCACCTCTGGCACCGGTCCCGTGCTTGCCGCTCGCTGCTGTCACTAACACCGGAGCTCCATTCCTGTGTCTCCAAGTGACAGCGCAGCTCTCCCACACAGAATCCTCCCTGTCCTGCATATCTCCATAACAGCGGAGGAGGGGGCGGGCGCCCGTGGCATAGGTGAGGGGGTGGTACCTCAATCCAGTAGCTGCCGATGTTCCGTCAGAACACCGGTGACCCGTCACCTAGTGTTGCTGAGTGCGGTCTGCAAACTATGGGCTTCGGCAGGCAGGTGCAGGAGAGGCAGAGTGATCTGACATCGCTCTCCTCCTGCTCACGTTCTGCCCACCAATGGGCAGTAGGCGGCAACAGGCTGAATGCTGCAGGCGGTCTCTTCTCCCCTCCAGCGTGCACAGGTACATTCCTTGATACTGGTGTCTGGAATAATGAGTAGAAATAAATAACAGGCTTTCCACAGCAGAAGAGCGAGGGAGCAAGATAGATCCCTGTGTACAGTAAGACTTTGCAGTGTGACCTCGTGTATGTGGCTTAGCAGTTTCTTCTAGAACTAACTTGTAAAACTTTATTTTACAGGAAGCTAGGAGGTAATAGTTTCTACAGAGGGAGTGGACTGGGGGATTCAAACGGAGTGATTATCTGCCTCATGCAAGGCAATGTTTTACTGAAACAGGGATGTACAGGTGTTCCATACATCCCTGTGCCAGAAGTCCCATTGTTATCTATTGGGACAAAGGGGCTGTACCGACACAGCTGCTGTTCTCAATGTGACATTGGTGCGAGGTGTACAGCCCCCAAATCACTCAGGGGGAGTTCAGGGACAAGCACCCACATGCATGTCAGTTGAACTCACACGATTTCATTCCCGCGTGTCAGTCCAGATTTCGGAGACGATTTCAGAGACCTCTGTGCGGGTTGCTGCACAGATGTCTATGGAAATCGCACACCAAAGTCGCCAAAAGTAGTACAGAAACTACTTTTGGGAATCGGCGTGGCCTTGCACCAATTTGGATGGTGCCATTGCTGGCAATTGCTGCTGATTTGACATGTCAAATCACATGCCAAATCGCTCCAATGTGAACCTAGGCTAAAGGTGTGGGGGGTTTTTTGGTTTTTTTTGTTTTACTGCATTTTCTGTCTCAGTCTGATTCATGGTTCCTGACACATGGGTTTTAAAATTTTACATTTGCAGTAGATAGGGTTAACAGCCATTGACCAAGGGTTGTTAAAACAGAACTAAACGGGGGCGTGTCCTGGACATGGAGGAGTGAGGACGTGCTTTGCCTCAGCTCCGCTACACCGCAGCACAAAATCAGCCTTATACAGGGGGATACTCACTTCTATAAGATCCCCCCATGTCACAACGATCATGGCAGAGCTCCCAACCGACCAGGACCGACGGATTGTGGCAGGGGCAGCTGGATTCATACTTTTCCGGGGCCCGAGGACTAGGCCGGGAAGCCTCCAAGATGGCGCCGCCCGGGAAGGCCCAGAAAGCCACAAAATCTTCTCAGCCAGCAACGGCCTCAGCCCGAACCCTGAAAGGGACAGCCTCAGCTTCAGCAGCATCTCCGGTGCCATCCCCAGGGTCGGTGAGTGATTCAGCCCCCTTTGCCTCCCCTGCCTCTTTAGATGGCCGCTCTGAACTATCTGACTACCTCTGTGAAGAGGATATCAAGCGCCATATTATGTCTTTACCCACTAAAGAGGACCTTGAACGTTTTACAAGCAGGGTAGAGAAAGCTTTCACAGAGGACATTGCCCAACTAAAGGCTGACACTTCCCACCTGGGTAAAAGGGTAGAATCTTTAGAAGAGAAGCTGGAGGAGGTTCTCCCCACTATTGCTCTACTGCAATCTAAATGTCAGCAGCAAGACCAGCAGATTGAAACCCTATTATGTCAGCTGGATGATGCAGAAAATCGCAGCAGAAGAGCGAACATTAGGATCCGGGGTCTCCCAGAAGCCACAGCCCCAAGGGATATTATCCCCACGCTGACAGATATATTCAGAGACATATTGGGCCTACCGGCCACGGCTCCAATAGAAATTGACCGAGCTCACAGGGCACTAAGACCCCCCTCTCAAGAGGTGGACAACCCCAGAGATGTAATCTGCAAACTCCACAAATTCACTCTAAAAGACAGCATCATGCAAAAAATGCGCAACAAACCCTTCTATGATTTTGATGGTGCACGTTTATTCTTTTATCAGGACATATCTAGACGCACCCTTATGCAGCGCAGAGCCCTGAAACCCCTCTTGACAGCGATCCAGGATGCTGGCCTTCCCTACCGCTGGGGTTTTCCCTTTTTTCTGCAAGCGACTAAAGATGGAAGACAAGTCACGCTACGCAACAAAGATGATCTCCCTCAGTTCCTGTCCTCCCTGGGCCTAGACACAGTGGACTTTCCGGATTGGAGAATTTCATCTGGCGTTTCTAAGATCCAGGTCCCCACACAATGGTCAACTGCTACCCGTAGGAACCGTAGAAGGGACAGACAGCTTCAGCATCAAGATACCCCCCACGGCTCCTCCGCTATCCGTGACTGAGGGAGTAGTCCCTCCGGACTCTTACAGTGGTCATAGACATCCCCTGTAGTTAAGATATGGCCCCCCTCTTTTCTTTCATGTAGAAATTAGGTCCCTCAATGTCAGCCTTATCACTTTTCGCTGAAATCCAGTTGGCTGTGACTGCAGACCACTCAAGAGTCATGACTAATAACAAACAAAATTTTTCCTTATATACGTATTTTCTTATGTTCTGGTAATGGGTGGGAAAATGTGAACCTCAAAATTTATCGCAGTAGCTTATCCCCCCCCCCAACCCCAAACACCTTTTAAGACGCGGTGTGTGGAGACGGGGCCCCGTTCTCCACCCTGTGTTTAGGCCCACGTTCCCCCACGTAGGCCACCCTATATTGGGTACAGTCCCTAGTTGGGGCAATAGGTAAGGTCTGAGGCCCCCTTCTTTCCGAGGGAGACCTCCCACCTATAGATGTATTATTTACAGACTTTGCGAATTCCTTGTCGTATTGTTTATGTTACTTTAACAGTTCGTTTTCTTTGTTCATTTTTCCACTCACTTTCCTCCCCCCCTCCGCTCTGTTCCCCTCCTTCCTTCCTTCCTAGGAGCAACCCAGGACTTCAGATGCTGCGCCGGGCGAGTGAGACCATTCGACATCCTCCCTACCACTCATTCTGGCATGTCTACTATTAAGGTAATATCATACAACATAAGAGGCCTATGCTCCCCGGGGAAAAGAAACAAACTTTGGTGGGAACTTAAGAAATTAAAAGCTCATGTAGTTTTCATACAGGAAACCCATTTTACTCATCATTCCTTGCCAAGATTACCTACCCATTTATTCAACCAATGGTTCCATAGCACCTCCCCCACGTCTAAATCCAAAGGCACCACGATTGCTATCCACAGGAATTGCCCCTTCCAGCTTTCGGACAGCAAAATAGATCCACTAGGCCGTTATGTATTTTTGAAAGGAATCATAGCGGGACGAAAATATACTTTCGCCTCGATATATGCGCCCAATGCTAACCAAATTACTTTTATTGACAGTACTCTCGACCTACTAGCAGACTTTAAAGAAGGCTATGTCATTTTGGGAGGGGATTTCAATGTTAGCCCGGACCCTCTGCTAGACACCTCCAGCTCTAGACATTCACACTCTTATGCTTTCTTAAAACACTTCCGAAAGTCGTTTCAGTCCAACTTGCTACTTGATAGCTGGAGAGTCCTCCACCCAAAGGAGAGAGACTTCAGCTATCACTCGGCAGTCCATGATGTATACACCCGCATAGACCACGTCTATGTGGACCGCCCAACACTAGAGCTCGTGCAGTCCGCGTTCATTGGGAACATCACTCTATCCGATCACGCAGTGGGGGTGACCCTAACACTCCCTTCAGGTTCCCGTGGGGCCTGGACGTGGAGGTTGAATGAAAATTTGTTGGATGATACAGTGGCAGTTGCCAAAGTATCAGAGACTATCACAAATTATTTCAATGAAAATGTGACGGACGATATCAGCATGGGCGTAGTGTGGGAGGGCCACAAAGCAGTGATCAGAGGAGAGATAATATCCCAGGGGGCTAGACTTAAAAAGATGCTTCAGGCGGACTTTGAAAGAGTGCTGACCACCCTACAGGACGCGGAACTCAAACAAACAAAATGGAGGCCCTGAGGCATTGCGGAGGTTAACTGAGTTAAGAGACCTGTTTTTACGCCTGCTTGATCGGCAGACTCGTAAACAAGCCAGACGATTATCGCACAAATATTACGAACACGGCAACAAATGTGGTCGTATGCTTGCTAGAGCCATTCGTAAGAAACACGCGCAGACTTACATACAAAAATTATGTTCCCCTTCTGGGGAGGTATCGGCTCGGTCCTCCAAAATAGCCTCAGGGTTTCAAGATTACTACACACACCTTTATAATTTACACCCTGCAAACCCTCTAGAAACACAGCAATCCAGGTCCACAGCCATTCGAGACTACTTAGCTGCAGCTGGCGCTCCAACATTGAGTGTAGACCAGTGTACTGACCTTGAACTTCCGATCTCCCCTGGGGAGATTGAACTGATAGTGAAATCCCTCCCTACAGGGAAGAGCCCGGGACCGGATGGCTACTCGGGATTGTACTACAAAACCTTCCTACCCCTCCTTAAGCCCCACATGTGCGCCTACTTTAATTCCATAGCGGAAGGGGCACTCTTGGCTCACATCACAGTTTTGCCAAAGGAAGGTAAAGACCCGACGCTCCCTCAAAGCTACCGCCCGATTTCCCTCCTTAACATTGACGTTAAGATACTAGCCAAGATCTTAGCGAACAGGATCGGGAATCTTCTGCCCAATATCATTCATCCTGACAAAACTGGGTTTATTAAGGGGAGGGAGGCAAGGGACAACTCCATTAGGGCCATACAACTTATCCACTGGGCCCGTTCTAACCCTGACTCCAAACCTTACATTATGCTTTCTACAGACGCCGAAAAGGCCTTCGACCGGGTTGACTGGTCGTACCTCAAAGCGGTGTTGGAGACACTAGGGCTTAAAACACGCATGTTGACCTCTATCCTGGCGCTTTACTCTACTCCCTGTGCACAGGTCAAGGTGAACGGAGTGCTTTCCTCTAGATTTCCGATTCGAAATGGCACGAGACAGGGGTGCCCCCTATCTCCCCTTCTCTTTGCTCTAGTTCTTGAACCATTACTATGCACGGTTAGGGCGAATGCAGACATAAGGGGTTTACGAGTCAGAAACACTGAACACAAACTATCCGCCTACGCTGATGATGTGTTATTCCACCTCTCAGAACCCTTGTTATCGTTGCCAGTCCTGATGAAGGAACTGAAACTATTCGGATCACTTTCAAATTTCAAAATTAATTACTCCAAATCTGAAATTTTACCTATTCTCCTAACCCCTGCACTGATTAGTAACCTACAAGCCTCCTTTCCCTTCACCTGGGCCAAATCCTCCATTCGATACCTAGGGATTCAATTGACAGATAGCTTTGATTCCCTCTATGACGCAAATTTTCCCCCCCTACTTCATACAATTAAAAAAGATCTCTCCCTCTGGACCAAGACTGCGTTCACTTGGATAGGCCGCATTAACATTATAAAAATGTTCTACCCCGTATACTCTTCTTTCTTCAAATGATACCAATCCCACTACCTACCAAATTCTTTTCTCAGATTAATAGCATTATAATGGGATTTGTGTGGAATGCACGTAACCCTAGAATAGCCATGAGGACATTAAAACGCTCAAAACTAGCGGGTGGCCTAGGGATCCCAGATATGTTGAAATATCACAAAGCAATTGCTCTTCAGAGGATCCTCAACTGGCGCTTCCACACCCAATCCAAAATATGGGTCTCTCTTGAGAAATGGCTAGCTGGCAGGAATTTGGCCTTCGCTCCCTGGCTACCAAATGAATATCGCGGGCTATCAGACTCAACATCCCCACTGACGAGACACACTCTCTCCACTTGGGACAAACTAAATTCGATCGTAAACCTATCACCGCCCATGTCCCCACTAGCCCCATTAGGGGGATTTCTTTGGTTCTTGCCGGGTGAGCAAATGGCCTTTTTCGCCCCTTGGGTGGATGACGGTAATGCCAGCTGTGGGAAACTGATGAGCAATGGTAAGCTGATGAGTTTCGAATCCCTACAAAGTAGACACAGGGGCTCCAAAATAAACTTCTGGCGCTACAGACAGCTCCATCACTTTTTCGAAACTCACGGACAATCCATAAGAGACATCTCCACTCTTACTCCTTTCTAACAACTTTTTGTAGAGGAAGACCCGATCCCACATTTGATATCTGAAATGTATCGCTTATTAAGCAGTGCTAATGACAACCTTAGACCGACCTACATACGGACATGGGAGAGAGACCTACAACTAGACTTCTCCACATCCCAGCTAACACACCTATATCAGCTCACCCATTCAAGCTCTATTGAATCCAGAACCCAAGAAACAAATTACAAGCTCCTGTCGCGCTGGTACAGAGTACCAACCGATTTAGCCCGTATCTACCCCTCGGTGTCGGACCAATGCTGGAGAGGGTGTGGACAGAGAGGCACACTCCTCCACATTTGGTGGGAGTGTCCTCTGATACAGCCATACTGGGCAGATATCAAATCTCTAATAAAAGAAATTTTAGACTTGGATGTTCCTTTGAACCCAGTCTACTTTCTCCTGCATGTCCCTCAGATGCCGATTAGTAGATACAGAAAATGCATACTACCACACCTTTTAAATGCAGCTAGACGCCTCCTTCCAATTTATTGGAAACAATCCAGGGTCCCTTCTAGAGAAGACTGGATTAAAAAAGTCAATGATATTAGAGAAGCTGAACACTGGATAGCATCCTGTAAAGGAAAATTGGAACGTTTTGAGGTCATATGGGGACCATGGAGAGACTTTATGTTTGACCCGAATCTTATACCCTCAAGCCTAGATCTGGCCCTACTGGAATTAGCAGAACCAACCCTGAGATCCCGCTTAGACAACAGTAATAAGGCCCACTGATAGACATTTTTCATGGATTCTTTCTATGATGATAACCAGACAGTGGCGGAACTCGCTCGGCGCAGACCTACAGGACCTTCTCAGACTCTGAGGTATGCTCCACACCACTCCCCCCTCCCTTCTTACCCTTTCCCCTCCTCCTCATCCTTTCATACTTGTTCCCCCTCTGACTCTAACTATTTCTTATCTTTCTTTACCTTCTAATTTTACTTCTTAGACTGCATACCAGTTGCCAACTACCAGGCTGCGGTCATAAGATGCAGATGTTGCACTACCTGGACACGGGCGGCGGCAGACAACAAAGGGGAGCACAGACCCCCCACTGGGAGGTGGACCTTTTTTCATTGTCCGCCTCTGGTGGATGGGGGGATGTGAAGGGTGTGCCCTTCCTGGACACGGTGAGACGGACGAGGTTGTTGGAGGTATTTACCCCCCTCTGTTCGAGCCGTTGACAGAGGAGGCTCGCCCGCTGGCTCTCCTGATCATTTAGCACTTTGAATGCGGCCGTGGTTGGGTCATCCAACACGCCGCCGCATGTTCATCCTGATTCAGGATGTGTATTATAGATTAAAGATGGTGCCGCCGCCGTAGGTCCGAAACACTTATCTGCACTAGCAGGTGTATGGACAAGTTGTATATGTGTTCTAACCCGCATTTCTAAAATGTGTGTATTTTTCTGCTAAAATGTTGATAAATAAAGATTATATAAAAAAAAAAAACAGAACTAAACCCTCCTATCCTCTACAGCCAAGGAAGCTGCCAACTTAGCTTCTGTTTGTTGCTGTGGTGCTGCACATGTGATCAGTAATAACACCAACCATTTGATAACTTGACAGTTCAGTTGAGAACACAACTGCAACAGTTGCAGTACTTTAATCCTTATGGAAGAAGGGGGAAGCCACTCACTGTTAAAAGTAAATAACCTTTTTTATTAAAGTATCCGGTGCACAGACTGTGCCATCTGGCACTTGCAACCCTTAGGGGCTTTTAATGGTGAGTGGATTCCAGTCTTCTTCCTTAATAAAGTGGAACTTTAGTCAAAAAATTAAGTCCTGCTACATAACTTCAGGCTGGCCCCTTTTGCAAGTATAGCTATGTAAAACATTACAAATAAGGGTCTATACTGTTTAAAATCCAGTAATACTGTCTTACCCTGCTCTACACATGCTCAGTTAGTTGCTCTATATTTTTCAGCACTGTGACGAAAATGTAGAAGCCGATCAGCTGACAGCCTAAATATTTACTGCTGCTCAGGGGCTCTGAACTTCAGCAAGAAGAAACAGGAGCAATCTGTTTCTTCTTGCTCCTTTCAAACCACCAAATAGTTGGTGTCATAACTGATCACATGTGCAGCACCATGGCAGTTGCAGATCAAACAGAAGCAGCTCCCTTGGCTGTAAAGCATAGGAGGGTTTCATTCCACTTTAAAGTGGTTGTAAACCCTTACACACCACTTGTACCTACAGGTAAGCCTATAATAAGGCTTACCTGTAGGTACTGGAAATATCTCCTAAACCTGCATGGTTTAGGAAAAATTTTACCATATACGCTTACGCCAACGTCATCGGCGCATGCGCTCTAAAGGGGCACGATCATGCCTTTCTATAGGGCCTGTGCCGTGACCATCGGCTCCCACGACTCCGGCCAGTCACAGAGCCGGAGTCCACAGCCCCCGGAAGGAAGAGGGGTGAAGAAGGGCGCAGGCTTCGTTTGCAGGTAAGTGCAACATAATGGGCTAGTATGCGATGCATACTAGCTCATTATGTTTTTACTTTGCAGGGGAATAAAGAGTAAGTAAAACTCATCAGGGTTTACTTCCTTAAGGCTGTCAGCAGATCAGCCTCTACAAACTCAACAGTGCCTAAAAATGGAGAGCAACTGAGCATGTGCAAAGTGGGGTGAAACAGTGTATTCCTGGGTTGTAAACCGTATAAACACTTATTTTTAATGTTTTACATAGCTATACCTGCAAAAGGGGCCAACCTGAAGTGATCCAACAGGACCTAATTTTCTAACTAAAGTTCCACTCCAGGTTTGGAGTACTGCAAATATGTAGCAGTTCGTGACCGTTGGGAGCCTATGCCCAATGCCAGAGAATTAAAGGGAAGGTATGCTTGCAGCAGAACACAATTTTCTCTACATACCAACTGTGACAGTTATCATTCACGGCCCATCAATTGAACAGATTCAAAAAACAGTTACATTCCTGGGGTGCCGGGATTGCTAACTGTCACATTTGCTTGTGCTCTCAACCAAACTGTCAAAAAATAAAATGGCTAGTGTCATAACTGATTACATGTGCAGCATCATGGCAGTTGCATATCAAACACAGGTTAAGATGGTAAGTTCCTTGGCTGAAAATGAGAGGGTTTAGTTGCTTTAAAATACCAACCAAAATGCTGGGTTCACAAATGCCTCTGCTGCAGCCTGTCGCCTTGCCAGAAAGTTACAATGTTGCACTCTAATCACTAGAAAAGATGAGACTGAGGAAATGCTTTGTTCTGCATGCAAAAAGTGATGTCATCTCAGCCTAGGCAAAGTCATACCTCCTAACATTTTGAGATGGGAATGAGAAACACCTACTACCAAACGTATGTAGGCATAGGACACGCCCCCTGCCACACCCCTTAAAAGCAGAATTAACCAAAAAAAAGGTTAATTAAATCCACAAGGGCTTTTTTTTACCAAAACTATTCCTTTAAACTGGCTTTTGCCAGCCATTTAGAATTTGGATGAAAGGTTTAGCACTGGGAAACACTTTTTGAAAGCTAAAAAGTGCATTTTATATACAACTATATAGATCAGAGCAAAATGATGGACAAATGAGGGACAGAGGGATATTGCTCCAAATCAGGGACAGTTGGGAGCTATGGCAAAGTCACTAGAACAGAGATCAAAGACAACATACCATTGCTGCTGTATATTGTGACAGGCGTGTAATCATGTACACTTGTTAAGTTACTGAAAGGTCTGCTTTAATGAGTAACTAATAGCACAACTACTTACCTTAGTTCCAATGGTCCTAGTTACACGAGGTCCATCGCCGGGATCTGCTCTCTGGATTCTTCCAGGTACTGTCCATTTTGATTGGCCAGCACAGGATGGCATCATTTTGCACATGCATGGGAGCACAGTCATCCTAGCACACTGGCAGTGGGCTAGAATGTGAACTGAGCTGGGTCTGCGCAGCTCAGTGTACATTTCACAGAGGATTGCGTATAGGCAGGTAAGTGTACTTTATTGCAAACGAGACATTGGGGGTTATTTAGGAAAGGCAAATCCAAAGAGCACTTGAAAATGCATTTGGAAGTGCAGTCGCTGTAAATCTGAGGGGTAGATCTGAAATGAGTGGAAGCTCTGCTGATTTTATCATCCAATCATGTGCAAGCTAAAATGCTGGTTTTTATTTTTCTTGCATGTCCCCCTCAGATCTACAGTGACTGCACATCCAAGTGCACTTTCAGTGCAATTTCAAGTGTACTTTGCACTTGTAGTTTGCACTTGTAGTGCAAAGTGGATTTGCCTTTAGTAAATAACCCCCATTGAATGTCTCTTTTGTGATAAAAAGCCTGTCTGTTCACAATATCTATTTGAAAGTACAGTTATTCCATAGCTACAATGGAGAAAAGTATGAGCTGCACTGTTCCTTCTGCCAGAGTGCCACAAGACTGGATAAACAGAATTTAACATTGTTTGACGAGTTGGATAGTTCAGTTATATGAATTTAAACTGTAAATGATGCCAGTTACTACAGTATATTTAAAGTTATATGTCAAGCCAAAACATTTTTTTTAATTCTGCTATCGGGGGTTCGGTTACAGACACCCCCCCCCCTCCCTCACTTCATGTTCTGCTGACAAAGGTGCATAAAAATTTGCAAACGAGGACAAAAATCTGGCAGGGACTTTAGCCTTCCCTAACTCTACTCCAGAAAAACATTTTTATTATTGTGTTATGCTAGCTATACACGTATATAGTTCTCCTATTCACCCTGCAGGCTGAATCAGAGAATTTTAATAAATTCCTCCATTCATGCTAAACAGCTTAGAGGAATTTCCCTTACCATCTATGTAGATACCAGCTGTCAGAATAACCAAACAGTGACTCATTGGATGCAGCTACTGTTTGGTAGACAATCTTCTACCTGGCTTCTGGCTCCTTTTCAATCAAGTTTTGTTGAGCTGGGTGACGTCAACAGGGTCACCCACAGTTGATTCAGCAGGGATTGGACTAACTTTGAGCCACCTACTGTATGTCAGCCTTTATTTTTGGAGAGTTTCCCTCACTTCCTGTCTGGTAAAACCATAGAGAACAATAAAAACCTGACAAGGGTTTGAACCCCGATCTATCCAAAACGAATAAATAGTTTGGGCTGCAATCGGTTTTTATTTAACAATAAATAAGAGTGCTTAGTATGCAGATATACAGGTAGGCTAAGTTTACCTTAGCAAGAGCTCTTGCCACCCCTCTGAAAAAGGTGGATCACCTGTTTTAAGCCTGTAAATGCAGAACCACAATGCTACAAGCACGTACATTACAGCCTTTTTTACTTGAATGGGGCTATATTTGCAGTTGTGGCTCAGCTGCATTCACTTGAAACATGATGGGTGGAATTTTTGGACATAGGACAGTCAGAGTAGAATGAAAACTCCTCCTACACGCTTTAACCAGACATTGATAGAAGTCATAAGACTGCTATATACTGCTGATGAGAAAAGGTATCTAGCAGTTAACATTTACTAAAATAATTGCATTTCCATGTTCTGTGTACTGTGGGAGACCAGAAATAGTGAATGCAGGGTCCTGAGTTTAGTAAGATTTTAAGGCAGGGGGTCTCAAACTGGCAGCCCTCCAGCTGTTGCGAAACAAGTCCCATCATGTCTCTGCCTGTGGGAGCCATGCTTGTAACTGTCAGCCTTGCAATGCCTTATGGGACTTGTAGTTTTGCAACAACTGGAGGGCTGCCAGATTGAGTCCCCTGCTTTAAGGGGAGAAGTCAGAGGCAGTAAAAATACAGCTCACTCGGCTGTTTTTACCGCCCCTCGATCGCAATTGTAAACAAACCCTTTTACCTCCATGTAAATATAAAACTATGTAGTATTATGTTATTTGGGTAGTAACATCATTTTAATCAAGTTTCCTTCTCCTTTAGGTAAAAGGTACACAGCAGTGGATATTTTTTCCACTAAACTGATTGCCGTGCGCTGCTGGAAGGTGTGTGGGGATAATATAGAGTGGGATTGTGTAAAGCTAGATCGTCAAGGCTTAATTTGTTAGCTGACGCTGAGGATTCATTTCACAGCATCCCACTTTTTCAGAAGTTTCATATTTTATCTAGTTTTAAAATATATTTTTACAGGTTGGTTATTGTGATGAACACGCATGAAACTTTTTAAAAAGCTAATTAAATTGTTTTTCATCTCTGCATCTGAAAATCCAAGACCTACTGAAACATTTCCAGGTAGTTAGTCTATGTAGATGAATCATACTAGTTTTTGGAGGTCATTGGAAGCCAGACAATAATTTTTACAGTATTATATAGAACAGTGTGAACATAGGACAAGACCTGAGAATCTTTATTATAAGAAATAGTAGGTTGACAGGTTCTTGCTGAATTTTGCCTTTCATTTGTTATACTAGAAAAAAAAAATTGATATCACACACACACACCATGTATATCTATCCAAGCCCTCAAAATTTCCACTCGCATGTGGCGAGTGGAAAATTATTGCGGGCGAGCGTGGGCTGCCTCAGAGGGGGGGGGGCGAGCACCCCCCGGCAGGCAGGGTTGAATGGGAGCCATTCTCCCAGTGATCGCCCAGGGAAAGGAAGAGGAGAGCCAGCCGGATCATTACAGAGCGGGGATTGCCCGCTGTAACAGCTTTCATTTGAATTGCCAGTGTCCTGTCAGAATATTGCTACCCATCAGAAAATGTAACGGAAGTGGCGTTCTGAGAAAATAAATGTTTACTGCGCATGCGCCATGTGTTCCAACATGCCTGCTATGCGTTCCAATAGGTTTCCTAATCTGACAGAACACAAAGGCAGCAGCGGACATCTTCTTACACCCAGGCAAGTCTTCAATTTCACACTTATTTTAGCAGTAAACTCACCTTATACAGTATACTAAAATACAGTATTTTTTAATCTGTGACATTGTTCTGATGTTGCATTTGAAAAGCAGTGACAAGCCTGCAGGCAGAAGGTTGCAACAGCCATCTTGGTACACCCTGCACTGCTCAGCGACAAACTGATTATATACTGAAATAGACTATTTTACTCGGTCGTGGTGAAATAGTCTATTTCAGTATATAAGGTGAGTTAACTGCTAAAATAAGTGTCAAATTGAAGACTTGCCTGGGTCCGGTGCCTGTCAGAAACCATGAAATCAAACCAAGACAGAAGTACAGTTAAATCACACTTGTTTAATAATAAAAGTAAAAAGAACAAAAAGTCAAAACACAGCCAAAGTTCAGTAACCGGAACAAATAGTCAGCCAAGGCAGAAGTCAGAGATCAATGTAGTGGAACGGCAAGCAGGATCTGGAGCCAGAAGGGATGTCAGCAAAGCAAGTTTTTGAACAGGAACGCAGGTGATAGTCTCTGTGATGTTGACCAAGACAAAGGCAGAGATCCAGAAACTCATTGATTTTTTTATACACACACACACTAATTACAAGCAAACAGATCACAGGTGAGGATGGTTACCTTTAATAGCCATTCAAACCCCTTTGTGTCAGCTTGTGTGCATGTTATCAGGCCAAAATCACCAGGGTATGGAAACTTTTGATCCAGGTCATTTGGGTAGTTTCTGATGTGATTATGATTTTAAAAAAGTAAACACAGTTGATTGATAATAAATGGCGTCGGCCAAACACTAAACATGAGTGAAAAATGTTTATTATGCATATTCTCTGAAAAATGGCCAAGAAATCATAAATTCTGCCAGGGTATGTAAACTTATGAGCACAACTGTATCTTTTCATGTGACAACACTGAAGAAATGACACTTTGCTACAATGTAAAGTAGTGAGTGCACAGCTTGTATAACAGTGTAAATTTGCTGTCCCCTCAAAATAACTCAACACACAGCCATTAATGTCTAAACCGCTGGCAACAAAAGTGAGTACAGCTCTAAGTGAAAATATCCAAATTGGGCCCAAAGTGTCAATATTTTGTGTGGCCACCATTATTTTCCAGCACTGCCTTAACCCTCTTGGGCATGGAGTTCATCAGAGCTTCACAGGTTGCCACTGGAGTCCTCTTCCACTCCTCCATGATGACATCACAGAGCTGGAGGATGTTAGAGACCTTGTGCTCCTCCACCTTCCGTTTGAGGATGCCCCACAGATGCTCAATAGGGTTTAAGTCTAGAGACATGCTTGGCCTGTCCATCACCTTTACCCTCAGCTTCTTTAGCAAGGCAGTGGTCGTCTTGGAGGTGTGTTTGGGGTCGTTATCATGTTGGAATACTGCCCTGCTGCCCAGTCTCTGAAGGGAGGGGATCATGCTCTGCTTTAGTATGTCACAGTACATGTTGCCATTCATAGTTCCCTCAATAAACTTTAGCTCGCCAGTACCGGCAGCAGCCCCAGACCATGACACTCCCACCACCATGCTTGACTGTAGGCAAGACACTTGTATTTGTACTCCTCACCTGGTTGCCGCCACACAAGCCTGGCACCATCTGAACAAAATAAGATTATTTTGGGCTCATCAGACCAAAGGACATGTTTTCAGTAATCAATGTCCTTAGTCTGCTTGTCTTCAGCAAACTGTTTGCAGGCTTTCTTGTGCATCATCTTTAGAAGAGGCTTCCTTCTAGGATAAGAGCCATGCAGACCAATTTGATGCAGTGTGCAGCATATGGTCTGAGCACTGACAGGCTCCACCCCTTCAACCTCTGCAGCAATGCTGGCAGCACTCATACGTCTATTTACCAAAGACAACCTCTGGATATGACGCAGAGCACGTGCACTCAACTTCTTTGGTCGACCATGGCAAGGCCTGTTCTGAGTGGAACCTGTTAAACTGCTGTATGGTCTTGGCCACCGTGCTGCAGCTCATCTTTAAGTCAGCCATCTTTAAGTAGAGCAACTATTCTTTTTTTCAGATCCTCAGAGTTCTTTGCCATGAGGTGCCATGTTGAACTTCCAGTGACCAGTATGAAAGAGTGAGAGCGATAACACCAAATTGAACACACCTGCTCCCCATTCACACCTGAAACCTTGTAACATTAACGAGTCACATGACATCGGGGAGGTAAATGGCTAATTGGGCCCAGTTGGGACATTTTCACTTAGGGGTGTACGCACTTTTGATGCACACGTTTTAGACATTAATGGCTGTGTGTTGAGTTATTTTGAGGGGACAGAAAATTTACACTATTATACAAGCTGTACACTCACTACTTTACATTGTAGCAAAGTGTTATTTCTTCAGTGTTGTCACATGAAAAGATATAATAAAATATTTACAAAAATGTGAGATACCGTGTGTGTCTATGTGTGTGTGTGTCTGTATATATATATATATATATATATATATATATATATATATATATATATATATATATATATATATATATATATATAAATTTTTTTTTTTTTTTTTTTTTTTTTTAGTGCCTTGAAAAAGTATTCATACCCCTTGGAATTTTCCACATTTTGTCATGTTGCAACCAAAAACAAATGTATTTTATTGGGATTTTTAGATCAACTTAAAGTGGCACATAATTGTGAACTGGAAGGAAAATGATAAATGGTTTTCAAATTTTTTTACAAATATCTGAAAAGTGTGGCGTGCATTTGTATTCAGCCCCCCCCTGAGTCGATACTTTGTAGAACCACCTTTTGCTGCAATTACAGCTGCAAGTCTGCATGTCTCTACCAGCTTTGCACACCAACAGAGTAAAATTTTTGCCCATTCTTCTTTGCAAAATAGCTCAAGCTCTGTCAGATTGGATGGAGAGTGTCTATGAACAGCAATTTATAAGTCTTGCCACAGATTCTCAAATGGATTTAGGTCTGAACTTTGACTGGGCCATTCTAACACATGAATATGCTTTGATCTAAACCATTCCAATGTAGCTCTGGCTGTATGTTTTAGGGTTGTTGTCCTGCTGGAAAGTGAATCTCCGCCCCAGTCAAGTCTTTTGCAGACTCTAACAGGTTTTCTTCTAAGATTGCCCTGTAATTGACTCCATCCATCTTCCCATCAACTCTGACCAACTTCCCGTTGAAAAGCAACCCCACAACATGATGCTGCCACCACCATGTTTCACGGTGGGGGTGGTCTGTTCAGGGTGATGTGCAGTGTTAGTTTTCTGCAACACATAGCGTTTTGCTTTAAGGCCAAAAAGTTCAATTTTGGTCTCATCTGACCAGAGCACCTTCTTCCACATGTTTGCTGTGTCCCCCACATGGCTTCTCGCAGACTTCAAACTGAAATTCTTATGCCTTTCTTTCAACAATGGCTTTCTTCTTGCCACTCTCCCACAAAGGCCAGATTTGTGGAGTGCACGACTAATAGTTGTCCTGTGGACAGATTCTCCCTCCTGAGCTGTGGATCTCTGCAGCTCCTCCAGAGTTACCATGGGGCCTCTTGGCTGCTTCTTTGATTAATGCTCTCCTTGCCCGGCCTGTCAGTTTAGGTGGACGATCATGTTTTGGTAGGTTTGCAGTTGTGCCATACTTTTCATTTTCGGATTATGTATTGAACAGTGCTTTGTGAGATGTTCAAAGCTTGAGAATTTTCTTTTCTAACCTAACCCTGCTTTAAACTTCTCCACAACTTTATCCCTGACCTGTCAGGGGGACTCTATTTACTAATTAGGTGACTTCTAAAGGCAATTGGTTCCACGAGATTTTAGTTAGGGGTATCAGAGTAAAGGGGGCTGAATACAAAATCCACGCAACACTTTTCACATATTTATTTGTAAAAAATATTGAAAGCCATTTATCATTTTCCTCCCACTTCACAATTATGTTCCACTTTGTCGGTCTATCACATAAAATCCCAATAAAATACATTAACGTTGTAACATGCCAAAATGTGAAAAATTTCAAGGGGTATGATTACTTTTTCAAGGCACTGTGCAGGTAAAAATGAACCAAGGGAGTTTACTCCCACTTTTTAACTCTCCCCGTTTGTTATTTGACCTGCCAGGACACATCAGAAAAAGGGATGTAAAAAAAAAATTTTACGTGCAGAGGCGAGGGGGAGAGCACAGAGCTTGATGTTGGGCTGTAAACTGTCAGGTTTAAAAAAAAAAAAAAAGCAACCCTTTACCCAGGCCTTATCTTATGTAAATTTCAACCAGCTTTTGTGATTGATATCTTGACCATCAATACTACAAGTTTGTCCATCAGAGTTATGAACTAATAGTGAGGCGCAATATGGGTCCATATTGCTACCCACATTGGAGTGCTGGGTGTTAACATTCATGTTTGGTATCATCACTTTTGTTTTTTATTCTTAATGCATAGAGTTGCTGGGAGCTGTAAGAAACTGATAGGTGGTTTAACTCTTTAGGATCTGCCATAGAAGTGTGCTTTTGGGTGGCCTGGACCTTTAAACCTTAACAAATCTGGGCTAGTAAATTGTCATTTTTCTGTTTGTCAGCATCATTGTTGGTGTACCAGTAGCTAGAAAACATATAATCATCCCTTTAAGCAAAGCTTTGTATAAATGAGTTTGTTAACACATTTCCTCTCCTAAGGTTGTGAAAGAACAATGCATAATTTCTTATGTGTTCATGCTAATTAGATGCAGTGTCATAAAAGCGGCATGGGTAAAAAGGCTAATAAACCATATATCTGTATGATTACATTGTCATCCATGATGTGTAGCTCAAGACAAAATGAGATTAAAATTAAACTAATTAAACTAATTTGTATACGGCTGATGGTGTCCTGTATTTGCTCCTGCCCTATAGAGATAAAAGTGTATGTAAATCCTAACAATTAACTTTTCTTATTTGCTCCCTTTTGGTCTATTAAATATACCATTTTGTTGTATCTGATAAGTACAAAGTACATAGCCATTGATTTTGCTGAAAATCCAATTATCCTGTAAGTTCCTGTGCACTCTGCAATGTTATCTCAAGCAGTGACATCATCCTTGCTATGTTTACCTGTGTACTACAGAACATTTTCTCCTATGTTACCGTGAAGATATAGTACAGTTTATTAGGTTTGAATCACTTTACCCAGACCTTCTTCCTATCCTTTTTTTTAATTTTTTTTAGTAGTGCAGAGAGAAAAACTAAAAGGCAGAACCTGTGAGCAGGTTGGGATTTTAACCAGTTAGTCTGGAGCTGTCCCGGTCGGGAGGGTAGGAGTTAAGACCTGTCTCGGTTCTTATGCTTTTTAGTGGGGCTTTTTTCGTTGGGTCTGACCCACTGGTCCTGTGACATATAAAAAGGACCGTGGTCCATGCCCTGGATTTGTCAGTGTTTTTGGAAGTTCTGCACGAAGCCAAAAGGATGTGACTTATCACTAATTGGAGGTGAAGCTGAGGTTCACCCCGAAGACACCAGTGCTAGAATGTGTTTCATAAGGATTTACACTTGCGTGAGAGAGTCTTGGAAGGACTATGAACTCTGAAATGCACATTTTTTTTCAGGTATGCCGGGGCAGCACTTCGCCTGTAGTGTTAGGGATCTAGAAAGTATCATGTTCTGCCTGTTAGACTGTATGACGCCCACACAGAGTGCACGGCGGGGCCGACTTTTCTACTTGGGCGTAGTAGGGTGCATTCGCAAGTCTATATGCACCTTTAGAAAACAAGTTAGCAATGGCAGCCCCACTGGCTCAGTTTAGGATTCTATGTACACTTGATAAGGTATTTTAATCCTTTCTAGACTTACTGTAATTTAGGATAGGATTGGCACATCTTGCTTGCATTTTCAGAGCACAGTCATGAATGCAATCATCTATCCAGCCACCCCCCTCATCATTGTCTATATTTCATGAAAAATGAACTTTTTTTATACTCCTACATTGCAATCCATTTCAAATCCTGTTCTCCTACACCATTCATTAATCTACCTATCTCTCTAATCCAGTGGTTCTCAACCTTTCTACTGCCGTGACCCCTTGATAAAATTTCCCAAGTTGTGGGGACCCCTAACAGTAAAATTATTTTCGTAGCGTGGGTTGTCAGCACCCAAGGCAAGACAAGTAATTTGCACCCCTAACCCATGGACACTTAGTGCTCTCCGAGTCCCTTCCACTCGTATAGTATTAAAAACCCTTCTGGTACATTTTAGGATGTACCACTCTTTTTCTCTTTGTTCTCCTTTCTTTCTCTATCCTAATTTCTTGTTTTTTTCCCAATCCCTCTCTCTAGACATCTTTCTTGTTCTTTCTCTTATTCTTTCTCTTCCTTTTTCTTTGTTCCTACCCCTCTTTTCCTCTCCCTTCCATGTATTCTCTATTTTTATTCCTTGGTGGGGGGTGGGGGAGTTGGGATGAATGGCAGTTCTGGTGGGGGGTGAGATCAGTGGCAGCGCTGGGGGGGAGTTCTGATCAGACAACTTGGGTGCTCTTGATCAAGGTCATCTGTTGATCCGAGAACTGTAGTGGGGACTTTTAATGGCAACTCTAATCACAGGCAGTGTCGTCTCCGGCTTCACTGTGTCTCCAGCTCTGTGGTGTCTCGTAGCAGTGACACCTATGCCAAAATCAGGAGATGGGGTCTCCTCCAGCCCCTCCCACTTCACATTCCTCACCAGTCAGCTGACCTCTAATCTCTGCCCCCCAACCATGCCGTGAACTGAATGGGTGGCTGAAAAGAGGCTGAGTGGGCGGCCGTGGGCTCCAGGAACAGCCCAGCTGGGTGGCCACAGGCTTCAGAGACAGCCCTGCTGGGCAGCCGCAAACAGGCTGGGAGAGTGGCGCGGGCTTCAGGAACAGCCCAGGATTTGGTGACCCCTGGTAAATCGTCATTCGACCCCCGAGGGGGTCCCGACCCCCAGGTTGAGAACCACTGCTCTAATCAGTCATCATCCCCCTTTCCTCCTTTTAGAGCAATGACACAGAAAAAGAGAAAACTACAGGAAATATATATGATGCATAATGCTTGCATTTATTTCACGTTTACATGACTGCGGTGGATTTTCTCTCTTTACTCTATATAATAGAACAATAGAATTAAAGGACTAGGTAAAGTGCTAGTAAATGCTACATCTACCTGTTGTTAAAAATGTTTCCCTCCCCCTCCTCCTATCCTGCACACCCTATATAATCATAAAAAAAAAATGTATACCTACCTTTTTTTTTTTCTTAACAAGATTCAGTTAGTTGAGTCAGCAGCTCGAGTTCTGCTATGTAAGGGACTGCTTGACAATGGCTGTAAATTCCCAGAGCCATGATGTCACCCATAGGCTCCCATGGCACAGCTGTTGTCAGTGCTTCTGCTTCTCCTCTGCAGCAGCCACTCACTGACACAGTGAGCTGCTGGATTATGTGAATGGATTAAATATGGGTAAATACACATTTTTTTTTTATACAGGGTATGCAGGCAGGGCCACTGATAAGGCAGTACAGCCAGTCCTCCTGTACTGGGCCCGGGCCCCATCAGTTTAAAAGGGGGGCCCAGGCACCTGCTGAGCTGGAGGGCTGGCTGTACTGCCTTATTGCTGACACTTGTGGTTCTAGTGCAGCTGAGGCTGCAGAGAAAGGGACTGATGCATCTCTGCTCTCAGTCCCTTCCTCTATCTCAAATGTGAGATATCAGGGGTCTGTTTTGACCCCTGATATTTCACCAAAGCCCCCCACCCCCCAACAGGACAGTTATAAATGAATTTTAAAAACATTATTAACTTGTTCAAATGTTTTATATTGCCTGCTCATCATCTGCTTTAACTGGCACACTAGCACACCACAACTGCATGCCTTGCACATGATTGTGGGGCACTTGCAAAGCAGCACTATTCAACTGAATAGGTATTTATCAATAAGTGTATCATTTCTGCCATGCCTAAGAAGTATAGCATCGCAGCCATGGCATTTTAGTGAAAAAATGATTTGATATTTTCAAGGGTAGGGGCACGGGGCCCTGTCGGATAGAAGTCACAGGGCCCTATACAGTCTAACAGCAGCCCTGTGTGCAGGATAGGTAGGAGGAGGGGGGAGGGTAAATTTTTAGGAAGAGTTAGTATTAGCTTTATCTTCGACTTTTATGGTTAAGTGCCCTAAGGTACTGAGTATTGTTGCAGTAGAATATATCTAATCATTCTACACCAGTGGTGGTCAACTTACTTGATATAGGCAGCCTTAAAAACATTATAAACCTTCCTACCTTCACCTTGTGGTTTTTCACCTACAAGGGATGTATATTGATCATGTAGTTTCATGAGAATGAGTAGAAGGCACATGTTATTGCTATTTTTAACTTTTGTAATAAAACTTTTTGATATAATTTTGGTTGCTGCGTCTCCTGATACCGTACATTTTATCCTCTTTTTCTTAAATTCATGTAGTTTTGTGGTGTAATTTTGTTGCCTTGTATGCACAGCCTATAATAGAATACATTTTCACATTCTGGCGTCAGAAGATTTAGTTGATATTCAAATATGACACATGCGGCATGGCACTGCACAGCATAATGCACAACCTGAGTCTGTAGTCTGAGAACTGACACTTTCTGTGAAGAAACTACTCATCCCACAATCCCTGGGTCTCTCAGCCTAGCACTGGTGCAGGTGTGGTAATTATATCTGACGGTCACAACAGGCAGAGCATTCACATATAAAGATAGCTCACCATGCAGTCTTTCATCACATTAGCACTCCCACATTTTTGATGAAACACAGAGAAAATGGCAAGGCATGCACTGGATGCTATGTGGCCTGGAACAAGAAGTTGCCTGCTCATGCCTGTGTTTAGTGGATAGGGACAAACTAGGTAAATTAATACATGGACATAGGGGACAGTCACTGATCAGCCGTAACGATACAAACTGCAGCCACAACATGTGAGCTCAGCCTAACAAGATAAGCCAAACAAACAACACAGGGAATATAACCACACCAATAGCTAAATAAAAAAAAAAAAACATTTAAAAGTATAGAATGCCTTTAATTGTGGCCCCTGACTTCACCAAAGGGCCGCACATGATATGCTGTGAATGTAGTGCTACAGAAAGCTGTTGGAGGCTACGAACATGCTATAGGACTTGTTGGAAACTGGGAACATGCTTCAGGAGACAATCATAGACTAGGGAAAGTTGAAATTAGACTGCTAGAGATCCAGGCTATCACAGACCCTTTAGGCTTAATGTACACAGGACGTTTTACAACCTCCCCTGAACGATTTAACTTGACAGATAGTAAATGGTTTAAAAACATCAGTTTTTCCCGCGTTTACATGCCGCGTTTAGAAGCATATTTTTTTTCTTTGCAAATAGTAGAAAATGAAAAACGCCTGTAAACTAAACGCGGGTTACCGCATTTACGAGCTGTTACAGGCATTTCGCGTTTCAAATGCCTCTGTACATCCGTCCTGAACGCTTTTTTTTTTTTTTGCTTTCCGAAAAATGCTTCGAAACTCAACTGCCTAGAAATGACTATAAACGACCCTGTGTACATGTACTGATAAGATAACATAGGAGAGTTCAGGGGCAGCTGAAAAAAAAATACCCAATTGCTCCTAAACATCCGTTTACCAGCAGCAGTGTACATGAAGGTTTACAATTCAATGCTTCCACGTTTCTGCTCAGAACAGCACCTTTAAAAGTTAATTGTGATATTTAATATTTCTCTCAAAACGATCTATTATAAAAGATCAGAAGAAAAACAAAGACAGTTTGAAAGAAAACTATCAAACCATGTAACGACTAGAAACCAGTGTGAATAATATTTCCTGACGCCATCATGGCAGTATACTAATGATAGGCTCCGCCTCTCTTCCTCAGGACCAGTGAATAGCATAAATTAAAGGCCTAGTTAGGCCCCACCCCATTCTTCTTTTTTTCCCTCATACCGCAATGCACCAGTGAAGAGTAAGCAGTACTATGTCCCCACCTCTGCCTCCGTGCAACATCCGGCTGGGTTGAGCCTCTCCCAGTGCGAAGACCCAGCGCTCGGGCCGCTAAATTTAGCTAAACAGCCTGAGAACCCCTTCTGTGGCACTTGATGGGGTCCTGCAGTGTTTCCTCTTTAGGAACGAAATCTGCCAGTAATTGAGTGTCTACAGGCTGAAGCTTGGGGGGGAGGGGCAGCTAGTTCATTAATTTCACTGCTCTGGTCCCTTGTATCTCAAAGGGCTGCCTATGCCTTTTTGTTTATCTTTTCCATCTCCCTATATGTTTCTCCTTTTTTACTTTGATCTTTTCCTTTTTTTGTGCCTTCTTTGGCTCCATTTTTTGATTATGTTTGCCCTTTTGCTTGTTTTATCCTGTGCTGGACTGTTTTCTCTGTGATGGAGGTGCTCTTGATGACATCATCGTGCTGCGCCGGTCTGCACATGCACACTGGCTGGTGGGAGTACTGACCGCCATTTTTGTTTTAGGAAAAGCTGCCCTCTTGTTAATAATGAGGGTCAGAGTCACAGGGTAGATCTATAGATCTCCAGGGATAATTGGAGGGGCTTAAACGGCGGAGGTTTGATCGGGCAGAGCCTCTTTTGTCTTTCTCTGGATCATTAGTCCCTCTGCTTCCTGGCACAGGTGAGCTTTCCTTCAATGCCCCCTGCTGTTTGTATATATGTGTGGCACAAAAAAAAACCCTGTGTTTGTATATATGTGTGTATGCATGGGCAATAATTTATTTTTTTCCCTTAGACTTGTTTTAAAAAAAAACATTTTTGTTACCAATGTATATTTTTCTCTTTCATCGCTAAACCTTTCACTCTCTGATGCTATTTTCCTTTTCAGCTATCCTTGTTTTTTTCAGCTGTCCATCCCTTTTGTCCTCAAACCATGAGTCAGTCACCATTTATACAAAAGACCCTCAGATTCAAAGGTGGGAGACCATCATGTGGTAAGTTTCAGCAAAAAAGTGCCTCCCTGCGCTCATGCTCTCTAAGTTCAAGAGCCACGGAAGGCGGACATTCTTTGGAGGAACATAGCCCTAGAGGCCGCTCCCATTCAAGGGGAAAGTTCAGAGGATGATGTCTTATCGCTTCTTCCTAGAGCAACGCTACCATCCTGCAGCGCCTGTGGCACAATACCTATGCCCAATAGGCCGGTGAGTAAAGACTGCCTGAAGGCGTTCGCAGTTGACAAGTAACACTCAAATATCATCACATAGTTATATAATTAGTCAGGTTGAAAAAACACACAAGTCAATCTAGTTCAACCATCAAATAAAAAATAAAATAAAAAATATCTTACAATCCCATATACCCAATCCTATACCCACAGTTGATCCAGAGGAAGGCGAAAAACCCCCCAGAAATGCATGATCCAATTTGCTACAGTAGGGAAAAAAATTCCTTCCTGATGCCAGAGAGGCAATCGGATTTACCCAGGATCAACTTTAAATGTTAGTACCCAGTTATATTATGTACATTTAGGAATGAATCCAGGCCTTTCTTAAAACAATCTACTGAGCTGGCCAGAACCACCTCTGGAGGGAGTCTATTCCACATTTTCACAGCTCTTACTGTGAAGAAACCTTTCCGTATTTGGAGATGAAATCTCTTTTCCTCTAGACGTAAAGAGTGGCCCCTTGTCCTCAGTGTTGACCGTAAAGTGAATACTAATACTCAATACTAAGTTCACTATATGGACCCCTTATATATTTATACATGGTGATCATAATCCTCCTTAATCTCCTCTTCTCAAGAGTGAATAAATTCAGTTCCTCTAATCCTTCCTCATAGCTTATCTCCTCCATGCCTCTTATCAGTTTGGTTACCCTTCTCTGCACTTTCTCCAGTTCCCCGATATCCTTTTTGAGAACTGATGCCCAAAACTGAACTGAATATTCCAGATAAGGTCTTACTACCACCCCTTACTGACACCCCTCTGTCCAAGGTTTTACTTACCTCCTCGTTGTCCGTGAGCCACATAGGTTTTATTTTTAGCCTTTTAAACTTATTGCCCATGGGAATATACTTTGCAGTGAGTTCACAAACCATCACTTTGAAGAATTCCCATTTTTGTTCTGTGCCCATTGATGCCAATATCCCCCCCCCCCCCCCCCCCCCCCAGCCCAAGTCCTGGAGAGCAGCCGTCATCCTTGGAAAATTTGCTCTCTTGATGTTAAGTGTTTTTTATCTTTCCCGTATGCGATTTTTGCTTACAGCTAACATCAAATGAAATCATGTTATGGTCACTGCTACCAAGATGTTCCTTTATATGAACATTAGTAATAAGCTCTGCATGGTTTGAGATTACCAGGTCCAACAGAGCATCATTCCTAGTTGGAGCCTCAATAAACTGGACAATAAAATTGTCCTGTAATAGGTTTATAAATGTTTGCCCTTTAACTGTCCCAGCAGTGCCATTACTCCAGTCAATTTCTGGGTAGTTAAAATCCCCCATTATTATCACCATCCCAGCCCTTGCAGCCCTTTCAATCTGTGTAAGGAGCTGAGTCTCCACCTCCTCGTTAACATTGGGTGGTCTATAACAAACTCCAATGATTAACTTTGAACTACGCACATCTATATGAAGTTCCACCCATAATGCTTCAGACTCATCACACTCGCCATCAAATCGGTCCTCTTTCACACTCGCTTTGAGATCACTTCTCACATAGAGACAGACCCCGCCACCTTTCCTTTTTACCCTGTCTCTCCTGTCTCTCATAGCTCTCCTCATGCACCAGAGCTTCCAACTCCCCTTTTTTTCTTGCATTATTACATTTTGCTCTGGTGTTTTCCATATCTTATTTAGTAGTACAAATGGCAGTATAATTTCCAATGGTTGTTTGCAACATGGGAACTTTCTTGTCACCTGCCATAACCCTCCCCCCATCTATCCCCATTCCACCCTCAATTAATATCTGACCCTTAACTGACCTGTCTGCCCGATGGAATTCTAGTTCACCCTCCCCCCATAATCCTAGTTTAAATACTCCTCCAGCCTTCCCATAAACTTCTCCCCAGTATAGCAGACCCCCTTCCATTCAGGTGCAAACCATCTTTAGCATATACAGTAGGTTGCACCCCAATGAAAAGTCAGCCCAGTGCTCTAGAAACCCAAATCTCTCCTCCCTACACCAGGTCTTTAGCCATGCATTCAGCTCTCTAATCTCCCCCTGCCTTTTCTGTGTCGCGCATGGCACAGGCAATATTTCAGAGAATATCACAGTTATAAAAATAGAGAACCCCGAAATGTGACCCACCTCAGCCCAAGCATAGCCGAGCAGAAACTCACCTCCATCCCTTGGACATAGTAAAGAACAATTAAAAGAAAAGAGTGTGGGACTTTAGATGAGGTATGTCTCTGCAAATAAGGAATATTGACCTATTAATTGTAACCAATCCCCAATGGGTAGTCCCTAAAATGAACAAAATAAAATATTTCTTGTGTACAATATAGGCACGATATAAACATATTCGATGCACAATAGTCACATATTTATTATTTATACATAGAAGGACATGATTGGTTTTACACAAAGCAATAATAAAGGAATAATATACATGATTGGTAATGATAAATATAAACATAATAAGATGAATTCATGATGAAACATGTTGTAAACCTGGCACCCTTGAGTATGGACTCAACGCGTTTCATGGCGTTTAAAGCCAATCGTCAGGAGTAGGATGCTAAAGATAAAGATAAAAATGATAATAAATAAGTAGATAAGCCTACACCGGATAACTAAGTAATACAGCAGGCTCTCTAGATTAGAGGAGCAATTAAATGTAGAGATGGTACTGACCTATAAAGTATCCAAAGGGTGTATACCCGTTGCTACTGTGTTAGGATGAGTATGGCCTGGATAAGTAGATCTACCCCGGGGTTGAGGCGGGGGAACCCAGCCCAGTGCAATCCCCCCATCATCGTCCCGCCCTGGATGTACGGGCAGGCGAGGTGGGGGGTTGGAGGGGCCAGCCAGCCGGGTACAGAAGGAGGACCACACATAGGAGGGAGGGGACCCAAGTGGGAGGTAAAGAACCCAGGATAATAAGGGTAACTGTATATTGGGCACATCCAAGAACGGGGTGTCCATAGGGATCCTGCAATACATACAATAAGAAACTAAGTAATTGTATATAAAAGTATAATATGTATATAATAGGAGATAAGTAAGCATAAGTGTATAAGTGTGAGGTCCTGGAAAACCACACATACCTGAGTCTGGCAGGATAAGGATAAGATTGTCCCAACATGATGGTAGCAGCCTATGAGTAGCCCACGGCTCCCTCCCGACTGAAATACCCGCCAAAGGGGGCGGGACCCCGCCAACGTCATGCGTCTACGTGAGGCGGCGAGGAGGAGAGGCGCTCCATGGTCGCCGCAACGTGAGATGGAAACAAACACCCAATCCTCGATCGGCGCTCAAAGAGATGCCGCGCGAGAGGGTGCATGAGCATGACGTCGAGGTGCGGAGGTCAACCCCTACCCCGTCACAGGTGGGACGGGCGAGGGGGAAGAACTGAGCACCTCGCAACCCCGGAGTGAGATCACAAGGACCAGGACCAAGAACATCCGGCTAGGGAATATGAGAACGCTGGTGTAAAGAACCCCTAAGGAGAGAGCCTAAAAACGGGTTGTATAAATGGTGATTAGATGGACCTAGAGATGATTAAGTAATCTCGTTTGTAGGTTGAAAATAAATAGTTAAAAGTTGAGGTCTATGGATATTTATGGGTAAAGTGATAATAAAAGTAAGAATAATATGTTGGGTATAGGGGGTCACATACAGGAATGGGTGTCTTCCACCCTATATAGCACAGTTATAAAAATAGAGAACCCCGAAATGTGACCCACCTCAGCCCAAGCATAGCCGAGCAGAAACTCACCTCCATCCCTTGGACATAGTAAAGAACAATTAAAAGAAAAGAGTGTGGGACTTTAGATGAGGTATGTCTCTGCAAATAAGGAATATTGACCTATTAATTGTAACCAATCCCCAATGGGTAGTCCCTAAAATGAACAAAATAAAATATTTCTTGTGTACAATATAGGCACGATATAAACATATTCGATGCACAATAGTCACATATTTATTATTTATACATAGAAGGACATGATTGGTTTTACACAAAGCAATAATAAAGGAATAATATACATGATTGGTAATGATAAATATAAACATAATAAGATGAATTCATGATGAAACATGTTGTAAACCTGGCACCCTTGAGTATGGACTCAACGCGTTTCATGGCGTTTAAAGCCAATCGTCAGGAGTAGGATGCTAAAGATAAAGATAAAAATGATAATAAATAAGTAGATAAGCCTACACCGGATAACTAAGTAATACAGCAGGCTCTCTAGATTAGAGGAGCAATTAAATGTAGAGATGGTACTGACCTATAAAGTATCCAAAGGGTGTATACCCGTTGCTACTGTGTTAGGATGAGTATGGCCTGGATAAGTAGATCTACCCCGGGGTTGAGGCGGGGGAACCCAGCCCAGTGCAATCCCCCCATCATCGTCCCGCCCTGGATGTACGGGCAGGCGAGGTGGGGGGTTGGAGGGGCCAGCCAGCCGGGTACAGAAGGAGGACCACACATAGGAGGGAGGGGACCCAAGTGGGAGGTAAAGAACCCAGGATAATAAGGGTAACTGTATATTGGGCACATCCAAGAACGGGGTGTCCATAGGGATCCTGCAATACATACAATAAGAAACTAAGTAATTGTATATAAAAGTATAATATGTATATAATAGGAGATAAGTAAGCATAAGTGTATAAGTGTGAGGTCCTGGAAAACCACACATACCTGAGTCTGGCAGGATAAGGATAAGATTGTCCCAACATGATGGTAGCAGCCTATGAGTAGCCCACGGCTCCCTCCCGACTGAAATACCCGCCAAAGGGGGCGGGACCCCGCCAACGTCATGCGTCTACGTGAGGCGGCGAGGAGGAGAGGCGCTCCATGGTCGCCGCAACGTGAGATGGAAACAAACACCCAATCCTCGATCGGCGCTCAAAGAGATGCCGCGCGAGAGGGTGCATGAGCATGACGTCGAGGTGCGGAGGTCAACCCCTACCCCGTCACAGGTGGGACGGGCGAGGGGGAAGAACTGAGCACCTCGCAACCCCGGAGTGAGATCACAAGGACCAGGACCAAGAACATCCGGCTAGGGAATATGAGAACGCTGGTGTAAAGAACCCCTAAGGAGAGAGCCTAAAAACGGGTTGTATAAATGGTGATTAGATGGACCTAGAGATGATTAAGTAATCTCGTTTGTAGGTTGAAAATAAATAGTTAAAAGTTGAGGTCTATGGATATTTATGGGTAAAGTGATAATAAAAGTAAGAATAATATGTTGGGTATAGGGGGTCACATACAGGAATGGGTGTCTTCCACCCTATATAGCACAGTTATAAAAATAGAGAACCCCGAAATGTGACCCACCTCAGCCCAAGCATAGCCGAGCAGAAACTCACCTCCATCCCTTGGACATAGTAAAGAACAATTAAAAGAAAAGAGTGTGGGACTTTAGATGAGGTATGTCTCTGCAAATAAGGAATATTGACCTATTAATTGTAACCAATCCCCAATGGGTAGTCCCTAAAATGAACAAAATAAAATATTTCTTGTGTACAATATAGGCACGATATAAACATATTCGATGCACAATAGTCACATATTTATTATTTATACATAGAAGGACATGATTGGTTTTACACAAAGCAATAATAAAGGAATAATATACATGATTGGTAATGATAAATATAAACATAATAAGATGAATTCATGATGAAACATGTTGTAAACCTGGCACCCTTGAGTATGGACTCAACGCGTTTCATGGCGTTTAAAGCCAATCGTCAGGAGTAGGATGCTAAAGATAAAGATAAAAATGATAATAAATAAGTAGATAAGCCTACACCGGATAACTAAGTAATACAGCAGGCTCTCTAGATTAGAGGAGCAATTAAATGTAGAGATGGTACTGACCTATAAAGTATCCAAAGGGTGTATACCCGTTGCTACTGTGTTAGGATGAGTATGGCCTGGATAAGTAGATCTACCCCGGGGTTGAGGCGGGGGAACCCAGCCCAGTGCAATCCCCCCATCATCGTCCCGCCCTGGATGTACGGGCAGGCGAGGTGGGGGGTTGGAGGGGCCAGCCAGCCGGGTACAGAAGGAGGACCACACATAGGAGGGAGGGGACCCAAGTGGGAGGTAAAGAACCCAGGATAATAAGGGTAACTGTATATTGGGCACATCCAAGAACGGGGTGTCCATAGGGATCCTGCAATACATACAATAAGAAACTAAGTAATTGTATATAAAAGTATAATATGTATATAATAGGAGATAAGTAAGCATAAGTGTATAAGTGTGAGGTCCTGGAAAACCACACATACCTGAGTCTGGCAGGATAAGGATAAGATTGTCCCAACATGATGGTAGCAGCCTATGAGTAGCCCACGGCTCCCTCCCGACTGAAATACCCGCCAAAGGGGGCGGGACCCCGCCAACGTCATGCGTCTACGTGAGGCGGCGAGGAGGAGAGGCGCTCCATGGTCGCCGCAACGTGAGATGGAAACAAACACCCAATGCTTACTTATCTCCTATTATATACATATTATACTTTTATATACAATTACTTAGTTTCTTATTGTATGTATTGCAGGATCCCTATGGACACCCCGTTCTTGGATGTGCCCAATATACAGTTACCCTTATTATCCTGGGTTCTTTACCTCCCACTTGGGTCCCCTCCCTCCTATGTGTGGTCCTCCTTCTGTACCCGGCTGGCTGGCCCCTCCAACCCCCCACCTCGCCTGCCCGTACATCCAGGGCGGGACGATGATGGGGGGATTGCACTGGGCTGGGTTCCCCCGCCTCAACCCCGGGGTAGATCTACTTATCCAGGCCATACTCATCCTAACACAGTAGCAACGGGTATACACCCTTTGGATACTTTATAGGTCAGTACCATCTCTACATTTAATTGCTCCTCTAATCTAGAGAGCCTGCTGTATTACTTAGTTATCCGGTGTAGGCTTATCTACTTATTTATTATCATTTTTATCTTTATCTTTAGCATCCTACTCCTGACGATTGGCTTTAAACGCCATGAAACGCGTTGAGTCCATACTCAAGGGTGCCAGGTTTACAACATGTTTCATCATGAATTCATCTTATTATGTTTATATTTATCATTACCAATCATGTATATTATTCCTTTATTATTGCTTTGTGTAAAACCAATCATGTCCTTCTATGTATAAATAATAAATATGTGACTATTGTGCATCGAATATGTTTATATCGTGCCTATATTGTACACAAGAAATATTTTATTTTGTTCATTTTAGGGACTACCCATTGGGGATTGGTTACAATTAATAGGTCAATATTCCTTATTTGCAGAGACATACCTCATCTAAAGTCCCACACTCTTTTCTTTTAATTGTTCTTTACTATGTCCAAGGGATGGAGGTGAGTTTCTGCTCGGCTATGCTTGGGCTGAGGTGGGTCACATTTCGGGGTTCTCTATTTTTATAACTGTGCTATATAGGGTGGAAGACACCCATTCCTGTATGTGACCCCCTATACCCAACATATTATTCTTACTTTTATTATCACTTTACCCATAAATATCCATAGACCTCAACTTTTAACTATTTATTTTCAACCTACAAACGAGATTACTTAATCATCTCTAGGTCCATCTAATCACCATTTATACAACCCGTTTTTAGGCTCTCTCCTTAGGGGTTCTTTACACCAGCGTTCTCATATTCCCTAGCCGGATGTTCTTGGTCCTGGTCCTTGTGATCTCACTCCGGGGTTGCGAGGTGCTCAGTTCTTCCCCCTCGCCCGTCCCACCTGTGACGGGGTAGGGGTTGACCTCCGCACCTCGACGTCATGCTCATGCACCCTCTCGCGCGGCATCTCTTTGAGCGCCGATCGAGGATTGGGTGTTTGTTTCCATCTCACGTTGCGGCGACCATGGAGCGCCTCTCCTCCTCGCCGCCTCACGTAGACGCATGACGTTGGCGGGGTCCCGCCCCCTTTGGCGGGTATTTCAGTCGGGAGGGAGCCGTGGGCTACTCATAGGCTGCTACCATCATGTTGGGACAATCTTATCCTTATCCTGCCAGACTCAGGTATGTGTGGTTTTCCAGGACCTCACACTTATACACTTATGCTTACTTATCTCCTATTATATACATATTATACTTTTATATACAATTACTTAGTTTCTTATTGTATGTATTGCAGGATCCCTATGGACACCCCGTTCTTGGATGTGCCCAATATACAGTTACCCTTATTATCCTGGGTTCTTTACCTCCCACTTGGGTCCCCTCCCTCCTATGTGTGGTCCTCCTTCTGTACCCGGCTGGCTGGCCCCTCCAACCCCCCACCTCGCCTGCCCGTACATCCAGGGCGGGACGATGATGGGGGGATTGCACTGGGCTGGGTTCCCCCGCCTCAACCCCGGGGTAGATCTACTTATCCAGGCCATACTCATCCTAACACAGTAGCAACGGGTATACACCCTTTGGATACTTTATAGGTCAGTACCATCTCTACATTTAATTGCTCCTCTAATCTAGAGAGCCTGCTGTATTACTTAGTTATCCGGTGTAGGCTTATCTACTTATTTATTATCATTTTTATCTTTATCTTTAGCATCCTACTCCTGACGATTGGCTTTAAACGCCATGAAACGCGTTGAGTCCATACTCAAGGGTGCCAGGTTTACAACATGTTTCATCATGAATTCATCTTATTATGTTTATATTTATCATTACCAATCATGTATATTATTCCTTTATTATTGCTTTGTGTAAAACCAATCATGTCCTTCTATGTATAAATAATAAATATGTGACTATTGTGCATCGAATATGTTTATATCGTGCCTATATTGTACACAAGAAATATTTTATTTTGTTCATTTTAGGGACTACCCATTGGGGATTGGTTACAATTAATAGGTCAATATTCCTTATTTGCAGAGACATACCTCATCTAAAGTCCCACACTCTTTTCTTTTAATTGTTCTTCAGAGAATATCACCTTGGAGGTCCTTCCCTTCAACTTGCAGCCTAGTTCATTAAATTGATTCATAAGGAGCCCCCACCTTCCATGTTTTCTGTCATTGGTTCCAATGTGAACAAAGACAGCTGGGTCATGCCCAGCCCCACCCAGTAATTTATCAACCCGGTCCACCACATGCCGAACCCTAGCATCAGGGAGACAGCAAAACATTTGGTTGAGGCAATCCTGGAGACAAATTATTCTATCAGTCCTTCTGATTATAGAATCCCCTATCACCACCAACTGTCTAGGCCTACCTGCATTCCCCTCATCACCTCTACTGGATGGGCTTCTCTCCCGGCTGTTAGGGGTAGCAATGACATCTAGGGCTGCCACCTTTGTGTTTGCCACCTCCACAACTTCACCCAACTTGGCAAATTTGTTTTGATGTATAAATACAGGACTGGCCTTCCTTTTCTGTGAGCCCCTTCCACTCCCTCTAACTACATTAACCCATCTTCCTAACTGATAATCCTGAATTGCCCCTCCACCCTCCACATCAACCCTACTGACCACCCGCTCAGCGAGCAGAGGACCCCTTTCAAGGTTGTCCTTTCTGCCCAGTGTTGCAACTTGCTCTTCCAGATCTGTAAGGCAAGCTTCCAGAAGGGCAACCCGCTCATATCTGTCAAAGCAGTATCCATCTTGGAGCTGTTGCACCAATTTTGCATACATGTGGCACACTGTGCACTGAGCAAAACTTTCAACCCTGCTAGCACTCATTTCCCAGTTACAATATAATTACTTATAGGAAGTTTAAGATCTTACTTACAGATTAGAAGACTCCTGTCTTAACTCCTGTTTTCAACTCACGGTTATTAACCCTCCACTTTAGTTCAAAATTGCACTTATGTTCACAAATTGCAGAAACAAGCCAGCATTATCAGGGAGCCTGTTATTGAATCGGGTGGCATGAGATTTTATGCTGTACTTATTTCAATTATCTCGGCCAGGCAGACCCCTTCTAGTTGCCTGTCACTAGAAGAGCATCCTGGCACCTTGGCAGGTGGCATTAACCCACTTAGTTCCGCTACTCTGGCGAGTGCACAGCCAGCGGACAGTAGTTCGCAGAGGAAGGCCCGGAACTGCTTGTCTTCAGTTGTCCCTCCATTGAACTATGTAACCAGACAGTCAAGCAGGCCAATTGTATAGGTAAAGTGAAACTTTGGGCTGTGTTTGTTTTCTCAGGCAAGTTTGGTGTAAGATACCTAATAACAGGAAATCTCTGTGTTGGTAGGAAACGTAACACAGCCATACCAGGAGTGACAGGAAGTCTGTCTTGCAAGATGGGTATCAAAGGTATAGGAAATGTTCCTCCTCTCAGCAGGTTCCATCCTTCTAGGCAGATGGGTTGCTATAATACATACATATCAGACCTAGGGGGGTTTTCGTCCTGATTCCATTCACAAAAAGAATATACAGGCTTCAATTCAACCCTATATGTAGTTTGCAAGGGATGGTGGCTAGCATCCGGTTGTAGATCTAAAGATGTTAAACTTTTTTATCCCCTTAGAGATCTTCAAAATGGAGTCCATTAACCCAGGGCAGCCAGATGGCAAAATGCTATTTTTGGATCTTCACGATGACTATTTAAACATCCCAAAATATTTTTTTCTTTCATAATTGGTAAGCTTGCAATCGGCTAGACGCATTTCCAGTTTACCAGTCTGCCTTTTGGCCTATGCAGGTCTCTAAAACTGTTCACAAGGGTTCTCAGTGCAGTATTAGCTCAACTCAGAGAACAAGTTCTCCGGGTGCGCCGGTACCTGGACAACATTATTCTTCTATCCAGAGGTCTGAAACAATTGCTAACGCACCAAGATATTCTCATAAACACCCTGCGGGGATATGGCTGGTTTATTAAATTTCTCTAACCTAACAGTTAGTATGCCGGGAGGTACTCTGCCAACTCCTCTGTTCAGCTTCCGGTGAAAAACGGTGGAAGTCAAAGAAGGAGTGCTAAAGACAGTAATCTCCACTTGTTTGATCATTACTCAGTGCATCAATCTTTGGAGCACAATGTCGTCATACCAATAATAATCCCTTGGGCACTCTGACTTTGACAGTTTAAGCTGGGATTCTTAGCACAATAGAGGAAACAGTGTCTGGTACGGTTATCAACTGTCAGTATGAGTAGGAGTATACGGTGGTGGGTTAGGAGGGAGAATCTGATGATGTTGCCCCGTTAGAACCATTAGACTAGATAACAATTACTATTCATCTCGGCAAAGATAGCCTGGAAGGCACACTGAGAAACCATCTGTTCAGTCCAACCTCTTTTCGTCAGGGAAAAGAGGTAAACTCCTGGACTTAGTAGGTTTGGTCATATAGGGCGAGGGGTTGTGAACCTCCTTCAGCAGTGGATACATACTCTCCCAGAGTGGTTTCGGTCTCATGGGCTGCACATTCAAAGGCGTCCATGGAATCCATGTGCAGGGAAGTATCGTGATCACCCCAGGATACTTTTTGAAGCAGTACGGAGTAGATCTGGGGGTCTTGCCATTAGTGGACCCCGGAGGAAGGACTGTTCCGTATTCTGTCCCATTCTGATTAAAAATTGATTCAACAAATAGAACCCACACTGTCGGCTAGTTATTTATCACTACTATGCTGCCATGGTGGCGTCAGGAAAGGAAAATTATGGTAGGTATTTGATACAATTTTCCGTTTTCCTGACGCCACCATGGCAGCATAGTAGTGATAAATAACTAGCTGACAGTGTGGGTTATTTATCACTACTATGTTGCCATGGTGGCGTCAGGCAAACGGAAAATTGTATCAAATACCTACCGTAATTTTCCTTTCCTGATGCCAAACCATGGCAGCACACGGACCCACCCTTGTACGTTTCGGTATGTAGCTAATTACAAAGAATGGGGTGGGGCCTAACTAGGCCTTTAATTTATGCTATTCACTGGTCCTGAGGGAGTGGAAAAGGGGCGGAGCCTATCACTAGTATGCTGCCATCGTTTGGCGTCAGGAAAGGAAAATTACGGTAGGTATTTGATAGAATTTTCCGTTTTTGCCTTCACTGACTTAAAGTATCACTAAAGACAAAACTTTTTCTTTGTGGTTTTAGGTATAGTTTAGAAGGATTAGAACACCTGCAAGTTTTTGTTCCTGTCTGTGTCCCCATTAGAGAGATTCACCTTCACTATTTGTCCTGGTGACTATTATCACCAACCCAGATTTTAAGGATAACTTGCCACAAATTGGTGGCAGAGTTGAATTGTAAGTCTTGTTAACTTGCTGCACACTTTCACTGGCAAGTTGTAGACTTGCAGAGCACTTGAAGCACATGTTCTAGTTGACACTTTTGCGATTTGTAGCAAATTTGCACGGTAAGTCTCTAGCAAGAGCAAAGTTGCAGTGGTAAGGATAAAGCAAGAAAATTCAGCCACAGTGACCCCTGTGGTGGGATGACTATTGCACAACATAAATGATCCAGAACTTGCAACAGACTTGCAGAATGTTTGCAAAAAAAGTTGATCTGAGGTCATGCAATGCAGACTTGCTACAATTGTGAAACAAACTTGTGAAGCCTGTTAGTCTAGCAATAGCTTAGCAAGTCAATTTCAAACTTGCAGCTTAATTGCTTGCCATCTGAGAAGAGTGAAAGAAAGTGAAAGAAAATACAAAAGTTGTCACTAGGAAAGGATTAGAAGGGAGATCTTCCAGTGGGATCACCGATTATGATGACTACCAGGGATTTCTCCCACTTTGAAGGGATGCACTTTCACTTCCTATTGGGGCTATAATAAAAGAAGTGAAGGGACATTATAACCCTTCCTTACTCTATTCAAAATGTATATTTAGCTACATGACTAGAGTTTAGCTTTAAATTTATTTTTTAACCCCTTCAGCCCCGAAAGATTTGGCTGCTCAATGACCAGGCCACTTTTTGCGATTCGGCACTGTGTCGCTTTAACTGACAATTGCATGGTCATGCAATTATCATGTTCAAATCGAGCTTTCTTTTGGTGGTATTTGATCATCTCTGCGATTTTTATTTTTTGCGCTATAAACAAAAAAGGAGCGACAATTTTGGAAAAAAAAAACACAATATTTTGTACTTTTTGCTATAATAAATATCCCCATTTTTTTTTAAAGAAGCTAATTTTTTCCTCAGTTTAGGCCAATATGTATTCTTCTACATATTTTTGGTAATAAAAAATCGCAATAAGCGTATTCTGATTGGTTTGCGCAAAAGTTATAGCGTCTACAAAATAGGGGATAGATTTATGGCATTTTTATTTATTTATTTTTACTAGTAATAGTGGTGATCTGCGATTTTTATCAGGCCTGCGACATTATGGCAGACACATCGGACACTTTTGACACATTTTTGAAACCATTGACAATTATACAGCAATCTGTGCTATAAAAATACACCAATTACCGTGTAAATGTCACTGGCAGGGAAGGGGTTAACACTAGGGAGCGATCAAGGGGTTAACTGTGTTCCCTGACTGTGTTCTAACTGTGGGGGGAGAGGACTGACTATAGGAGATGACAAATCATGGTTCCTAGCTATTAGGAACTTGCAATCTGCCTCTCCTCACAGAACAGGGATTTGTGTGTCTACTGTTGGTAGGCAGATCGTCCTAATCTGCCACTTCCTACTCCGCAGGGATCTTCATTCTTCTTCTCCTCCTCGCGTTGTCTTCTGGGGAATGGGGCGCACTGTGTTTTGGAAACTGTGTGTGTCCCAGAACACAGCCGTCCATTCACAAAGCGTCGCACGACTCGCACATGCGCAGTAGGAAATGGGCAGTAAAGCCGCAAGGCTCCACTGCCTGTTTCCCTTAGTTTGAATGGCGGTGCCGGGACCCGATCCGATGGACTGATCAGCCTCTGGCGGCCGACATCGCGGGCACCCTGGACAGGTAAGTGTGCTTATTAAAAGTCAGCAGCTACAGTGTTTGTAGCTGCTGACTTTTACATTTTTTTTTTTTCAGCTGGACCTCCGCTTTAAGTTACAGAGGAGGTCTAGGGCTAGAATTATTGCTCTCGCTGTAACGATCGCAGCGATACCTCACATGTGTGGTTTGAACACCGTTTTCATATGCGGACGCTACTCACATATGTGTTCGCTTCTGCACGTGAGCTCAGCGGGACAGGGCGCATTTAAAAAACATTTTTTCCTATTTATTTTACCTTTTATTTTTTTATTTTTACACTGTTTAAAAAAAAAAAAAAAAAGTGTCACTTTTATTCCTATTACAAGGAATGTAAACATCCCTTGTAATAGAAAAAAAGCATGACAGGACCCAGGTATGAGATCTGGGGTTAAAAATCTCCATGGGCGACGTTTAAAAATTTTTACAGGTTGCATGTTTTGAGTTACAGAAGAGGTCAAGGGCTACAATTAATGCTCTCGCTCTACCGATCGTGGCGATACCTCACATGTGTGCTTTGAACACCATTTTCATATGTGGACGCTACTCACATATGCGTTCACTTCTGCACGCGAGCTCGGCGGGACAGGGTGTGTTTAAAAAATTATTTTTTTCTTATTTATTCTACCTTTTATTTTTTATTTTTACACTGTTTTAAAAAAAAAATTGTGTCACTTTTATTCCTATTACAAGGAATGTAAACATCCCTTGTAATAGAAAGAAAGCATGAGAGGACCTGTTAAATATGAGATCTGGGGTCAAAAAGACTTCAGATCTCATATTTACACTAAAATGCAATAAAAAAAAAAAAAAAAAAAGGCCCTTTAAGAGCTATGGGCAGAAAGGACGTTTTGACGTCGCTTCTGCCCTGCAATGTTATGGAGACGAGTGGGGGCCATCTTCTCTCACTTGTCTCCATGCCTAGCAAGGGTGAAGATCCGATTGCCTCCGCCGCTGCCGACGTAAGCAGCAGAGGGCACCGGAGCGCAGCGGGAGGGGGGGCCCCCTCTCCTGCCGCCGATAAAAGTGATCTTGCAGCGTTCTGCTCAGTGAAGTCCGAGAACTGATTGATCAGCTGTCTTTAATCACTCAGTTCTTGATATTATTGGTGGCAGGGGACAGATGCAGCATTAGATTGATGCTGCATCCATCTAGGTGTGTATGGATGTTTTTTTTTTTTTTTACTACCCCACACTTCTCTTTTAAGAGAAGGGGGAGGGGGGCATGGAGAAATTCAGGTATGATGTTCTGCAGAGCTAGGGATGGGGGTCAATGGGACCTTTCTATGGTCTTTATGGTTATGATGTTCTGCAGAGCTAGGGATGGGGATCAATGGGACCTTTCTATGGTCTTTATGGTTATGATGTTCTGCAGAGCTAGTGATGGGGGTCAATGGGACCTTTCCATGGTCTTTATGGTTGTGAATAGGAAAAATATAGCAGAGAAAAAAGATTAAAGGAAAAGGTCACTTTATTGGAACACCTTTTTCTCTTTGGCCTTTTTACCATTAATTTACAGGCACACATTTGCTAGTGTAGCAATGTCTATGGCCTCCTTCAGTCTAATGAGAACCTACAAGGTCAGAAATAACTGACATCCTTCTGTATGTGGTGTTTTGTGAGGCATAGTAGGTGCAAAGTGGATCAAGTCATTGGGCGCCAGACACTTCTTGATTGCAAGAGATGCTTATTTCTCTTACAAACTTTTGGGGGGAAAGAGAGTTAGGGCCAGGACACCCTTAAGTAGTTGCAAGTTCAATTAGCAGACTCCGAGACTTCAATAGGAGGACAGCTGTGCAGGGAAAAGCCTCCAGCAAGAAGCCACATCTGCACGTGCAGGAATGCTGTCTCCTATGGCAACAGTCTTTAACAGTTCCTAACACAAAGCATAACAGTTCTTTCACCTTCACTACAACTTCTCCTTGTAGTTCTTCAGCCCACTGAGCTCCCAGTCTCTCACTAGACCCTCTGATTCACTGCCACTGAATCCCTTGAGCTCCTCCAATCTTCATGGTGGTATCTTCATCAAGCTCCACCCATGCCACTCTGCTGGGACCCTAGCTTGGCACTCCCAATACTTCTCAAGCTTCACCCCCGCTGGCCTGCTCGGTCCCTAGCTTAACACACAAGACTGCTCTGTAACAGTCACCTCTGCTAACTGGGTTCCTGGCTTGATCACCGCCTGAAGTTTCCGGATTCTCCACCGTGCCCGTTCAGTAAGAATACTGCTCCGGTACTTGCTTCAGTTACTCACTGTGGTCCCTGGTAATAAAGTGGTCGGTCCCTTTTGTGGCGACAGCTTCCCTTCTACCTCCGACCACTGACAGGTTCTCCGGCCAACAGAACCGTCACTTCTGGTTGGACTGCAAGCCGCAACCCCAACCCTGCACTGCTTTCTTGCTTCTGGATATGCCCTCAGACAGCCTAGCAGCCAGATGCCCTGGGATAGGCCCAATCTCCGGCCTAGCAGCCCAGGGCAACACGACACACGTCCACCCAGCCGTCCATGTGGCACAGAACATAGATCACCTGACTTCACCCGAATATATAGGCTCTCCCAGAGGGCCAAGGGATTTAAGGAAACCCTGCAGATTGGCTGAGAAACCCCATATACCCATAACCTGACCTTGAGTTGCCCTTCTCATATCTAGTACCACCAAGTTGCCGACCACCTAGTGGTAGAAGAGAAAAGTGCAACAAGGCCAAACTTAGGGAGAAATCAATAGATCTCTAACAATCAACCAGGATAAGTACTCCTGGCAAGTAAATTTGTGAGGAGAATCCCTGCCTAAACTCCAGGGTGCTACATCAGCTAGAAGTAAAAACAGATTTGAAGTCAATGCAGTCAACCTGCAGCATACTAGACTGTTTTAGGACCCCTTTCCATATGTGTGGTGCATTATTTTATGCTGCGTTAAGATAACTCATTGAATCTGTTGCATCAAAACATCCAAGATGTGTCAAAAAATGTTTGCTGAAACACCCTATAACAACAGTACAGTAATGCATGTATGTTGCCTTAGTGCATTGGGATGCTATTCAAAATGAACAGCACCGCAATGTGTTAGTGTATGTAACCAGTGCCAATGCATGGATGTAATTCGACAATAGTTCAATGCTGGGATGCATACATTACCTAGCCGCCATGACTTTTGTTTAGATGCTTTTCTCTTATGTGTTAAACTCTGAGCCTATGTATTCCCAGCAGGACAACTGATTCCAAAGGACCGGTAGTACCTAAAGCACATAAGTAGAAATGACTTGCATTCTTAAATTATGTAAATGAAAGAAATCAGTAATACATTGAGCTATGATCTATGAAGTGCAAACGTGAACTTACACTTCAAGCTCTGGACTCCATGTTTGTTGGGACAGTTTAACTAGTGGAAAGTGTGATTTTCTAGAACGGATGGGAGAGCTTGCTTCACTGACAGATGTGGGAGGTTACCGTACTCCTACATAACGAATAAAGTTAATGGTGTTCTATTCCTCCTACTCAATATCCACCCCCTCCACATTGCATCAGTGCTGTGCTTCGTCTCCATGGGAACCCTTCCTTGTGACCTCATCAGATGGAACCAGGATTTTACCCACATGTGTCACATGAATGTTAACCGTTCTGTTGCTGAAACGCTTCTTATCTAGGCTGCAACACTATTGTGATCCACAGTCAATAAAATTACTTGCTCTTCAGGTCCACCTTGAAATGAGAGGGTAGTTGTGGGTGGAATGTGGTGGCCTGGCTGGATCACCCAACAGTCTCTTTTTCCTCCTAGATTCTCTGGAGAGATTTTTCTAATAAAGTCTGGATCTTCCCTTGCTTTCACCAAGGGGTCTCATTTTTTTTCCTGTAGGTCTGTATCCACCCTCCATATTGTGTATCCAAAATGTAAAAAAAAATAAAAATTCATCGAGTTGGATGAAAGCCTCTTGTATTGGCATGGAAGGTGGAGGGTCATAGAAAATACACGTTTTTCTGCTGAAGTAAAAGAAAGTTACTGTGCAAAAGACTAAGGCAGGTGTGAAAAAATGCTGTAAAATGCTGTAAAAATGTGTAAAATGCAGTAAATTAACCACTTAAGGACCGGGCCTCTTTTTTTAGATGTGTTCTTTACAAGTTAAAAACATTTTTTATTTTTTTTTTTGCTAGAAAATTACTTAGAACCCCCAAACATTATACATTTTTTTCTAACCTAGAGAATAAAATGGTTTTTGTTGCAATACTTTCTGTCACACCGTATTTGCACAGCGGTCTTACAAGCGCACTTTTTTTTTTAAATACACTTTTTTTTAATTTAAAAATAAGACAACAGTAAAGTTAGTCCAATTTTTTTTATATTGTGAAAGATAATGTTACACCGAGTAAATTAATACCCAACATGTTACGCTTCAAAACTGCGCCCGCTCATGGAATGGTGACAAACTTTTACCCTTAAAAATCTCCATAGGCGACATTTAAAAAATTCTACAGGTTGGTTGTTTTGAGTTACAGAGGAGGTCTAGGGCTAGAATTATTGCTCTCGCTCTACTGATTGCGGCGATACCTCATATGTGTGGTTTGAATACCGTTTTCATATGCGGGTACTACTCATATATGCGTTTGCTTCTGCACGCAAACTTGGCGGGACGGGACGCGTTTAAAAAAAATATATATATTTATTTTACTTTTTATTTTTTATTTTTACACTGTTTTTTTTTTTTTTTTTTTTTTAATTGTGTCACTTTTATTCCTATTACAAGGAATGTAAACAGGACCTCTTAAATATGAGATCTGGGGTCAAAAAGACCTCAGATCTCATATTTACACTAAAATGCAATAAAAAAAATATAAAAAATTGTCATTTAAAAAAAATATTTAAAAAATGGCCCTTTAAGAGCTATGGGCGGAAATTACGCTTTGACGTCGCATCCGCCCTGCAGTGTCATGGAGACGGGTGGGGGCTATCTTCCCCTCACTCGTCTCCATGCACAGCCATGGGAAGGATCCGATTGCCTCTGCTGCTGCCGATGGCTCCGGTAAGCAGCGGAGGGCACAGGATCGGGCGGGAGGGGGGATGTATATCGGCATTTGGCGGTCGGCAAGTGGTTAAGAATGCTTTCAGGTATAGAAGAGTTCCTAGTTTATTTTTATGAATTAATAAAATGGAAAGTAAATGAACAGAAGAAAAAGACAAATCAAATCATTATTTGGTGTGATCACCCTTCTCCTTCAAAACAGCATCAATTCTTCTAGTTACACTTGCACACAGCTTTTGAAAGAACTCAGCAGGTAGGTTGTTCCAAACATCTTGGACAACTAATTACAGTATCTCACAAAAGTGAGTACACCCCTCACATTTTTGTAAATATTTTATTATATCTTTTCATGTGACAACACTGAAGAAAGGACACTTTGCTACTATGTAAAGTAGTGAGTGTACAGCTTGTATAACAGTTTAAATTCGCTGTCCCCTCGAAATAACTCAACACACAGCCATTAATGTCTAAACCGCTGGCAACAAAAGTGAGTACACCCCTAAGTGAAAATGTCCAAATTGGGCCCAAAGTGTCAATATTTTGTGTGGCCACCATTATTTTCCAGCACTGCCTTAACCCTCTTGGGCATGGAGTTCATCAGAGCTTCACAGGTTGCCACTGGAGTCCTCTTCCACTCCTCCATGATGACATCACAGAGCTGGTGGATGTTATAGACCTTGCTCTCCTCCACCTTTCGTTTGAGGATGTCCCACACATGCTCAATAGGGTTTATGTCTGGAGACATGCTTGGCCAGTCCATCACCTTTACCCTCAGCTTCTTTAGCAAGGCAGTGGTCGTCTTGGAGGTGTGTTTGAGGCCGTTATCATGTTGGAATACTGCCCTGCGGCCCAGTCTCCGAAGAGCGGGGATCATGCTCTGCTTCAGTATGTCACAATACATGTTGGCATTCATGGTTCCCTCAATGAACTGCCGGCAGCACTCATGCAGCCCCAGACCATGACACTCCCACCACCATGCTTGACTGTAGGCAAGACACACTTGTCTTTGTACTCCTCACCTGGTTGCCGCCGCACACGCTTGACACCATCTGAACCACTAAGTTTATCTTGGTCTCATTACACCACAGGACATGGTTCCAGTAATCAATGTCCTTAGTCTGCTTGTCTTCAGCAAACTGTTTGCAGGGTTTTTTGTGCATCATCTTTAGAAGAGGCTTCCTTCTGGGATGACAGCCATGCAGACCAATCTGATGCAGTGTGCAGCATATGGTCCGAGCACTGACAGGCTGACCCCCCCCACCCCTTCAATCTCTGCAGGAATACTGGCAGCACTCATACGTCTATTTCCCAAAGACAACCTCTGGATATGATGCTGAGCATGTACACTCAACTTCTTTGGTCAACCATGGTGAGGCCTGTTCTGAGGAACCTGTCCTGTTAAACCACTGTATGGTCTTGGCCACCATCCTGCAGCTCAGTTTCAGGGTCTTGACAATCTTCTTATAGTCTAGGCCATCTTTATGTAGAGCAATCATTATTTTTTCAGATCCTGAGAGAGTTCTTTGCCATGAGGTGCCATGTTGAACTTCCAGTGACCAGTATGAGAGAGTGAGAGCGACACCACCAAATTTAACACACCTGCTCCCCATTCACACTTGAGACCTTGTAACATTAACGAGTCACATGACACCAGGGAAGGAAAATAACTAATTAGGCCCAATTTGGACATTTTCACTTAGGGGTGTACGCACTTTTGTTGCTAGCGGTTTAGACATTATTGACTGTGTGCTGAGTTATTTTGAGGGGACAGCAAATTTACACTGTTATATAAACTATACACTCACTACTTTACATTTTAGCAAAGTGTCATTTCTTCAGTGTTGTCACATGAAAAGATATATTAAAATATTTACAAAAATGTGAGGGGTGTACTCACTTTTGTGAGATACTGTACATATCTCCTGTGGATGTAGGCTGCCTCAAATCCTTCTGTCTCTTCATGTAATCCCAGACAGACTCCATGATGTAGAGATCAGGGCTTTGTAGGGACCAAACTATCATTTTCAGGACTCCTTGTTCTTCTTTACACTGAAGATAATCCCTAATGACATTGGTTGTATGTTTGGGGTCGTTGTCCTGCTGCCGAATACATTTGGGACCAATCACACGTCTCCCTGATGGTATGGCATGGTGCATAAGTATCTGCTTGTATTTCTCAGCATTGAGGACACCAATGATTCTGAACAAATCTCCAATTCTAGTTGTAGAAATGCAGCCCCAAGATTGCAGGGAACCTCCACTATGCTTTGATGTTGCCTGCAGGCACTTAATATTAGTCCAGAGCACCTGCTGCCATTTTTCTGCACCCCAGTTCCTATGTTTTTGTGCATTGTTGAGTTGCTTAGCTTTGTTTCCACATTCTATGCAGGAAAACATGCAGCCAATGTCAATAATAACTATCTTCGGTGTAAAGAAGAACAAGGAGTCCTGGAAGTGATGGTTTGGCCCCCACAAACCGCAATTCTATGCACAACTGCACAGTAGAATCAGATTAAAGTGATATTAAAGGTAATTTAAAAAAAGAAATAATAAGCAATGGTTTTGCACAGAACAGCCTCAATCCTCCTCTTATTGGGTCGCCCGCCGGTGCTCCTGGCTCCTTCTTTTCTCTGATTGCCCCCATAACAAGCTGCCTGCTATAGAGGCACTCGTGCATGCTCACTCCCGAGCCCCGCTCTGTGTGTCCATAACACACACAGAACGGGGCTCAGATCTGCCCCTGCTCCCTCCTCATTGGCTGTGACTGATAGCAGTGGGAGCCACTCCCACTGCTTTATCTCAGCCAATGAGGAGGCAGAGACCCGGGAGATCGGCTGCTCTCCTGCACATCGCTGGATTGCGATCGGGCTTGGGTAAGAATTGGGGGGGGGGGAGGCTGCATACTGAAGGTTTTTCACCTTTATGCATTGAAAACATGAAGGTAAAAAGCCATCAGTCTTTACAACCACTTTAAGGCCTGGAAGGGTCTATTCACATTCCACGGCCACAATGTTTTGGCTTGCAACCCCAACAAATATAATCTGTCAAGCCCAGCCATTTAATTCAATATGGCTGTGCTGCAACTGGGAGCACTTGCTTAGCCCATAGTTGCGGCTCATCCTTACCATTGTAAAATTGGTGTTCGGCCAATAAAAATAAAATAAAAAAGAGCATTCAGGAGGTGGCACTCTCCAGGGCATATAATTACTTTTCTGCTAATTGGATCCCCACCACCATCCCTGCAAAGTCACCAATATCAGTGAATAGCATGGCCTCTGCCACCAAGTAGGGCTGGGCTGAGGGGTGAGCAGAAGGGTCAGCTGCCCTGGGCCCTGTGACAAGGAGTGGGTACAAAAAAGGACATGACCTACAATCTTAGGTGCAGAAATAGTTCACAGCCAATAGTGGGAAGGGAGCACTTTGGCATTTTTGCCTTGGGTGCTAAAGGACCTTGTCCCGGCACTGCCCCAAGTGACAGTCCTGGAACACCTTTAGTACATTTAGAACTAATTACCTGTATAAAAGGCAGGAACTTGAGTTCAACTTAAAAATGTTTATTTTACAGTTATTATTTGAACATTTTCAGCTGATGGTGTGAGGGAAGAAAAAAGTTCCTTAGAGCCGCACACCAGGAGAATATAATCCAACGAAATTTCTTTATTGTAAAATCAGAAACAAATCATGTACAAAGCACCATGGATAGAATGTACAGATAATCAGCTAACGCGTTTCATGCTCTGCGGAGTGCTTACTCATAGCTCATGAGCTATGTGTAAGCGCGACCTCACAACATGGATTAGCATTAGCCAGCACCTGGGGCTTTTCAACTCTGGAGAGCAACATTCAGTTTATACCTGGTTTGGATACAACCTGGTGCAGGGAAAACGCTTGTGCTGCAGTTGCATTCAGTTGCGGATTATTTTCAGCTGATAGGTACTGGTGTTTAGGAGTTCTGCCAGCAGAGGTCAGCGAGAGAAACTTTTAATGAAGACATCTAAGACAAGAGATAGTTGTGCTAGAGGCAGATCATTTTGCAGCAACAATAATATAGTAGAATATGTATTACATATATTTTTTCTATTTCCCTGTTTCAATAGATTTTTATTAAAGCATTTTTAGACGTACAGGACAGCAACATCAATTCCAACCAAAGAGGGACCATATAATGTTTTTTTCCCTGTTTCACCAAATAACATGATCAAAAAATTTTTGTGCCCCTCTATTATAGAATCATAAAGTAAATTATATTGTCTCTATTTCTAGACAATTTGATGCATATGTATAAACCTGAATGTAGCCATCAGAGTCCAACAATCCAACTGTCTAGATCAGTGTTTTTCAACTAGGGTGCCACAAAGAGTCCTCTGGGATTCTGTGACAATATCCCATGCGACCGTGTGTAAACTCTCGTGCACAGAGAGAAGAGAGAGAGCACACCCCACACCTCCTCCTGGCTTTCTGCACCTCCCTGCTGTTATTTGTACTATTACCAGCAAGGTTGTGCGGGCCGCCCACCCACCCACCCACGTCCTGCCAACTGATGATGTAATCGGTTGCTAATGACATGTCGGCGGTACACACAGCTTTCTGTTCTGCCGGCAATAGTACACAAAACAGCAGGGAGGTGGAGAGAGCCGGGAGAAGGTGCGGGGTGTGCTCTCTCTTCACCTCTCTCTCTGTGCTGCCTTTTGCAGTCGTGCATGGGTGCCATTAATTCTTAATGACACCCCCTTGCATCTAGCAAATGCGCGTATGTTCGCGCTCATTAAAAAAATGCAATGTGCGAGAAAATGCAAAAAAGCATGATTGCTTGAACACACCTCCTGGTGTGAACGAGCCCTCAGACTGGTGTGCCTTGGCTGAGAAAATCGCTGAACTCTGCCTTACAGGGCTTACAGGGCTTGTTCACACCAGGTGCAGTGCAGTAACACGTGTTTTTGCATGTTTTCCTGTACCGCAGAAAAATGTCTGCCTTTTGCAGTCGTGCGTGGGTGCCATTAGTTCTTAAGGACACCCCCATGCATCTAGCAAATATGCATATGTTCGCGCCCATTAAAAGAATGCAATGTGCAAGAAAACGCAAAAAAAGCTTGATTGCTTGGACGTACCTCCTGGTGTGAATAATCTCTCAGACTGGTGTGCCTTGGCTGAGATAAGGTTGAAAAACACTGGTCTAGATGTCTGCATAGCTCTATATGCTGGCCTTGACCAATCCTCGTGACTATGGAGAAGAGATATGCCCCAAGACACCACTGGTGTTCATGTATCTTAAGGAAAACACTAGCAGATAGATAAGGATGTATAATATGCCCATTCATCCCTCCTAGAGATCTTATTTGAGCATAGGCTCAATTTACAAAGTTAAAACACCAGGACATGGGTCCTTATTTTCAAGGAGTCACAGTTATTTTCAGTCCAATATTATTTGAAAATTACAGTTACGTGGCTATAAATAAAGATCCGTGTGTAGAGCTTTGTAAATATCTACTGACAGCTGAATCTGGCAACTGATATCTCATCAGTTTAACCACTTCAGCCCCGGACCATTTGGCTGGCCAAAGACCAGAGCACTTTTTTGCGATTCGGCACTGCACCGCTTTAACTGATAATGGCACGGTCGTGCGATGTGGCTCCCAAAATTGACGTTCTTTTTTCCCCACCAAATAGAGCTTTCTTTTGGTGGTATTTGATCACCTCTGCAGTTTTTATTTTTTGCGCTATAAACAAAAAAACAATAAACAATTTTGAAAAAAAAGCAATATTTTTTACTTTTTGCTATAATAAATATCCCCAAAAAATATATAAAAAACATTTTTTTTCCTCAGTTTAGGCTGATACGTATTCTTCTACATATTTTTGGTAAAAAAATCGCAATAAGCGTTTATTGATTGGTTTGCGCAAAAGTTATAGCATCTACAAAATAGGGCATAGTTTTATGGGATTTTTATTAATAATATTTTTTTTACTAGTAATGGCGGCGATCAGCGTTTTTTTTTTTTATCGTGACTGCGACATTATGGGGGTACACATCAGACACTTTTGGCGCTATTTTGGGACCATTCACATTTATACAGCGATCAGTGCGATTAAAAATGCACTGATTACTGTGTAAATGTGACTAGCAGTGAAGGGGTTAACCAGGAGGGGGCGCTGCAGGGGTTAAGTGTGTCCTAGGGATGTGTTCTAACTGTGGGGGGGATGGGCTATGTGTGACCTGACACTTATCACCGCTTCCGATCACAGGGAGCTGTGATCAGTGTCAGTGTCACTAGGCAGAACGGGGAAATGCTGGTTTACACCAGCATTTCCCCGTTCTTCCTCTCCATGAGACGATCACAGGTATCCCCGTGGACATCGAATCAGCGGGAACCGCGGTTGGACTCACGGAGCTTGTGGCGAGCGTGCGCGCCTGCTAGCCGGACCTCGCGACATCACGTACAATAACGTGACTTCGCGCAGCAGAGCCAACCTGCCGCAGTGAAACTGCGGCGGCTGGTCTGCAAGCGGTTAAAGGGGAATTAAACCCATCTATAACGAAACATCCCACACTCCGCTTGAGTGCTTTCGTCATATACCGCTTCTCGCCAGTCTGAATATAGATATCAGATATTCCAAACCGCTGACAACCAATAACAAGGCAGTACTCGTTTGGTCCCTCCTAGAAATCTTATTTGAGAATAGGCTCAATTTACAATGTTAAAACACCAGGACATGGGTCCTTATTTTCAAGGAGTCACAGTCATTTTCAGTCCAATAATATTTGAAAATTACAGTTATGTGGCTATAAATAAGTAACTGTGTGTAAAGCTTTGTAAATATCTACTGACAACAGCTTAATCTGGCATCTGATATCTCATCAGGGGAATTAAATCCATCTGTAACGAAACGTCCCACACTCCACTTGAGTGCTTTCGTCATATACCGCTTCTTCCCAGTCTGAATATAGATATCAGATATTCCAAACCACTGACAACCAATAACAAGACAGTACTCGTTGCTCAACATGAACTGTTTATTGAGACACATGTACAGAGAGGTAACACTCAGGGACAACCCCTCCCCCTCCCTTTGCATTCAGGGCAGGGTAAACTTTAAAATAAAATTAAAAATCCTCCTATTTTTATTATGGAGCGTAAAGTTCCAATTTAAGGGTCAGTTCACATCAGATGCAGTTCCGTGCACTTTTTTTCTGCACAAAATGCATGCACAGTGTTTTCCATGTATTCCAATGGCTCTACTAGTTCACACCAATGCAGTCAATTCCAGTCAGTTTCCGGTCAGTTTCTGCACCAGAAACTGACCGGAAAGTGACTGCAAGGTGTGAACTAGAGCCATTGGAATACATGGAAAACACTGTGCATGCATTTTTAGTGCAGGAAAAAAGTGCACAAAACTGCACCTGGTGTGAACTGACCCTCACAGTTTAAAAAAAAAAAACAGTTACATTCTAACTGTCACATTTGATTGGATTGTGCTCTCAACCAAACTGTCAAACCATCAAATGGTTGGTGTCATAACTGATCACATGTGCAGAACCATGGCAGTTGAAGATCAAACAGAGGCCAAGATGACAGCTTCCTTGGCTTGGGCGACAAGCTTTGCGCTTTGCAGTTTTTTATGCGATTGCCGCGCTATTTATCGCAAAATTATTGTGGCAAAACCGCGCCACGTTAGACTGAAGTTTAATATTTTTTTTTATGTGTATACAATCCCTATATAACAAACACGTAGTACAGTGGTGCACCTATGACAATGATTTTGAAGAGCATTCTTTTTTTTCTGATGGGAAACTACAGCACTGACTTTCTGACTCTCTGTGCTGTAAATTAAAGTATTACTAAACCCAGGAGCCTGCATTCACTATATCTGATCTCCCATAGTACACAGAAAATGGAAATGCAATTATTTTAGTAAATATAAACTGGTAAATACCTTTTCTCATCAGTAGTATATAGCAGTCTTGTGACTTCTATGAGTGTCTGGCCCAGCACTGGTTAAAGCTTGTAGGAGGAGTTTTCATTCTCCTCTGACTGTCCTATGAGGCTCCATGACCCCTGACTTTCTGTCTGGACAGTGCTGATTGGCCCTGTGTTATTTGCATGCACCCAAAAAAAAAACTCTAGCAATACACACCAAACAGCATATGCTGAGTGCCTCCAAGACTCTGTTCCATCAGCAGATGCATTGGGGACAGTAAAAGAAGGGGAGGATCAGAGAAGACAGGATCAAACAGCCTTTAGTTTCTACAGTAAGTATAACAAGCATGCTTTATTGCATATACAGACTGATTTTATTGTTGTGGGTTTAGTAATACTTTAAAATGCAGATGGGGCTATAAGTGCAGAGCAGAGAAAGGAGGGTGTGTGCACATTTCTTATTGGGGTTACACACTTATGAATTGCACGGTGTCAAGTCTGCACTCCTCAGCCTACCCAAGTCCAACACTAATACAGTATTCCTATTCTCTATTACTTTCATCATACTTAGAAATTTGTTTCATGTGTTGGGTTTGACTTTAGAGATAATAGCCACCCTGGGCACACACCAGGATGAAAATAAAGTTGGCCATAATTTCTTATAGTTAGACCCACTTTTGACGGGAGGGCCCGTGGAACCCAGAATCCCTTGGAAAGTATGGGATGCCCTTGTTTTAGCTCCCCATACACCTCTTATATCTAAGTCACCCTGTGCTATCCTGGCACAGGGTGAGTGAGAAAATATATCTTGGACTACTTAAAATGGGACAGTGATATTTGTCTACAATATCTCCCAGGATGTATGTAGAGACTATTCTTGGTTTGCACCGATAGCATCTTCTGAGTTCCACGGACAGGTGATTTTGTACTTCTATCCCCAGACACCAGTTGCAGAGACATGGGATTTGATAGACTTCTCTGCTGAGGAAGAACAACCTGATGAGCCTTCAGCAGAAGAGCTGGCATTAGGGCCAAACTACACTGTGCTCTGCCCAGCACCAACAGCAGTATCTGTGGAGTTACAAGGAACTTCCCCAGCTGAAGTGCTGGTCACCAGACAGAGGGTCCAAGACCTCTGTCCCACACCTGTGGCAGTTTCGGAGGCTCCGGGTGAGAAGGTGGCCATCACTTCCCAGCAGCAGATACAGGGGGAGAAGAGAGAGGAGGTGTTCTTCGTCCCTCCCCAACAGTTGGCCAGGGTGGAGGAAGCGGTCTTTCCACCCCAGCAAAGATCCGTGCACACAGACATGTCATCACAATAGCCAGATGAGGGAAGGGAACAGGAAGCAGCCGGCTCACCTCCCCAATGGAAGCCACACAGTTTGGGAGTGGAGGAATCCGGCCTCCTGCCCCAATGGTTAGCCAGAGCAGAGGATGTGAAGTCCCCAGCAGAAGTGCTGGCAACATGACAGAGTGCTACCAACATCTGCCCAGCACCGGCAACAACTGTGGAGATCCAGGGAGCTGGGGCAGTCGGCCTCTCTCCCCAACAGTTAGCTGGAGCAGATGATGTAGGGAAGCTCCTACGCCCAGCTGAACTGCTGGCAATGGAACAGAGCGCTGCTGGCCCCTGCCCTCCACTAACAAACAATGGATTTCCTGTAAAAGTGGATGGGACTTCAGTCTCCACCTGTCTACCCCAGGGATGCTGGGCAGTCGGCTCAGATCCCCAACAGCATGACGGAGTGAGCCCAGTCACCCTGTCTTCTCTCCAGCGGCTGAAAGGACTCCAGGGGGAAAGGCCAGTCCAGGCCTGTCCCCAGTGGCGGGCATGTTCTCTGAGAGAGGCAGAGGTTGGCTGGGTGAGTAATGCTTTGTTTGGAACAATTTGTTTGGGGTACTGTGTGGGTACAGGCATTAGAGGACTGGAACTATGGACTAACTTCGGAGTCAACTCGTCTGGGGTCTCCTCCTGTGTTAGTCTTCTGCCGAAAGGGGAGAGATGTGACGGGAGGGCCCGTGGAACCCAGAATCCCTTGGAAAGTATGGGATGCCCTTGTTTCAGCTCCCCATACACCTCTTATGTCTAAGTCACCCTGTGCTATTCTGGCACAGGGTGAGTGAGAAAATATATCTTGGACTACTTAAAATGGGACAGTGATATTTGTCCACAATATCTCCCAGGATGTATGTAGAGACTATTCTTGGTTTGTTTGATTCTGAACTCAACATGTTAGTTAATTGAGAGAGCTGATTATTATTATTATTATTATTATTATACGAGATTTATATAGCGCCAACAGTTTACTCAGCGCTTTACAATGTATAAGGGGGACAACACAATTACAGTACAGTTCAATACAAAAGGTACAGGAGGGCCCTGCTTGTAGAGCTTACATTCTAAAGGGAGGGGGTGGTGGTACAAAAGGTAATAGCTGCAAAGAATGATTTGATGGGGGTGGCTCAGGGACAGTTATGTGGGTGTGGGATAGGCTTCCATGAATAAATGAGTTTTCAAGGATCTCCTAAAGGTGGACAGGGTAGGGGCTGATCGGACATACTGGGGCAGGGAATTCCAGAGGATGGGAGAGGCTCTGGAGAAGTCCTGGAGGCGAGCATGGGAGGAGGTAACAAGGGAGCTAGAGAGCAGGAGGTCCTGGGAGGAGCGGAGGGGGCGATTTGGGCGATATCTGCAGATGAGGTTGGTGATGTAGGTGGGGGCGATGTTGTGAATGGCCTTGTATGTTATGGTTAGCATTTTGAATTTTACACGGTGGGGTAGGGGAAGCCAGTGAAGGGATTGGCAGAGAGGAGCAGCAGTCACGGATCGATTAGTGAGGTGTATTAGTCTAGCAGCAGCATTCATAATAGACTGAAGGGGGGATAGCCTGCTTAAGGGTAGGCCATTAAGGAGAGAGTTGCAATAGTCGAGGCGGGAAATAATCAAGGAGTGAATAAGTTGTTTTGTAGTGTCATTAGTCAGGAAGGGTCGAATTTTGGAGATGTTGCGGAGGTTAAGGCGGCAGGATTTAGCCAGTGATTGGATATGGGGGCTGAAGGAGAGGTCAGAGTCAAGGATTACACCCAGGACTCTGGCATGTGTGGAGGGACCAATGGTTGTGTTGTTGATATTAATGGTGAAGTCACAGGAGGGGGACCGTGAAGGAGGAAATATAACAAGCTCAGTTTTAGAAAGATTAAGTTTGAGGAAGTGGTGTGACATCCATACCGATATGTCATTCAGCAAGTTTGAGATCCGTGAGGAGATAGTGGGGGTGAGTTGGGGAGTGGAGAGATAGATCTGTGTGTCATCGGCATAGAGATGGTATTGGAAGCCATGGGAGGTGATCAACTGGCCCAGGGAAGAGGTATAGAGTGAGAAAAGGAGAGGCCCAAGGACAGAGCCTTGGGGTACCCCAACAGAAAGAGGAAGGGGAGCGGAGGAGATGGAGTTGTAAGTGACGCTGAAAGTGCGCTGAGATAGGTAGGAGGAGAACCAGGATAATGCAGAATCACGGAGGCCAAGGGAGTGTAATTTGCTGAGGAGCAGCAGGTGGTCAACTGTGTCAAAGGCAGCAGAGAGGTCTAAAAGTATGAGTATGGAGTAGTGGCCATTGGTTTTGGCAGTTATTAGTTCATTGGTGATTTTTAGTAGGGCAGTTTCAGTCGAATGTTGTAGGCGGAAGCCAGACTGTAGGGGGTCGAGAAGGTTGTTGTCCGTGAGGTAGCGACTCATTTGGTCATGAACAAGGCGTTCGATGAGCTTGGAGGCAAACGGGAGAAGGGAGATAGGTCTTAAGTTATTCAAACAGGTGGGGTCTAGTGAGGGTTTTTTGAGTATGGGGGTAACCAGTGCATGTTTGAACGGGGAAGGAAAGGTGCCGGAGGAGAGGGAGAGGTTGAAGATGTGGGTTAGGGAGTTGAGGATAGAGTGGGAAGGTGGTCGCAGCAATTGAGAGGGGACAGGGTCCAGGGGACATGTAGTGAGGTGGGCCATGGAGAGGAGTTTATCAACTTCTTCTGTGGTAACAGGGCAAAAGGAGGAGAGTATTGAGTGTGGTGTTGGACTTGATATGTTGGGTAGGGGAGGAATTTTAATGCTGGATATCTCCTTGCGAATTGTGTTGATTTTGCCATTGAAGTGGTTGGCAATCTGTTGAGCGGTAAGCAAGTTGGTGGGAGGGGGCAGTGGGGGGTGAAGTAAGGAATTAAGGGTAGAAAAGAGTTGACGAGGTTTGGATGAGAGGGTTTTGATGAGAGTGTTGTAATAGGTTTGTTTAGCAGTGTGGAGGCAGGAGTTGTATTTGAGAAGGACAGATTTGTAGAGGGTAAAGTCTTGCAGGGATTTAGATTTACGCCATGCTCGCTCAAGAGCACGGCTGCGTCTCTTGAGACTTCTGGTGTCGTCTGTTTGCCAGGGTTGTGGCAGATGGGGCCTGGTTCTGCGTGTAGAAAGAGGAGCAAGTACGTCTAGGGAGGATGACAATGTGGTGTTGTAGATGGAAGTGGTTAGGTCTGGGCAGGACAGGGGTGCGATTTTGTCATAAAGGCCATCAGTAGCAGAGTGAAGAAGGGAAGGTTTGAGGTTGCAAAGGTTCCTGCGGGTAGTGGTTTGTGGGTTGGCAGCATGGGATATAGGAGACAAGGAGAGTGTGAAACGGATAAGGTTGTGATCAGAGAGAGGAAAGGGTGCGTTGGAGAGATTGCAGGGAGTGCAGCGATGGGAGAATACAAGGTCAAGAGTGTTGCCGTTGGAGTGAGTGGTGGTTTGTGTCCATTGTGTTAGGTTAAAAGAGGAGGTTAAGTTGAGTAGTTTAGAAGTGGTAGCATTATTAACATTGATTGGAATGTTAAAGTCACCTAGGATGATGGCAGGCACTTCAGATGAGAGAAAATAGGGTAGCCATGCAGAGAAGTCATCCAGAAAGCGTGACACTGGTCCAGGAGGCCGATAAATGACTGCGACCCTCAGACAAGCTGGAGAGAAAAGACGAATGCAGTGCATTTCGAAAGAGCAGGTGGAAAGAGAGGGAGGTGTGGGCAGTACCTGGAAGGTGCATTGTGGGGAGAGGAGAAGTCCGACACCACCTCCTTTTCGTCCACTGGGTCTGGTGGAGTGAGTCCAGAGAAGGCCACTGTGGGACAGTGCAGCTGGAGAGGTAGTATCAAATTCCTGGAGCCAGGTTTCAGTTATAGCAAATAGATCAAGGGATTTGGAGAGGAAAAGGTCATTGACAGAAACTAGTTTGTTAAAGACTGAGCGGGCATTCCAGAGGGCACATGAAAGAGGGGGGCCGACTTGTGGAATCAGGGGAATTGGGATGAGAAGGTTGCAGTTGCGACTACTGTTGGAGGAGGTAGATGGCCGATCTTGGCGTTGGAAATTGGGAGTGGGAGGGCCGGGGTTTGGTGCGATGTCCCCAGACATTAGGAGTAGTAGGAGGGTGAGGGTGGTAAGGCGGGAGTGGGATTTATAGGAGCGCAGATGCTGTGGTGGAATGGACGTGGTGATACTGTGTGGTCTTAGAATGAGCAGGAGGTGGTAAGTGGAGTAATATTGAGTGGGCAGAAGAGAGGGAGATATGTAAAGGTTGGGGGCTGGAGAGGGGGGGTAAAGTAATGAGAGTTTGAGGAGAGAGGACGTTATAACAAAGATTAGTGTGAGCATTTTGGAGGGTGGGGACAGGCTAATAGAAGGAAGGCTGAGGAAAGTTAGTGAAAGAAGTGGAACTTCCTGCAAAATAGCTGTGAAACAATAATGTCTGTACTTACTTTTTTTTTTGTAGCAGTGCCTTAGTCAAAGTTAGTTAATTGAGAGAGCTGATCACATTGTCCTCTGTACAATGTAGGAGACGGGCCGACTCCTAGTGGAGCTCCTGCTATTGTGAGAAAATGTCCTGTGGTTGTACTTATGATAATGTATAATGTACTGTGTGAAGCTCGGTGACAACAAGTCTGACCTGTAGTGAAATCCTTATGGGCATAGTGTCACAACCGCTGTTTAAAGGGATTAGTTAATTAGCTCATGTTAATTTGTTACAGGTGTATTGTTAGAGTAATATGAGCAGTACGGGGAACCTCCTCTTCTACTGTATAAAAAGTCTTGTATTCTGGTTCTAATAAAACAGTACATTTTAGCAGCTAAGCAAGTCTCGCCTTTTTTTGTGCTTTGTGAGTGGTTGGAATATCTGATATCTAGAGTCAGACTGGGAGGAAGTGGTATATTGATGGAAGCACTCAAGCGGAGTGTGGGACGTTCCGTGACACCACTATACACCCAGGATGTTAAAGAACAATAGGACCATTGTAGGGCACTAACACAGTGATGTCGCTTGCTAATTTGGCCAAAAGATCACCTATCTTTCAAAGGTGAATGCACCAGGGCTAAACATGCAGGACAGGTTTGAACCCAGCAATCATCCATCCCATGTTTCCTTGGAAAATCAATAGCGCTAGAAGCCAAACCAAAATTGTCTCAAGTATTCGCTTAGCTTGGCTGGAAGGTTGACTGTAATGCCCTGTACACACGACCGGTTTTGCCGTCGGAATAAACTCTGAAGGTTTTTCCGACTGAGTTCCAACGGAATTCCGCTCAAGCTGTCTTGCATACACACGGTCACACCAAATTCCGACCGTCCAGAACGTGGTGACGTACAACAAGTACGACGGGACTAGAAAACGGAAGTTCAATAACCAGTAGCCAATAGCTTCTGTCTCGTACTTGCTTCAGAGCATGCATCGTTTTTGGTGCGTCGGAACAGCATATAGACGAGCAGTTTTTCCGATAGTAATTTGTTCCGTCGGAAAAATATAGAACATGTTCTCTATCTAAGTCCGTGTAAATTTTCGATGGAAAAAGTCCGATGGGGCATACACATGGTCGGAATATACGATGAAGAGCTCCCATCGGACTCTTTCTGTCGGAAATTCCGCTCGTGTGTACGCGGCATAAGTCTGCAAAAGCCATTGACACCATTCTGCCTAAACTTGTAAATTACAAACTCCTACATGCCCGTTCAGTATTCTTCCTACCTGGATAACTAGAAGAGCCACATTTTATTGCTACTTATGAAAGTGCAGTTATAAACCCATCTTCATAAGTCCTTAACTGACAGACAGGTGGAGCTGATACCTGCTGACATTAGGAGGGTGTGTGTGGTTACTAGAGACAATGCCTTGAAGAACTGCGCACCTTTATAGTAACGCCAATGTCTGTTACAGTGTTAACACCCTGTGGACAAAGGGAAAGTAAACAATTACAGTCTGCCACCACTCCTTCCAGTGACTGATGACTCTAGAACACCCATCCCCTGCCATACCCTTTCTCCATGTACATAGAAGAACCCATGTAGGAGGGTGATGTGTGTGCAACCGATGAATGGCAATATAGTTCAGGTGGGTGACAGCAGGGAGGGAGGGGGAGTAGTAGTGCAGAATCTGCAGAAGCAATCACTTTGACACACATTGATGGCCAATAGGCCTTCCACCACCCTGACGCTTTGCAGATTTCTTTCTAGGTGCAGTCTGTTCCTCATCTATGTGGACTCTGTGCCTCTTCTACAGGCAGGATGGATGAAGACTGATGCCAGCAACTGGATAATGGCAAGCAAAATGCAGCTCTGAGCCTTCCTCACTAGCTTGTAACTCTTATGCCATGTACACACGACCGGACTTTTTGACAGCAAAGGTCCGACGGAACAAATCCGCGGGACAATCCAATCGTGTGTGGGCTTCATCGGACCTTCAGATGGACTTTAGATTTGAAACATGTTTCAAATCTTTCCGATGGACTCAAGTCCGGTCGAAAAATCTGTTCGTCTGTATGCTAGTCCGACGGACTAAAACTGACACTAGGGCAGCTATTGGCTACTGGCTGTGTACTTCCTTATTTTAGTCCGGTCGTATGTCATCACGTTTGAAACGTTCAGACTTTGGTGTGATCGTGTGTAGGCAAGTCCGATTCGTTGCAACTCTGTCGGAATTCCGTCTGACCAAAAGTCTGGTCGTGTGTACACGATATTAGGGATTCTGTGGCACTTTCTCTCTGGTACAGTAGCAACGCTCAGCTTGGTCCTCTTTTATTGTGATTCTGCCTTATATTTATCTGCCACAGTAACTCCCTGCAGCTAGTCTTTCTCTCCCTGGTCACTGCAGCCAGCAACACTACAGCCCACATGTCTCTCTCTCCAGAAGCCCCCCAGATGTTTGTGTCCTCATCAGACCCATCAGCCCCCCCCCCACATTTGTGTCCCCATCAGAGCCATAAGACCTCCAGATGTTTGTGTCCCCATCAGCCCCCCCACATGTTTGTGTCCCCATCAGAGCCATCAGCCCCCCCACATTTGTGTCCCCATCAGAGCCATCAGCCCCCCAGATGTTTGTGTCCTCATCAGAGCCATCAGCTCCCCCCCCCCCACACACACAGAGCCATCAGCCCCCTGCATTTTTGTGTCCGCATCAGAGCCATTCAACCCACCCTCCACACATGTGTAACTATCTCACATCAGCCCCCCTTCTTGCATGTGTACTTTAACTTTACCAGCGTGTCTCAGAAATTATACTGGCTGTGCAGACCTGCTGCACCTCCCGACTCCCGCTGGTATTACACACTGGTTATTGGTTAACATCGAGGCAGGAGAGGGGAGCCGGGAAGTGGCAACAGGTCTGCACTAAAGCACCTCATTGGCTGCTAGGATGCCCGCGGTCCCAGCAGCCAACATAGTGAGACGCCGGGAGGGATTGCCGGACCTGCGCTGCATATTGCCGGGGGTGAATATGTACCACAGGTTCAACAACTGACAGGAGGACTAAGGACTCCAGCTGAGGGCCGGAAGAAAAGGACTGGCCGGCTGGATGTGGCCCGCGGGCCGTACTTTGGAGACCCCTGGTTTAGATCAAAACATATTCATGTGTTAGAATGGGCCAGTTAAAGTCCAGACCTAAATCCAATTGAGAATCTGTGGCAAGACTTGAAAATTGCTGTTCACAGACGCTCTCCATCCAATCTGACAGAGCTTGAGCTATTTTGCAAAGAAGAATGGGCAAAAATTTCACTCTTTAGCTGTGCAAAGCTGGTAGAGACATCCACAAAAAGACTTGCAGCTGTAATTGCAGGCAAATGTGGTTTTACAAAGCATTCACTCAGGAGGGCTGAATACAAGTGCACACCATACTTTTCACATATTTATTTGTAAAACATTTTGAAAACCATTTATAATTTTCCTTCCACTTCACAACTATGTGCCACTATGTGTTGATCAATCACATAAAATCCCAATTAAACATCTATGTTTTTGGTTGTAATGTGACAAAATTTGGAAAATGTCAAGGGGTATGAATACTTTTTCAAGCACTGTACAGTATATTGCCAAAAGTATTGGGACACCCCTTCAAATCATTGGATTCAGGTGTATAAAATCAAGCACCTAGGCAGGCAGACTGCTTCTAAAAACATTTGTGAAAGAATGGGTCGCTCTCAGGAGCTCAGTGAATTCAAGCATGGTATCATGATAGGTTGCCACCTGTGCATCCGTGAAATCTCCTTCTTACTAAATATTCCACGGTCAACTGTTAGTGGAATTATAACAAAGTTGAAGCAACTGGGAACAACAGCAACTCAGCCACAAAGTGGTAGACCACATAAAATGATAGAGGAGGGTCAGAGCATGCTGAAGCGCACAGTGTGCAAAAGTCGCCAACTGTCTGCAGAGTTAATAGCTACAGACCTCCAAACTTTCTGTGACCTTTAGATTAGCTCAACAACAGTGTGTAGAGAGCTTCATGTAATGGGTTTCCATGGCCAAGCAGCTGCATCCAAGATTACATCACCAAGTACAATGGAAAGCTTTGGATGCAGTGGTGTAAAGCACGCCGCCACTGGACTCTAGAGCAATAGAGACGTGTTCTCTGGAGTGACAAATCACGCTTCTGTCTGGTAATTTGATGGACGTGTCTGGGTTTAGTTTTTGCCAGAAGAACAGTACTTACCTGACTGCATTGTGCTAAGTGTAAAGTTTGGTGGAGGGGGATTATGGTGTGGGGTTGTTTTTTCAGGGGTAGGACTCTGCCCCTTAGTTCCAGTGAAGGGAACTCTTAAGGCTTCAGCATACCAAGACATTTTGGACAATTTTATTCTCCCAACTTTGTGGGAACAGTTTGGGGATGGCCCCTTCCTGTTCCAACATGACTGAGCACCAGTGAACAAAGCAAGGTCCATAAAGGCATAGATGAGCGAGTTTGGGGTGGAGGAACTTGACTGGCCTGTACAGTTCTGATCTCAACCCGATAGAACATCTTTGGGATGAATTAGAGCGGAGACTGCAAGCCAGGCCTTCTCGTCCAACATCAGTGCCTGACCTCACAAATGCGCTTCTGGAAGAATGGTCAAACTTTTCCATAGACACACTCCTAAACCTTGTGGACAGCCTTCCCATAAGAGTTGAAGCTGTTATAGCTGCAAAGGGTGGGCCATCTCAATATTGAACCCTACGGACCAGGACTGGGATGCCATTAAAGTTCATGTGTATGTAAAAGCAGGTGCCCCAATATTTTTGGCAATATTATATATATATATATAGTAATCCTGCGTTCCTGTTGTCTCTCAATCCATTCAAGAAAGTGTCCATCTACCGTTGTCTCAATCCATTCAAAAAAAGTGTTCATGCAGTGCCTTCCACACACACACATTTCCGTGTGTTCTCACTTTAAGCACCAAACACTACACTGGTGATATATTGTTTATAATAATTATAGACCACCCACACAGAGAACTCACCAGAAGCCCATGACTAGCCACTACAGGTAAGTCATTGTGTGCTTGTTTTTACAGGGTTCTATTGGCACCATCCAGGGTAGGTCACACTGCTTTTCCTTAATATTGCTTCCAAAGAAAACTCATACCATATAGAGCAGGGAATAAGAGGAAATCGCCATAGCGTAAAAACTTTTTAACTGCTTGCCGACTGTATAACATAGATATATGGCAGCAAGGCGGCTCGACTGCGCCAGATCATGTACTAGGTACGTGATCTGACACCTCCAGGTAAGGGCCCTACTGTGATTAAAATCAGCAGATGTGGATCACAAGGTGTCATTCAATGGATAACCGCCAGCACCCGGCCATCATCATGAATTTACACAGGACAGGGCTCTGCCTAGGTAAACAAGGCAGAGCCCTTTCCTGTCAGCGGGGAACTAATAGATTTTCTCCCCCCCCCCCCCCCCGCCCGTAAAAGCACCTCCCACAGTACACCAAAATAATGGCTAGGCACACATTTAACTCTTTAAATGTCCTAGATGTTTAACCCCTTCCCAGCCAGTGTTATTATTACAGGGACAGTGCATATTTTTAGCACTAATCACTATATTAGTGTCACTGGTTCCCAAAAAGTGTCATTTAGTGTCTGAATGTCCGCTGCAATATCGCAGTCCCGCTGTAAGTCGCTGATTTCCGCCATTACTAGTAAAAAATCAAATAAATAAAAATTCCAGTGTATATCCCATAGTTTGAAAAAAATGCTATAACTTTAACCAATCAATATACGCTTAATAGGGTTTTTTTTTTTTTTACCAAAAACATGTAGCAGAATACATATTGGCCTAACCTTGAAATTTGAGTTTTTACATTTTTATTGGATTATGTTTTATAGCAAAAAGTAAAAAATATTGTTTTTTTTTTGTTTTTTTTCAAACTTGTCTGTCTTTTTTACCAAAAATATGTATCGGCCTAAACTGAGGAAAAACAATGTTTTTTTATATATTTTGGGGGGATATTTATTATAGCAAAAAGTAAAAAATATTGCCTTTTTTTCAAAATTGTCGCTCTTTTTTTGTTTTTAGTGCAAAAAATAAAAAACGCAGTGGTGATCAAATACTACCAAAAGAAAGCTCTATTTGAGGGAAAAAATTACATAAACTTTTTTTGGGTACAGTGTCACACGACCAAACAATTGTCAGTTAAAGTAACGCAGTGCCATTTAGCACAAAATAGCCTGATCATGAAGAGGGGTAAATCTTCGAGAGGTCAAGTGGATAAAAACGCTTACATTTTTTAAAAACATACTGGGTAATCACAGTGTTTCCCCTAGCACCAAGGTATAGGCACATAGGCGTTTGGCGGTACTCTGGTACCTGCTCAGCAAACAATCTGCCGAGTGGTCCCCTCCTGCTTCCCGGGTGTATGTAGCATCAATTCCAGGTGTAGTAAACGGGATGACGTCACTTCCTGGTCCACCTCGACATGGCGTTTTATCTTCATGGCGTTATCAAGAGGCGTCTGTTGTTGATTTCTGTTTTTCCTAAGCGCTGGTATATAACACCATGTACTGAATCAGTTCCACTTTAACCTAAACAATCTTATTTAATCTTCCCATAAACAGATTAACCAATCAATTTCACAAAGTTTTCTTAGCAAAGGTAAAACTCCTCCTGCAGTGGATGTACGTAATTTTGGCTCAGTGCATACTGAAAGAGTGTTATCTCAAGATAATTTGTCAAATTTACAGTTAAACACCTGTCCACTAGGTGGCAGTCAGCAGTCTTTTTTTATTCAGGAAGACCAGCATGCTGGTGTGGAAGATGTCTCAGGTATATATTTTTAAAGAGTTTGTCTCCAAAAAAAGGGTGCTTTGAATTGGAATTGCTCACTACTTCGCTCAAACATATTGTAATCACCACATGTTTAGGTTTTGTAGTGTTATCCCCGTAGGAGCCACTGATTTAACATTTTTTTTCTCAAAACAGTGCAGAGGCCCCCATTCACACAGACAACTGTACATTCACTCCGGCTCTATTGAACAGTTTACATGATGACTTTTTTGGGGTTTATTGCTTGCAGAACCTTAACAGGAGAGGGGTAAGGAGCATTAGACACTCCAAAACGCTTAAGAACAGTTTGCAGAGGACTCTCAGTTAAGAAAGCACAGTTGAGCTTGCACAACTGGTGACCATGAGATAGCCTGCAGGGCAGTTGAAGTCTCATAGCTGGGAACCATTGGATAGCTCCAGGACAGGTAAATCCTCATGGTTCTACTCACAAGTCTCAGAGCAGACACCTCCCTAGGCTTGATCCCTGGATAGAGAAGCTCAGCAGTCAGTCCAGGGATGCCTCAGGGGCAAGAAGCCCCCGAAACTCACTAATACATCTCTCACGGGGGGGAAAGAGAACCTGCTCTGGGCTTCAGCCTATTTACCACCCTCCCAGACCACCTTCTGGGTACACTGCCCCAGGGATTGTTCAAGGCATAGTAAATAATCAGGCCAGTCATTTGAATTTCCTGCCTTAAGCTGTGGAAGTTTCTCCCAGAAGCAGGGGGAAACAATCACATTCCCAGCCTGTGAAACCATGAACAGACTAAAGCAAATGATCACTGATCCTCTAATTACAGAACAAGCCAAAAAATGTTCTGGAATGCGGCTAAAAGTCTGTTGATTGTATTAGAAGCTTTCCTTGGAGGAGTAAAGGGGATCACTGCTGTCATGTCTCTTCTTGTTATAAACTATCATGGCTGAATTCTGAACAACATGGTGGCCTTGCCTTTTCACACAGCCTTGTGAAGTGCCCAGTCAGCATTATCATCACAATATATGCATTTCAATCCAAACAGTTAGTTGTGTGCCTGGAATTTCACTTTTAATTTCTAACCCGTAGTAGAAGGACACGTGGGCAGGAGCTATTGTTACTGAACTGTGCACAGGACCCTTGAATCAGAAAAGTGAAATAATCAAATGTATCACTATATTCTAAAGTAAAATGTAGCACAATTTTGAAAAAAACGCATTATTTTTTACTATTTGCTATAATAAATACCCCCCAAAAATATATATAAAAAAAAATTTTTTCCTTAGTTTAGGCCGATATATATTCTACTACATATTTTTGATAAAAAAAAATTGCAATAAGTGTATAATGATTGGTTTGCGCAAAAGTTATAGCGTCTACAATATAGGGCATAGTTTTATGGCATTTTTTTATTATTTTTTTTTTCTTAGTAATGGTGGCGATCTGCGATTTTTATCATGACTGCGACATTATGGCGGACACTTCGGACACTTTTGACACTATTTTGGGACAATTGTCATTTATACAATTGTCATTTATACAATTGCCCCACAGTTAGAACACACAGTCAGGGAACACATTTAACCCCTTGATCGCCCCCTAGTGTTAACCCCTTCCCTGCCAGTGACATTTATACAGTAATCAATGGCTATTTATAGCTCTGATCGCTGTATAAATGGCAATGGTTTCAAAAAAGTGTCAAAAGTGTCCGATCCGTGCGCCGCAATGTTTTTTTTTACCAAAAATATGTAGAAGAATACATATCAGCCTAAACTGAGGATTTTTTTTTTTTTTAGTTTGGGATATTTATTATAGCAAAAAGTAAAAAATATTGTGTTTTATTTTTTTAAATTGTAGCTCTTTTTGTTTATAGTGCAAAAAATAAAAACCGCAGAGGTGATCAAATACCACCAAAAGAAAGCTCTGTTTGTGGGAAAAAAGGACATAAACTTTGGGTACAAAGTCGCACGACTGTGCAATTGTCAGTTAAAGCGACGCAGTGTCGTATCACAAAAAATGGCCCAGTCGGGAAGGTGGTAAATTCTTCCGGGGCTGAAGTGGTTAATCAAGTACTGTACAGTAAAGCACAGCTCCAGCAAAACATTTTTTTGGACATTTGGAAGGGCAAAAGGTTTGAGCATTTGACAAAATATAAATTTTCCTTCACTTCCTGTGTGGTCACCAAGACAGAAAGGGGATCATATACTAAAACTGGAGAGTGCAAAATCTAGTGCAGCTGTTCAGGGTAGCCAATCAGCTTATAACTTCAGCTTGTTTAGTTAAAGTGGTTGTTAATCAACTCTGCTCTCTGCATACTATCCTCTCTGTCTCCTAATCCTGTGTGCCCCTGTGTGATTTATAAAAAAAAACGCTGTCTATACCTGCTTTCAGAGCGGCGCTCGCATGACCGGCTGCCTCTTTCCTTTCCTCATCTGACAGCTGCAGCGGGAGGGGCCAAGAATCCCCTGCTGACATCAGTCGGAAGGAGGAGAGAGGCGGCCGGCCATGTGAGCGCCGAGAGCCACTCTGAAAGCAGGTATAGACTGCGTTTTTTTTATAAATCACACACGCACACACAGCAGCACACAGCATTAGGCGACAGAAAGGCTAGTATAAAAATGAATATGTTATTTCAGCAGCAGGAGGGGGTAGGCGGGCGCTATCACTAGCTGACAGGAAGGGAGGGGAGGGGGAGAGGACAGAGGATAGCTGTGGATGACGGAGGCATGTAACCTGACCACAGTGTCAGGGCTCAGCAGCCATGATATACCGTGGTCAGTTTACAGAGGGGAGGGCAGAACCGGGCAGGATCAGCCAGGCATTTCAGGTGATAGGAAGGGCCAAATTACACAGCACAAGCAATGTGCTGTATAACATGCTTTAAAGGAACAGGATCTATTTTTTTTTTTTTTAGGTTAACAAACGTTTTAAGCTTTGACAAAAAAAATCTGGAAGCTTATTGGTTTCTTTGCAGAGCTGCACCAGATTTAGAGCACTCTCCAGTTTTAGTAAATCAACCACAAAGTGAGCAAAAAAACCTGAACAAGGTTAAAACACTTCTCCATTGTTACCAAAACCAGAAAAATACATGTGTTTTGACTAGAGCTGGAGGCAACATTTTTGTATTTTGGATAGTCTATGGGACAGTTATAATACCTGTCAGTTTTTTTTTTTGCAATCTGTGTCCCATTGGAGAGATTTCCTCTCATTTTCTGTCCTATAGCCACAACAGTAAGTGAGGAGATATCTCTCCAAGGTGTGGAAAATCCCTGGTAGTCACCAGGGTCACGAGAACTACAGTCCCCGTTGGAACATATCCCCACATTTCACGTTCTGGCGACCACTCAGAATTTTGAATTTTTAAAATTTCCTAGATGTGGTATTGAGTCAGGTGTAATGATGTGTATGCTTTATGTTATACTTCAAGCTCTTTGCTGTCTGCCTATACTTTGTGTTAAAACATCACATGGTAGCAGAAGTCGGGTCAGAAGAGTCATGGCAGCAAACAGCAACATGAAGAACATTCCTTACCTGAATTTGGAATCAGGGAATGTATCTGAAACCTGTTCACAATGGAGGGAGCTGATAGAGCTTGTGTTTGCAGGACCAGATACAGACAAATGGACTGATCAGCAGAAAGCAGCTCACTTTCTGATATGTGTGGGACAAAAAGGACGCGATGTGTGCCAAGCCTGGCAAGCAAGTGGGGAGATCACTGCAAAGGACAAAAAGAAAACAGAGGTACTGTTTGCAAAGTTTGAAGCATACTGCAACCCAAGGAGAAACTCCAAACTGTTTTATGAGAGGAACCAGTGTGGAGGTGAGTCTGTGGATGAATGGGTGACGCAGCTGTGCTTGCTTGTCAAGGACTGTGCTTTCTATGATGCTGGAGATATGATAAAAGACCACATTCTGATGGACATTAAGTTTAAGGAAGTTCAGGGAAAGCTGTTGCTGGAAGAAGACTCAGATCTTGAGAAAGCCAAAAGGCTTGCCAGAGCATATGAAATGTCAAGAAAGGACATGTAGGTACTGGAAGGAACACAGCTCCAGATTATTGCTATAGAAAACCACAGCAGCAGATATGGGCAAGAAAGAGTACACAAAGGAATAAAGGGCACCTGTGGGCACTGGGACAAGTAAGGCTGGATTCACACCTATGCATTTTTAGTGCTTTTTGCATTTTGCAGATTTGCACTACAGTCCATTTAACATGGTTTCCTATGGAAGATGTTCTGTAGTGCAAAACTGCAAAATGCAAAAAGCACTAAAAATGCATAGATGTGAATCCAGCCTTACACACAAGCAGCGTGTGGATATTATGGAAACATGCACCATAAAAATAGTGTCTGTCCAGCAAGGGGGCCGATATGCAATAAATACAAGAAAAGAGGATATTTTGCCAGGGTATGTAAACTGTCTTCACAAACCAGAAGGTAAAAAACACGTTCTTTACACACCATAGAGGACAATGATGACAACGCAGGCTCAGACTGCACCCCAATATATCTTGCAGATGTACAGAAATGTAACATTACAGATAGGGGCTAACAAAACTCCATTCACATTCAAAATAGATAAAGGAGCACAAGTAAATTGTGTACCAAGCCACATATACCTGGAAAACCTCAGTAATGAATCCCCCTTAGAAACTCAGGACCTACCGAAACTAATGGGATATGGGGGTGAAAAGCTGAAAGTAATGGGTCACTGTCATGCAAAATGTTCTTACAGGGGATCTGAAAAGGTTTTACAATTGTTTGTGATAGAAACACTAGCCCCAGCCCTGCTAGGTCTCAGAACAGGTAAAGAGGTTGGACTTGTGAGGATCATAATGACTGTGGATGGTGGGCACAGAGGTCTGACAGAGGCTGACATTAAACGTGAGTACTGTGATCTATTCAAGGGCCTGGGGTGCCTCCCGGGTGTAAGCCGCATAAGTATAAAAGAGGGTGCACAGCCTGTTATTCACGCCCCTAAGGGGAATACCTTTAACTCTTCTGGATAAAGTCAGACAAGAATTCACTAGGATGGAGAAGCTGAGAGTAGTAAAAAAGGTCACAGAACCATCGGAATGGGTCAGTTCTGTGGTTGTGATGGAGAAGAAGAAAACAAGTGCAATTCATATATGCATTGACCCACGTAATTTGAACAGTCATAATGAGAGAACACTACAAACTCCCCACCATAGAGGATATAGCGCACAACTAGTAGGAGCTACGTAAACTACTACAGAAGGATGCTGTTTGGTGTTGGGATGCAAACATGGAAAAGACTTTCGACAAAGTAAAAAAACTGATCACTAAACATCCAGGGCCAATACTGAAATATTTTGACATAAACTGTGACACTGTACTTTAAGTGGATGCATCCCAGTTTGGATTAGGTGCTGTACTGATTCAACAAGGACATCCTGTGGCATGTGCTTCACGAGCACTGACCACAATGCAAGCCAATTATGCTCAAATTGAGAAAGAGATACTGGCCATTGTGAATAGATGTGAGAAATTTTACCAGTACATACACTATCTCACAAAAGTGAGTATACCCCTCACATTTTTGTAAATATGTTATTATATCTTTTCATGTGACACCACTGAAGAAATTACACTTTGCTACAATGTAAAGTAATGAGTGTACAGCTTGTATAACAGTGTAAATTTGCTGTCCCCTCAAAATAACTCAAAACAGAGCCATTAATGTCTAAACCGCTGGCAACAAAAGTGAGTACACCCCTAAGTGAAAATTTTCAAATTGGGCCCAATTAGCCATTTTCCCTCCCTGTTGTCATGTGACTCATTAGTTTTACAAGGTCTCAAGTATGAATGGGGAGAAGTTGTGTTAAATTTCGCTCTCACTCTCTCATACTGGTCACTGGAAGCTCAACATGGCACCTCATGGCAAAGAACTCTCTGAGGGTCTGAAAAAAAGAATTGTTGCTCTACATAAACATGGCCTAGGCTATAAGAAGATTGCCAAGACCCTGAAACTGTCCTGCAGCACGGTGGCCAAGAACATTTGGGACAGGACAGGTTCCACTCAGAACAGGCCTTACCATGGTCGACCAAAGAAGATGAGTGCACATGCTCAACGTCATATCCAGAGGTTGTCTTTGGGAAATAGAAGTATGAGTGCTGCCAGCATTGCTGCATAGGTTCACGGGGTGGGTTGTCAGCCTGTCAGTGCTCAGACCATATGCTGCACACCGCATCAAATTGCCCTGCATGGCTGTTGCCAAGAAGGAAGCCTCTTCTAAAAATGATGCCCAAGAAAGCTCGCAAACAGTTTGCTGAAGACAAGCAGACTAAGGACATGGATTACTGGAACCATGTCCTGTGGTCTGATGAGACCAAGATAAACTTATTTAGTTCAGATGGTGTAAAGTGTGTGTAATGGCAACCGGGTGAGGAGTACAAAGACAAGTTTGTCTTGCCTTCAGTCAAGCATGGTGGTGGGGGTGTCATGGTCTGGGGCTGCATGAGTGCTGCTGGCACTGGGAAGCTACAGTTCATTGAGGGAACCATGAATGCCAACATGTACTGTGACATACTGAAGCAGACCGTGATCCCCTCCCTTCAGAGACTGGGCTGCAGGGCAGTATTCCAACATGATAACAATCCCAAATACACCTCCAAGATGACCACTGCCTTGCTAAAGAAGCTGAGGGTAAAGGTGATGGACTGGCTAAGCATCTCTAGACCTAAACCCTATTGAGCATCTGTGGGGCATCCTCAAACGGAAGGTGGAGAAGCGGAAAGTCTCTAACATTCACCACCTCCGTGATGTCATCATGGAGGAGTGGAAGAGAACTCCAGTGGCAACCTGTGAAGCTCTTGTGAACTCCATGCTGAAGAGGGTTAACCAGTTGCCGACCGCCGCACGACGATGTACGTCGACAGAGTGGCACGGGCAGGCAAAAGGGCTTACCTGTACGTCCTTGCCTGCCCGCGGGTGGGGGGTCCAATCGGACCCCCCCCGGTGCCTGCGGTGGTCGGCAAATCTCCCCCAGCGATCAGTGGTGAGGGGGAGACCATCCATTCGTGGCCCCCCCTCGCGATCGCTCCCAGCCAATGGGATCATTTCCCTGCCTCTGTATTGTACACAGAGGCAGAGGAAATTAAGTCATCTCTCCTCGGCTCGGTATTTTCCGTTCCGGCGCCGAGGAGAGAAGACTGTAAAGTGAGTGCACAACACACACACACAGTAGAACATGCCAGGCACACATTACACCCCGATCCCCCCCCCCCGATCGCCCCCCGATCACCCCCCGTCACAAACTGACACCAAGACACCAAGCAGGTTTTTTTTTTTTTTCTGATTACTGTATTGGTGTCAGTTTGTGACAGTTACTGTATTAGGTCAGTTACTGTTAGCCCCCTTTAGGTCTAGGATACCCCCCTAACCCCCCCTAATAAAGTTTTAACCCCTTGATCACCCCCTGTCGCCAGTGTCACTAAGCGATCATTTTTCTGATCGCTGTATTAGTGTCGCTGGTGACGCTAGTTAGGGAGGTAAATATTTAGGTTCGCCGTCAGCGTTTTATAGCGACAGGGACCCCCATATACTACCTAATAAATGTTTTAACCCCTTGATTGCCCCCTAGTTAACCCTTTCACCACTGATCACCGTATAACCGATGCGGGTGACGCTGGTTAGTTCGTTTATTTTTTATAGTGTCAGGGCACCCGCCGTTTATTACCAAATAAAGGTTTAGCCCCCTGATCGCCCGGCGGTGATATGCGTCACCCCAGGCAGCGTCAGATTAGCGCCAGTACCGCTAACACCCACGCACGCAGCATACGCCTCCCTTAGTGGTATATTATCTGTACGGATCAATATCTGATCCGATCAGATCTATACTAGCGTCCCCAGCAGTTTAGGGTTCCCAAAAACGCAGTGTTAGCGGGATCAGCCCAGATACCTGCTAGCACCTGCGTTTTGCCCCTCCGCCCGGCCCAGCCCAGCCCACCCAAGTGCAGTATCGATCGATCAATGTCACTTACAAAACACTAAATGCATAACTGCAGCGTTCGCAGAGTCAGGCCTGATCCCTGCGATCGCTAACAGTTTTTTTGGTAGCGTTTTGATGAACTGGCAAGCACCAGCGGCCTAGTACACCCCGGTCGTAGTCAAACCAGCACTGCAGTAACACTTGGTGACGTGGCGAGTCCCATAAGTGCAGTTCAAGCTGGTGAGGTGGCAAGCACAAGTAGTGTCCCGCTGCCACCAAGAAGAAGACAAACACAGGCCCGTCGTGCCCATAGTGCCCTTCCTGCTGCATTCGCCAATCCTAATTGGGAACCCACCACTTCTGCAGCGCCCGTACTTCCCCCATTCACATCCCCGACCAAATGCAGTCGGCTGCATGAGAGGCATTTTTATGTCCTCCCGAGTACCCCCACCCAACGAACCCCCCCAAAAAAGATGTCGTGTCTGCAGCAAGCGCGCATATAGGCGTGACACCCGCTATTATTGTCCCTCCTGTCCTGACAATCCTGGTCTTTGCATTGGTGAATGTTTTGAACGCTACCATTCACTAGTTGAGTATTAGCGTAGGGTACAGCATTGCACAGACTAGGCACACTTTCACAGGGTCTCCCAAGATGCCATCGCATTTTGAGAGACCCGAACCTGGAACCGGTTACAGTTATAAAAGTTACAGTTACAAAAAAAGTGTAAAAAAAAAACACAAACAAAAATATAAAATAAAAAATAATAGTTGTCGTTTTATTGTTCTCTCTCTCTCTCTATTCTCTCTATTGTTCTGCTCTTTTTTACTGTATTCTATTCTGCAATGTTTTATTGTTATTATGTTTTATCATGTTTGCTTTTCAGGTATGCAATTTTTTATACTTTACCGTTTACTGTGTTTTATTGTTAACCATTTTTTTGTCTTCAGGTACGCCATTCACGACTTTGAGTGGTTATACCAGAATGATGCTTGCAGGTTTAGGTATCATCTTGGTATCATTCTTTTCAGCCAGCGGTCGGCTTTCATGTAAAAGCAATCCTAGTGGCTAATTAGCCTCTAGACTGCTTTTATAAGCAGTGGGAGAGAATGCCCCCCCCCCCCACCGTCTTCCGTGTTTTTCTCTGGCTCTCCTGTCTCAACAGGGAACCTGAGAATGCAGCCGGTGATTCAGCCAGCTGACCATAGAGCTGATCAGAGATCAGAGTGGCTCCGAACATCTCTATGGCCTAAGAAACCGGAAGCTACGAGCATTTTATGACTTAGATTTCGCCGGATGTAAATAGCGCCATTGGGAAATTGGGGAAGCATTTTATCACACCGATCTTGGTGTAGTCAGATGCTTTGAGGGCAGAGGAGAAATCTAGGGTCTAATAGACCCCAATTTTTTCAAAAAAGAGTACCTGTCACTACCTATTGCTATCATAGGGGATATTTACATTCCCTGAGATAACAATAAAAATGATTTAAAAAAAAAATGAAAGGAACAGTTTAAAAATAAGATAAAAAAGCAAAAAAATAATAAAGAAAAAAAAAAAAAAAAGCACCCCTGTCCCCCCTGCTCTCGCGCTAAGGCGAACGCAAGCATCGGTCTGGCGTCAAATGTAAACAGCAATTGCATCATGCATGTGAGGTATCACCACGAAGGTCAGATCAATGGCAGTAATTTTAGCAGTAGACCTCCTCTGTAAATCTAAAGTGGTAACCTGTAAAGGCTTTTAAAGGCTTTTAAAAATGTATTTATTTTGTTGCCACTGCACGTTTTTGCGCAATTTTAAAGCATGACATGTTTGGTATCCATGTACTCGGCCTAAGATCATCTTTTTTATTTCATCAAACATTTGGGCAATATAGTGTGTTTTAGTGCATTAAAATTTAAAAAAGTGTGTTTTTTCCCCAAAAAATGCGTTTGAAAAATCGCTGCGCAAATACTGTGTGAAAAAAAAAATGAAACACACACCATTTTAATCTGTAGGGCATTTGCTTTAAAAAAAATATATAATGTTTGGGGGTTCAAAGTAATTTTCTTGCAAAAAAAAATAATTTTTTCATGTAATCAAAAAGTGTCAGAAAGGGCTTTGTCTTCAAGTGGTTAGAAGAGTGGGTGATGTGTGACATAAGCTTCTAAATGTTGTGCATAAAATGCCAGGACAGTTCAAACCCCCCCCCCCCCCAAATGACCCCATTTTGGAAAGTAGACACCCCAAGCTATTTGCTGAGAGTCATGTCGAGTCCATGGAATATTTTATATTGTGACACAAGTTGCGGGAAAGAGACAAATTTTTTTATTTTTTTTTGCACAAAGTTGTCACTAAATGATATATTGCTCAAACATGCCATGGGAATATGTGAAATTACACCCCAAAATTCTCTCTGTTGCTTCTCCTGAGTATGGGGATACCACATGTGTGGGACTTTTTGGGAGCCTAGCCGCGCACGGGACCCCGAAAACCAAGCACCGCCTTCAGGCTTTCTAAGGGCGTAAATTTTTGATTTCACTCTTCACTGCCTATCACAGTTTCAGAGGCCATGGAATGCCCAGGTGGCACAAAACCCCCCCAAATGACCGCATTTTGGAAAGTAGACACCCCAAGCTATTTGCTGAGCGGTATAGTGAGTATTTTGCAGACCTCACTTTTTGTCACAAAGTTTGGAAATTAAAAAAAAAGAAAAAAACATTTTTTTTCTTGTCTTTCTTCATTTTCAAAAACAAATGAGAGCTGCAAAATACTCACCATGCCTCTCAGCAAATAGCTTGGGGTGTCTACTTTCCAAAATGTCCTCATTTGGGGGGGGGTTGTGTGGAAATGGACCAAAAGCTGATGGAGTACATCCTACAGAAATCGCTAGCTTCTACACCTTCACGTCTGCAGCATTCCAATGGCAGATACCTTGTCTGGGGTGTTTCCAGAAGGACAAGAAGCACGGGATGAACCTGAGTCAGAAGAACAGAGACATACAGTACTAGTGAACTATCCAATATCGGATGTACGGCTGCAGAAGATAAGACAAGACACCAAACAAAATAAAGTCCTAGAAAAATTAACTCGTGTCATGTGCAATGGCTGGCCATAAAAACAAAAGAAGCTGTGTCCTGAACTATAGGGATTCTGGCCTGTGAAAGATGAGCTATACATTCATAGAGATATCATATTTATGGGTGACCGTGTTCTCATTTCTAAGTCACAGCAGGAAGAAGTACTGAAAAAATCCACCAGGGACATTTGGGCATCACTCTGTATAACCGCAGAGTGCGGGAGTTGGTTTACTTGGCTAATTTGGACTTTAATATTGAGACACTTGTGAAGAAGTGTGAAACCTGCCAGACATTTCAAAAACACAATGTAAAAGAACCTCTTACATCGTGGAATGCTCCCTCACGGGCATGGCAGAGACAGATATTTTTCATTTTGAGGACAACCATTACCTGATAGTAGTAGATTACTACAGCAAATACTTTGAGCTAGTGCAGTTGAGAAATTTAAAAGCGTCAACAGTCATATGGGCCTTCAAAACAATACTTTCAAGACATGGAGTGTGTGAAGAACTTGTGTCTGATAATGGCCACGATTCTCGTGTTCTGTATTCCAGTGCTTCCTGCGTGAATGGTGAATCAGGCACAAACCCACAAGCCCTTATCACCCAAAGGCCAATCGTCTAGCAGAGAAGTACAATGCCTTGCAAAATAATTCACCCCCCCCCCCCCTTGGCTTTTTACCTATTTTGTTACATTACAGCCTTTAGTTTAATGTTTTTTTAATCTGAATTATTTGTGATGGATCAGAACACAATAGTCTAAGTTGGTGAAGTAATATTGGAAAAATATATACATAAAACTATTTTTCAGAAATAAAAAAATGATAATTGGCATGTGTGTATGTATTCACCCTTTTGTTATGAATGCCCATAAAAAGCTCTGGTGCAACCAGTTACCTTCAGAAGTCACATAATTGGTGAAATGATGTCCACCTGTGTGCAATCTAAGTGTCACATGATCTATCTTTACATGTACACACCTTTTTGAAAGGCCCCAGAAGCTGCAACACTTAAGCAAGAGGCACCACTAACCAAACACTGCCATGAGACCAAGGAACTCTCCAAACAAGTAAGGGATGATGTTGTTTAAAAGTACAAGTCAGGGTTAGGTTAAAAAAAAAATCCAAATATCCAAATCTTTGATGATCCCTAGGAGCACCATCAAATCTATCATAACCAAATGGAAAGAACATTGCACAACCTGCCAAGAGACGGCCGCACACCAAAACTCACTGACCGGGCAATTAATCAGAGAGGCAGCACAGAGACCTAAGGTAACCCTGGATGAGCTGCAGAGTTCTACAGCAGAGACTGGAGTATCTGTACATAGGACGACAATAAGCCGTACGCTCCAAAGAGTTGGGCTTTATGGCAGAGTGGCCAGAAGAAAGCCATTACTTTCATCAGAAAACAAAATGGCACGTTCTGAGTTTGCGAAAAGGCATGTGGGAGACTCCCAAAATGTATGGAGGAAGGTGCTCTGGTCTGATGAGACTATAATTGAACTTTTTGGCCATCAAAGAAAAGCTATGTCTGGCACAAACCCAACACATCACATTACCCAAAGAACACCGTCCCCACAGTGAAACATGGTAGTGACAGCATCATGCTGTGTGGATGTTTTTTAGCAGTCGGGACTGGGAAACTGGTCAGAGTTGAGGGAAAGATGGATGGTGCTAAATATAGGGATAGTCTTGAGCAAAACCTGTATCACTCTGTTTTGAGGCTAGGACAGAGGTTCACTTTCCAGCAGGACAATGACCCCAAATACACTGCTAAAGCAATACTTGAGTGGTTTAAGGGGAAACATGTAAATGTGTTGGAATGGCCTAGTCAAAGCCCAGACCTCAATCCAATAGAAAATCTGTGGTCAGACTTAAAGATTGCTGTTCACAAGCGCAAACCCAGATCTGTGCTTAGTGGGGAGGGGGGGGTCTATACTGAGAGAGGGGGGTCTGTACTGAGGGGGGACTATAGTTGGTGGAGGGGGGTGACACCAATTTTTTTCTGCACCGGGTGGCACCAACCCTAGTGACGCCACTGTTTGCACCCAGCACATAACACCATGGCAGTAAAGTTGTCCAGTGCATCCCCTCACCAATATTTTAACAGTACAAACAAATAGCCACTGCCTGGCTTTGGTCTAGGTGGATCAGGGTACTTTGCCCCATCAGGAGCCTTGTGCCCCAGGGGGTTCAAGGGATTAGGCCCTTCTTCATAAGTTGGTCCATTACTTTATCCTTGTGCACTTTTTTCATGTGCTGTGATTTCACAATTGAGTAACCTGTTATAGTCTTTCCATTTCTTCTGAGAATTAATATTTTCTGAAGCTTTCTTACCTCAGCTTTACCTCTGTACTCCAGCAAGCAGTTGCATTTGATTGATGGATACTGTGATAATGAGGGATGAAACATAATAAAAAAGACACATACTGTGAAATGTGCCTGAGAACACTCACAATGCATCCAGTGAGAGTTTTTATCCTTCATGTTGTTTAGTATGTGCTTGTTTAATAAAAGTCTTGAAGTGTCTAGTGACTTGGTCTCAGTCTGTACAGTCTGCAACAAATATTGAAAGTGTAGCCTTACTCAACCTTTAACCCCTTTAGATACAGTAGTATGTCAATTCAAACATTCCATTGCAAGCCGCATGAAGAGGGAATGGGGAACATTAAAAGTTGAAGCTGCTGACTTTTAACAAGGACACTTACCTGTCCAGGGAGCCCGCAATGTCGGCCCCCCGAGGCCCATCCGTCCATCGGATCTGGTGCAGGTGCCGCCATTGTAACTAAGGGAAACTGGCAGTGGAGCCTTGCGGCTTCACTGCTGGTTTCCTACTGCGCATGCGCGAGTTGCGCAGCGCTTTGTGAATGGCCTGCTTTGTACTCACACAGGTCACAGAGGACAGTGGGGGGGTTTGCCGCACAAGAGGACATGACATCCTGCGCAGTGGCCTGGCTGGAACGGAAGTACACTTAGCACTTCACAAAAGGTACTAAAGAAAAAAAAATGAAATATCCAAAAACGAGGGTGGAAGGGTGGTCTTTAGTTTAAGCCCACCTTTCAAAAGTGGGTGGAACTCCGCTTTAAGCTGGCCATATATGCTTAAAGTGGTGTTCCGGCCGAAATGATACTTTTTAAATAAAAATACCTCTATAATACACAAGCTTAATGTATTCTAGTAAAGTTAGTCTGTAAACTAAGGTCTGTTTTGTTAGTTTATAGCAGTAGTTTGTTATCTTATAAATTTACAACAGGCTGTGGCCATCTTAAGTGTGGGCATCTGAAGCCAGACTGTATTTCTTCCTGGATCTCATCCTTGCAGACCTCGCACATGCTCAGTGCAGCACAAGCAGTGTAATAGGTTTCAGGTCAGGTTTCCCTAGCAACGGCAGTTTCAGAGGAAGTTGCCGCCCCTTCCCAGAAGGCATTGCAAACAGGAAATGATGCGATGGGCCGCAGCCAGGGAGGAGGAAGTGAAAAATGAATACAGCAGATATACAGTAGGTGCTGAGAAAAAAAATTAAAAAATATCCAATTTGTTTACAGTGCACAGTTTAGTGAGGAATGCTGAAGAGTTGTAAAAGTGGGTGGAACTCCACTTTAAATTTTTCTTTTGTTCAGCCAGCACTGCCGACTGTCAAAATACCTGAATAGTGCCTGCAGCTATTTGGATGCAGTCACTGTTTGGCCAACAATTTTCTTTCCAACTTCTATGATTTTTCAATCGAAGGATCTCAGGCAGGAGGGTGCCGGCAGGTCCACCCATGGAGGGAATTTTAGTCAGTTGATCATGAGTGGCCAGCTTAAAGTAGAAGTTCAGCCTATAACTAACTCATCTGCTGGCAGCCCCATTTTAAGACAAATCTATCTAACCCTGTAAAGCAAAAATTGCTATACATAACTTTTCTGCAGCCAGTCTGGTCCAATCTGGTCCGGTCTCCAGCGGTGGATGATGTGTTGAAGAGACAGCTGACAATGGCTGTGAAATGCCTGGGAAGTGACAGCACTTGTAGACTTACTATGGGGCTTCCGTTGTTGGCTGCCTCTCCTGCACACACCTACACAGAGAAGCTGCCGCTGAAAAGTTTGGCTGCAGAAAAGGTATGTATAGTGAGTTTTGCTTTACAGGGCCAGAGAGATTAATCTTAAAATGTGGCTGCCAGTAGATTTAGAGTTAGTTAGTGTTAGGCTGAACTTCTACTTTAAGAACAAAATTCCAAGTACACTTAAAGTATATATTAGCCCAACATTTAATATTCCTGAAATGTGTGAGTTGTACCATGTGCATGTATTAAAAGGTATCCTGTTCTCTTTGCATTGTTTCCTTTGTGTGAAATGCATGCCAGGTCCCATGCAGAAAATGCACAGTGAAAAGTTTTGTTTCTTTTTCTTCATAAATCCCTTGATCATTGAATATCCAGGATCTCTAAATATTATTGCAGGCAAGATCTGAGGCATTCCGAAACCTGCCACAGTGCTTGCTTTAGCAGGCTGCCCATAGCCATCCAAGGGACACTAAATATGACTTAACCTGGCCATACATTGATTGAAATTTGCTTAATCAATGTATTTTCAATGTGGCCGTCCCCACTCGACAGAAGTGTATCATTTGATCAACTTCTTGTAATGAATATAATAAAGTGACAATGCGCATTCACGTGATATTTATCTGAATGCTTTAAAACCAAAAGCCCATAGGATCATAAAAAGCAATTGATCCAAATTATAAAAAAATATAAAAATAAGTGAAAGCGCTTCAATGTGCTGTGCAAAGTTCAAAAAGATGACAATCTATAAGTGCTCCAAAAAATCCATGCGATTCGGTAAATGCTGTGAAAATAATTCAATAGCAAAGTGCTGTATTCACACTCAAGTGCTCCTCCCTAGGTATTGGATGCTCACCTTAGAGCGTGTGACCTTGCTGTTAAGCTTGGTCAATACACGCATTAGAACCACTTCTGCGTTCAGCAATATATCCGGAATCCTGGACTGGTCCCCACTTATGCCTCGGTATGTCAACAGAAAAAGGAGGACTTCATGGCGCAGTATATTAAAACAATTTATTGAAACACAGTAAAAGATCCCACACAGGGTACTCACATTAGCCAGGCGCGTCAGTGCCCCGCTCCTTATACAGCGTGATTGAGTGGGAGAAATCGGCCGATAATGGGATGGTATGCTTATTGTTCCCGGCAGGTCACCTGCCAAACGCTCCGTCCTGTCCCCTTCCCCAACTCAAGTGGATACAAGGGGTTTCCGTATCTTCCTCAGGGGGCAATTGCTGCCTGCACGATGTGCCCTTTCTATAGGGCGCATGCGCCGATGACATCGGCGCATGCGCCGTAGTCATCGACGATCGTCTTTTTAGTAAATATCTCCTAAACCATGGAGGTTAAGGAGATATTTCAAGCACCTACAGGTAAGAATTAATATAGGCTTACCTGTAGGTAAAAGTGGTTGTACAGGGTGTACAACCACTTTAAATACATAAATGGTCAATATAGTGAACTTGGTGTTGAGTTATTCCCTTTAAAGTCATCACAGAGGACAAGGGGGCACTCTTTACGTCTGGAGGGAAAGAGTCTTAATCTCCAAATACGGAAAGGTTTCTTCATAGTAAGAGCTGTGAAAATGTGGAATAGACTCTCTCAAGAGCTGGTTCTGGCCAGCTCAGTAGATTGCTTTAAAAAAGGCCTGGATTCTTTCCTTAATGTACATATTATAACTGGATACTAACATTTATAGGTAAATGCGATTGCCTCTTGGGAAATTAGAAAGCAACTGTTTCCCCTGCGGGAGCAAATTGGTTCTTGCTTTGCTGTTTTTTTTACTTGCCCCTTGCTCAACTGTGGGTATAGGATTGTATATATAGGATTGTTTCATTTGTTTCCCCTTTTATTGGTTAAACTAGATGTCATTTTTCAACCAAACTAACTATGTAACTATATTCTGACAGTGGTGGGTCCTGCTGTCAAAATACAATATCCTGGCAGTGAGAGGGGTGAGTGGGTTGGGATTCCTCCATCCATGTTGCTTGTGTGGATGGAGGAAACCATTAGCATTTTTTTTTGTTCCGGCCCGTGTCTGAATGTAAAAAAAAATAACTGTCTAGGCCAGCCTTATGTAAGAGAGGAAAAAATAATAATGATGGCTTAAGATATATGTTTCCATGGACTCTTTGATTAAGGTGGGAAGAAATACCGGTATTTTTTTTGGAATTTTGCTGTCTAAGACAGTGACTAACATAGAGCAATTGACTGCAAAGATAAAGTTATAAAAAATATTGGATACGCCATTTCCTATGGGTACAATGACACACATTGTGATGAATGTTACTGTTAGATCATTCACATAAAGTAACATGTTCCCTTTGCTTGTAGAATTCATTTTGGTTGTGCAATGCTTGCTTGTCAGATGAGAGTAAGCTTTATCACACAATCTCACCTGCCAGCTCACAGCCCTGTGGAATTTTGCCTTTAGGATTTAGCTGAGACACTGTCTACAAGTATATCGTAGGCTATGACATTACACTTCTCACCCTTTTACCAAGGCTGGACATGTTAGACAGGAAACACAAGTGGATTTGTCAAAGAGGCAGTTACAAATCTGACTATAGTGAGATCTTTCTAGAGTCACAGAGCTGTGGCTTACAAAGCAGTGACAGATAGATCCAACAAGGATGATTAATCATTTCCTCTATTGCCTTCCTTTCTTCGTGTTTTGCTTTCATTTAAACACATTGTGAGGAATACCTGACAATTTTCAAAATGTTAAGAACTTATCCAAGAACTATTTGTAACTAGTAAGACATTACATAATGCCATTTTAGTTTTTAGAATAATGAGATATAACAATTTGAGACAATGGTCTGGAAAAGCAGAGAGGGTGAAAGGGTATATAAACTCTAATGCCCTGTACACAAGGTCAGATTTGCCAATTGAAAATGTCCGATCGGAGCGTGTTGTCGGAAATTCCGACCGTGTGTGGGCTCCATCAGACATTTTCCATCGGATTTTCCGACACACAAAGTTTGAGAGCAGGATATAAAATTTTCCGACAACAAAATCCGTTGTCGGAAATTCCGATCGTGTGCACACAAATCCAACGGACAAAGTGCCACGCATGCTCAGAATAAATAAAGAGATGAAAGCTATTGGCCACTGCTCCGTTTATAGTCCCGACGTACATATTTTACGTCACCGCGTTCAGAATGATCGGATTTTCCGACAACTTTGTGTGACCGTGTGTATGCAAGACAAGTTTGAGCCAACATCCGTTGGAAAAAATCCTAGAATTTTGTTGTCGGAATGTCCGAACAAAGTCCGACCGTGTGTACGGGGCATAACAATTAACTAATTTTGTCACTTTTGTTTTTTTTAAGATGCCATCAAAAGTGTTTTGTTATTTGTATAGTGCTACTCCCAAAGGAGCCACTTGGCAATTTGGGTTCTCTGTCCTACACAGAGATATGCCCACCTTTACAAATCCTTTTCTCACAGTTTCACTGGGAGACTTTGCACAGACATCTTTACCCTGGGAATACTTTACTGAACCTATCTTGAACACTGTGCATAGACACCTTTAGCTTCTACCTTTTCAAGAAATTATATTGCTTGCTATTACACCTCATTGGATACAATTAATGAGCTCCTACATGCCGGTGAAGACCATCAGATCTGCAGCGCGGACTTTGCTGTCATTATTGCTACAATGGTCCTTATACCATTGCCATTAAGTCTGACCTCTCATTAGGGTTAAAGGTTTATAGGCTGGCTGAGGTTTTCCCTTTAGAAGTGTGTCAGTATAACCATTTAACTTTTTTTATCATTTCAGGTGCAAGCAGTACCCCACTGAACATGTGTATATACTAGACTGTTTACCTGCAAATATCTTGACTTGTGTTATTGGGAGGAAATTCCTTTGCTGAGTTGGCGCTGTTGCCTAAAACTCAGCAGAACAATATCTTCTTTGAACTGTCCTAGTAATGATTATCAGAATATAAAATGCACAGAGTTGCCTGACTTTTTGCTTTAAGGTGGTGAAAAGATGTCTGAACCCAGAGTGTCAGGTGGGTTGGGATGTTCATCAGGTCATAGCAGTGCAGATGAGCAGGTAAATACAAGCAGCCCCTTGGGGGGTCGTGCTACATATGCATAAAGATGGAGGCTATCATAAATTAGAGTTAGGGACCACACTACTCAGAGAGGCCTTGACAAGGCAGCATGCCCTGTGCATATACTGTATGTGCAAGTGTGTGCAACTATTAACACAGATTTATCTTTTTTGCTGGTAGCTGGAAAGTGTGCAGAGAAACTTTTGTATTATTTGACTATATAAGATAGACTAGGAATATGCATCACTATTTGCTACCCTAAGTGAAACATATTTTTCAGGCCAATCAGTTTTTACAGCAAAAACAGGATTACCTGTCATTGTTTATCCACTATTTGTGAAACAAGCTGGAGTCATATTTTCCTTTACCTCCCATCGGAGACCACTGAATTGCAAGATTCCTCACCAATTCCCTCCCTGCTGTCCTCCTTGAGCCATATACAGTGTGCCTAGAACACACCTTGTTTCCTGCGCTGACTGAAATCTACCCCTACTTTCTGCCAGGTTATGGTTTTCTGGCTACATCTACAACAATCTACAAGCATATATGTACTTGTCTCTTGCCTGTCAGCTGTTGCTATTGGGGCAGTCCCAAGGGCCACAACCAGGGAGCTGCCAAACAAGCTCCAACACTCTTGCTCAAGGCAGTAGTGGGCACTCCTTAGTCTCTGCTTTGGTGGAAGCTACATACACCTCTAACAACACAACCTTTGACAACAACAATATGATTTTGAATCATTATGGTCCCTGATCACACAATTTGGCCCACTATTACTATGATTCATGCAAATACTTCATTCACATGAATCTGGACACCTTATTCTTTACAAGTTCTCACAGGAACAGCTGTAATCAGCAGAAACACTGGGGGCTTAACAAGTAGGATTTTGAGGTTTTCTTGCTGTAAAAATCCCTTTGTATCAAGGGATGAGTAACTATGATGGAATTTCAGTACAGTAAAGAGGATTGAATCTACAGTGCCAGTTTCCCAGCATTCTTCCCTTTGTACTATACTGGGCTTCCCACAGTTAGAGTGGCAGTACCAGCACATAGGCACACAAAGTTGAACAGCAGCAAATCATAGCCCATATATATGTCAGGTAGAGCCTGGAAGAGGCATCATCAACCACAATATAGTAAATTTCCAGTACTGCTTAGATAGTGACGAATGTGACAATAATAGTGTGATGACCCCCAAACTATGTGGTGAGAATGGGGAAGTTCTACTACAACCCACATTTCTCTAAAATGCAGTGACAAGTCAGTGACAAGTCATAAATAGTCTAGAGTAGTTAAAAGCAATACACATTCTGAATCTAAACTACCAGTACCAAAACCTATTCATTCTCCAAAAATTCCTGCTGTGATGGAGTTATATCCATAAAAAGTGGTTACACTAATGTACAGTGCCTTGAAAAAGTATTCACACCCCTTAACATTTTCCATATTTTGTCATGTTACAACCAAAAATGTACATGTATTTTATTGGGATTTTATGTGATAGACCAACACAAAGTGGCACATAATTGGGAAGTGGAAGGAAAATGATAAATTGTTTTCAACATTGTTTACAAATAAACATCTTAAACGTGTGATGTACATTTGTATTCAGCCCCCCCCCGAGTCAATACTTTGTAGCACCACCTTTTGCTGCAATTACAGCTGCAAGTCTTTTTGCGTATGTCTCTACCAGCTTTGCACATATAAAGAGTGAAATATTTCAAGTCTTTCCACAGATTGTCAATTGGATTTAGGTCTGGACTTTGACTGGGCCATTCTAACACATGAATATGCCTTGATCTAAACCATTCCATTGTAGCTCTGGCTGTATGTTTAGGGTCGTTGTCCTGCTGGAAGGTGAACCTCCGCCCCAGTCTTAAGTCTTTTGCAGATTCTAACAGGTATTCTTCTAAGATTGCCCTGTATTTGGCTCCATCCATCTTCCCATCAAGTCTGACCAGCTTCCCTGTCCCTGCTGACGAAAAGCAGGCCCAAAACATGATGCTGCCACCACTATGTTTCACGGTGGAGATAATGTGTTCAGGGTGATGTGCAGTGTTAGTTTTCCACCACACATAGTGTTTTGCTTTATAGAAAAAGTAAAATTTTGGTCTCATCTGACCAGAGCACTTTCTTCCACATGTTTGCTGTGTCCTCCACATGGCTTCTTGCAAACTACAAATGGGACTTCTTATGGCTTTCTTTGAACAATGGTTTTCTTCTTGCCACTCTTACATAACAGCCAGATTTGTGGAGTGCACGACTAATAGTTGTCCTGTGGACAGATTATCCCACCTGAGCTGTGGATCTCTGCAGCTACTCCACAGTTACCATGGGCCTCTTGGCTGCTTCTCTTATTAATGTTCTCCTTGCCCCGCCTATCAGTTTAGGTGGACGGCCATGTCTTGGTAGGTTTGCAGTTGTGCCATACTATTTCTATTTTCAGATGATGGATTGAACAGTGCTCTGTGAGATGTTAAAAGCTTGGGATATTTTTTAATAACCTAACCCTGCTTTAAACTTCTCCACAACTTTATCCCTGACCTGTCTGGTGTATACCATGGCCTTCATGATGCTGTTTGTTTACTAAGGTTCTCTAGAAAACCTCTGAGGACTTAACAGAACAGCTGTATTTATACCGACATTAAATTACACACAGATGGACTCTATTTATTAATTAGGTGACTTCTAAGGGCAATTGGTTCCACTAGATTTTAGTTAGGGGTATCAGAGTAAAGGGAGCTGAATACAAATGCACGCCACACTTTTCACATATTTATTTGTAAAACATTTTTTGGACCCTTTATTTTCTTTACACTTCACAATTATGTGCCACTTTGTGTTGGTCTATCACATAAAATCCCAATAAAATACATTTAAGTTTCTGGTTGTAACATGACAAAATGTGGAAAATTTCAAGGGGTATGAATACTTTCCCAAGGCACTGTATAAGTAAATAACAATCAGTTAGAAACCAAACAAGCCTATATTACAAGAGCCCAGTGGCAGCTGGTGCTCAATTTTTTTTTGGGGGGGTGGGGGGGGGGGTGGGCACAAACAAACTGAAAAATTCTGAAAAATACTTTAAAAAAAACATCAATTTTGAACTGTGCCTATCAAATTCAGCCACTTTGCTTATCAAATGCAGCCACTGTGCCCAGCAAATGCAGCCACTGTGCCATCAAATGCAGCCACTGTGCCATCAAATGCAGTCACTGTGCCCATCATATGCAGCCACTGTGCCCATCAAATACAGCCACTGTGCCCATCATATGCAGCCACTGTGCCCATCAAATGCAGCCACTGTGCCCAGCAAATACAGCCACTGTGCCCAGCAAATACAGCCACTGTGCCCAGCATATGCAGCCACTGTGCCCATCAAATGCAGCCACTGTGTCCATCAAATACAGCCACTGTGCCCAGCAAATGCAGCCACTGTGCTATCAAATGCAGCCACTGTGCCCATCATATGCAGCCACTGTGCCCACCAAATACAGTCACTGTGCCAATCATGTGCAGCCACTGTGCCCACCAAATACAGACACTGTGCCCATCATATGCAGCCACTGTGCCCAGCATATGCAACCACTGTGCCCACCAAATACAGTCACTGTGCCCATCATATGCAGCCACTGTGCCCATCATGTGCAGCCACTGTGCCCACCAAATACAGTCACTGTGCCCATCATGTGCAGCCACTGTGCCCACCAAATACAGTCACTCTGCCCATCATGTGCGGCCACTGTGCTCACCAAATACAGTCACTGTGCCCAGCATATGCAGCCACTGTGCCCACCAAATACAGCCACTGTGCCCATCAAGTACAGCCTTTCCTCTTTCCTCCTGCCAGAGCCGTGAGCCCCCCCACTCGCGGGGCTTGCGGCTCTGGCAGCACCCCCAACCCCCCACTCCAACATGTGTCTCCTCCGCTCCTCTTCCTAAGCACCAGGCATCCAATAGGGTAGCCTGGCACTTTGGCCAATCAGGAAACAGGTCTGACGCCCTGCCTCCTGATTGGTGGGGAGGAAGGTTAGTGTGAAAATAGCGAAAATTAATTCGCTATCATCACACAATTGGGTGGGATCAGGGCACACTCTCTGCGCCCCGAGCCCACCCTATTTTGAAGCCTATTAGAGCCTCTGGCTCTAATCAGGTGCTTCAAAAAGTACCACCCCCTCCCACCCCCGCCAAAGGAAACCATGCATCCAACGTCCTGAAAGGGGCCGGGCACATGGATGGGGGGGTGGCGCCCGTGCGCCCACAATGCACGGGCTGCCACTGCAAAGGCCAGAAGGCTAGTAGAACACCTTAGATCTCCTAAGCGATATATGCATCCAGTTTATATCATATTTGGTCTGTAATGAATCGTAATTTTATTTTGGTGCAATAATGTGTTGGCTGTCGGATTGTGGAATATTGTCATCTGAAAGTATAGATACAGTAAAAATAATTGCCAATTGAGAATGTCCTTTAGAGCATTATAAAACACTTCAACACCCCTTCAGCACACCCCTCAGACCCTATGATTGATTTTCATATGTCTGCAAACAGGAACCTGAAAATATGGCTACAATTGCAACTCTGCAGCTTTCCCTTGCCATCAAAACTATGCAGGAATGCTAAAGGTCATTTATAAGAGCCAGTGACTCTAATATATCAGATTGGATCTACTCTGCACTATACCAAAGAACAGGCAAACATTGCTAATTGCTTTTCATTTTTTATCCTGTTTATTTTACTGTTGCTTAGTGTCTGTTTTGTAATACCTTTTCTATAAATAATTTCTTGCACTGTTTTTAATTTTATTTCATGAAATTTTAAAATGATTACGATGAATCACTGAATGTTCTAACCTAAAATTAAAGAATCTTTCACTTTGTGAGCATTTTTTAAAACTGTTACATTCCTTTATGAACATGGCAGCTTGTGCCACAGACTTTCATAAAGGTCAGAATTGCCACATGAGATACTATGAATGGTGTGTGTTTCCTTTAAAACAAGTAGTGGCGGCTACGAGAAAAATGGCATCAAGCTGCACACAGGAAAAGCAGACTGTAAAGCTAAAGTAGTAAAAGATGATGAGAGTTGGCTTCAGCTCAGTTCTCCACCCATATAGCAACCCCATGGGTTCTTCTACAGGTAGAGAACTAGGCTGAAGCCAATTCTCATAATCTTTTTACAGTCTCCCAAACCTGTGTGTGGCCGGGTGCCATTTTCCTGTAAGTGATAGGGTGGGGGGGACCTTATATCAGAAAAACACCTGCCACCATCCCTTCTATGAGGTAAGTATTAGAGAGAAAGAGTCCCCATTATTCCTCACAAGGAGAAACGATGGGAAAAAGGGATTTTGAAGGTGCCTGCAATTAATGTATATATAATGTCATTTAAAATGTATCACAAATTCTATATTAATACAAATTTAAAAGTATGTCTATAAAAACAAAAAACGTATTGTATTGACATTTCAGACATAACCGTTCTGTGCAACAGAATAGCACAGTAGCTATTGGATTGACGCATTTCGTCCAAATGAGGGGGTTCCTCAGGATCCACTTTACGGTATTGGTAGTTTTAAAATCTAACAAACAATACAGAACAGTGTATTAATTCCATGCAGTTTGACAAAAAAGTTCTCTTTTTCCTTATTGGTACAAACAAAAAAGCATATACAAGGGATCAACACACATATATATATATATATATATACAGTGTTAAATATCTAACATGTTATATCAAACAAAGAAGAAAAAAAAGCAAGGGAGGGGAAGAAAAGATAAATAAAACACAAAAAGGAACTCTGGACATACATGAGAGGATGCAAGGGAATCTGTATATTGGGGGAATTTAACCACTTCATCCCCGGAACATTTGGCTGCTCAATGACCAGATCACTTTTTACAATTTGGCACTGCGCTGTTTTAACTGGTAATTGCGCGATCATGCAATGCTGTACCCAAACAAAATTTACGTCCTTTTTTTCAAACAAATAGAGCTTTTGTTTGATCTTATTTGATTGCCTCTGTGATTTTTATTTTTTGCGGTATAAATGTAAAAAGACCAAATTAAAAAAAAAAATGGAAAATTTCCTATCAAATACTTACCATAATTTTCTTTTCCTGATAGACTCCATGGCAGCAATGTGTGGGTTAGCCCCGCCTCCATAACTACCCTATAAGGACACCTCTCCCATAAATCTTTGCTCTGGACTATTAACCATGTTCCGTAACTAGCCCACTCCAGACATTTGGGAGGGAACTCCTGCTGCCATGGAGTCTATCAGGAAAGGAAAATTACGGTAAGTATTTGATAGGAAACTTCCTATTTTCCTGACAGACTCCATGGCAGCAACGTGTGGAAAATAACTCGCCATACACACCCAGGTGGGCAAAATGTTGGGCAAAGAAAAACAAAATTTATTTAACACCATCAACCGACAGTACTTGCAAACCAAACTTAACAGATGACAAGGCAGCTGGTTCAACACAGTAGTGAGACACAAATGTGTTAATAGAGGACCAGAAAGTCGCCCTGCAGATTATTTCAGGAGCGACATGTCCGGAAGATGCCCAAGAGGTCGAGATACTCCAAGTTGAATGAGCTGTTACTGCCTCTGGAGGAGCAAAGCTCTTTGCCATATACGTCCTTTGAATGGTCTGTACGATCCAAGCAGCAATGGATCTAACTGAGGCCGCATTCCTTTATTTTTCCCGTGGAGAAGAATGAAAAGAAACTCTGATTGTGTAAACGGAGCTGTGACCTCCAGGTATTGTTTCAGAGTGTTTCCCACATCAAGAGGATGGACAACCCGATTTTCCGTTGACCTAAAGGTGGGAAGCATAATCTCTTGATTTTCATGGAAAATTGTGGTCACTTTAGGATTTGACCCCAACATGGGAATCAACACTCCTCTGTCTGGGAAAAGACTTAGAAAAGGCTCCTTCGAACCCAAGTTTCTGAATTCAGACACTCTTTTGGCCGAAGTAACAGCTACTAGGAAGGCTGTCTTTAGTGTGAGATCTTTCACTGAGAGAGGTTTGTCCGGATCTGATCCGAGATTGGAAAGGAAATCCAGAACAAGAGGGAGGACCCATTTGGGGAACCTCGGCTTCCTCTGAGGTCTAAGCCTGATAGCACTTTTGAAAAACTGACGAACAAGAGAATGATTCGCCCATGAAACTCCAGTGAATGCCAAGATAGCCAATACTTGCACCCGGAGTGAGCTCACTGCTAGGGACAGGTCAAGGCCTGTTTGTAGAAAACTAAGGATGTCCTGGACTGCCGGAAAGTTACAAGGAATAGGCCTGGAATCCATGTGAACCGTGAACCTGGACCATATCAGTTCGTAGACCCTGTTGGTGCTTTTCCTTCTGGCATTAAGAAGGGTCGGAATGGCTTCTTCTGGATAACCTAGAGCCTCGAGCCTTTCCATCTCAAGAACCAAGCCCTGAGGTGCAGGAGAGAAGGACAGGGGTGCAGAATTGTGCCTTGAGACAAAAGATTAGGCCCGAGAGGCAGGGGAACTGGGTCTTGATAACTGAGGAGTGTTAAAAGGGGAAACCATGGCCTGTTGGGTTAGAAAAATCACCGCATTGACTTCCATCATGTCTGTTCTGAGCCTCTGAAGGAACTGGAGCATCACCAGCACTGGAGGAAAGGCGTAGGCCTTGTGGAACCTCCACTGGTCCGTGAGAGCATCTATCCCATATGCTTGAGGATCTCGGAACCTCGAAAATTACTTGGCCAGCTTGCAGTTGCATGGGGATGCGAAGAGGTTGACTTCTGGAGACACTCCCAGGGTCAAGAGCCATTCAAACACCTCTTTGTGGAGAGACTGCTCATTGTTGTTCATTTGAACTCAAGTTGTAAAGCGCTACGTAAACTGTTGGCGCTATATAAATACTGTATAATAATAATAATAATTTGAACACGAGAAAGGAAGTCCGCTTGTACATTCTGGATCCCAGGAATGTAGACTGCTGAGATGCTGGCCAAGTACCCCTGAGCCCAATTGATGATTGGTTCCACCTCCTGTAGCAGGGACCAGCTGTGAGTTCCACCCTGCTTCCTTAAGTAGGCCACCGCGGTTGTATTGTCCAACCTGAGCATCACTGAAGAGTTCTCTGTTATATGGCGGAATGAAAGAAGTGCCTGAAAGGCAGCTCGCAGTTCCAGGATGTTGGACACAATGCCCCGAGAAGGGGAGTTCCATCTGCCTTGAGCCACTTCCGATAGGCAATGAGCACCCCAGCCCCGGTTGCTGGCATCTGAGGTTATAATGACCCAAGAGATGGGAACGATCCAGTGGTGATTGTGGAGATTTTTCCCCTGGAGCCACAAAAGGAGAGACACTCTCATGGCTGGAGTAAGGTGGATGCACTGGCTTTTGTTGGAGGAATTCCATTGTTGGAGAAAACCTTTTTGGAAGGGTCGTACGTGCCATTGTGCCCACTTCACCATGGGAATGGTGGCTGCCATAGTGCCAATCACCTTCAGACACTGGAGAGCGGAGAGGTGAGACGAAGCGAGGGTTGAGCAAATTCTGTCTCGGACTACCACAATATTCTCCTCGGGCAGTGAGATAGTGCCTTCCACAGTGTTGAAGAGAGCACCGAGAAACAGGAGGGACTGTGCTGGTTCCAGGTGGCTCTTCTCCAGATTCTCTTGAAGGCTGGAGATGACCAGACTCCTGTATTATAAAAGTTGACCTTTGTCTTGAACTAGGAGAAGTAGATCGTCTAGGTAGTGATGAAGACGAACCCCTTTGACTCTGAGCAGAGCAACAACAGCTAACAAAACCTTGGAGAAGACATGAGGTGAAGTTGTCAGACTGAAGGGGAGACAGGTGAACTGTAAGTGCTGTTCACCTACCGCAAAATGGAGGAATTGCTGAAAGTCCACTGCCACCGGGACGTGGAAGTAGGCGTCTTTCAGATCGATTGACACCAACCAGTCTCCTGGATGAACCGACTGCTGAATTGTAATTAAGGACTCCATCTTGAATTTTTCTTGCCAGATGTAGTGGTTCAGCTGGGTCAAGTCTATGACTGGCCTCCAGGTGCCGTTCTTTTTCTGTACCATGAACAGGGGAAAATACATGCCCTTGCCTCGTTCGCTGTCTGGAACAGGAACGGCTGCGCTTGGTCCAATAAACAGTTTACGTAGGCTAATAGGATCTGCTTTTTTTCTTCTGAACATGGAAGAGCCGTAGGAATGAATATGAGTTTTGGGACACTGTTGAAGACCCAGGTGTGACCAGAGGAGAGCATTTTGATGGTCCAGAATTCCTGGATTGAGGCCGCCCAGACATGTCGAAAGTGGAGAAGACGAGCCCCCACCTGGCATGCCTGAGTGGGCCCAACCTCAAAAGGACTTAGTGGAATCCTGGTTGCTGGAAAAACCCCTTTTGTGGATTTCTTAAATGAGGACTGCCTGGCTTTCCAGGATCTTGAAAACTCTGAGCCAGGCCTATAAATGCGTGCCTCTCTGGCTCGGTCAGTATTCTGCCTTCTCGGAAAGGTGCGTCACAAAGGTGGTTCTGTAAGCACCGATTCTGAGGGAGGAACCCCGACTTACCACCCGTGGCCCGGATTATGGCATTATCAAGCTTGTTGCCGAAAAGAGATGTTCCCTAAAAGGAAATTCGGCACCAAGCTTGCTTGGAAGCCGGATCTGCCAACCATGGGCGGAGCCATAAGGCACGACATGCCGAGACAGCCGCCAGCATAACGGATGACATCAATGGAAGCCTCCCCCAGAAAGGCGGAAGCCAGCCGGATCCCCTGGATAGGAGAACCTCTGGCCACATCACTGGAGATGCCTCTTAGGGTCTCATCAACGCGATCTGCCTAGGTTTCCATGGCTTTAGATACTGCAGCTACAGCTAGGACCGGTTTGCAGGCCATTCCTGCTGTCAGGTAAATTCTCTTCAAATCAGAGTCGATCCGTCTCTTCAAGGGGTCTTTAAAAGAAACGGTGTCTTCCAAACTAGGTGACTCGAGATGTTTAACCTCTTTCTTCCCAAAAGGATACAGCTTCAGGATTTTTGTCTGCATGGAACTCTTTTTGTCCATTTTGCCCCACTCATCAGAGATGATGTTGCCCAGTTCGGTGAGAAAGGGAAAGTATTGCCGCTCCTTATTGAGCTGTTTGAAAAATTTTCTCCGTTTTGGAGGAGAAGTTACCGTGTCTTACCAATTCAAGGCTTCCCTCACAGCTTTCACTAGAGAGGGAACCAAGGCATATTCAAAACCCATTCCCGGATCCTCTGCTTTCGACTCACTTTCCGATGGAGGAGCGGATGGGCGGCTTGCATGGGAGGATTCCCATGTTTCATGGACCTGCCCTTCTCCTGATGGGGAGCATAGTGGCTCCGAAGGGGGGTCACGAGGCTGATGAGCCTCATTCTCTTGCAGAGATTCCCTCATGACGCGCTGCACCAAGGATTCCAGATGCTGGTCTGCACCCTCCCTTTCATCTGCTGCTTTAGAGAAACAGTGGTCACAGAGGGATTTACTGACAGGGACAGGATTCCTGCATCCCCAGCATGATTTTTTTGCCCTTTGCTAGAGCGAGATGAGTGAGTGTGAGGAGGATCTCTGCTATGCTGCCTGGACCTGGAGGAAGAGTGCCGGTGGTGTGGCTTTGAAGACCCACTACCCTTGCAGGAACTATGTTGTGGATGGACCTAGAAGGGCTGTGAAAACAAAAGAAACAGAGCAGAAAGAAAGAAGACAGGTGTTTAAGCTGGTGCCCTAATACCCTACTCTCTCCCCTTCCCAGCAGGCAGAACACAGGAAAAGAAACCCCTGAGACATACCTGCTATGAGAGGGCTGGCCACCAGGAGGCCGTGAAGGATCCATGGCGTCAGAGCAGGATACTGCAGGGAGAACCACGGATCAGCTGCCAGGCAGGAAACCCACTCAAACCCAATAGAGCAGTGTTTACCTGGAAGAGCCAAACCCAGGGAAGTCACTGCAAAGCCCACAATCATTCTTGGGCTCTGCAGGCTCTCTCCTGGATTTAAAAGTGGCGCTGTATGATGTCACTGACAGTGTCAGGTACGAGACGCTCGCTCGTATGCGCGAACCAAGCCTCGTTATCATTCCGGGACCATGCATGCGCAGAGCATGCGCCGGGACCCGGAAGAGAGAGAGGGTGACGGTTGGAACGCAGGAGGAGCCAGCTGCCGTGCACAGGGCAGGATACACCGGGCGTAAAGAAAAAACAGAGCAAGAGGTACATACAATACACAAATACAAACACTGCTGCCATGTATGCTGGAACAAATCATCATCTGGGCCAAGGTTAACATACACACACACTGGACTTCATAGCAGATAGTGGCCGCCTACTCACAGCTAGGCAAACAGACCGTGTGCGCTAGCCTGCCGATGTCCAGGCTTCCAGCTCTTCAGCGCTACTCTGCATATACACTCCATACCCTGCTTAACAGACAAGGCCTATCGGAGGGACATGCCATCTCGCATTCGGCCGATCCTGATCGTAGGGGAATCATCTTCAGGTAAGAGAACCAAACACTTGGTCCTACGGAGGAGGATAAAAAAGGAACACGGTTAATAGTCCAGAGCAAAGATTTATGGGAGAGGTGTCCTATAGGGTAGTTATGGAGGCGGGGCTAACCCACACGCTGCTGCCATGGAGTCTGTCAGGAAAATTATATTTTTTACTTTTTGTTATAAAAAATCGAATGAACTCAATTTTAGTCATACATTTAGGCCAAAATGTATTCAACCACATGTCTTTGGTAAAAAAAAATGTCAATGAGTGTATATTTATTGGTTTGCGCAAAAGTTATAGTGTCTACAAACTAGGGTACATTTTGTGGAATTTACGCAGCTTTTAGTTTATGACTGCCTATCTCATTTCTTGAAATGCTAAAATGGTAGGGAGTACAACCCCCCCAATGACCCCATTTTGGAAAGTAGACATCCCCAGGAAATTGCTGAGAGGCATGTTGAGCCCATTGAATATTTTATTTTGTGATTGAAAAATGACAAAAAAAAAAATTACACAAAGTTGTCACTAAATGATATATTGCTCACACATGTCATGGTTATATGTGGAATTACACCCCAAAATACATTCTGCTGCCTCTCCTGAGTATGGGGATACCACATGTGTAAGACTTTTTGGGAGCCTAGCCGTGTAAAGGACCCCGAAAACCAAGCAACGCCTTAAGGATTTCTAAGGGCGTAAATTTTTGATTTCACTCCTCACTACCTATCACAGTTTCGAAGGCCATAAAATGCCAAGATAGAACAACCCCCCCCCAAATGACCCCATTTTGGAACGTAGACACCCCAAGCTATTTGCTGAGAGGCATGTTGAGTCCGGGAAAATTACAAACTTTTTTTTTTTTTTGCACAAAATTGTCACTAAATTATATTTTGCTCAAACATGCCATGGGCATATGTGAAATTACAACCCCCTCAGGCTTTCTAAGGGCATAAAATGGTGATTTCACTTCCTCACTACCTATCACAGTTTCGGGGGCCATGAAATGTCAAGATAGCACAAAACCCCCAAATGACCCCATTTTGGAAATAAGACACTTCAAGCAATTTGCTGAGAGGCATGATGAGTCCATGGAATATTTTATATTTTGCCCCAAGTTTTGGGAAAATTTAATTGTTTTTTTTTTTTTTTACACAAATTTGTCACTAAATGATATATTGTTTAAACATGGCATGGTTATATGTGGCATTACACCCCGAAATACATTCTTCTGCTTCTCCTGTGTATAGAGATGCCACATGTGTGGGACTTTTTGGCAGTCTAACCGCATACAGGACCCCAAAAATCACCATTTTATGCCCTTAGAAAGGCTGAAGAGAAGCAAAATTATACCCAGCTCCACTGCCAATATGATAATCTATGAACTGAGGCCCGGTGCTCTAGCCAGGACATTCAGGCCCCAAAATGCAGTACTTGAATCAGAAAAGGGCTGGCGACTTGGATGCTCTTGAATAAAAGTCCTTTATTTGGTTACATGGGTACTCTGGTACGTTTCGGCTAAGAAGCCTTCATCAAGCATACATGTTTGATTTAACAAGCTTCTCTTGTGACTGTTCATTACCCGCTCCTGCTTTTTCCATTTTGCATTATTATTGAACTGTGTTGCTCTTATATTATTTGATGATTTATTATGGATACAGCATCGGGTACAGTTTTGGAGAATGAGCAAGCAGGCAACATTCGATCGATCTTTACATCTTCTGACCGGCAGTTCAAATTGTCTCAAGTCTTTACTAAAGATGACAAAGACTTAATAACAGAAGCCCAATGTAAGTCCGTTTTTGTAAAATTAAAAACTCTAATGAAGAAAGAAATGCGGCTTTGGTGGGATTGCACAGGTCTTGAGCAAAATATTGTAGGGTGTATGGTGCCCAGAGGTCTGCGGATTAGGAAATCTCCCTCTACAGTTTACTCTGATCTTTTCCTCACAGAATGGAATGACATCTTCTCTAAATATTCATTTGACTTAATGAGTTTGATTTCATCTTATGAAGAAAAACTCCTTGTAGATGTCAACCAGAACATAGTCTCTTTGAAGGAGAGTGTTTTGCAATATCGATCGCTCTCTATATATGATGATCTCAATACCGATCTTCAGCTCAAAATCTCTAACTTAGAGACTGAAATTATGGAGACCAAGAGATCCAAATATCTACTGGACTTAAAAGATTATGAGGATGGGACTGTTTACATACGTACAAAAAATAAAAGATTCCCTCACTCTATTCTTAAAAAGAGACCGGGATCAGGAGGTGACAGAAGGGTTAACTTCAGCTCACCATGACACAGCTGAACAGCAGTCTCCTGTCTCCTCAAGAGGTTCAGTCAGCTCGTTTTTTTCCAGAGAGGAGCCATTACAGCAGTCCAAACATCAACACAGCCACCGTATAAAAGAGGAAAAAAAGGACGAGGCGGGGGTCATCATATAAACAACACAGGCTACCGAAGATATCCAAGGAAAGCCAAGAAGACACAGAACTAGGTACCGACTTTTCTAACAATGTATTGAACCTGTGAGGCATTGCATTATCCCAGCATGAACTTTCTGTTTTGTCTAAGGGCTTGTCTTTTGTCCCCAGTACACATTTTTGTCTTTTTTCCACCATACTGGATATCAATCGTTTTATAAGAAATCTAATGCTTAGGAAACATTTCAAGGATATACCTTCTGATAGCGAATCCACAGTGTGTCACAATGTTCAAAATGAGACCACCTCCTTCAGATTTGATTATCTAGTAGCAAGGTCTGGATTGGAGAGTCTGCAAGCAGAATCAGAGGGAGGATCTTTTGGTATACAGGAATCAAACATTAACATGGGGGATAAATATTTTTACACTGTTCAAAACAGACATTGTGGATTTGTTTCGGAATATTGTGGAATCAGAATTGGTTAAATTGCAGGAATTGTGTCAACAAGATAATAATAGAAATAAAATTAATTTGACCAAGCAAGAAACCATAGCCTTAAATGCCTGGAAAATTAGATCTGACAAAGTGATTCGCCAGGCAGATAAGGGGGGTACTGTAGTGATCCTAGATAGTGCTAGTTACAAACAGGAAGCACTCAGGCAGCTGGAAGATCACATCACATATCGCCCCCTCAGTTCTAATCCCACAGCAACTATACAACAAAAATTGTTACACTTATTGGATGAAGGTAAGGAGATGGGTGTTTTAGATAGAAAAACTGTAGATTATCTCATGGTCACACATCGCATTACTCCGGTTTTTCACCATCTCCCCAAACTGCACAAACAAGATAATCCAGTGAAAAGTCGCCCTATAGTTGCCAGCATAGGATCGCTATTGGAGAGATTAGGAGAATGGGTGGATCAATTTCTTCAACTGCTTGTTGTCCATCTACCTGGGTTTATAAAGGACGCTGGACATTTGTTAGCCCAAATGCAGGAAATTTTTTGGTCCACAGAATGAATTTGGATCACCATAGATGTTAGATCTCTGTGTTCCTGCATTCCTCACTCTCTAGCACTGTTAGCCATTAAACACCATCTTTCATACTACAGTGGTTACAGTCTTAATGTAGGTGAGTTCATTTGTAGAGCAGTAGAGTTCCTCCTGACACACAACTTCTTCATGTTTGATGAACGATACTACATTCAGAGTCAAGGTGCATCCATGGGGGCAAATTTTTCCCCCTCTTTGGTGAATCTTTACATGGGATGGTGGGAAGAATCTACTTTATTTGCCCATGGTAACCCATTTAAAACCAACATCACCTGGTATGGTCCTTTCATTGATGACCTGATTGTAGTATGGCATGGATCGAGTGATACCAACTCCCTAAACCTGGAGTTCACCTGTGTGCACCACCCGACCCAAATAGACTATTTGGATTTGACCTTGATGGGGCATTTAGATAGCAACACAGTGACTTCCAGAACTTTTAGGAAGCCCTGTGCAGGGAATTCCCTTTTTTGGCCAATAGCTGTCACCCCAGGCACACCATCAAGTCTTTGCCCACTGGTGAATTCATCAGGATCAGGAGACACTGCTCTACAGGCAAGGATTTCTTGCAAGAATGCACAGCGATTCAAAAGCGACTCAAAGAAAGGGGCTATAATACACGATCAATAGCTAGAAGTAAAAATATAGCACATCACAGAGATTGGGTGGAGATGATTCAGAATAGTGGCACAAATAAACATAAACAGTGTAGTGATCGCAATAGAAATAAAGTTAATTTTGTCACTACATTTTCTTTACAATATAACAAAATCGTTGCGATTCTTGAAGCACATCTCCCCATTTTGTATGTTGACAAGGATCTGTACTCTGTTATCCAGGGGGGCTTGCCATTTTTCCAGTAAAAGGGCCCCCAGTCTGGGAAGTATGCTGTCACCCATTTTTGGATCCATACCCTCAATACTAAAAAACCGTATAGGTTTGAATGATAGGATGGACATTAATTTTTTTTTAACATAATCGCACTGTTTGATACATTTATTGCACCATTTTGAATATGCCTTATTTGTTCATGATATGTCCCTCATATGCCTGTTGTGCTTCTCTCTCTTTCTTCTGATTGGTTTTTGGGGTCCTGTACACGTCTAGGCTCCCAAAAAGTCTCACACATGTGGTATCCCCGTACTCAGGAGAAGTAGCAGAATGTATTTTGGGGTGTAATTCCATAGCATGTTTGAGCAATATATCATTTAGTGACAACTTTGTGCAAAAAAAAAAAAAGGTTTGTAATTTTCCCGAAACTTGTGGCAAAATATAAAATATTCCATGGACTCAACATGCCTATCAGCAAATAGCTTGGGGTGTCTACTTTCCTAAACGGGTTCATTTGGGGGAGGGTTGAACTGTCCTGGCATTTTTTGCACAACATTAGAAGCTTATGTCACACATCACCCACTCTTCTAACTCTCACTTGAAGACAAAGCCCTTTCGGACAATTTGTTTACATGAAAAAAATATTTTTTTTGCTAGAAAATTACTTTGAACCCCAAAACATTATATATATATATATTTTAAAGCAAAGGCCCTACAGATTAAAATGGTGGGTGTTGCAATTTTTTTTTCCACACAGTATTTGTGCATCGATTTTTCAAACGCAATTAAAAAAAAAACAACACTTTTTTTTATTTTAATGCACTAAAACACACTATATTGTCCAAATGTTTGAAGAAATAAAAAAGATGATCTTATCCTGAGTACATGGATACCAAACACGACATGCTTTAAAATTGCGCACAAACGTGCAGCGGCGACAAACTACATACATTTTTAAAAGCCTTTAAAATCCTTTACAGGTTACCACTTTAGATTTACAGAGGTCTACTGCTAAAATTACTGCCCTTAATCTTACCTTCGCGGTGGTAACTTACATGCATGGTGCAATTGCTGTTTACATATGACACCAGACCGGTGCTTGCGTTTGCCTTTGTGCGTGAGCATGGGGGGACAGGGGTGCTTTTTATTTGTTTATTTATTTTGCTTTTTTACTTTATTTTTAAACGGTTCCTTTCATTTTTTGTTATCATTTTTATTGTTCTCTCAGGGAAGTGACAGGTACTCTTTTTTTGAAAAAATTGGGGTCTATTAGATCTCTCCTCTGCCCTCAAAGCATCTGACCACACAAAGATTGGTGTGATAAAATTCTTTCCCAATGGCGCTATTTATATCCGGTAAAAGTCATGAAATGCTCGTAGCTTCTGGTTTCTTAGACCATAGAGATGATTGGAGCCATTCTGGTCTCCTTTCAGCTCTATGATCAGCTGGTGGAACCACAGGCTGAATTCTCAGGTTCCCTGTTGGGACAGGAGAGACCGAGAAAACCATGGAAGACGGTGGGGGGGGATTGTAAAAGCAGTCTAGAGGCTAATTGGCAACTAGGATTGCTTTAACATGAAAACCGACCGCTGGCTGAAAAGAATGATACCAAGATGATACCTAAACCTACAGGCATCATTCTGGTATAACCACTCAAAGTACAGCAACATACCAGTACGTTGCTGGTCCTTGTTGGGCATATATTGTAATGTTCTTTTTTCATGCAGCCTGTTGGCAGAACGAAAAAAAGAGATTGATCAGTGGGTATGCCCACCATTAGAATACCACCCTTCATCCACCCACTTCTAATGATGGGCATACATGCACAATTTTTTTTTTTAGCTGTGGTGGTGAAATCACCTCCTACAGTGCTGGAGTCGCTGATTTTCGTATCATGAGAGCAAATGCAGTTGCTGTCAAGATAAATAAATCAGTGCTGCAACTGAATGGCATACCTGAAAAGCAAACAATGGTAACGATAAAACATTAACTCAATAAAACAACTTGATTTTTTAACACAATCTGTGCCTAAAAAATATATGCAGAAGCATGGGGGCAATCCGTTCCTAATGTTAGGAGCAAATCGCTCCGCTACCCCTGTCCCCATGCTTTGGCATATATGCTCTTTTTACATATCGTGGGAGAAAACGTTGTTGCTGTCAGAACAAATAAACCCATGCTGCAGCTGAATGGTGTACCTGCTAAGCAAATGATGGTTAACAATTAAACAAAGTAACATTACAATATAACAATAAGACATACCATACCTGCAAAGCAAATACAATAAAACATAGTAAAAATAAAACATTACAGTTCTAAAATACAGTAACAATAGAGAGATTACAATAGAGCGAACAATAGAGAGCGAACATAAGAGAGAGAACAATAGAGAAAGGAGAAAAATAAAACCACAACTCTTTTTTTTTGTGTGTGTTTCTGTGTGTTTTATTTTTTGCACTTTTATATAAACTGTAAACTATAAACGTTCCAGATTTAGGTCTCTCAAAATGTGATGGCCATCTCACCTTTCGAGACCCTGTGTAAGTGTGCCCTAGGACTGTGCAATGCTATACCCTACGCTAATACTCCACTAGTGTGTGTATTTGAAACATTCACCAATGCAAAGACCAGGTTGGTTAGGACAGGATGGACATAAGAGCGTGTCACGCCTGTATTCGTGTTTTCTGCAGACAGGACATCTTCTTTGGGGATTTCTTTGGGTAGGGGTACCAGGGAGGACATACGTAAAATGCCTCTCATGTAGCCGGCTCACTGCATTTGGATTGGGAAGTTGGGCCACAGCACCATCTGGAAACAGAAGGTCTGTGATGATCTCTTCCTGGAATTTAAGGAAGGATCCAGTTCGTCCTGAAGCTCTGTATAGCACATAAGCATTCAGCAGAGCCAATTGGAATAAATATACAGACACTTTTTTTATACCAGCGTCTGGCCTTACGGGCAATTAGGTACGGCGCCAACAACTGGTCGTTGAGGTCCACCCCTCCCATGTTAAGGTTGTATTCGTGGATACAGAGGGGTTTCTCCACAACACCAGTCGACGTTTGAATTTGGACCATCATGTCTGCGTGAAGGGAGGACAGAACGAAAACATTCTTATTATCCCTCCATTTCACAGCGAGCAAATGATTACATCTCAAGCAGGCTCTCTCCCCCAGCCTAAGACTGGAATCTACAAGCCGCTGGGGTAAGCCCCGGAGATTAGATCGCACGGTGCCACATGCGCCAATCCCATGATCAAACAAGTGACTAAAAAGTGGCATGCTAGTGTAATAATTGTCCACATATAAGTGGCACCCCCTAACAAGGGTGACACCAAGTCCCACACAATCTTACCAAGCTCCCCATGTAGTCTGGGCAGTTCTCCGGCTCTACGTAACTATCTCTTCCCTCATAAACCATAAAACTATATGTATAGCCTGTTGCCCTCTCACAGGGCTTATACATCTTGACCCCATATCTGGCATTCTTGCTGGGAAGATACTGTTTGAATGACGAGCGGCCAGTAAACTTAATCAGGGACTCATCAACACAGACAACTTGATTGGGAGTAAAGGCTGCAAACTGCTGGTTGAAGTGGTTTAGGAGGGGCCGAATTTTGTATAGCCGATCGTATTCAGGGTCACCCAGAGGACGACAGAGTTCATTGTCACTGAAATGCATGAACCGCAAGATCTGCTCGTATCGTGTCCTGGTCATGGAGGCAGAGAACAAGGGCATATGGTGAATTGGGTCAGTGGTCCAACATGACCGCAACTCACTTTTTTTAGTTATGCCCATGAGGAGGGATAGGCCCAGGAAGGTCTTAAATTCTGGGGCCTTAATAGGTCTCCAATCTCTGGCAAGGGTCAACTGGGGATTAGCGGCGATGAATTGACCATCATACAAATTGCTTTGTTCCACAATAGATCTATTGAGATCTTCCATGAAAAACCAGCAAATAAAAATCAAGTGACGTACAATCAACTGTTTCCACCTGAATTCCGGGTTGGCTAGTGAATGGGGGAAGTACGGGTGCTGTACAAGTGGTGGGCTCCCAATTAGGATTGGCAAATGCAGCAGGAAGGGCACTATGGGCCCAACAGGCCTGTTTTTGTCTTCTTGGTGGCTGCGGGACACTAGTTAGTTGCTAGCCACCTCACCAGCTTGAACTGCACTTATGGGACTCGCCACATCACCAAGTATTACTGCAGTGCTGGATGTACGACCAGGATGTACTAGGCCACTGGTGCTTGCCAGTTCACCAGAAGGATGAGCGGCACTAGTACTGGCTTTCTGCTCCATACGAGAGCCCTGCGGTTCTTGCACCTCAACAACAGCAGAAGAACGGGGTCGGGTACTCCTGACCTTGGCAGGGACCACTACTCTGTCGTCAGAGCTGTCAGGGTGCCGCTGCTGTCTACTGGTTCGTATTCTGATCCTGAATCTGACAGATGGGTGAGTTCCTCTTCACTCTCCTCTGTCATGCTCAGAAACGTGTAGGCCTCTTCACTAATGTACCTTCGATTGGACATTTTTGGCCTCTAAATTTACTGGTACAACTAGTGAGACTCACAGGAAAAAAAGAGCATCTGACTGTCAGCGACTGCTTCAAACGCTACCAAAAAACTGTTAGCGTTCGCAGGGATCAGGCCTGACTCTGCGAATGCTGCAGTTATGTGTTTAGTGTTTTGTAAGTGATAGTGCTCGATTGATAGTACACTTGGGTGGGCTGGGTGGAGGGGCTAAACGCAGGTGCTAGCAGGTATCTGGGCTGATTCCGCTAATGGTGCGTTTTTGGGAACCCTAAACTATTGGGGACACTAATATAGTTCTGATCAGATCAAAGATATTGATCCGTTCAGACACTATACTACTAAGGGAGGTGTATGGTGCGTGCGTGGGTGTTAGCGCTACTGGTACTAATCTGACGCTGCCTGGGGTGACGCAGACCCTAACTAACACTAAAACCTAACTGATATCACCCGGCGGTTGATCAGGGGGTTAAAGCTTTTATTAGGTAATGTACGGCGGGTGCCCTGACGCTATAAAAAAATAACTAATTAACCAGCGTCAACCGTGACACTAATACAGTGATCAATCGTGACAGGGGGTGATCAAGGGGTTAAACCTTTATTGGGGGGGTCCCTAGACCTATCTGGGCCTACTACTAAGTACCCTAACGCTGATTAGTGTCACAAATGACACCAGTACAGTGATCAAAGAAAAATATGAACACTGCACTGGGTGACACAGTGACAGGGAGTGAAGGGGTTAACTGGGGGGTGATCGGGGGGTGAAATGTGTGCCTACGTGTACTGTGTCAGTGTAGTGATGGTGCAACTCACATTTGGATGTCCTCTCTTCTCTATCTGCAACGGAAAAGAATTCCAGAGAGGGAGATAGATAAAGAAGAGGGGAGAAGGGGGAAGGGATTCGGCCCTATAGAGACAAGCTAAAAAAGGCGTTACTATTGGCACCAAATATCAATCATGAAGGTTATGCAAAAATAACAACTTTATTCAGACATCACTGAAAAAAGTTATTTTTAAAAAATTACTTAGTAGAAGTGCAATACAATAACATGACTTGGTTTCAAACTAAAAATGAAAAAACTCCCACAGACAATTTTAACATACAGGACAAACATAAAAAACACAAGTGCAACTGGCCAAGTCCGGGCGTGTTGTCTTATGGGGCGTACACGCGGTCGGACTTTTTGGCTACAAAAGTCCGACAGCCTGTCCGACAGACTTTCGATGGACTTTTGGTGGACTTTAAACTGACTTTCTAACGACCGGACTTGCCTACACATGATCACACCAAAGTCGGACGGATTTGTACGTGATGACGTACACCGGACTAAAATAAGGAAGTTGATAGTCAGTAACCAATAGTTGTCCTAGCGTCGGTTTTTGTCTGTCGGACTAGCATACAGACGAGCGGATTTCTGGGTCCGGCGGAGTTATGACGTAAAGATTTGAAGCAAGCTCCAAATCTAAAGTCCGTCAGATTTGCGACTGGAAAAGTCCGCTGAAAGTCCGGGGAAGCCCACACACGATCGGATTGTCTGCCGGATTTGGTCCGTCGGCGTCCGTCGGACTTTTGTAGCCGGAAAGTCCGACCGTGTGTACGCCCCATTAGTCCTCTGCTACCATATACCATTATACAACTAAATTGGATGGAGTGGGATCATAATGTATTCCCAATCTTATCAATTATTAAATGGTCAGCAATGGGCTAAAACAACTGTGGAGTAGGGAGAGGAGGAGAAAGTGAACACGTGCAAGTCATTGAGAAAGAAAAAATAAATGATTAAATAAACAATGTTAAATTCATCATATGATCATTATTAATGATTAGAGCTAGTGACTGACTGAGTCAAATAGTGCGGTCTTCCTTTAGATAATGCTGGGGAGAAAAAGATTAGTTCAAACAAGGGGGGCGCTCCTATAGAAACATAAAGTAATCCCCTCCAGGCTTAAGTTTGTCTGTGGTTAATAACGTGTATGTTCAGGTGTTTATCCACAAGTCCAATTCTTTCCAACTTTATGTTCAAATTATACAGAGGGTTCGCTGATTACAATGACGGTCTGTGCACCAATATTTAGCTAAAATGATCACATGTGTTATAGTCACTCAATGGCATATATCTGAAGCAAATGGCGTGATTCAGACAGTAAAGCAAGCTAGCTTATATAGATGTTTAACAGGTGTTTAGCCTGTATAGCAGTACATTACTACCTCATTCCGGGACTGCACCGTATGTAGTTTCTGCGGCTCCTATGTGCAGTTAATTCATTATCACTTCAATGATGTACAATAGTGTGCAGAGAAGGAGATAACATCACTTCCCCTGCCTGTGTTTACACTTACATTTACAATTACATTTCATTCGTCAGAACCGATCAGTAGGTCCAGACCAGAAATCATTGGCCTGGGCCTGGAGACTGATCGGTTCTGAAATGAATCTGATCGTCGCGGCCGCCGTAATTCAGTTTTGTCCACCCGTGCCATTCTGCCGCAGTAAAACTGCGGCTGTTTGGGAACCAGTTAAGGCAGAAAGAGTATGGGACTTACTCTAAGTGGAGCCTATCCTGTTAAACCGCTGTATGGTCTTAGCCACCATGCTGCAGCTCAGTTTCAGGGTTCTGGCAAACTTCTTATAGTCTAGGCCAGTGATGGCGAACCTTGGCACCCCAGATGTTTTGGAACTACATTTCCCATGATGCTCAACTACACTGCAGAGTGCAATGAGCATAATGGGAAATGTAGTTCCAAAACATCTGTGGTGCCAAGGTTCACATCACTGGCCTAGGCCATCTTTATGTAGAGCAACAATTCTTTTTTTCGGATCCTCAGAGAGTTCTTTGCCATGAGGTGCCATGTTGAACTTCCAGTGACTAGTATGTGAGAGTGAGAGTAATAACACCTTCTCCCCATTCACACCTGAGACCTTGTAACACTAATGAGTCACATGACAACGGGGAGGGAAAATGGCTAATTGGGCCCACTTTGGACATTTACTTTTGTTGCCAGCGGTTTAGACATTAATGGCTGTGTGTTGAGTTATTATGAGGGGACAGCTAATGTACACTCTTATACAAGCTGTACGCTCACTACTTTACATTGTAGCAAAGTGTAATTTCTTCAGTGTTGTCACATGAAAAGATATAATAAAATATTTACAAAAATGTGAGGGGTGTACTCACTTTTGTGAGTGTCAGGTTTTCTACAGCAAGGAGACTAAACAAGTAGCTGCACAAAGGAACTGAGAACAAAACAACAAAATATATGCAAGTGAGATTTATTAACAGTGAGACACAGCAAACAGTAAACATAGCAAACAATGAACACAAACAACCCCACCAAGCAAAACCAAACCCCACACTGACAAGAACTGTAGAACCTGACAACTAACTATATACAAAACCCATCTAAGGGAATACAAGGTTGCAAGGAAGGGGATCTAAACAGGGTACTCGAACAGAAGCAAGGCAGAGGGAGGCAGGAACAAGGCAGAGGGGTACAGGATGGATCAGGCTAGGCATCGGGAACAAGCAGCAAGGAAGGGACCAAAATCGTGACCTGCCAGGGTAAGGGAGGAGTAGCCTCCCCCGGCAGCTGAACACTAATGTGACTGATTACTACAGCCTGCTGGCTTCTAGGAGACACTGGAACTGCATCCAATGGATCTGGGAGCCACAGTGCCACCAGCATGCGAGCATTCAGCAGAAGTAAAGGTGGATATGACCTCAGGGGGGCATGATATGCATATGAATGCCACCTCTATTTACATATCAAGGCCGCTGGTCCACAGCTATTTACATATTAGTGCCGCCACTATTTACATATCAATGCAGGTTATTTACAGGTAAGTCTGCAGGTGAGTCAACTGTAAACGGCAATGGGTCTGCAGGTGAGTCAACTATAAACGGTAATATGGCAGAGCTGGGCAGCATTAGTAACAGAACTTCACACTGAGATATCGGGACACAGCATGGGACTAAAACTTCAAGGGGCAAGGGAATTTAAACTGGGATAGTTGGCAAGTATGAGTCAGCTGCTTTGGGCCCCACAACAATGATGGGGCCCAGGACAGCTGCTCCTTTGGCCTGCCTTAAAGATGGCCCTGGTAAGAATGTCCAGTAACCTCTAGCTGCTTATCAGTAAGCAGTATTGATGTACAGAAATCTCTATCAACCAATCAACAAGCAGAAGTCATGTGCTGTAACTGCTATCAAATAATCGGTGAGCTATAATGTGTGCTGGAGGGGGGGGGGGTCCAAGTAAATGTTTGCCCAGGGTCCAATTAATATTAAAAATGACCCTGACAGCAATGACAGTGCACAAATAGCCAATAAATGAGAGCTAACCATAGCTGGCAGAGGGGCAAACAGACTGCCCCACAGATACCGCAGACCGATCAAAAATGACACAAAAAAACAGCATTTTCCTGTAGTCTAAGCTGGGCATGATGAGCATCACATCCCAACCAGCACCAGCATACAGTGTCACTAGCCACAGTACTCATCCTCAGAAGCATTAGAGTGGTACCGTTTTTATAGTTTAGCCCACACAAATAGTGGTGGCTACTGCTTTTGTGTGTAAAGGATTAACTGTGGGGTTAACCTGCTTCAACATAATTCGCTCTCAATCTGCTTAGATTGTTGTCCCACAAGTTGGAAATGGTAATTTCTTTTGGGACTGTGGGAGGAATAATTAAGCAGTTGGCATTCGTAAGCATAGCATTGTTTGCAGCACAACATATGGCTGTCAGAGTTAAACAATACGACATCAAGAATGTCTGAACTCTTCAAACCTTAGGAAAATCCACAATTGACCAAATATGTAACTTAACATGTTTACACACAGTATTTCTACTGTTTATATAATGGCACGAGGAAGCAACATTACTGCCAACTAAATTTACTCACAAAATGTCAAAAGTACCCAGTAAACTCCCACTGGACTACCAGGAAGTACTGGAGATTAAGAAAGAATATATTCAGAGAATACCGAAGAAGAAGATCTTCATATTATGTAAATTCAATCTTTCAGGTGCCTTGGGGTAGATTGTGTAAGAGTTTTTACTTCACTTTTATATACTGTAATAGGTGGAGAATCATTTCACATGGTCTGTTCTGTTCTTCTTCAGTTTCTTTATCTTTTTTTATGCAGGTAATTCCTGAAAATAAAATATTGATGTCACTACTAATACTGTATATTAGTGCAACTTTAATGATTTATTAACTCTTGCAAAATTCAAATACATTTATTTTTTTGCATTTAAGCTATTATAATTACCCTAAAATTCTATAGATATACTGAGGCACCACACAGCAACTAAAATCTAAAATGCTATGGGCATGCCTGCTGTGCAAGGTGTGAGTGCCCTTACAGGAGAGTTGAGGGCATTGCCAGTGGGCTCTGATAGCATTGTAATCCGAAGAGTAGGTACAAAGAAGTGTTGTGGCATGGAGTTTTCAGAAATTTCAGCCTCTGAAAAGTGTTGTCCTTTTTTTAAACCATATTTCATAAAAGGAGATACACCTGATAATTATGTTTTCAGTTCCAAACTAAAAATAGTTCAGTCTAGTGCCCTGTACGCACGGTCGGACATTGATCGGACATTCCGACAACAAAATCCATGGGTTTTTTCTGATGGATGTTGGCTCACACTTGTCTTGCATACACACGGTCACACAAAGTTATTGGAAAATCCGATCGTTCTGAACGCAGTGACGTAAAACACGTACGTCGGGACTATAAACAGGGCAGTAGCCAATAGCTTTTGTCTCTTAATTTATTCTGAGCATGCTTGGCACTTTGTGCGTCGGATTTGTGTACACACGATCGGAATTTCCGACAAAGGATTTTGTTGTCGGAAAATTTTATAGCAAGCTCTCAAACTTTGTGTGTCGGAAATTCCAATGGAAAATTTCCGACTGTGTGTACGGGGCATAGGTCTGTCATAGTCTGCTACCATACATGCTTAGAGTATGGTTCATTTAGGCCTGATTCACACCTTTGCATATTGCAGGTGCGTTTTGCATTTTTCAATACACTATTTTGATCCATTGAAGATTAATGAAACCAAAAACCAGAAAAAAGTCCCTGGCCCTTTCCATAAAATGCACAGATGTGAACTACATCCATAGGAAACCATGTTAAATGGCCTGTGTGTTTCTGCAAAAAAAAAAAAAAAAGCACTAATTAATGGATAAGTGTGAACCAGGCCTGAGTGATTTAGTGTCCCACCCCCACCAAACTCCAGCAAAAAACGGATTTAGGTAATAAAACCATGCATCTGGAGACTGACTGCCATTGGTCCCAGTAATAGGTCAAGATTATTTGACCATCTTTCTATCAATCTTTTCAAAAATGAACAGAGATATCTTAGTGCCTGACATAATATATATATAATAGCACAATTTGTAGGTTCCAATTTTTTATACACCAGCTGCTGAATGCTTTTCAACAAATTACTTTTCACACCTACCCAGATCATGGTTCATTTTTTTTTTCATATCAGATAATTTTTATAAGAAAAGAAAACGTTTATCAGTTACAAAACAAGTAAGCGACACAATGCAAATATATCTGTGGTTATAGTAATCATATACGGTTACATATATAATATAACAGCATGTGTTAAGTTAGAATTTACCATGCATAATAAACTGTTGCACAGCATAGTCAACAAGTCATCTCATATGTTTATTCATGTATCACATTGTGTCCTCTACGCATCTCACCCTATCACCGCACCCCAAAGCCTTGGGATCTCAGAGATCAAGGCAAGGGAAGTATTCACCCCAAACAAAAAGGGCGTGATCCAGAAAGGTTTCAGATGCATCTAAAAGCGGTAGAAAAACACCAACCTCTAAACAATTTAACAATCAGTCAACCTCTGTGCATCAAATCCCCACCATGCTACATATAATGTTTTTAGTATAATTGGGAAGAAAATATGAATAATTATGTCAACTGCCCTCAATACATATAATTTGGCTTTAGTGAGTAAGGGTACAATTATGCTGAGGAGGTCACGCCCCCAAGAATTCTGTTGCGAACTAACTGAGCTGGAGCCAAGTCTGGAATATCCAACCAGACATCCCATATACGCTCAAATTTTGTCGGGCTACCCCTATGCTTGTAGGTCAATTTCTGTCTTAGGAGTCCTTCGTTTACAGCATTAACCCATTCTGCATGTGTAGGAGGTGTTGTAGAAAGCCATTTACGTGCTATACGTTTTTTGGCAAGAAATAAGACTCTGAGTATACATATATACTCATGTGGGGTATACAATTGTTCATCCAACCATCCTAACAAACAGAGTTTAGCATCTAATTTAAATCTGAGGTTCCAGATTCTATTAATAGAACCCATTACTTCTGTCCAATATCTATCCAATTTTTGACACTGCCATAGCATGTGAATGAGTGTACTGTTGTGCATTTCGCATCTTGGACACAATGGGGAGTCTCTTCTACGCCATTTGAGTAAGTTATGGGGAGTGCGATATGTGCAATGTATGATAAATAGCTGAGTCAGAGGACTCAGTGTTGCCCCAGCCCGTGAGATGTTGCAATTGAGCTGCCATATAATAGAAATATGGATTAGGTACAGCCAGCCCACCTGAATCCTTTGATTCCTGCAGAGTCTCCAATTTAATACGGGGAGTTTGCTTCCTTCATAAAATGCTGTCTACGCATCCGGCTACCAGCCTACCTACCGGCCTGCACCAGTTACCTGCATCCACAGCTCAGCCATCCCTGAGGGACTTCATTCCAGTTCCGGTGTCTGCTTCTGCTGGAACCCGCATCAGGCCCTCCTACCCACTGTGCTCAGGAGACCACTGTTCCCACTTCCAGCGGCTCCTGAACCAGCGCTTAAGAGAGGTCTCCTTCTACCAGTCAGGCTCAACTACCAGGTACATTACAGTACGAACAGCCATGACTGAGCCTGCAGGAGAGACCTCTCCCATTCAGGAGATCTGTACACACTTGGCGGCCCTCACCCAAGCAGTAAAGACTCTACAAGACAGTTATAACAGACTGGAAGGGCAAGTGTTAAACCTCAGTGGTTCCGGTGGTGTGGCCGCTGCACCCGCAGCTGCTCCAGTACAGGCTGCTGCACCACCCTCAGTGGTCATGCTCCCACCAGAACCAAGAGTACCTGTTCCTGACAAGTTTTTCGGTGACCGAACTAAGTTTGTGGCCTTCCGCAGCGCTTGTCAACTTTACTTTGGACTACAGCCACGGACTTTTTCTTTGGAAGCCACCAAAGTGGGGTTTGTTGTATCCCTCCTGCAGGGGGAACCCCAGACCTGGGCCCATCGCTTGATTGAATCCAACGCCATACAGGTTCAGACCCTACCTGCCTTTTTTGAAGCCATGGCCCAGCTTTATGAGGATCCTCAGCGGGCTGCCACCGCTGAGGCAGCTTTGATCGCGCTCCAGCAAGGCCGTAGACCGGCCGAGGACTATGTCATGGACTTTCGACGCTGGAGCGCGGATACTCAATGGAATAATGCAGCCCTACGCCACCAGTTCCGCATGGGGTTATCTGAGGGTCTTAAGGATGAGCTTGCCCGAGTAGGAATGCCTGACACCTTAGAAGAGCTCATTGCCATCACTATCCAGATTGACCGACGCCTTCATGAGCGCCGGTCTGAACGATCTGCCCAACAAATTCGGCCTATGTGGATGACTGCCAGAGCCCCGCTGCCTGCCTCTCGGTATCTACCTTCTGCCGGGCCAACTCCAGTCAACCAGGCAACTGATGCCCCTGAACCCATGCAACTTGGACTTATGCGTACCACTCTGACCCCTGAAGAACGGGCACGCAGGCGCCAACTGAACCTTTGCCTCTATTGTGGCGGAACGGGCCACTACGTGAACAACTGCCCAGTGAAGATCCGTAAGTGTTTTTCTTCAGCTCCAACCAGTTTGTCTGCTTTAACAGCCAATGCCACTCAACTTGTTCTCCCTCTCTCATTACAGCTCCAGGGAAGAACAATTCAAGTCAACGCCATTGTTGATTCCGGGGCATGTAGCTGTTTTGTTGACTCCACCTTTGCCACACAGCAAAAACTTCCTCTAAAAGACAAGACACATAGACTCTCAATTTTTCTGGCCGATGGGTCCCGTATAAAGTCCGGGCAGGTCTCTCAAGAAACCCTTCCACTATCTGCTATCTGTTCATCCCAGCACCGAGAGATCTTAATCTTGGACGTCATCTCATCACCTCTTTTCCCAATCATTTTGGGTATGCCCTGGCTTCAAGCCCACAATCCTCTTGTTAATTGGGCCACGGGCGAGATCAAGTTTCAGTCACCCTATTGTCAAAGACATTGCCTACCTGAACCTGTTAATCCTGCTACTACCCTACTATGTATGGACACTGACCCAGATCTGCTTCAAAACGTACCAGAGGTCTATCAGGACTTTGCAGATGTATTCAGCAAGAAGGGAGCAGATTCTCTGCCACCCCATCGCCCCTATGACTGTCCAATTGAATTGCTTCCTGGAGCTGAGATCCCTTTTGGGCGCATCTTTCCGCTGTCCGAAAAGGAACAAGAGGCGCTTAAGGTTTACATCGATGAAAATCTAGAGAAAGGCTTCATTCGACAGTCCACTTCACCAGCAGGAGCGGGAATATTTTTTGTCTCTAAGAAAGATCATACGCTCCGCCCTTGCGTGGATTATCGGGAATTAAACAAGGTTACGGTCAAGAACCGTTATCCGTTGCCCCTAATACCAGAACTGTTTCAAAAATTACGGACCGCCATTATCTTCACCAAATTAGACCTGAGAGGGGCCTATAACCTGGTCCGCATTCGGGCCGGGGATGAATGGAAGACGGCTTTCCGGACCCGTTTCGGGCACTACGAATATTTGGTCATGCCCTTCGGCCTTTGCAATGCTCCTGCCACATTTCAGAATCTGGTCAACGATGTGTTTAAAGACTTCCTGGACATCTTCTTAATTGTTTACCTGGACGATATCCTTATCTTCTCCAGTTCGCTTGAGCAACACAGGGAACATGTCCGTAGCACGACTCCGCTTGCACAGATTGTACGCCAAAGCGGAGAAGTGCGAATTTGAACAAAAAGAGATTCAGTTTCTGGGGTTGGTCATCTCCCCAACCGGTATTAAAATGGATCCCCAGAAAGTGTCTGCTGTGTTAGAATGGCCAGCACCCATGGACAAGAAAGGCGTACAACGCTTTGTTGGCTTTGCGAACTTTTACAGGAAGTTTATCAGGGGGTTCTCTGCCATCATCTCCCCCATTACACAGCTAACCAAGCAGAATCTTCGTTTCCACTGGAACCAGGAGGCCCAGGAGGCCTTTGAAGAATTAAAAAGGCGTTTCACGTCAGCTCCGATTCTTAGCCATCCAGACCCATCTTTGCCTTTTATTCTAGAGGTTGATGCCTCCGAAGTAGCTGTGGGTGCTATTATTTCCCAACGTCAGGGCAACAAAGATCTGATGCATCCTGTTGGGTACTTCTCTAGAAAACTTTCGCCAGCTGAGCGGAACTACGATGTGGGGGATCGGGAGTTACTTGCCATCAAGACGGCCTTGGAAGAATGGAGATACTTGCTTGAAGGTGCAGTCCATCCAGTACTGATTTATACAGATCACAAAAATCTGGAGTATCTAAGATCTGCTAAAAGACTGAAACCCAGACAGGCCCGTTGGGCCCTATTTTTCACACGATTTTGCTTCCACATCACCTACCGGCCGGGATCCAAGAATACAAAACCAGACGCATTGTCACGCATGTTTGATAATCCTAAGGACTCTTCTGTCCCTGACACTATTTTGCCGGCAAACAGTTTTCTTCTCCTTCAGACAGATTTGCTATCCATGATTAGAGAAGCATCCCCAGAACCTTCAAGTCTTCAGGAGCCTTCCTTAACACCTCGAGATGGACTATTATGGAGGGGAAGTCAAATCTTCGTGCCAGAGAACGTTAGAGTCAAGGTGCTGACGCTTTTGCATGACCACCCACTTGCAGGACATTTTGGGGTCCGTAAGACCCTTGAGCTGGTGCAGCGCACCTTTTGGTGGCCTAACTTAAAGGAATTTTGCAAGAAATATGTCAACTCCTGCTCTGTCTGCATCCAGAACAAAACCCCCAGGAACAGAGCGTGGGGTCTACTAAGACCATTGCCTATACCAGATAGGCCCTGGAGAATGATAGCAATGGACTTTATAGTCGAACTGCCACATTCGGAGGGGTGTTCGGCGATCTTTGTGGTCGTCGACCGGCTATCCAAAATGGCCCACTTTGTGCCCCTAAAAGGAACACCTTCTGCTGTAGAGACAGCTCGTGAGTTCATTAAAGAAATCGTTAGGTTACACGGGATTCCCGCAAATATAGTGTCTGATAGGGGGGTGCAGTTTACTTCACGTTTCTGGAGAGCCCTTTGTGAAAACTTGAAGATTGAACTAGCCCTGTCCTCAGCATACCACCCCCAAACTAATGGGCAAACTGAAAGGACAAATCAAACTCTGGAGCAACACACTAGGTGTTTTACATCTTTTGTGCAAGATGATTGGGTATCCTTGCTGCCACTTGCAGAATTTGCGTACAATAACGCCAGTCACTCTGCCACCGGTCAATCTCCTTTCTTTGCCAATTATGGGTTTCATGCATCTTTTTTACCAGATTGTCTTTCAGAATCTTCAGTTCCAGCGGTCCAGGACACAGTGCAGTTCTTCAGTCGTAATAATCGGATCTTGCAGGAGGCGGTATCCAAAGCGCAAGCGGATAATAAGAGGTTCTTTGATGAGAAAAGAAGGGGAGATCTAAACCTCCAACCTGGCGACAAGGTATGGCTGTCCACTAATAATATCAGATTGTCATGTCCTTCCAAGAAACTTGCCCCAAAATTTATTGGACCTTTCCCTGTGAAAAGGAAAATTAACGAAGTATCGTATGAATTATGCTTACCTGATTCACTTAAGATACATCCTGTATTTCACGTATCACTCTTAAAGCCTGCTGTAGATGATCCTTTTCCTGATAGGGGCACCAGGGTCCCTGAACCAGTTCTGGTGGACGGCAATGAAGAATATGAAGTGGAATCCATCCTTGACTGCAGAAAGAGGTCTGGGCAAGTACAGTTTTTAATTAAGTGGAAAGGGTATGGTCCGGAGAACAACTCATGGGAACCTGACTGTAATATTCATGCCAAACGTTTAATCCATGCATACTTCTCTACCCATCCTGAAAAAAAGGCGCATCTGGGCATCCGGAGGCTGCCCGTTGGGGGGGGGCAATGTAAGGGGCATGTCAGCAGTCGTCGGGTGAATCTGCGTGCACGTAGGTCCTCAAGGATCATTTCCAAGCATATTCAGCCAAAATCCCCACCAGGGGGCGCCGGAGCGCTCCCGCGAATGCCCGTACGCGCGTTCGCGGGTGCGCGCGCGCGCCCGTGCGCGCGCCCGTTCGCGCTAGCGCCGTTTGGCGCCAAGGGGCCTTTAAAAGGGTGACAGGTGCTCATGTTAGCTGCTGTTCGTCTGCAGCTCTGCACCTGAAAGTTCCTGTATCTGCCTGCTTGTTGTTTGATATTGACCCGGCTACGTCTGACCATTCTCCAGTCTCCTATCCGACCCGGCTTGTCTGACCTTGTTTCTTCTGCTACCCGTTGCTGAACTCCTGCCTGTCTGACTACTCTTGGATCATCCCTCCTTTTGATATCCTGCCTGATCTCCTGCCAAATACGGACTGTCTGACCTTGCTTGCCTGTGTCCTGTCACGCTGCTCCAGCCTGCCTGTTTGCATCCAGCTGCTGTCTACGCATCCGGCTACCAGCCTACCTACCGGCCTGCACCAGTTACCTGCATCCACAGCTCAGCCATCCCTGAGGGACTTCATTCCAGTTCCAGTGTCTGCTTCTGCTGGAACCCGCATCAGGCCCTCCTACCCACTGTGCTCAGGAGACCACTGTTCCCACTTCCAGCGGCTCCTGAACCAGCGCTTAAGAGAGGTCTCCTTCTACCAGTCAGGCTCAACTACCAGGTACATTACAATGGCTCTATTGCCTTGATTATCCATAGGAACTTGCATATTTAAATATAATCTACGTAAATTAGCTATGGATCTATTGGGTATGAACCCAGATTGGTCCTGATGAATAATATTAGCTATAATCTTTGAGAGTCTCATAGCAAGAACTTTAGTAAGTAATTTCAAATCAGTGGTCAAAAGTGAGATGGGCCTATAGGATTCGGGTTGTTCAAGATCCTTGTCTGGCTTCAACAAAACAACCACCACTGCCTCATACATGGATGATGGTAGAGAGCCCTGCTCTTGTGCATCTAAAATAGTAAGTAAGTAATTCTGGCAAAAGTATACCCCCAAATTTTTTATAGAATTCTATTAGGAGTCCATTATTTCCCGATATTTAAAAGTTGGGAAATGTGGCTAGCGCAACTTGTAGCTCCTCCATAATAATGGGCGCATTTAATTGTTCCTTATCTGACCCTTCAAGGTGTGGAAGTTGGATGCTATCAAGAAACCCAGACAGTTCATCTACAGCGTATGACACTTTGCGCCTCCACCCATTTCCTCTCATTATCTGCAGTAGGGGCCTGTAAAAATGCCTGTTCTGCCCTATCCACCGCATTACCAGCATCTAAAGCCCATCGTCTGCTATTGGTTTTAATACCAGATATCTCTTGAATGCATAAGCCTTGGATAAAAGCCATTAAGGCATTCCACATAACAATTGAAGTGGTCGAGTGTCTGTTATCAGTTAAAAAATTCCCAAGCTGTAATCGCAGATGTTCTGTATTAGTAAATAGGGAGAGCCAAAAGGGGTTAAGTTTCCAATGAGCAGGCAGTCTGTTAGTATTCAGCACCAGGGATAATTTGATGGGTGAATGGTCAGAAAGGCCTCTAGTAAGATAGGTAACTTTGGGTGTAAAAGAGAACACTAGAGCTGTGCCTAATGCAAGATCAATACGAGAAAGGGCAGAATGAGTTACCGTGTGACACGAAAATCATGCATGAAAAGGGAACTTGCATCGCCTCAGATCAGTTAGTTTAATTTCCATTAAATATCAGGCAAAAGCCTAGGACGCATAAATTTAATAAAAATTAATGTATTACCTAAATTCACATATTTATTTCAACACTCTCCCCAGTGGATCCCGAAATCTTTCTTTGCAAGGCTACATCGTATTTTCTCAGCATTCATATGGAGATCAAAGCCCCCTAGGTATAGCTGGGCAACATTGGTACGCCCGACCTCCCAAGGTGGCCTGGCATGTCCAGATTTCCATAAATATTACTTGGCTTCTCAGCTAGTAACTACGGCCTGGTGGCTTAACCCAGATACCTCAAATTCCGCTACTCAGGTAGAAGCAGCAGTGCTGGGATCCCTAGAGGCGCTGACATTTTTGATCTTTCGGGGCCCTCGTGCTCCATATTCATTGACACCATCTATGCTTACCACGCTACGTGTATGGGGAGAGGGCCTCAAAATTGAACGATATCCCCTACAGGCAATATCACCTAATGCTCCCCTCTGGTTAAATCCCACTCTGGAGCATTTCTATTCACTACCCGACCCCTATGCTTGGACTAATTTTAAGATAAAAACAGTGACACAGATCATTTTGGATAAATCTTTGATTTCTTTTTCCCAATTAATCTCTGATTTCAATATCCCTCAGTCGTATTCTTTTCGTTTCCTTCAACTCTCCCATGCCTTCAGCTGTCAATTCTCTGGCTCTCCTCTACAACTAGTCCAATCTGCCTTAGAGAAGCTTCTTAGGTTGGATTGCACAAAGAATGCCGCATCTAAATTGTATCTTCACTTAACAACTGCCTCTCTCCCTGATTTAGAGAAATTAAGATCAAAATGGTCTAAGGATATCCCTGAACTTAATGAGGATGATTGGGATAATATATGGGACTCTCGCTTCAACTCTCTCATCTCCTTGAGAGACAGACTTATTCAGTTTAAGATAGTCCACAGGGCATATTACACCCCCATATATTAAATAAAATTAATTCAGACTCTGCTCCTGGCTGTTGGCGATGTGGGGAGATTCCTGGAGACTTTACCCATATATTCTGGACCTGTCCAGCTATCGTAAGGTATTGGGAAGAAATACTAGCTTTTATATTCAAAATAACATATATCCCACTGCAACGATCAATGCCAATATGTATTTTAGGTCTGATAGAGCAATTTATTCCTACGACAGCAGGGCGCACTTTGGTGGGGCTGCCTTTGTTCTATGCTCGTAAAGCCATAGCTCTCAGCTGGAAGAAAACCACCCCCCATCGCTGACTTTGTGGAAACAACTCATTAATAATAGCTTACCATTATACAAAGAAACATATATAAATAGGGGTTGTCTCCTCAAATATGAAAAGGTTTGGTCCAAATGGCTCACGGACCCTTCTACAGCCTCAATAGCCTCCTCTTTGCAATCTCTCCATTAGTTATTGGGCTCTAGGTGTACATATGTAACACGGGATGACACCTTTCTCTAAAATTAAACTGGCATAGAAACCAGGTATGACCAATGTATGTATGTATGTGGGGTTTGTTTTGTTTTGTTTTTGTTTTTGTTTTTTTTGTGTTTTGTTTTCTATGTATATAGTTTCTTTAATTGCTGCAAATATTCATTTTTGTTTGTTGTCTGTTTTTTTGAAAATTAATAAAAACGTATATTTAATTTAAAAAAAAAAATATCAGGCAAAAGCAGTATGTGCCCTGGGGCCCTGTGGACAAAATTTCCGAAGCACATCCAAGGGCGTGTCAAGTACATTATTAAAGTCATCCAATAAAAATACAGGGACATGGGAATTTTTATATAATTCATATACTGAGACAGACACTTCAACACCTCCATGCTGAAAGGTGGGGCTATATAAACATTTGCTATAATACATAGGTGTGAAACCCACCTACCTAATAGAAAAATATAACGTCCTTGGGAATCAATTTGACATCTGAAACGAAGCATTGCGTGAAATCAAGATGCTTACTCCACTAGAATACTGGGTAGGCATTGAATGATGTTGCACTGGATATTTTAAGTTATGTAGCAGTCTAGTAGTATCCGAGGTTAAATAAGTCTCTTGTAAGCATACCATAGTGGAGGTATGATGGGTAATAAAAGTGAAAATCGCAGTCCTCTTTTTGGGATAATTCACACCTCTCACGTTCCAAGAGAGGATAGAGATAGCGTGACTATGCATTCAACAGTGTAGGTTGTAGAGGACTGCACCAGTGGCAGCCTCCAATAGGACCATGTGTCCATGGTACCGAGTCCCACTATGCCCTAAACCAGTGTGGACAGAGTAGGGAAATGGACAAGGATATGTTAAGTCTTCTATCCAGGATTAGTAAAATTATGCAAAAGCAGTGGGGCGCACAGTGACACACCGAGGTGATGCCCCAAAAACCGGGGCATTAAAATCATAATAAAAAAAAATTGCAATACCAAAAGTTCCAAGGAATTTTTTGGAAACTGTTCCAAACGTGCCCCGCTGGGGCGGTAATAACAAGGACCAGGACCAACATGTCCTCAGAGTCAATCTCAAAGATTGCCAGCCAAAGTTACTGAAAAAAGAAAGTAACTAAAACACAGCAAATCCAGGTCAATTGTTTCTCCAGGCCCCTATTCGTTTTTTCCTGTGAGGTGAGCATTTAATAGGAGAAAACGGTAAGTTACATCAGGCTGGTGTACTTCAACGTGCTGCCGCCTTAAGTTGCCTTTCATGACGATCTAGCCAGTTTGTCGCCATCACTGGGTTTTCAAAGAAGTGAACTGATCCATCTGCCACAGCTCATAGTTTTGCAGGATAAAACATTAGGTAAATCACAGGGATGGCTCGCAGACGCTTTTTAACTTCAGTGTACTTCGTTCTTTGTTTTGGGATGGCAGCCGAGAAGTCAGGGTATATGGAAACCCTCATGCCTTGTATTTTCATATTAGGAGTCTGTCTGGCCAGCCTCAAAATAATGTCTCTCTTTGTAGTGGAGAAGTTTTAATAAGAACGGTCTTGCATTGCCCCCCCGGTGGCGGAGCCAAGGATGACTCTCTATGAGCCCTCTCCACAGTGAAGAAAGGAGTGAGATTATCTCGGCCAAAGGTGGCTGTCAGCCATTTTTCTTTTTTTTATTATTTTTATCCAAACACATTTCACAGTACATAAAATTTAAAAGGCACACTGAGCAACACAGTTCCTCTTATCGATTCATTATTTCCCCCTCACCTACCCCCCCTCCCCTCCCACCTCTTATTTCAATTATTTCTATTTATATTCCCTCTAGTCACTGCGGGTCATAACCTCGACATACCTCCAAGTCTTCTTAAACTCCTGCCAACACCCCCACTTATCCATCAACCCCTCTCTCTCTTCCTCCCCGCTAAATCTCAGTCTCTCCATATTGTATGTTCCTTCAATGACAATAACACAATCCCTCATTTTAGGGCTTTCTTTCTCCTGCCATTTTTTTGGTATAAGACTTTTCGCTGCATTCAACAAATAGGGTACTAGTGATTCCCTATATTGTTTCACTGAGCCCTCTATTCCATGGAATAGGCATGTCCATGGATCATCAGGTATGACTTTTCCAGTAATTTCTTTTACTAATTGTAAGATTTCTTTCCAATATTTTTTTATTGGCTGGCTGTCAGCCATTTTTCAATAAAATCAACAGAGTTTTTACCTTCAGATTTTTCAGGCATAACTACAATGCGAATATTGTTACGTCTCAGTCCATTTTCCATATCTTCAACTCTATCTGCAGTATCAGTTGTTCTAGCAGAGATAATATATACATCCTGAACAAGCGGCGGTAGTTTATCCTCCACTGTACTTATCGTGCCCTCCAAAGCAGTGGCCCTCTCCCTGATTTTTTTCATATTACGTCTTATGTTTAGAACATCTTCTTTCATACTTTTAACTTCCATTGAGAGTTCTGTAAGGGAGGAGCCATAGGTATGCACTGCATTAAGAATTTCTTGCAGTATGTGTTCTCTGCTTACAGTGTCAGAGGGGCCAGGTGTGCCATGTTTAAGGGAAGAATGAGTACTCACTGCAATCTCATCAGATTCAGCTACCATGTGCTCAAATGCATGCAGAGTAGTGCTTGCAGATGATAGGTAAGAAGGTGCCTAAGCCTCTTGCTCAAGTTGGAGCTGAGAGGGCTGCTGCATAGGTTTATTTTTGCCTGAGTTGTGTGCATATTTCTCCAGCTTGGAAGCAGACGCATTTTGTCTGTCTTTTCCGGCGCGCTGTGTCAGCGGGGAGCCGCCAAGTTGGTTAGTCCGCTCGGTGGGCATGCTGTTTTCTCTCCTCCTTGTTGTTCTCAGATGAGGGAATCGATCACTGGTGCCGGCGGTAGAAGTGTCCCCTCGCCGGGGGGCAGTCTATTGCCTTAGATATGAGGGCCCACCACCGCAGGATTTTGCCGGAGCTGATATGAGACCCATCTGCCCACATGAACAGTCAAGCCACGCCCCCGATTATAGTTCATTTAATGGTTTGGTTCCCTCTTTCAGACCCTGCATCCAACAAAGAAGCCAATAAACATTAAATGAGAGTACCCTAAACAGTCTGTTTTCAGCTGGATCACTTGATATACTAAAATGCCTTTGAGGCACCGTTAGTTAAGATTCACTGGGAGAAATAGTGAATGGATAGATTACAAAGGGTAGTCCAATTGCTATTGCCCTGATGTGTTTTGGGGATATATTTCTCTTTTTTCAAAGGCTTGAAAAAGCAGAATATAGCCTTGAAGCCTGTCACCTAGCCTGCCCACCTGCACCCTATTCCTCCTAGAAGTTGCTGAGGAGCTGGTGTAGTAAGAAAGGGTTTGGGTTCCTGGAGGACTGGGCCAACTTCTCAGTCAGTCAGCAGTACTATAGAAGGGACGGACTGCACCTAAATGAGGAGGGTGCAGATGTGCTGGGAGTAAAGATGGCAAAAAGTTAGAGGGGTTTTTAAACTAGGCGACGGGGGGAGGGTCCAGAGCGGTGGCGGCTGGTGCTCAAAATTTTTGGGGGGGCGCAAACAAATTGAAAAAAAAAACATCAATTGCAACTACTGTGCCCACCAAACGCAGCTACTGTGCCCACCAAACGCAGCTACTGTGCCCACCAGACGCAGCCACTGTGCCCATCAAGCGCTACTGTGCCCCATCAGATGCTGCCAGACTGCCCATCAATTGTCGTACTGTGCCCCATCAGATGCTGCCAGAGTGCCCATCAATTGCCGCTACTGTGCCCCATCAAATGCTGCCAGAGTGCCCGTCAATTGCCGCTAATGTGCCCCATCAATTGCCGCTACTGTGCCCCATCAGATGCTGCCAGTGTGTCCCATCAGATGCTGCCAGTGTGCCCCATCAGATGCTGCCCGGCACTTACCTGTCTCGGAGCGGGTCAACGGCAGTCTCCTGCACGTCCTCCCATGTGTTCTTCCGTCCTCTCTCAGGCGTCCAATCACAGCGTCTGATGTTTCAGCCAATCAGGTGATCGGTAACAGACCCGGCAACCTGATTGGCTGAGAGGTGGATTCAGTGTTAGCAAATCGAATTCCTTTGCTTTGCTAAAACACAGCTGAGTGAACAGCGAACGCACAGCATTGCGCCTGCTGTTCACATTTTTGGGCGCCTATTAGAGCCTATGGCTCTAATCAGGTGCTTCTAAAAAACCACCCTGCCAGTGTAATTCAGATGCCCGGTGCTCGAAAATGGACCGGGCACCTGAATAGGGGGTGTCAGCAGCGACCATACATAGATTCATGCATTACATGAATCTATGGTGATTAGAGCGGTACAGGAGAGAGGGGGCGGTGCTGCTGCACCCTTTATGGATGCACCGCCACTGGTCCAGCGGTAGAGATAGTCAGCGTGGAATATAGTCAAGAGGGTAGTATTGGGGGCATTAGTGGTAGGTTGACTAAAGCACATAAACCCAAGGTAAATATAGTAACAAGTCCTAGTTACAATCTCGGAACACCCAATAAGAGGATAGTATGCAACCAGTCTAAACTATGTGGCATGTTCACCAATGCCAGGAGCCTGGCGCACAAGATGGGTGAACTAGAAATACTGTTGTACGAGGAGGATTTGGATTTTGTGGGAATTTCAGTAACTTGGTTCAACAGCTTTTATGATTGGCTGGTGACCAGTCAAGGGTATACCCTTTATCGCAGGGATAGAATAATGTACAAGTGAATGTGAGAGATGACATCACTAAGGGAGCTAGGGATGAGGTGGAATCCTTATGGGTAGAGCTCCAAAGGGATGAAGGTAAGGGGAAAATAATACTGGGAGTATGCTATAAACCCCCTAACCTGAGGGAGGAGGGGCAGGCAGACCTCCTTTCACAATTTGGATTAGCAGCAAGGATGGGAAGTGTTATCATAATGGGGGGTTTTAATTATCCAGACATAGACTGGGCGGAGGGAACCACGCATTGGTCTAAGGCTCGCCAGTACCTAAATGTCTTGCAGGGCAATTTCATGGGTCAGATGGTAGATGTAACAACTAGAAATAAAGCGTTACTAGACTGATTACCAACAATACAGACCTGATCACGGATGTGGAAATACGGGGCAATTTAGGAAACAGCCATAACAGGTCAATTGGCTTCAGTGTAAATCACACAAATAGGAAACATAAGAGAAAAACAAAGACACTGAATTTCAAAAGAGCCAACTTCCCTAAACTACGAACCTTGCTAGAAGGCATAAATTGGAATAAAATCTTAGGAACAAAGAACACGGAGAGATGGGTTTGATCTAAGAGCATATTAAATAAGGGCATTAGGCAGTGCATCCCATTGGGTAATAAATTTAAAAGCGCGAACAAAAGTCCTGGATGGCTTAACGCCAATGTAAAAATGCAAATAAAATCAAAAGAGAAGGCCTTCAAAAATTACAAGGTTGAGGGATCATCGTCCGCATTCAAACTTTATAAAGAATGCAACAAGAAATGTAAGGGTGCAATTAGGGCGGCTAAGATAGAACGCGAAAGACACATAGCGGAAGAGAGGAAAAAAAATACCAAGAAATTCTTTGAGTATGTAAACAGTAAAAAAGGGAGGACAGACCATATTGGCCCCATAAAGAATGAGGAAGAACATCTGGTTACAAAGGATGGGGAGATGGCAAAGGTATTAAATTTATTCTTCTCCTCAGTCTTCACAAGGGAATTTGGGGGCTTCAGTAACCAAAACTGCAGTGTTTATCTTCATGACACATCACAGAATGCACCCTCATGGCTAACAGAGGAAAGAATTAGAATTAGACTTGGGAAACTTAACATTAATATATCACTGGGACCGGATGGCTTGCACCCGAGGGTACTTAGGGAACTCAGTCAAGTAATTGCCAGACCATTGTTCCTCATTTTTACTGACAGTATACTGACTGGAATGGTACCAGCGGATTGGACAAAAGCCAATGTAGCACCAATATTTAAAAAGGACCCAAAATACATCCCTGGGAATTACAGACCAGTTAGGCTAACATCAATATTATGCAAGCTCTTGGAGGGGATAATAAGGGAGTATATACAAGATTTTAGTAATGAAAACGGTATCATTATCAGTAATCAGCATGGATTCATGAAGAATCGTTCTTGCTAAACCAATCTATTAACCTTCTATGAGGAGGTGAGTTGCCATCTAGATAAAGGAAGGCCCGTAGACATGGTTTATCTGGATTTTGCAAAAGCATTTGACACAGTTCCCCATAAACGTTTACTGTACAAAATAAAGTCCGTTGGCATGGACCATAGGGTGAGTACATGGATTGAAAACTGTCTAAAAGGGCAAGTTCACAGGGTGGTGATAAATGGGGAATACTCTGAATGGTTAGGGGTGGGTAGTGGGGTCCCACAGGGTTCTATGCTGGGACCAATCCTATTTAATTTGTTCATAAACGACCTGGAGGATGGGGTAAACAGTTCAATCTCTGTATTTGCGGACGATACTAAGCTAAGCAGGGCAATAACTTCTCCGCAGGATGTGGAAACCTTGCAAGAAGATCTGAACAAATGAATGGGGTGGGCAACTACATGGCAAATGAGGTTTAATGTAGAAAAATGTAAAATAATGCATTTGGGGGGCAAAAATATGAATGCAATCTATACATTAGGGGTAGAACCTCTGGGGGAATCTAAGATGGAAAAGAACCTGGGGGTCCTAGTAGATGATAGGCGCATGCAATGCCAAGCTGCTGCTAACAAAGCAAACAGAATATTGGCATGCATTAAAAAAAGAATAAACTCCAGGGATAAAGCGATAATTCTCTCACCCTACAAGACTCTGGTCCGGCCGCACCTGGAGTATGCTGTCTAGTTCTGGGCACCAGTCCTCAGGAAGGATGTACTGGAAATGGAGAGTGTACAAAGAAGGGCAACAAAACTAATAAAGGGTCCGGAGATCATTAGTTATGAAGAAAGGTTGCAAGCACTGAACTTATTCTCTCTGGAGAAGAGAAGCTTGAGCAGGGATATGATTTCAATTTACAAATACCATACTGCTGACCCCACAATAGGGATAAAAGATTTTCGCGGAAGGGAGTTTAACATTCACGTGGCCTCTCATTAAAATTAGAAGAAAAGAGGTTTAACCTTAAACTACGTAGAGGGTTCTTTACTGTAAGAGCGGCAAGGATGTGGAATTCCTTTCTACAGGCGGTGGTCTCAGCGGGGAGCATCGATAGTTTCAAAAAACTATTAGATAAGCACCTGAACGACCGCAATGTATACAGGGATATACAATGTAATACTGACATATAATCACACACATAGGTTGGACTTGATGGACTTGTGTCTTTTTTCAACCTCACCTACTATGTAACTATGTAAGTAGGCTGTGCTCCTTTTGAAGTGCTACCAGTGACAAAAGTCACTGGTTTTCTTAAAGAGGAGGGCCCATCAAAAACAAAAAAAAAATTAAAAGTCAGCAGCTACAAATACTGCAGCTGCTGACTTTTAATTGGACACTTACCTGTCCCATGGTCCAGCGATGTGGGGGATCGAAGCCCCGCTCGTCTCTCCCTCCGTTCGGCGGCGCCGGCATAGTAACTGTGGGCGCCGGGCTGTGGCTTCACAGCCTGGCACCCACTGTGCATGCGTGAGCGCCGTGATTAGCCGCTCAGTCACCTGGGACCTGTAATGGGTCCCAGATGATTGACAAGAGGGAGGGATAATAAAAAAGAAAGAAGGACGGCGCCCTCTAAGTGCAGCATGTATGTTAAAAATATTTATTACAATAGATAAAAACACTCACATTTGAGTTGCTAAAAACCAGCATGTAAAGTAGTTTCATCCGCGTGTTCTCGGGGGATGTGGGTGTCATGGGCCAGTGGGGGGGTTCCTGGGATGTGAGTCCTGTGACCTGGGTCCTGGTAGCTGTTCCGGTGGTGCCGAGGGTCCTCAGAGCCTCCGGGCGGCCAGGATATCGGTCATGGATCCTCCGTGGAGCGCCGTGCTGACCTGCGTCTTCACTTCACTTGAGCATAGCCTGATGAAGGAGCACACATGCTCCGAACGCGAAGCACCGCCCGCCTTACCCCGCTCCCGGAAGTAAGCAGTAAGTTATGATGTAATTACATTGCTGCTCACTATAATGGGAAGACCTGACCCACCCACAAACTTTGCATTGTTTGGTTGACAAGCTAGAAGACTCCTGATCTGCCATGCCCACTCTGACCTACAGCTTTGACAGGCCAGAAGACTCCTGGTCTGTCACTCCTAACCACACTGGCTGGAAGCAATTGGCAGGCTATGCAAAAGAACATGTCCACAATTTACCCACATTCACGCCCATTGCCTATTCAGCAGGAACCGGCCGAGATTCAAACCATGTGTGGGCAGGCAGAATATACCAAGTTGATAGATTAATGATTAATCAACTTGGGTACAACCAGCTTGCCAGATTCTCTGGCGATTATCGCTAGCGGCTGCCATAGCCGCTAACAATAACCACTGTCTCACCCCCCCCCCCCTGGAGATGACAATTGCTCACTCCCCCATCAACACTGTCTGTGTCGATGGGGGAATCATGCAAATTTCTTTCCTGCAACCCGTGTTTGCAGGAAAGAAATTCGCACTTTGTATGGCCAGCCTTAGTGGTCTGAACTATCACAGCCTAGTGTAGCGTTTGCCTTAACATTTTATCTTGCTAGATAACCTCTTTTATTGTACCCTGCATTGTTGTTCACATTGCTCTGCCCATTCTATCAGTTGTGGACAATACTCTGCTTTTGTTTTACCTTATTGTGTGTGTACCTTACTGATTATGGCAGTCCTGGTAACACTATTTGAGTGCAATTGTACGCTTTAATGCTGACCTCTGGTGAACTGCCTATCTACCTACTGTGACCCGTTTACCTTATTTGTGCACAATCAATGCATTTATAAAGGGATTACAAAAAACAAAACATTATCCAGGTATTTAACTCTCTTACATCTACCAAAAACTGAAATATCAGTGTTGGGTGGAGCTTCCTGATGACGCAAATTTGATTGCGAAACGCGTAGAGGCTGCTGGGAGATTATCGTACCCACGTGACCGGGAACGAACGGGGTTTGGAGAGGACGCGAACGCAAACAGGGGGGAACGTAAGCGGCAACGGAGACTACCTAGCATACACCAGACGAACCGGGCTGCAGTGCCCACCCGTCCCTAACTGCTGGAAAAGCTCTGTGCCGGCCTAATGGCACTTGGAAATGTGAGTGCAAAGTGTTTTTTATGTATGGAATAAAGGTTTTAAACGTTATTGCGCGATGATTGTTTTTCATCCGTTTGCATGAGGAGCATTGAGGACCTGGTATAGCTATTGAAGAAAGTTTCCTTTGAGTGGAGTGGTTATCCCTGTTAATGAACCAAAGGTGCAGTTTTAAAGATTAATCTGGTGAGTGGCAAATCTCACAGGTGGTGGTGAAGCACTAAGTCACTTTAATCTGATCTAACACACAAGAGCACGCCGCTCACGGCAATTACAACGGATGATTTGCAACACATATGAAGAAGAGTTTAACATTATGTGACATATGTCACTGGACTTTTATATGATTTACAGAATTTGGATTAAGTTGTTGTTTACATGTGATGAATTTTCACAAACATATGGTTATTGTTTAAATGAGATGTAATCTTTTAGGTGGATGGTGAACTAAACTAGGCTAATAAGATAGCACATACACAGGTAATATAGAGAGCACATAGGGGAGCAGCGCATCCACCCACATAGCACTTTTAATTTAATTTTCTCTGGAAAATTTTTTTGGATGCAGCAGCTACAAATATCACTTACAAATTGGTGATAGGATAGGTTTTGCGCCAGTGACACATATATTTTCATTTTCAATTACCCCTAATACTTTCATCTAACAATGTTTTTATTGCTGTCTGTTCCTTCATATCCTGGTGATACCCTTACCTACCATTTGTTGCATCGGCATCACCATAACAAAAAATAAGGGGGGGAGGCGTTTTTTGACTGAGCAATCTACTTTAGATTTACTCACAGGCTTTTAGTGCTTAACAATGATTTCACATACTTTATATTTGTTGAGGTAGTTATAGATCTAGAACACCAAATCTAAAAAATAATCTGTTTGTGACCAACTTATTCATGGTGACAGAGTCTACACTCCCCAATCCCACGCCCCCATTTCTCCCTTAACCTCTCTTTTTTTTTCCCCTACCCCAACCCCCAAAATATTTTAGGAGATTGTGCTTATATTTTAGAGCGTATGATGTTTTTATCAGTACATTTAATAATAAAAAGTTGCTTTGGTATAATTGTGGTAGGAGCAAAGAGATGGCATAATAATGCCTAATTAGGACTTATGTTTTGCAGTAAATCAAGTGTTCTATTTAAAATAGAGAAAGAGAGAGAGAGAAAGGATAAGAAGTAATTTTGTATTTGGATCTGTATATTACATGTGTTTTGTACATTATGTTTACCTTGAATGTTCAAGGATCAACCTGTTCTGAGTTTATTTATTTGCCTTACTGATAGGGATGAGCCGAACACCCCCCAGTTCGGTTCGCAGCAAAACATGCAAAAAATTTGTGTGAAAACCGTTAAAGTCTATGGGATGCGAACGTCAAGAACCAAAAGTGCTCATATTAACCACTTAAGCCCCGGACCATTTGGCTGGCAAAAGACCAGAGCACTTTTTGCGATTCGGCACTGCGTCGCTTTAACTGACAATTGCGTGGTCGTGCAACGTGGCTCCCAAACAAAATTGACGTCCTTTTTTTACAAATAGAGCTTTCTTTTGGTGGTATTTGATCACTTCTGCGGTTTTTATTTTTTGCGCTATAAACAAAAAAATATCAACAATATATAAATGGGGACAGGACAGTGCATGAATCCTTGATCAGTAGCCACTTGTGTGGCAAAAAGAAGCCAAGCTCCCCTGATCCTGTCCTGATGCCATACTCACAAAGGTACTCATTGATGGGCCTCTGCTGTATGTGCCGCTGCAGCATTGCCAACGTTGAGTTCCACCTGGTGGGCATATCACAAATAAGGCGGTTGTTGGGCAGGTTGCATTCCCTTTTGAATGTCAGCCAGCCAAGCACTGGCATTGTATGACCGGCGGAAATAACCACAGACTTTTCTGGCCTGCCTCAGGAGATTTTGTAAGCCTGGGTACCTACTCAAGAACCGCTGCATCACCAAATTCAGAACGTGTGCCAAACATGGAACGTACACCACCAGAAAAGTAGTAGAAACTGTACACAATGTATTAGATACTGTGTACACTGTCTGCACTGTATTATAAACTGTGCACACTGTATTAGATACTGTGTACACCACCAGAAAAGTAGTAGAAACTGTACAAACTGTATTAGACACTGTGTACACCGCCTGCACTGTATTAGAAACTGTACAACGGCTGCACTGTATTGTATACTGTGTACACCACCAGAAGTGTATTAGAAACTGAATACACTGTATTAGATGCTGTGTACACTGCCTGAAGTGTACACACTGTATTAGATACTGTGTACAATGCTAGAAGTGTATTGGAAATTGTACACACTGTATTAGAAACTGTGTACACCGCCTGAAGTGTATTAGAAACTGTACACACTGTATTAGATACTGTGTACACCACCAGAAAAGTAGAAGAAACTGTACACACTGTATTAGATACTGTGTACACTGCCTGCACTGTATTGTATACTGTGTACACCACCAGAAGTGTAGTAGAAACTGTACACACTGTATTAGATACTGTGTACACAACCTGAAGTGTATTAGAAAGTATACACCACCAAATGCTGTAGATATAGGCTACACTGGATGCTGTCAGGTCACCTGAGTCCAGGTGACAGATGCACCCTGTTGGGGTCTAGAGTGCACCGCAAGGTAGTGGACCCTATGGCTGACTGCTGGGGATGGAGCTCTAGGTGATACAGGAGAGCAGGTACTCTGTAGTACCAACACGGATGACGCGGGGAGCTAGAGCATGAGATTTCCTAGGGCGCGGAATCTAAGAGCCAGCGGGTGTTCACCAGAGGCCCCTAGTGGTGGGGATGGATTTAGCTGCAGTCTGGCTCCAAGTTGCGACCCCTAGGGCCTCCCAGCTCATGCTCACGGTAGACTACAGGGAGGTAGAGAGGAAGCAGCAGACTGCGACAACAAAGGATAGCCAGCCAAAAGTCGGGGTAACAACCAGGTAAAAATAGTCAAGAACAAGCCAAGATCGGTAACTGGCATCAGACGTAGAACACAGAGCAAGTAGCACATGGAAGCCAGAAACACAATATTGATCAGCAAGGCAGTGCACAGGTTAATATAGAGTTCCCTAATAGGGGCTGGGGTGGAGCTATGCTTTGAGGAGAGATTATTTAAGCAGCCAGATGAGAGTGGCTGGTTTCTATAGCTGAACATATGAAGAGGTAAACTGACAGACAAACATTACTGCATATCCATATCCATGACAGATGCAGAATATATATATATATATATATATATATATATATATATATATATATATACACACTCTATATGACTGTATATGTATATATCAAATACACTGCCACTAACTGAATAACTTGCCTGCTTAATCTAATTCAAGCTATCTCTCTCTCTGTCCACGCCAACAACACTACACATGCAGCCTCATATAGTGTGGAGCATGGACTTAGTCCCCCTGAGCACTCTGCCTTTGGCCAATTATGGCTCTCTCAGCAGAGCACGCTGTGATTGGCCAAAGCATGCAGGTCAGGTGCATGATTTGGCCAATTATCAAACAGCAATGCACTGTGAACTCTCAGTGCATTATGGGGCATTCGCGGCGCTCAAATTTCACACGAAAGCCCCATAATGTTTGCTGTTCTGCGAACGGGCGAACACCCGATGTTCGAGTCTAACTTATGTTCGACCTGAACTTTGAGCTTATCCCTACTTACTGGATAGTTCAATCAATCATACGTAAGCACCTCTCTTTCAGACCTTCCCATCTCTGGCATTAAGCCCGTATGGGTGAAACATGTCAGAGAGGGGTGAAGTGGAGACGAATTGCATTGTCAGTATGACCGAATAATTTATCTTATTGAGCCAAGTGAGGTTATCGTGTGTGGCTTACCTTTCAATGTCTGTGTTTTAGAATCATGAGCGTCAGAGTAACAAGCTAGCCTTTCAGGAACCAAAAATATAATCTACTGTTGCTAAGCATATAACCATCAGTTACAAGGCAAATGGATTATCAGGCCTCAAAACTGACAAAGTGTTTTTTTTTTCTCAATACTACAAGATGCTGTCATATTTTAGAATTTTTTTTAAATTGTTAAAGACCATTAGATCTATGCAACAGAAGTCACAAAATAAACAAGCATTTCAAGCTGTAAAAGTCTTGAATTTCCACATCCATGACACCCCCATCACACCAGCCTGTGCAAATGTTTGTAATTCCAGGACAGCTACATAATGCATTAAGAGGGTCAGAGGGCAGATGGTGACATCATTGTCTTCTGTGTGGCTTGTTGTAAAAAACAATGCAAGGATGTGTACTCACACAGCACACTTACACTATTTTTCTAATTTAGCGCAAGCAGAGGTCTCTATTACACAACACAGTGTTGTTTGATTCTTTGGAAGTATTTTAATAAATTAATTTATTAAATGCAGGTAAGATTTAAGTCTACATTGTCTAAAGGTGCCTGTGGCACACATCGTGTTATTAGTCCAACAAAAAGTAACTTTTTCCCCCTTTGAGTAAATGTTAGTATGTGAATCTCTTGCCCAACATACATTTGAGCTTCCAGCTTTGCTCACCTGTTGCATGTATTAGTGTACATACAGTACATAGATGAAATACATATGTAGGGATGTGTTCCCTATCTGCCTTGCAGGGCACAGTACTTTGCTATTTTTGTGAGGCCTGTTATAGAACACGGTGCTTGGGGCTTCTTATAGTATTTACCTTCATAGTCTATAGTGGTTTGCACCAGGCTCTGACCAAACAGCTGAACCCTATACTGGAACCCCAGAAAGATATCTGGTATTATGCCTCTTACTGTTCTACCTTTCTATCTACCAAAATGGAATAAAAGAGTGTAACTGCACTCAAGACTAAGACTGGACCCACATTCCCCTTCAAGGGAATCTACGTGTGAGGCACATGGTAATTCTAAGGGTGTCCCTCTACTCTCTTCAAAACCCCTTTAGCTGGAGGCACTAAAAGATCAAGGGCATTACAAAGTTGTTACCCTAGTTCTATGACATGGGGGATGTAACTATTGCATGGTGAAGGTCATTACACATGACCTCACCCATAAAAACAGGGTTACACATATTTTTATACCGTCAGCCAAAAATCTGTAAATTTGGTTTCTAAATTCAGACAAACCTCGCAGATACCAAAGCCAGTTCTTGATCAAGAAATTTTCTGCACTGCAGAAAAAGGAATACAGCTTGCTTTGGACTATGGTTATACATCAATCAATTAAAAGCTTACCAATAAGCTGCTGGCCTTACTTTTGCTCCTATGGCATCTCCCAATCCATTCACCCTTTTTCTTGATTTGAATAGATTTATCGGGAATATTATCGTCAAACGGTATTATAATATCCAAGCTACCAAGAAACAAAATAATGTTTCTGACAGTGATACCATCTCCTCTGGGTCTAGTAATGTTATGGTGGATCCGTCCGATCTTGAGCCATCAGAATTGAGGGCTCTGGATGATCTAGAGGATTTATACACTGAGGATCCAGAGGGCTGAATTACCTACTCAATATCTATCTACTTCCCCACCAATTCAGCACACTAAATTCAGACCCAAATCTATTTTTAACCCTACATTCGCCAAAGGTCCCATGCTCAAAGTTTTTACCAGGTCGTTTATGCTGATATTCTTCGTTTATGTCAACCGTCCACCATATATACACATGCTTCTAATTTGACAGCAGCCGAATCCAAGGCATTGAGAGAGCTTACTGATAATCGACATTTGATTATTAGATTATCAGACAAAGGGGGAGGAATTGTGGTTCAAAATCGCACAGACTATCAGTCCGAATCAGTCAGGCTTCTATCAGATAGGTCCGCATACAAAAAACCGCCCACTGATCCATTGCCCAAGTTTTCACTCGAAGCCCACAAATTATTTAATAGAGCAGCGGAGGAGGGTATTGTTACCAAATCTGAAGTTCTTAAACACGATTTTTATAAAAGGCCATAAAGACTCAGTAAACCCTCCCAGCAGGCCAATCGTCACAGCCATGGAAAGCGTTACTAGTTACTTTTCAATATATATAGACCATTTCTTGTAACCTATAGTACAAAACCTCCCTTCATACATTAAGGACAGTATCCATCTACTGGATATGTTACAGCATTACTCTTGGGAGCCCACATATCGCTGATTCTCATTAGACGTGGTTTCCTTATACACCTCAATTCCACACACTATTGAACTACAGGCCACACAGTACTATCTTAATGAGGATCCATTACTTAATCCACGACAAACAAACTTTTTGTTGGAAATCCTAGAATACTGTCTAACACACAACTATTTTGAGTCTAATGGTGACTTCTATATCCAGACCCAGGGCACAGCTGTGGGGGCAAATTTTGCCCCGAGCTACGCAAACCTCACTATGGGTTACTGGGAACACCACCATATTTGGCAAAATAATCCTCATGCACCTCACATTGTTTCTTATGGGCGTTACATCGATGATGTAGTCATCATCTGGGACGGTCCCGAATCATCCATTCCTGCTTTCGTACAACACTGTAATACCAACACTATGGGACTGTCATTTACCTCCGTATCTGATTGTAATAAGCTCGCCTTCTTGGACTTGGAACTATTCCATCAAAACACCATCTGTGCACAGAATTACATACAAGCATTCCATAAATTACAAGCCCACCTCCGGCAACTCCTATTTACCGTATTTATCGGCGTATAACACGCGGCGGCGTATAACACGCACCCCAAGTTTAGGAGGGAATTTTAAGGAAAAAAACTTTTAGGAGGGAAGTTTAAGGGAAAAAAACTTACATTTAAATGCCCATCAATGCAGCCTTATCAGTGTCATTGAAGCCTTCTCAGTGCAGCCTTGTCAGTGCAGCCTTGCAGCCATGTCAGTGCAGCCTTGTTAGTGCAGCCTTGTTAGTGCAGCCTTCCCCAGTGTCCATTGCAGCCTTGTCCCAGTGCAGCCTTGCAGCCATGTCAGTGCAGCCATGTCAGTGCAGCCTTGTTAGTGCAGCCTTCCCCAGTGTCCATTGCAGCCTTGTCCCAGTGCAGCCTTGCAGCCATGTCAGTGCAGCCTTGTTAGTGCAGCCTTCCCCAGTGTCCATTGCAGCCTTGCCCCAGTGCAGCCTTGCAATCCCCGCCGATCTCCGCTGATTTTTAGCGATTGCGCCGACATACACATCCGAGTGTACAGATTCAAATATGGCGCCGGAGGACTCGGCAGAGCAGAGCAAGCGCCGCAGAGATCGGAGGGACTGGGCGGAGCCGAGATACACATAGCCGAATGTACTCGGCTCTTTTCGGCTCCGCTCACAGTCACGCCCAGTCCCGCCCCATACATATCCGAATCTGTACACTCGGATGTGTATGTCGGCGCGATCGGAAAAAATCAGCGGAGATCGGCGGGGATTGGCGTATAACACGCACCCACGATTTTCCCCTGATTTTAAGGGGGAAAAAAGTGCTTGTTATACGCCGATAAATACGGTACTTTTCAAGAGTTGTCATCATCCCCGTTGGGTAAATAATATCCCTAGAAGTCAGTTTTGTAGACTCAAACACAACTGTACTCGTACACAAGATTATAACACCCATGGTTATCTACTTAAGACTAAATTTAAAGAAAAGGGTTACTCGGATAAAATCGTTGAAGATGCTTTTCAACACTATCTTCATAAAGACATTAGGATTGATAGAGATGGAAAACCCGTCGACAGTTCCCAATCTGTCCGATTCGTCACGCAATTCCACAACAAATTCAGGAAGCTGGAAAAGATTTTTGTAAGACACTGGCCTATATTGAGGGAGGATCCCCACCTTAAATCTATAGTCAGTGATCGACCTCTCGTCACGTACAGACAAGCAAAAAACATCAAAGCCCAAATAGCCCCCAGCAAAATGAAAACATTACGCGCCACCACTAGTGTCCCCTTAACCTTCTTCAATATTAAGGGGATGTACCAATGTAAAAAAACCCTATGTCTCACATGTGGTCATTTGACACATAGGCAGAAAGAATTTTTCTGCAAAAGGTAAACAGTATACAATACCAGATTTCTTTACATGTTCTTCTGAATATGTAGTATACTGTTTGACCTGCCCATGTGGCCTACTTTGCGTGGGTCGTACCATTCGTACACTTCAAAAACGGTTTGGGGAACATCAGAAACTTGTAGATAAGGGCAGTGACCAACATAGCGTTCCGAGACATTTCAAAGAATATCAGGTTATAGAGGCCATTCCCAAAACACTTCCTATTGCTGAACGCTATGAAAGACTATGCGAGAGAGAAAATTATTTGATTTATTTCTTAGATTCCTTATCGCCAGGAGGCCCCAACGAAGGCCTTGAAATTAATACTCTATTATAGCAACAGAATAACACTTTAATACTATTATTGTAATATCTTTTCCATTAACCAGTTCCTAAATAATAATTTTTTTGAGTATTTTTTTTTAATTTTTAATTTTTTGCTTAATTTTTTGTGTAATGTTTTAAGGAACTTTATAAAGGAATTTTTTAAGAAGATTATAAGAAGCCTTTTGAATATCCCCATATGACCCTTGCACTGCCCTTGGGTTAATCCTTAGCCTTTCCAATAGATTTCACCCTGGATAGTGTGTTTGTGTATACATATACATATATATATGCACATGAGTGCATGTGTATGTATGTGTGTGTGTGTATATGTATGTATTTTTAATTTTTACATTTTAATTTCTAATTTTAATCTTGAGTTAATTTTGATTTACTGTACAAATATAGGTACTTTTGGATTATCCTTTGATGCAGACAAAACAGGGAAGGTGATTCACCGCTCAAGTAGACTTGCTCCCAGGTGTGTGTTGAGTAGATCCTTCAGAGGAGGGGAGTCCCAGGTGCTGGCTAAATGCAAATTGAAGCAAGGTTTGAAACAAGAGAATCTGGATGCCGCACACTGGATAAAGTTGAAAATTCTTCTTTATTGTAAAAATAGGATCATCAAAAATACAGGACAATCAGGCAGATGGTACAGACACAGCTGACGTGTTTCGCACTCTAGTTTGAGTGCTTACTCATAGCTCTGAGTAAGCAAACCTTACTTTTGTATTATATCATATATTATATAATTTTTATCATTTATATTTATAATATTTGACTTATAAAATCATAGTTCCATTATTAATTCCTAAATCCAAATCCTAATTTTAATCTCAATTTAAATTTATTATAATAGTATATCATATAATATATCATATTGTTTATATAAGTATTGTATACGTGCACTTGCTCCCTTTATATGTATATTATGCCCGGTAAGATTTAATCCATATAATTAGGCCATATAGTTGGTATATATTAACACCGATTAATTAATATCTTGTGATTAACTAATGGTTTCTTATTGATTTCTATTATTAATTCACATAAAGTCTTTAACTAAATAATTGATTTTTATAATTCCTAACAATTAAAAAAAAAAAACTGTTACCACTATATTTTTATAGATATACCTTTGCCAGATAAATCATGATCCCACTGGTCATCGGGAGTAAGTATCATAGCCTAATAGTAGCCATTTCTTAGCCCATGCAGTGTTTTAGTTAGTTTAATATTTAGTTTAGTTTAATATTAAATGCAGTGTCCTATTGTAGTATTGCTAATATCACTAGTATTGTTTCTATGTTACCATGGTTACCCATTATGTGAGCACATGTTAGCAAAGAGTGTGTGTGTATATAAATAGCCCATTCAAAGATGGCCATCACTGAAAACCTGAGGAAGGAGCATGCATGCTCCGAACGCGAAGCACCGCCCACTGACCTGACCTGGAAGTGACGCCGCCTGTGTGCACCGCTGATCATTGTTCCAGCCATCCGGAAGCACTGTGAACCAACAGTGCGGCTAGAGGACGGCCAGATCGTGGACCTACACCCAAGCCAGTGACACCAGCCTCCACCCGGAAGCCAGAGCGGATGAACCGTATTTTATGCCTGAATTTACTACTCTTTTGTGAGTGTATCTACATCTATTTGTTTACTATTAAAACTGTTTACCTGCTGCACTTAGAGGGCACTTTTCTTTGTCCTCCTATGATACTGCAGGCTTGGCTGGCTTAAATCAGGTTTGGTCTCCACCCAGAGACTGGCCACATCAATCACCCTGCAGGTGGACAGACAGCCAGGGAGACTGTATCACAACCAAAACCAGGATGCTGGAATGAGACCAGCAACTGTGATGGAGCACGAGTGCTACACGCTTCTGACATTTCTAAAGCCAATCAGCAAGCTTTTTTTTTTTTTTTTAAATCCCAGCACTGTACAATGCAGTAAAGTCTGATTAACAGCTGTGTCTCTTGTTCTCCCAGTAGCTGATATATAGGAGATTACGGAAGCTTAGTACAAAAACAGATGTGGCATTCTTTAAAAATGCATGAGAGTATTTATAATGAATATGTAACTGGATTAAATTGTGTTTTTCTATAACTTAAAATAGAAGAAAGAAAGGCTAAAAATGAAAACGCTTGCAGCCATCACATCTAGACATCGGTAGGCTTCATTATAATAAATGTTTGCTTTTGGGTTTAATACTGCAAAATTGAAAGAAAATCCCAAACTTTGGCTTGTCACCAGAACAGGGAGAGAGAGAGAGGGAAAATCTTCCAATGTGGACATTAGTTCTGGTGACCTTGATGACAACCAGGGATTTCCTCATTTTGTAGGAATTTTCTCACTTCCTGTTTTGGCTATGGGACAGGAAGTGAAGAGATTCCACCCCAATGGGGCACACTTGACAGAGGTTATAATCCTCCCTTACTCTATCCAAAAATGAGAACAAAAATGCTTTTAGTTCTACTTTAAGCCATTTATATTAACTTTATCTTGTCTGCTTTGTAAAAGCCACCTCACCATCCTGGCAGCTCATTAAACAGTGAGGCGGCAGGGTGGCAGTTTCTGTCAAAGCACGGCTATATTCTGTGCAGATGGATCTTAGACTTACAGATCAAATAATAAAGAGAGGTCCAGGCCCTGTGCTTAGGTGTGACTAATCAAAGGCATTCACATCTTGAAAAAAAATAGCATGGTTATCATTAGGAAACGCTATGTGTTTTTCACAAATTTAATGCTCATTATTCTGTTTTTCGCCTCCGCAGGATATACAAAGACTCAGTTCCAGTTTTGTGTGAATACTTTTTTCTAGCTGAAGTAAGTATATGCAATAATAATTTCCTTTCTGGACCAATAGCACCCTGATTTTTTTAAAGGAATTATAATCAAAGTCAACATTTTGTAAAGGAAAACTTTTTTGTTTTGGAGTCAGTAAGGGTTAGACCCTCTGCTAATCTTTTATTGTGGTCTGTTTTCCACTGGGGAGATTCATCCACTGCTGACTATTGTCACCAAAAGACAAGGTAAGGCAAAATCCCAAATTTTAGAGTTGTCATGATAACAAGAATTGGGGAAAAATATGTCAATGGGGAGAAATGTTCTAATGACAACTGTCTAAGATGGGAATTTCACTAAGTTTGGGGAGATTTTTATTTATTTCCTGTTGCCCCAAGACAGGAAGTAATGGCTTTACATATACCTTAATCTCTTAAAGCTTGACTCCAGGAATTTTTGGTATTGTATACTTACATTGGTCCACCTTGGCACAGTGTAAGTGTCCTTATCTCATAACTAATGGCCCACTGGAGAAGCTAAAAATCACTGAAGTAGTTTGTGCTATATTGCTGCTATAGTGATAGCTCTGATATTCTGGGTCCTGCTTAGGCTGCATGAGAGCAGCTGACCCATTGCACACTGATCACAGGGAATTGCTTGCAAGGCATCACCCAGTTGTGATATCACAGGATCTCCTCACCACTTCAACCTAATAATATACCCTGTGTTTAAGGAAAAAAATATAAGGCATTTTATGAATGGCATCAGTGCTGAGCAAGTTACTCCCTTTGGTCAGTGTGCAGTGGGGCAGCAACTTGCCAAGATTCTGAGCATGATCCAGAAGATTGCGGCAATCACTGTAGCAGCCCCAGACAGAGATTTTCAGCTGCCCCAAATCATCATCTCATCAGATATGAGATTTGAATACTTTTTTTTAATCAGAATTAGAGATTTGCATACTTACATTGTGCCAAGCTGGACCAATGTGAATAAGCAATACAAGTAATTCCTACAGCTCAGCTTTAAAGTCTTACTAAACACAGGACTCTGCATTCACTATATCTGATCTCCCACGGTATATAGAACATGGAAATGCAATTATTTTAGTAAATATAAACTGCTATATACCCTTTCTCATCAGCAGTATATAACAGTCTTGTGACCTCTATCAGTGTCTGGTTAAAGCTTGTAGGAAGAGTTTTCATTCTACTCTGACAGTCCTGTGAGGCTGCAGGACCCCTGACCCTCTGTCTGGACAGTGCTGGCTGGCCTTGTGCTGATCACATGCACATCAGAGACGTATCTAGTTAAAAAGGCGCCTATGGCAAGCACTGAAACTGAGCCCCTGTCAAAACATTTGAAACCCATCTTTCAGATAACCTTAACAAAAAAAAAAACAGCTAACAAAACTACATCAGCACCCATAAATGCGGCGTTACTGCATTTTTGGGTGCTGGTAACAACAGCATCCATAAATGCGGCCTTACCAGCACCCATAAATGCAGTAACAGCAACACCCATAAATGCAGTAACATCAGCACCCATAAATGCGGCCTTACCAGCACCCAAAAATGCAGTAACATCAGCACCCATACATGCGGCCTTACCAGCACCCAAAAATGCAGTAACATCAACACCCATAAATGCGGCCTCACCAGCACCCATGAATGCAGTAACATCAGCACCCATAAATGCGGCCTCACCAGCACCCATAAATGCAGTAACATCAGCACCCATAAATGCGGCTTCACTAGCACCCAAAAATACAGTAACATCAACACCCATAAATGCGGCCTCACCAGCACCCATAAATGCAGTACCATCAGCACCCATAAATGCGGCCTCACCAGCACCCATACATGCAGTAACATCAGCACCCATAAATGAGGCCTTTCCAGCACCCATAAATGCAGTAACATTAGCACCCATAAATACGGTAACATCAGCACCCATAAATGCGGCCTGACCAGCACCCATAAATACAGTAACGCCAGCACCCAAAAATGCTGCGCCAGCGCCTCTGACGCGGTACAGATGTAGAGAGGGAGTAGGATCACCAGTGGCCGGGTGCCCTAGGCTGCCTAGTTTGGCTAGTAGTAGCGCCGACCCTGTCTGCTTGGCACACACGCAGGATCACACATGATGACTTTAAGACCCCTTTCACACTGGAGGCGTTTTTCAGCCGCTACACGCTAAAAATAGCGCCGCTTTACCGCTGACGCCTGGTGATGAAAGGGGTCCAAGTCATCATCATGTGCGATTGTGCGTGTGTGCCAGGCCCAAGCAGAAGCAAGCAGCCAATCAAATATAGTGCTCAATATGGATTAAATAAATATAATATGCTTAGCCATTGATATAAATAAAGTGTAATAAAGTGATTTGTGCAACAGCAGGTACTACTTGCACAAATCACTTTATCACACTTTATTTATGATATCAATGGCTAAGCATATTTATTTAATCCAAATAGTTTGAGCACTATATTTGATTGTTTGCTTTGCAGTTGGCACTGGTTACAGGTTACTGGTACACTGTACACATGCTGCATGCACATGATGATCAAGATCGTGGTGACAAGTACTGTCTGTACTAGTACCTGCTGCTGCTGCTGCCTGTGGGGGTTCCAATTATTTTTCTTCTCTCTAGTGACGTCTCTCTCTTCTCCTGGTCTACAGCCTCCAGGTTCCTCACTGGCATCACCGACCACGTCACGGCACATCACACAGACCTGGGAGACCCCCCGAGAAGAGAAGATGAAGCAGACAGCAGTTGCAAAGAGGAGGGTAGGCGGAGCTTTAGGCTCCACCTCTGCCAGTTACCCTATGGCTACGGGCGGTCACTCTGGCTAGAGTCCCTCCTCACTTACTAATTAAGTGCTGTGCCGGCGCCGCGCTCCAGCAGGCCAGCCGTGGCGCTGGGGACTAGATTGTGCGGGAGGCGGCCGCAAGAGGACGGGTGGGACTTTTTTTTTGTGCGGGGGCGGCTTTTTTGCTGCCCCCCCCATGACGCCCATGGCACTTGTCATGGCTGCCATACCCTAGATACGCCTCTGATGCACACTCCCAAGAAAAAAAAAAACTCTCTAGCAATACACACCAAACTGAGCATGTGCAGAGTGACTCCAAAGGCTCTGTCTTATCAGGAGATGGATTGGGGACAGTGAAAGAAGGGGAGCATCAGAGAAGACAGGCTCAAACAGCCTTTTTATACAATGTGGAGGATTAACCCCTTGGGTTCCACAAGGAGTATAACAAGCATTATTTACTGCATATACAGACTGATTTTACTGATGTGGGTTTAGTAACACTTTAAGAGACACCTATCACAAATTTAGAGCCATTAAAGTTCCTAACTTACAAAGAAAAAGAGTTAGAAACATTTTTGTGATGGATCAGTCAGGAAGACCCTTTTCTATCAGAGAAACAAACAAGAAGAGAATAAATAAGCTGTAAAAGTTCTAAAATCCCAGAAAGAAAACAAACGAGAGAGCAATATTGACTTTAAAGAATATTGTATTCTTTATAAAGAATAAAAGTATATCAATAAAAACTTGGAACTTTATACAGTAAATTTACGATAGCCATCCTTTAACAATGCACTAATGCCAGCCTTGCATTAGTATTTTCTATTAAGTGTTAACTATGTATAATTTCTCTGTTCACTATGTTCGGCCCGCTTTTCTTACAAGCATTTACTTCACTCAACAGGCACACAGCCCCCCTCTGTTATCATGTATCTTCCAAGAAATGGCTTGAAAAGAATCTTCAAGCAAACTTAGCTTAGAGAATGATGAAAGTTCTGTTTGTTCAGGTCCAAACTTAGTGCCCTATACAGCACAGAGAAAGTTCAAAAATACTTCTTTTTAGAAATGATTACTTTTTTCTTTTTATCCTAATCAAATACTTTAATGTCAAATACTGCAGGGGGGAAAAAATATTGATATAGAGACATAGATGACTCTCAAAGACTCCATGCTGTGCTTTACAGCAAGATTTGTTCTAATATTTTATCCCACTTATGACATTCTGGAGAACAATGACTTTACGGTGCAGTCACAATAACTAGAAAGGACATTGACATCTCAAGAGACGCGCATTAATGCGTAATGGTCGCTAATTTTAAATGAAAAATACAATTTCTTTGTTTGAATTCGGTAGTGATTTATTGATTTTGCTGGGGGGTGGTTAGAGTCCTGCTGGCAAAGTGCACCCACTAGAGATTGACTTTTCTAGGGCAGGTGGGTCCTGCCAACTAATCCAGAGATGCCATGCAAAGAAGCTGGCACAGAGGGTTTTCTTTGTGGCCAAGCACTTGTGGGGTAGTCAGTAATTGCACAGTTATTAAGTAAGACTGAACATTGTCTTAATGAGCGGGCACCCCTGGGCACTGCCCAGGGGCCGCAGCTGCATGGGGGGCCCTGCACTTTACCTGTCCCCTTGTTAACATGTACTGCTCCTTCCCAAGCTCCTTTTTGCTTAGGGGGTGAATAAATATATTTTTGAAATAGGGGGTGAAATAATATATTTATCTCCCAGAAGGTGGGAGTTGAGGGACTATTTTTTCATTTTCGGGGTGGAGGTACACCATCCTGTGCCCAGCCGCATGCTCTAGATTTCCCGGCTGCAGGGCCGGATTAACATAGGGGCTATTGGAGCTGCAGCTCCAGGCCCCTCCCCCAATATAGGCCCATGTCAGTGACTTATTTGTGTTCTGTCCTGAAGGAAGAGGAGCCCTCTGTGCACACATGGAGGAGACAAGTGTCAGCGGCTGCAGCCGAGTCCTGTCTCTGCCGATGCCTCTTATCACAGGATTGGTTCCACTCACACAGATCCTCAGTGTCCAGGAGCTGCAGGCAGCTGTCTGGGGGAGGGGCGCTGATGTCATCCTAACGGGCAGGAACCCAGGAGGAAGGACATCTCCTATGCTTTTGAGAATAGATGAGGTTAGTAAACTTATTAGGGAGGGAGGATTGTGTAGAAACTGACCTGGGTGGGTGTAATATTGTGCTAAGGGACAGACTGCTCCCCCCCATGTAATGTGCTCTCTTGTGCCCATTATGTCATGTGCTGTGCCCACCATGTCATCTGCTGTACCATGAAGTGCCCACCATGTCATACAGTGCCCAGATGTAAATTGCTGTGCAGTGCCCACCATGTAATTTGCTGTGTTGCGCCCACCGTGTCATGTGCTGTGCCATGCAGTGCCTACCATGTAATGTGCTGTACACACCATGTCATGTGCCGTGCATTGCCCACCATGTCATGTGCTGTGCCATGAAGTACCCACTATGTCATGTGCTGTGCCATGAAGTACCCACTATGTCATGTGCTGTGCCATGAAGTACCCACTATGTCATGTGCTGTGCCATGAAGTACCCACTATGTCATGTGCTGTGCCATGAAGTACCCACTATGTCATATGTTGTGCCATAAAGTGCCCACTATATCATGTGCAGTTCCTACCATATAATGTCCAGTGCACACCATGTAATGTTCTATTTCATACAGTGCCCACCATGTCATGTGCTGTGCCCACCATGTCATGTGCTGTACCATGAAGTGCCCACCATGCCATGCAGTGCCCACCATGTAAATTGCTGTGCAGTGCCAACCATGAAATTTGCTGTGTTGCGCCCACCGTGTCATGTGCTGCAACATGCAGTGCCTACCATGTAATGTACACACCATCTCATCTGCCGTGCATTGCCCACCATGTCATGTGCCGTGCATTGCCCACCATGTCAAATTCCATGCAGTACCTACAATGGAACATGCTGTGCAGTGCCCACCATTTAATGTCCTGTGCCCACCATGTAATGTGCTGTGTCGTGCAGTGCCCACCATGTCATGTGCCGTGCCATGCAGTGCCCACCATGTCATGTGGTGTTGTGCAGTGCCCACCATGTCATGTGCAGTACTCACTATATAGTATGCTGTGCCCACTATATAATGTGCTGTGATGTGCAGTGCCTACTTGTGATGTGCAGTGCCCACCAGGTAATGTGCTCAGCTATGCCCGCCATCTCACGTGATGTGCCCACCATATAAGGTGCTGTGACACTTTTCTCACCCCACCCCCTTTCGTCCCCTCTCTCTCACTCCCCCCCCCCCACCCCCCTCTCTCAACCCCTCTCTCTCTCTTTAATTTAATTTGTTTTAACAAAAAATGTTTGTGTTTTCATTTTATTTATTTTACTAAAAAAGGCCCACCAAAATCCTCATCACCAGGCCCGTAATGTTTTTAATCAGGCCCTGCCCGGCTGCTGTCTTTCTTCCCTGGTGTCAGTGTTTGGCAGAGTGTTCTGGAAAGTTCTGCGGCTGCTCTGCTCTTTCAGGTGCCAGGACTGATGTGACAGATCTGACAGAGAGGGAGCAGTACAAGGAATACGAGCAGAGCGGCGGCGGGTAGCGCGGCAGGCATTGGGCAGCACACAGCGAGTGAGATGTCACACCCGTTGTGATATCCTAAAAGAATCATCCAAAGCCCTCACAGTGCCTTTTAACATCTTATAGCTTTAGGATAATCATCCACACAGGACAGCAGGTGCTCTATGGCTTGTCAAAGTGTGTCACATGGCTGTTGCTGACTTTCGATGTACTGTGGGGTACAATCTGTAACACACAGTACAGCTATAAATGAACAAAGTCAGCACCCAACACCAACAGTCATGTGACACACTTTGACAAAGTCATAGAGCACCTGCTGTCCTGTGTGGATGATTATCCTAAAACTGTAAGATCTAATGCACAATGGATGTTTAGAAAATGCTCCTCCTCTTGGCAGAAAAAAACCCTGACACTTGTAAAAGTGTCCAACGCTTTTACAGGCGTCAAGCACATGGGCGCTAATTCATTTCATTGGAATGAATTTCTTTGAAATGAATTAACGCTCAAGCGCTAAACACCTGTAAATGTGCCTAAACGCTTGGAAAAGCATTAGACACTTTTACAAGCGCCACATTTACACATGTCAAGCATTTTTTCTGCCAAAACGCTGCTGCTCCTTGACAAACTGGCCCTGGGGTTTTTTCTTTCCTGTTTTTAAACACCCCTGCCACTAAAAGATTCTAACAGTTTTTAGGAAGCAGTAAAAAAACACCGGTGTGCATGAGGCCTAAAGATCATAAGGCACTGTGAGATGCTACTTTACACTTGTCTTTGGGGGGGGGGGGGGGGGGGTTGCAGCAGTAAAGGAGTGTTTGTATATTTGTAAAGGCAACTGTCAGGTTTCATGTGGAAGTCGGGGAGGGGAGGAGCCAGGGGTGGGGTTGAGGGTGGAGTCAAAGCGGCCCCATGATTTCTGATTTTTAACAGCGGCCCTGGCTATACTACCCACATCTGCAACTATACCACCCTTTACTACTCACATCTGCCACTATACCACCCTATACTACTTACATATGTCACTATACCACCCTATACTACTCACACCTGCAACTATACCACCCTATACTACTCATATCTGCCACTATACCACCCTATACTACTCACATCTGCCACTATACCACCCTATACTACCCACATCTGCCACTATACCACCCTATACTACCCACATCTGCAACTATACCACCCTATACTACTCACACCTGCAACTATACCACCCTATACTACTCATATCTGCCACTATACCACCCTATACTACTCACATCTGCCACTATACCACCCTATACTACCCACATCTGCCACTATACCACCCTATACTACCCACATCTGCAACTATACCACCCTATACTACTCACACCTGCAACTATACCACCCTATACTACTCATATCTGCCACTATACCACCCTATACTACTCACATCTGCCACTATACCACCCTATACTACCCACATCTGCCACTATACCACCCTATACTACCCACATCTGCAACTATACCACCCTATACTACTCACACCTGCAACTATACCACCCTATACTACTCATATCTGCCACTATACCACCCTATACTACTCACATCTGCCACTATACCACCCTATACTACCCACATCTGCCACTATACCACCCTATACTACCCACATCTGCAACTATACCACCCTATACTACTCACATCTGCCACTATACCACCCTATACTACTCACATCTGCCACTATACCATGCTATACTACTCACATCTGCCACTATACCACCTACATCTGCCACTATACCACCCTATACTACTCACATCTGCCACTATACTACCCTATACTACTCAAATCTGCCACTATACCACCCTATACTACTCACATCTGCCACTATACCACCCTATACTACTCATATCTGCCACTATACCACCCTATACTACCCACATCTGCCACTATACCACCCTATACTACTCACATCTGCCACTATACCACCCACATCTGCCACTATACCACCCTATACTACCCACATCTGCAACTATACCACCCTATACTACTCATATCTGCCACTATACTACCCTATACTACCCACATCTGCCACTATACCACCCTATACTGCCCAAACCTTCCACTATACCACCCTATACTACCCAAACCTTCCACTATACCACCTATACTACCCAAACCTTCCACTATACCACCTATACTACCCAAACCTTCCACTATACTACCCAAACCTGCCACTATACCACCTATACTACCCAAACCTGACACTCTACCACCCTATACTATGCAAACCTGACACTATACATTACTACGCCCTATACTGTACCCTCCTGACCTCCCCTTTACTGTGTCCCCCAGCCCCTCTGTACTGTGCCCTCCTCCCCCCCCCCCTGTACTGTGTGCAGTCATACATAAATACAGGCCACTGATAGGCTGGGAGAGCATTTATGACAGGGGGGCAGTGTGTACAGGGAGTGGGATAGTTTCAAAAAGGAGTGGAAGCAGTGTGCACAGGGAAAAAGAGTCAGTGTATACAAAGGGTCAGTGTATATGGGGTGGGGGGGGGGGGGGGGGCAGTGTGTAGAGAAGGCGGGGAAGGTGTGGATAGGGAGTGAATTTAATTTGGGATAATTCCCTGGTTGTGTGTATTTTTTGTCTCTAATCAGACTCAAAAGCCACACCCAATATGTAGCATCATTTAGCCACACTCTCTCTTGCCATAACGCACATAGCGTGCCACAGGTCACCATGACCCTGGTAGGGGCCCTAGTGCATTACTTTGCCCAGAGGCCCATGATGTTATTAAGATGACCCTGGCAGAGAGAGCTAGGTAATGGTTGTGAGACCCTTAGAATGATCCCCTGTTGGTGCAGCACAGTAATGAGCAGTGATATTTCATTGAGATTGAAATCAATCATTTTTTGCGTATTAATTCTCCTTGTAAGGGGGCGTGTCCTATTAATGCATACTTTTGCTTATGGGTGTCCCTCATTCTCATCTCAGAAAGTTTAATTATAGGGAATGGATAACCACCTGCAATTGTTTGGTGAATGTCACATTCATTGCTTTTTAAATTGGAGTTCCACCCACTTTTACAACTCTTCAGCATCCCTCACTAAACTGTGCACTGTAAACGAATTGGATATTTTTTAAATTTTTTTTCTCAGCACCTACTGTATATCTGCTGTATTCATTTTTCACTTCCTCCACCCTGGTCGTGGCCCATCGCATCATTTCCTGTTGGCAATGCCCTCTGGGAAGGGGTGGCATTTTCCTCTGACACTGCCGTTGCTATGGAAACCTGTCCTGAAAACTATTACACTGCTTGTGCTGCACTGAGCATGTGCGAGATCTGCAAGGATGAGATCCAGGAAGAAATACAGTCTGGCTTCAGATGCCCACACTTAAGATGGCCACGGCCTGCTGTAAGTTTATAAAATAACAAACTACTGCTATAAACTAACAAAACAGACCTTAGTTTACAGACTAACTTTACTAGAATACATTAAGCGTGTGTATTATAGGGGTATTTTTATTTAAAAAGTATAATTTTGGCCGGAACACCACTTTAAATATGCCCCCTACTGTAGAAAAAAGAGATACTTTCCCAAGCATGACAAAGTGAGTGTCTATGCAAAGAGCGTTTCCAGTATCTTTAGAATACTTTTTCGGAAATAATAGAAATAGATTTTCGGAATTATCTCCAGATGACGGACCCCTGCTTTCACCAACTCTTGGCATTTTTGACCTCCTATATTAGGAAGCAGGACACATGCATGAGGCTTTTATTTTATTTTTTGGTCGAATGATGATTTAATTTGTATATTTTTGGATGCATAGAATGCACTTTTTGGTTAAGGTCTATTGGCAGATAGCATGTCTAATTTTATTTGTTTTCTTTTTTTAATGCACAATAAAAAAATTGTGTAGAATAATACTTGGCTATGTGCTTTACTTCAAATGACAGTTTGGGAGTAGGCAGTTACATTTAAAAAAATACAATGTAGAATTGACAATGGACACCAACATAGTTGTATCTTTGATCTTAAAAACTACGGGATAATGGTGTTGTGGTAACTTGCCCCCCAAAAAAACAAGCATAATAATATTATTCTTGATAACACTAGAAAATAAAAGCCTTTTAAAATACGTTTGGCAGAACTCCATCAGTATCACCAGCAAAGCAGCTTCATTATTATCCCATTAAAGAAGAAGAGAATGTGTGCTGCATGTCAAGATTTCATAATTAGCTGCGTCACAAATGTTAATTTTCCATAACGAACGCTAGTTTCCAAGACCAACCGCTTCTGGCTCGTCCTTGTCTCCGAGCATGCGTGTTTGTACTTTGGACTTTTATCCGATGGACTTGTGTACACACGCTCGGAAAATCTGACAACAGACCATTGTCCGCGGAAAATGTATAAACCTGCCATCCAACATTTGTCTGCAGAAACTGGCCAACAATTGTCTGATGGAGCGTACAAACGGTCGGATTTTGAACGGCCTGTCATCACACAATTCCCATCGGAAAATCCGATCGTGTGTACGAGGCTTAAGGCTCCATTCACATGTGGGCGTTTTGAATTGCGGGTAGATTTTCCGCAATTCTGCCTGCGATTTCAAAGCATCGAGGTGTGCATGTTTCAATGACAAATCTCAGAAAAGCACATTTGAGATGCCATTCATTTGATAAATCGCGCTGCAATTGCGGCAACCTGCATCGCGTAAAGCTTGACGCCCAAAAAAGTTCAGGAGCTACTTTTGGGTCACATGCTTTACACCATGCGGGTTGCAGCGATTGCAGTGCGACATTCATGGCAGAACCGCACATCAATTTCAGGTGCTATTCGAATGTATGGCATTTCTAATGTGCTTTCTGCGATTTGTCATTCACCCCTCGACGCTTTGAAATCGTCGGCAGAATCGTGGCAAATCTGCCCATGATTCAAAATGCAGAGATGTGAATGAAGCCTTATATTCACCTTATCTGGGCTCCCATCCAGCTCCTTGCTCCTTCACAGCCAATTCTGAAGTTGGTTGACGTTAATTCCCTGGTCATATGACAGTGTTTGGGACTATAAAGCCGGGTTTACACTAGATGCGGCCACGGGTCACAGCAGGGGTCCGGTGCGTCCCTGTTCTCCGCTTCAGGTGCGGTGGACCTGAAACGGAGCCAGAGACGCACAGGAAGGACCCTTTTCCAATGCAGACCGCGGCCACCTTGGAGGTGTGTGAACCGGCTCCATTGAGGGCTGGTCACACTCTCCTGTCATCCAAATTGGGTCAGTGTGAACCCAGCCTCACTGGTTGCTAGGCTCAGGAACCTTAAGAGGGAAGCAGGTCCTTCAGATCTAGAAATGCCAGGTACTCTAGGCTTCCAAGGGGCAGGAAGAGCAGGTAAGGTGATAGGCAGAGGGATGCCCTTTGCAGAGCCACTATCATTTTCCCTGCATGGGCAAGGTGACAGGGTCCTGATTTAAGTTGGTACACACCTCTGGGAAATGCAGTGAGCCAGTTAAACATGTATTATATAAGATAAAGAGGCATTCTGAATACAAAATAAGGAGTACAGAACATCCCCAGTTTGCCATACTGCATAAAAGTAGCAATTTCATTTTTTGTTAATGTTAAAGAATTGTAGCAGACAGTATATTTAAACAGAAACGGCTCATCTAAGTATATAAAATTATATAGCAAAGGTGGAGTCTTCCTTTCACATCTTCTGGGTCGCTCTTCTCGCAGTGAACGCACACTCATGTGACTCATCGCTGCTCTACCTGCAAATCCCTAGATGATCTCACTGCACGCTGTGAGCCGCCCACAGAAAGTTACAGCGAGAAGAAAGTGTTTGGGAGCTGGGCCCTGTATGTAACGCAGACAAAAAAGCTTCTGTGCAGGGTGTGGTAATGGGTGTTGGCAAGAGGAACAGCATGGTACCCCAGTTGCCATGGAAACTAAGAAGTATTACACATGAATAATTACAGGCCTGTCAGAGAGAACATGAGAGCAGAAAAATCCACAGCGTCTGCACCACTTCAAGGAGCTGATCCTAGGCTTGATCTCACATATAACATTCTTTTCCGTTTAGCAAAACTGTATTTTATATAAAAAAAAAATATAGCATTTTATTCAGAGATGAAGTTGAATCAGTAGAAGCTATAGCCGTCACCTAGATGGTATTTTTGCAGCCTGGCTGTAAAAAAAAAAAAAAAAAGAAAAAAGGAAGAAAAAGAAAAGCGCCTCTAAGTGTAGCATTTATTTGAACATAATGGCAGACAGACAAGGGGTCACTCACATGAAGGCAGATAAAAACAGACCCCTCAAATGCGGTTAAAAAAAAATGGGACATGCAAATCAAAAAAATAATAGATGGCAACTCTATAGGGCATGTTAAAGTGGTACTAACCCTAATTAATTAAAAAAACTGCGAACAGGAAGCTCTGTCTTTTCCGCAATAACAAAGTTACCTGTCTGCCCTCAGTCTATTGAATGTACACTGAGCTGCACATGCGCAGCTCAGCGTCCATTCCGGGCACAATCTGGCTGTGCCAGAAAGACGGACTCCGTGTGCATGTGCAGGATGACGTCATTCCACCACTGGCCAATCGAGAGGCTGAAATAGCCAGGGAGAAGATGGCAGCAACTAGCAAGGGATTTAAAGCAGTAGTAAACCGCAGTGTTTAAAAAAAGAAATGAATAAATCCCATGCAAGGTAATGGCATCACATACTAGCACATTATGAAATACTTACCTTAGAATGAAGCCCTTCAGGACTTCCATCTTCCCCTTTTTCCTTTCGGGTTTGCAGACTCTGGCTGTATGAGTGGTTGGGCCGGGATGAGGCCCTTGGCTGTGGCACAGAGCTCTGAAGGTATGCCAGACTTTTAGAGCGCATACACCCCTGATGTTAGCAGCTGAATCCAGTGTGAGTATCTCCTAAACTTGCTTAACTGTAGGTAAAAGTTAAAAAAATGACTTTACTACCACTTTAACTGCCACATTGCTGTAAGGAAGAGGTTAGCATTTCTGTGAGTTTATTTCCGCTTTAAAGTGGAACTAAACCCTCCTATCCTTTTCAGCCAAGGAGGCTGCCATCTTAGCCCCTGTCTAATCTGCAACTGCCATGGGGCTGCTTATATGATCAGTTATGACTCCAGCCAGATCAGTTTGAGATCAAGGCTTTGTTTCCACTTACCTACTTTACTTGGGAACCAGTGAAGAAGCTTGTCTAGTGTTTAAGTTAGGTAGCAACTTAGCAGTGATCTGTAGCAGTCTCTTTCATCTTGCAAGCAGTCTTGACAGAAGAATTCCAGGACAGGATATATTATATATGGTTACATTGGTCCAGCTTGGTAAATGTAACTATGGATATACAATACCTGGCTGATGCCCCTGGAAGCTGGAAATCACTGAAGTAGGCACCACTACTCCAGTGATCTCCACTTGCTTCTGGGTCCTGTGCCGAGCGGCTGGCCTGATGCATTCTGAACACTGGAGTTCAGCCAATCGACATGGGTGCCATTCTGAGAATCCTTAGCATAGCCTGAATGAATGTAAAGTGTTCTCTGATTGGACGAGGAAGTGACTGGGGCAATGATGCTGTACACCTTGTCCAATTCTATGTTCAGAATGCATTAAGCTAGCTGTTCAGCACAGGACCCGGAAGCAATGGGCGATCACTCTGGTAGCTGTGTCTACTACAGTAATTTCCAGTTTCCAGGGGCAGCAGCCAGGTATGGTAGATACATATGTAGCAAGGTCCCAGACCTCTAGAGGCCTAATGGGGACCTCCAGAGCAGGGAGAGCTGACATCCTTCTTGGTAGAGTGGGTTACAAGGCATGGTGGGTGTAATACAAGCTGAAGTGATGGGTGCCAGACACTTTTTGAATGCAAAGAGATTTATTGTCTCTTGAATAAGAACTGTGGGAGAGAGGGTTAGGGCCAGGATACCCTTAAGTAGATGCAATCACAATTGGCAGACTCTAATGCCCTGTACACACGGTCGGATTTTCCGACGGAAAATGTGTGATAGGACCTTGCTGTCGAAAATCCGACCGTGTGTGGGCTCCATCACACATTTTCCATCGGAATTTCCGACACCCAAAGTTTGAGAGCAGGCTATAAAATTTTCTGACAACAAAATCCGTTGTCGGAAATTCCGATCGTGTGTACACAAATCCGATGCACAAAGTGCCACGCATGCTCAGAATAAATAAAGAGATGAAAGCTATTGGCTACTGCCCCGTTCATAGACCCGACGTACGTGTTTTACGTCACCACGTTCAGAATGATCGGATTTTACGACAACTTTGTGTGACCGTGTGTATGCAAGACAAGTTTGAGCCAACATCCGTCGGAAAAAATCCATGAATTTTGTTGTCGGAATGTCCGATCAATGTCCGACCGTTTGTACGGGGCATGAGACTTTTATAGGTAGACAGCTATACAGTGGAAGGCCTCCAGGTGAACACCACTTCTGTATAGGTAGGACCGCTGTCTCCTATAACAAATCTTATAACAGTCACTAACGGTGGTTGTATCTAACTATTGGTAACACAAATAGTTCTCCTCGCACTCTACAGTCTCTCACTGTAGAGTTTCACTCACAGAGCAACCAGTCTTTCACTAGACTCTCAGACCCAATCTCCACTGGATCCCCTGAGCTCTTCCACTTCCATAACTCAGTATCTTCCTCAAGCGTCACCCCTGGGTCACTGGCTTGGCACTCACAGATACTCCTCAAGCGTCACCCCTGCTGACCCGCTAGATCCCTGGCTTGGCACTCACAGATGCTCCTCAAGCGTCACCCCTGCTGACCAGCTAGATCCCTGGCTTGGCACTCACTGATGCTCCTGAAGTGTCACCTCTGCTATCCTGCTGGGTCCCTGGCTTGGCACTTGCTGAAGTTTTCCCACTTCTTCACTGTTCCCAGCTAGTGAGAAGACAGCTCTGGTACTGGCTCCAGCTTACTTACTGTAGTCTCCAGTAACAAGGTGGATGGTCCCTTAGTGGTGACAGCTTCCTCTCTACCTCCGACCACAACTGGTTCCCCGTCCGGCTGAACCGTTACTCTCGGTTGGACTCCAGTCCTTCAGTCCCAACCCTACGCTGTTTCTCCTGCTTCTGGATAGGCCCTCAGACAGCCTAGCAGCCTGATGTCCCCAGACTAGGCGTCAGGTTTTCGGCCTAGCCCGGGGCAGCATAACATACGTCCACCCAGACAGCCATCCAGGTGGCACAGAACACCGATCACCTGACTCCACCTAAATAAATAGGCTCTCCCAGCAGGCCAAGGGACTAAAGAAACCTCGCCAATTGGCTGAGACACCCCATCCATTCATAACCTGACCTTCCTAAGCCCCATGCCTAATGTCTAATGTCACCAGTATAACGCCACCTAGCGACAGAAGAGAGAAGGTGCAGAAAGTCCAGAACTATAGAGGAATCAGTGGATCTACTAACAATTAACCAGGGCAACTACTGCCTGGCAAACTAAATTTACTAGCAACCCTGCCTAAACACCAAGGTGCTACACATACTTACATTGGTCCAAGCTGGTCCAATGTAACTATGCAAAAATATAATCATGAGCAAAATGTGATGGCTACCATTTTCTTCTGAAAATTTTAATTGCCTGTATGTTATGATTCACTGGCCTCAACACCATCTATGAAAGTCACTGACATGGAACAAGTTTTTAGGTAAAAAAAAAGTCAGTAGCCCTAAACTACATTAACAATAAAATAAAGGATAGGCTAGGAGTCCCCTTTAGAGTAGCTTAAAATGGCTCATTCAAGTTAAAGTATGTCAGCACACCACCCCAAAAGCAGAAGTGAACAGAAATAAACTACCAAAGAAGTGGCTAAATAGATGGTTACCTATGGGCCAAAAGCAATATAAAAACCTATAATGTATTAATACCAAAAAAGATGTAATATAAAAATTGGCAAATTATGTCAAAACAATATCTACACACCCACCACCAAAGGTAAAATTACACAGTTTTCACGGAACATCTCTCTGTGTTCAGACCAGCAAGTGGCTCAGAAATGACAAGTATTTTTAACCACTTCAGCCCCGGAAGATTTTACCCCTATCTGAGCACTTTTTGCGATTCTGCACTGCGTCGCTTTAACTGACAATTGTGCGGTCATACGACGTTGCACGGAAACAACATTGACGTCCTTTTTTCCCCACAAATAGAGCTTTCTTTGGTATTTGATCACCTCTGCGGTTTTTATTTTTTGCGCTATAAACAAAAAAAGCGACAATTTTGTCAAAAAACGCAATGTTTTTTACTTTTTGCTATAATAAAAATCCCCCAAAAATATATAAAAACGATTTTTTTCCTCAGTTTAGGCCGATATGTATTCTTCTACATATTTTTGGTAAAAAAATCGCAATAAGCGTATATTGCACAAAAGTTATAGCGTCTACAAAATAGGGGATAGTTTTATGGCATTGTTATTATTAATTTTTTTTAAATTAGTAATGGCGGCGATCTGCGATTTTTATCGGGACTACGATATTATGGCGGACACATTGGACACTTTTGACACTATTTTGGGACCATTGTCATTTATACAGCGATCAGTGCTACAAAAATGCACTGATTACTGTGTAAATGACAGGGAAGGGAACCACTAGGGGGTGATGAAGAGGTTAGGTGTGTCCTAGGGGGTGATTCTAACTGTGGGGGGATGGGCTTCAACTCACACGACAGCGATCACTGCTCCCCATGACAGGGAGCAGTGATCTCTATCATGACACAAGGCAGAATGGGGAAATGCCTTGTTTACATAGGCACTTCCCTGTTCTGCGGCTCCGTGGCACGATCACCGGGAGACCGCCGGTTCCGCGCGCACGGTCACACTGTACGCGGTGGGTGCCTGCTAGCCCCGCCACTTGAAGGGGACATACAGGTACGCCCATTTGCCCACCGCTGCCATTGTGCCAACATATATCGGCATGCAGCGGTCGGCAATTGGTTAAAGGCTCAAAAAGATCACCAATGGCAGTCTTCATGATTCTCCCATGGAAAGGTGTCCTTTAACAGTCTCCTGTACATTAAGGTGACCAGATTTTTAAAATGAAATCCGGGGACATATTTTTTTTTTCACTAGTAATGGCAGCAATCGACGACTCTTTGCCCGTCTCCACCGCCGCCGCCCACCTCACAGCCTGTCAAGTCTAAAGCCCAATACACACTATCAGATTTTCTGCTGATTTTTTCCTTTACCAAAACTATATAATATGAGGTCAAAGTCCTCCTGGGGGGAGGTGGGAGGCAGCGATCGGCAGCTGTATTGTGCCCGCGAGCAGGGAGATCTCCCTGGGGCTTGTAGTTCTCTCTCCGAATGTATACTGTGGAGAGAGGAGGGGCCTCTGACCCAGGCATTTATCAGTTTTACTCTTCAGTGAGTCGCTCTCGTTCTACAATCTTGATAATACATGCCTGGGTCAGAGGCCCCTCCCCTCTCCACTGTATACATTCTGAAAGCGAACTACAAGCCCCAGGGAGATCCCACCATCTGTGGACACCATAGAGCTGCCGATCGCCCCCTCCCACCTCCCCCCAGGGGGGGTGCAGAGATGTGCTGGGGTCCAAGGTGCACAGCGGAGACCAGCCAGGTACAGGGGAACCACTGGAAGGGGGGGTGACTGTCTGGGGACCCTGAAGTAAGGGGGAGCCCTCTGGGGACCCTGATGTAAGGGGGGCTCTCTGGGGACCCTAAAGTAAGGGCGGCTCTCTGGGGACCCTAAAGTAAGGGGGGCCTCTGGGGACCCTGATGTAAGGAAGGGGCTTTCCGGGGACCCTGATGTATAGAGGAGCTCGCTGGGGACCCTGATGTAAGGAGGGACTCTCTGGGGACCCTGATGTAAGGGGTGGCTCTCTGGGCACCCTGAAGTATAGGGAAGCTCTCTGAGGATCCTGATGTTAGGGGAGGCTCTCTGGGGACCCTGATGTAAGGAGGGATCCGCACGTAACAATATTTTATATATATATATATATATATATATATATATATATATATATACACACACACACACACACACACACGTATATTATATACATGTGTATGCCTGCCCAAGCGTATGACTTTCTTTACTTCGCTGCTATGGGCTCTAGCCCGAGATCTTTTGTAGACCTAGCAACGCCCCTGGTGGGGGCCCTTCATGGTTTCTTGCACCGGGGCCCTGAAGATTCTAGTTACGCCTCTGCATTCTGTGCACAGAATAACTCCAGCTAGTCATATTACAGTGCCTTTTTAAAAAATTACAGCGGCTGAAGATCGAAAAGGAAAGGTAGACTGCACGGGCATGTGAGTGGCAGCGTGTCAATGAGCTCCCGCTGAAGATCCGACACTTTATCCTTTTACCGGCACTTCCCGCTATCGCTGACCGCCTGAATCAAATGCCGGTGTCCTCCAGCAGCCGCGGGTGTAACATCGAGCCCACCCTGGTTCTCTATGACCTGGAAAAATCGTGGGGAAGTGGCCGAATTCCAACATGGCCCCCAGCCAAACCTCCCGCAGAGGACACCTGCTCTGAGGCTCTGAGGATCCACAAAGGGACACAGTGAGTAAAGCCCCTAAGTCGAACAAATGGCTATTGAGCCCCTAGCAGCCATGGTACGTGAGGATGATGAGATAAAGGCCTTTGAATATAAAGAGTTGCAAGAAGAAATTACACTTTACGCAGATGACATGTTGTTCCTCCCAGGGGACACAGAAACCTCTCTCAAAATGCTAATGGAGGTGATAACCACTTTTGGCCTACACTCAGGCTTAACAATTAACTGGACTAAGTAGGCCCTTCTGCCCCTTGATCCTGAAGTCTCCCTGTCTCTACCTGCACTTTACCCAGTACCCGTAGTCCAATCTTTTAAATACTTAGGAGTGTGTATTGCTCCTAACATGACTGAATACTGAAAACTTAACATTATGCCACTTCTGCATAGATTCAAAGCTAAAATTGTTGTTTGGATTAAACTATGGCTCTCATTAATTCGGAAAGCCAATCTTATAAAAATTATACTCATGCCCCAGCTCCTTTATTTGTTACATAACTCCCTGGTAGTGATACCCCTATACATTTTTAGACTGGTTAACACAATTTTCCGTGCCCTGTTGTGGAAGGACAACTCCCTGGGGATCAAACTAGAACAGCTCCAGCACTCTAAAGATGGGGGGGAGGGAGTGGGTTGCATTACCCAATCCATGGATATACTATTTGGCATCCCAGAGGCAACATTTTATTGGGACATTTGGGAACGGCCCTAATGCTGGCAATTCTATATCCTCTTCTGCACATTCCATTATGAAGCATCATATGGGAGCTCAGGACATACCCGGAGGAAAGGAGTCTGTGTGTTTTGACTCCTCAAGCAGGCTTTACTCAACATATTCTTTGATGCAGAAGATATGGTTGAAAGTACGCTTATTACAGGGTGTCACAGGCTTCACAAAATATAGTCCGCTTTGGCACAACTCTAGGTATGAGGAATTGGCGAAACTTCTGTGTGGAGAATTGTGGAAGCGCTTTGGGAATTACTCACCTACGGCAGGTCTTTTTAAATGGCAGGCTCTGTTCATTTGAGGGCCTACAAGCCGACTTCCACCTCCCCAACGATGCAATTTATTTACTTTCAACTCAAACAAGCAGTTCCTGCACAGGGTTTGGCCACGGACTGGACTTTGTCTCCCACGCCTGTGTTTAGGTATGTTCAATCAGTAATGTACACAAAAGGCTTTATTTCCACCTGCTATGGTATGCTATTGCCTTCTTATTTAGAAAACTAACCGTGCAACGCCAAAGATAAGTGGGAGCAGGATGTAGGCCCAATAGAAGATGAACTTTGGGACAATGCCCTAGAGTCAGTACTGCAAAGCTCCCCTGACACCGACCAGAGACTTTGGCAACTTTTTATTGTGGTTAGAGTTCATTACACCCCTTTGAAATTACCCCTCTAGACCCCTCTATGTGCTAGGTGTGGCTGGGGACCTTATCCACCAGCTGTGGAGGTGCCCCAAGCTTTATTGGTACTGGGTGGCGGTGACTAATACAATCTACTCCGTATTCCACATTACAGTTCCTCTTGAACCCTCCAAATGTATTCTAGGTATCCTAGATGATCTTCAGCTAACAGAATCTCAGCTAATAGCGGTCAGCAGAGCCTTATTTCGGGCTCGCAAACTTATTTTGCAGTTGTGGAAGATGGACAGAGTACCCACTCATAGGGAGTGGTTATGTAAAATAGGCCACACTCTAAAACTGGAGAAAATTATTTTTCAACATAGAGGATAGAATCTGGGGTGATTGGCTGGTGGTCCCGGGACTAGCTCCCACTGAATTGGTAATGGATAGGATCTTGGGCTAACCAGTACTACGTTATAGTGTATAAATAGCCCACACCCTGTTTAAAGCAATTTCTACTATTACTGTACAGGATTATGCTTTGAAATGTACTTGAGGTAATGTACCAAATTATGTATCTGTTATGTACCTGTTTGTCCTGGAATCTGAATGATAGTAACATGTTTTATGGTTGTATTTGTGAGATATGCTTGCTTCAATAACCTCTATTTCAGATTTTAAAAAAAAAAAAAAGGAAAGGTAATTTTTAATAATATTCAATTACAATATGAGTTGTGTCGCAATTGTATATGCTATATTGTTTTTTCTTTATTTGCTATTTTTTTCCGTACGAAAGTGGAGTTACCCTTTCACAGTCTCTTGTAACATGCACCAGTAAAAGCCGGTTGAGTTCGGCATCCCAGATGTACAGACCCTGCAGGTTGAGAAGTAGCATGTCATACTGGGGCAGGTTTGAACCAGACAAAGAAATACTTTGCTCCCATGATGCAATGATCACGGTATGGTGAAAGGGGTAAACCCAGGCACAGCATTTTTTAGGGTGTCGGGTCCAGAACTGCATATTAGCTGATCTACTGATGTAAAAAAAAGTGTTTATTTGCTATATTTAGGGATTCAGTTCTTGGTTTTAAAATACTCTTCTGATCCTTTTAACCTGATCGAAGCTCTTCTTTAAGCGAAGAAAAAAATGTATATATTATATTTAAATTATAGCTGATCATGTGGGTAAATGCACCAAATCCTCAATTATTAGTACATAGAAATACTGATTGCAGATTGGGACTGGTGCCAGTCAGATTTATCACACATACACATTTTTTCTATTTGTCAAGAATCCTTTCATTTATTGTATTCAACTGTTAAGAAAACTTTTGCTAAACAATAATAATAAAAAATACTTTCCTCAAAGAACCTCTTAGGGTCTCAGTGTAGCCAGGTGCTGGACAACAGCAACATAGATAAGACGTTTTCCTTATTTCAGTCAGTTTACTTTTACTTTCTGCTGTTATGCTCAATATTGTGTTGCACTATCCCCTCCAGTCAGCAGAGGGAGAACTATATCTAGGAAAGTCTATGGACTGCTATGCAGAAAGCCATGGATCATGGGAATTGTGGTCTGAAACATCAATCACAGAATGGGCAAGTGGCCTGTGACTGAGACCTGGGGGCAGAGACACCAAGGGCAGTGCAGCATGGACCACAGCGATCACATCTGCACAGTTGCCGCACCTTTTTATTTCCCACTACTGATTACTGGAGATACTGTGAAGAGACTGAGGGGGCCCTCTTCTACAGAGAGAGGTCATCGCAGCATCCCAGAGATTGGTGAGAAGGCTAATGGCCCATTGATACTGATACTGCCAGCAGGAACTGAGCCACTGAGAGCAGGACACTAAGTGTATCCAATCCATACTGCACCCATACTGCACTATACCGTGCTTAATCCAAACCTAGACTGCACCTATACCAAACCTATACTGCATTAAACCGTACCGTTACCTCATCTGAACCACATCTACCTTGCACTTGTGCAGAGTCTATACTGTACCTATACCGTATGCAGGTTAACTGGGACTGTGGTTAAGCGCACCAATGCTCTTAAAGGACCCTAATGTAGGCTGGCAGAAGAACATCTCAAAGGAGTGCTCCTTCTGTAATAAGTGTTCTGCAAGTCCCTTTTGCTCCCTGCCCCTACTCTACCATTCCCTTTTTCTTTTGGAAAGTGCATATCCAGTTGGTGTAGGACTAGCACCACTGTCAGGGACATGCTGGCCATAGTGCAGCCAAAGTTCCTAGACAGAGGCAGATACACATGCACTGACGTGCTCCTGCAGGTGCCTATCTTTCCGGGCATAGACTAACGCATATGCACATGCATGCAAATATTAGCACGCATGTGCGCAAATATGCACGCCTGTTGGCCTTTAATGCTGGGGCCAAATGGCCTATATAAGGGCAGCAGCTGCACTAGTGCATTGATGTCTGATCTGCAGCTTTACCTGAGTTCTGTTCCTGTGCCAATATTGATTCCTGTATTGACACGGCTTTCTTGACCATGCTTGCTTATCTCCAGTCCTGACCTCAGCTTACCTAGACCTTGTTATACTTGCTGTTCTGCCTGATATCCTGTTGCCAACCTCTGCCTGCATATTGACTAGTCTCTCCCTGCCGTTTATGCCATATCTGATTATCAGTGACCAACACGGCTTATCTGAACTTGCTCCAGTCTTCTAGCTATCCTGCTCTGTTCAGTGGCTGGTGACGCTGTCCTGCTTCCGCTGTGTGTCTGCACCTGCCATTCCTGCTGCCACCTGCTGCTCAGTGATCCAGTCCAATCTGGTGACTCATTGGCCACACGTCTCTGCCGCCAACGGAGGATCTTGCAGGCACTCCTATTTCACTGCACTCTCGCAACCACTGTCGCAACTCCAGTGGTCCCTAAACTAGGGCTGTATGAGAGGTCTCCTTCTGCATGTCAGGCTCTGCCACAAGGTACATGACAGCCACCATAAATGCGCTCTGGCAGTAAACTTTATTAGCGCTCACTGCTGCACTTGAGGTGGCCTTGCTACTGTTTATGCTGATCTGGACTCCAAATGTCATCCTATGCCTAGTCCCTACTATTAATCACTTTGTATGTTAAATTGTGTTATTACCATTGTTATTCCATTTTATGCTTGCCTAGTTGCCAACCATATTTGTTGACAATATGCTTTGTATTAATTTTTCCTTTACTACCTTTTTTAGTGCCTGTTTTCTTTGATATAGCACTACAGCTGGTTACTAAGTATTACTTTCCATGACTCCTGTGATATTGTATGTTTGTACACTCAACCTGGTGTGTTAGAGGTACTGAGGTTCCTGCAAAGTTCGAGTCAAAGAACAGAGGACCCATCCTACTCAGCGGCTCCTACGGGGTTATGGCCAAATTTCTTAGTATTTACCGCTTAAGGATCGCCCCACGTATACATATACTGCGGCAGGGCGGCCCTTTAGCGCAAAATCACTTACCTGTACGTGATTCCTTTCTTCGGCTCTGGGGTGCGCACATGATTGGACACAGCAGGAGCCAGTCAGTGGGACCGGTGAACCCAATGTCTGCCGGAAACCGAGCGATCGTTTGGAGAGAGGCAGAACGGCGGTCTGCCTATGTAAACAAGGCAGATCGCCATTCTGCTAGTAAGAAAGACAGAAATCTCGTGTTTCTGCTAAGCAGGAACACAGATCTCCGCCTTCCTCCAGTTAAGCCATCCCCCACACAGTAAGAAAGCACTCCCAGGGAACACAGTTAACCCTTTAATCGCCCCTGATGTTAACCCTTTCCCTGTCAGTGTTATTTATACAGTGACAGTGCATTTTTTTTTTAGCACTGATCACTGTATTAGTGTCACTGGTCCCCAAAACGTGTCATTCAGTGTCAGATTTGTCCTCCACAATGTCACAAAATTGCTGACTTCCGAACGAATGGACCCACACACGGACTAAAGTCCGTTCATTTTGAATGTGATGAGGTACGACGGGACTAGAAAAGGAAGTCAATCTTGCCGCTTTTAGCGGAGAGATTGACACCTTGCGAGCCCCATCACGGGAGCCAGCGCAGAGCATAGGCCCTTAGGTCTGGTATGGATTTTAAGAACACCCACGCCAAAAAAACGGCGTAGGGGTCCCCCCAAATTCCATACCAGACCCTTATCCGAGCACGCAGCCCGGCCGGTCAGGAAAGGGGATGGGGACGGGCGAGCGCCCCCCCCCCCCTGAACCCTACCAGGCCGCATGCCCTCAATTTATTAGGCAGCTCCGGGGGTCTTCTTTGGACTTTGGGGGTCTCTTCCGACTTCTCCGCTCTTTCCGGCCTCTTCTCCCGGTGTCCGGTTCTTCTCCCGCTCTCCAGTTCTTCTGCTGGGCCGATATCTTCTGCTCTTTTGCCGCTCTCTTGCTAGCGTTGGCCCGGTCTTCTCCATCATCTTGTTCCCTCTTCTCTTCTTCCGATGTTGACACGACGCTCTCTCCCGCTGTAATGCTGTGTGCACGGTGTGCAACGACTTATATAGGCATGGGGCGTGGTCACCGGGTGATGTCACCCAGTGACCCCGCCTCTTATGACGTCACAGTCCCATCATGCCCCAGGACATCACCGTGGTTGTCTCAGCAGGACGGGTTTGTTTGTGTGCTCACCGGCCGGAGCACCGGACATTATATGGCGCTTATATCTACTGTCCACATGTGAGTGCAATACTTGTTTGTTTTATTCAATACATTGAAACGTTTTTACACTATTGGAGCTTTTTATTTTTCCATGCTATATCCATCCAAATGTGCTGGGGAGATATGATGGAATCTGAGTTCCCATAACCCTATTTGGTATCTCTGGATGTCCAATCACCACCTATGAATCTTGGATCCGAGTCCACTCGTTGAGCTCTGGAGGGCTATCTTTACACAGGCTTCCCCTGATCCTCTGTAGTGGGGGATCACGGGGCTCTGGTAAGCAGTCAATCTTTCTCACTGGTGGTGGATTGAGCACAGCATTTTCCATGTCACAGAAGACTTCACATGTTTATTAATTGATGGACTTTTCATAATTTTATATTCATTTGTTCACGGGTGTTGGACATTATTTTTGGTTGAATATGTTATCATATGTTATAACATTTTGTATGTATTAAGTATTTTTACACTCTTGGCACTACATCACTTTGTGGAATTTGATCATGCCACATACATTTATGTCTCACAGACATTAATATTACAATTTACACACCATTGAGCTAATGTGGTAGCGCGATTCTAATATTTTTCTTTATTTTACACTGTTTTTGTTGTGCAGAAGAATTGCAGCTTTTATCATTTATACTGTTCACTTTCACACATTTTTTTATTGTGCTTCCAACACATTATTGGATACACCTTAGCGCAGTTTTTCTTTTCTTTCCTGCGAGATGTACAGCACCCTGTCGCCGAGAACCAGCGCGATCCTAAGAAACATTCTCGCGGGTAGGTGCTGTAGCTGCCCCTGCGTCGTATTTGGTCCGTCGGACCAGCATACAGACGAGCAGATTTCCCAATCGGAACTGGCTCCGGCGGAGTTCCGCCAGGAAGATTTGAAACATGTTTTAAATCTAAAGTCCGTTGGATTTTCAACTGAAAAGGTCCGTCAGAAATCCGATGAAGCCCACACACGGTTGGATTGTCCGACGGATTCGTTCCGGCAGACAAGTTCGGTCGAAAAGTCTGCCCGTGTGTACAGGGCATTAGTCGTAGAGGTTCCGCTATTTATTCCTGCACCAAGTTCATGAGTGTGGACAGCTCAGCTTGACTTCCAGCACCCAACATTCGAGTGGCAGCGTGCAGAGAGGAATCTGTCAACGTCATAAACAAATATACCTGTTTAATCTTGCATGTAGATTCTAATGGTGGTTTCAATGCGCAGTGGGGGCGCAGTGGAGGAGGTCTGGGACCTCCTTCACTGAGCATGAATGAGCATTCACAGATGCACCAAAGGGGTTCACCAGGTCCTATAGGCCAGGCAGAGCTCTTTGGCACATGCCGGATATTGAACATGGTGGTGCCAGTGGAAGGGGTATGGAGACACAATCAAGGGGACTGAAGTTCCTGTTTAATTTAGTACAAGGGTGTTTTTTGTTTACTATGTTTTTACATAGCACTAAACATAATTGGTTCCATGAGAAGAAAATGATGCTTCTGTGTATGTTACATTTGTAGGATGTTTCTTTCTGCCTTTGAAAAACAACATTGGAAAAATGCATGGCTGTGTAGGGACTGTCAGGAAACTTTGCCATGAAACAAGGAGATGTAGCAGTCTGCAGCAGGTGGCTGAGAGCTCTTGAGGTTTCTTGTAAGACAGATGGTAGCAATGAAAATATTCCGACTTTTTTTCCTTGGTTGCAGAGGCTCCATGTTGTTGTGGCATATGGACAGGGAAATTGGTAGGAGAATGGCAGCACAACATTTTAAAATGTATTGTTAACAATAACAACCTATCACCGGACAGACAATGAAATAATTAACACCATATTTTACATATTTAAAGGCGCAAACTGGCACCTTATGGTGAGGTGGGTGAAAAGGAACAAAAAAGCCCCCATATAATTAGAGAGAAACATAGCTGAGCATTCTTAAAGCAGAAGGTATTTGCAGGTCTCATGTCCATCATAGATCCAGAAATAAGGGGTTTATTCCTCATTAAAGAGCCACGGTTCTATATTTGTGGCCAAACACATTATCATTTGCAAGGCACTGTCCACTATCCTAGAATCAGGAATAAACTCCCCATATTCTGGATCTGTAATGGAAGTGAAACCTACAAATACCTGTTTCTAGAAGGCTCAACTGTGCTGCTTTTTGGTTCCATTTAGCCCACCTTACCATAATGTGTCTGTTTTGTCTGTTTGTGTCAGTTCAGCCCTACTAAGCCCTACTACTGTAGATAGAAGCCATGATTTACATACATTGAATTGATGAAGGCCAACCTAAAACAGCAGTAAATGTTTCTATACTATTGAGCTGTATCTGTACTAAAACCTGGATGTGCAGTTGGCCACAAAGGGGAAAAAATTATAAATTTCATGCTTCTACCCACTATCCTAACATTTAGAAAAAAATAAATAAATAAATAATAATAAAAAAAAAAAATATATATATATATATATATATATATATATATATATATATACATACACATACACATACATATATACAGTATCTCACAAAAGTAAGTACACCCCTCACATTTGTGAAAATATTTTATTCTATCTTTTCATGTGACAACACTGAAGAAATGACACTTTGCTACAATGTAAAGTCCTGAGTGTACAGCTTGTATAACAGTGTAAATTTGCTGTCCCCCTCAAAATAACTCAACACACAGCCATTAATGTCTAATCCACTAGCAACAAAAGTGAGTACACCCCTAAGTGAAAATGTCCAATTGGGCCCAAAGTGTCAATATTTTGTGTGGCCACCATTATTTTCCAGCACTGCCTTAACCCTCTTGGGCATGGAGTTCACCAGAGCTTAACAGGTTGCCACTGGAGTCCTCTTCCACTTCTCCATGACAACATCATGGAGCTGGTGGATGTTAGAGACCTTGTGCTCCTCCACCTTCTGTTTGAGGATGCCCCACAGATGTTCAATAGGGTTTAGGTCTGGAGACATGCTTGGCCAGTCCATCACCTTTACCCTCAGCTTCTTTAGCAAGGCAGTGGTCATCTTGGAGGTGTGTTTGGGGTTGTTATCATGTTGGAATACTTCCCTGTGGCCCAGTCTCTGAAGGGAGGGGTTCATTCTCTGGTTCAGTATATCACAGTACATGTTGGCATTCATGGTTCCCTCATTGAACTGTAGCTCCCCAGTGCCGGCAGCACTCATGCAGCCCCAGACCATGAGACTCCCACCACCATGCTTGACTGCAGGCAAGACACACTTGTCTTTGTACTCCTCACCTTGTTGCCGCGACACACGCTTGACACCATCTGAACCAAATAAGTTTATTTTGTCTCATCAGACCACAGGACATGGTTCCAGTAATCCATGTCCTTAGTCTGCTTGCCTGCAGCAAACTGTTTGCAGGATTTCCTGTGCATCATCTTTAGAAGAGGCTTCCTTCTGGGACGACAGACATTCAGACCAATTAGATGCAGTGTGTGGCGTATAGTCTGAGCACTAACAGGCTGACCCCCTACCCCTTCAACCTCTGCAGCAATGCTGGTAGCACTCATACGTCTATTTCCCAAAGACAACCTCTGGATATGATGCTGAGCACATGCACTCAACTTCTTTGGTCGCCTATGGCGAGGCCTGTTCTGCGTGGATCCTGTCCTGTTAAACCACCATATTGAACTTCCAGTGACCAGTATGAGAGATTGAGAGCGATAACACCCAATTTAACACACCTGCTCCCCATTCACACCTGAGACCTTGTAACACTAATTAGTCACATGACATTGGGGATGGAAAATGGCTAATTGGGCCCAATTTGGACATTTTCACTTAGGGGTGTACTCACTTTTGTTGCCAGTGGTTTAGACATTAATGGCTGTGTGTTGAGTTATTTTGAGGGGACAGCAAATTTACACTGTTATACAAGCTGTGCACTCACTACTTTACATTGTAGCAAAGTGTCATTTCTTCAGTGTTGTCACATGAAAAGATAGAATAAAATATTTTCAAAAATGTGAGGAGTGTACTCACTTTTGTGAGATACTGTGTATATATATATATATATATATTAATATATTATTTTTTTTATTTTTTTTTGGATCTGTGATGAAAGTAAGACCTGCAAATACCTTCTATTTAAGGCTCAACTGTGTTTCTCACATATTAAGAGGGGTAATCCTATTCAAATTAAGAATAGAATTTACTATAGTAAAACTCATGTCTGTACTCACTAGTACAGTATTTTTAACAGATGGATGTAAACACCTCTTTAAATCAAATAAAGTTTTAGTGAAAAAACAAACAAACAGGATAATAAACAAAAGTTCACAGCCCTTTTAAGACAGCCTCTTAAACATCTTGAGCATGCTAGAAGAACAGCAAATACAGTGTATAATGTACCGTATATACTCGAGTATAAGTCGAATTTTTCAGCTCATTTTTTTGTGCTGAAAGTGCCCCCCTCGACTTATACTTGAGTCAAGCACTTTTCTGCAGCAAAAAATTTAATTTTCCGAACCGAATTTGGGGCCCCGTATCTCAAGGCCACTTGGTGCTAGGAACCCCAAATTTGGTGTGCAAACCCAGTGGAACTGGTTCCACAACATATCCAAAGATGAAGTTCCTAGCACTAAGTGGCCCCGAGATACGGGGCCCCAAAATCGGTTCGGAAAATGTCATTCTCTGCTGAAGAAAAGTGCTTGACATTTTCTGAACTGAATTTGGGGCCCCATATCTCAGGGCCACTTGGTGCTAGGAACCCCATATTTGGTGTGCAAACCTAGTTGAACTGGTACCACAACATATCCAAAGATGAAGTTCCTAGCACTAAGTGGCCCCAAGATACGGGGCCCCAAAATCGGTTCGGAAAATGTCATTCTCTGCTGAAGAAAAGTGCTTGACATTTTCTGAACTGAATTTGGGGCCCCATATCTCAGGGCCACTTGGTGCTAGGAACCCCAAATTTGGTGTAAAAACTATTTAGAACTGGTGCCATAACATATCCAAAGCTGGGGTTCCTAGCACCAAGTGGCCCTGAGATACGGGGCCCCAAAACCGGTTCAGAAAATGTCATTCTCTGCTGCAGAAAAGTGCTTGACATTTTCTGAACTGATTTTTGGGGCCCTGTATCTCGGGGCCACTTGGTGCTAGAAACCCCAGCTTTGGAAATTTTATGGTGCTAGTTCCACTGGGTTTGCACACCAAATTTGGGGTTCCTAGCCCTAAGTGGCCCCGAGATACGGGGCCCCAAATTCAGTCAACTGTGTCCATCTGCAGCAATGTCATTTCAGGACCCTTTGGGTTCTGAGACCCCAAATTTTGGCTGCAGCTAGGGGGCATCTAGGAACCCTTAACTACCGAGTTTGAAGTTCAGGGGACCTATGGCTGCAAATGGGCACAGTGAGGCATGCAAATGGGCACAGTGATGCTGCAAATGGGCATTCTTGACCCTCTTTTCCACTTACAGTAGCTGTGCATTTCTCACCCTCGTCTTATACTTGGGTCAATAAGTTTTTCCCATTTTTTTTTGTAGTAAATTAGGGCCTCGACCTATACTCGGAACGACTTATACTCGAGTATATACGGTACTCATTAGTATATATATAGCTGGCCTCTACCGCTAAAAGACAGTACAATTTTGTCATGTATAGACAACAACAGAGTTAGTATCTGCATTCCACTACAGTTACTAATAGGTGTACAATGAAATTGCCCTATCAAGGGGACACGGCTCAACCAATGAGTGACCTATTCATTACCAATTCTAATGGACTCAAACCTGGAGTATCCAGCCAAAGACCCCAAATGTTTCAAACATACGATGACATCCGCTGTACTGGTAGATGTATTTTCCTGTCTAAGACTTTCACCCATACATTGTACCCACTCCTTGTGGGATGGAGACTCAGTAGACTTCCAGTATCTAAGTTCAACTCTCCGAGCTTAAAAGAGTGCTCTGGCCACAGCTTCTCTGATAAGGACAGTAAGTTGGAAATCATCTAAAATGCCCATAAAGCAAGGTTTAGGGTCAAGCGGGATAGAAATCTGATATACAGTGTTTAGCGTTTGCATTACTCCCACCCAATAATTGTGTAATTTGGGGCACTGCCAAGTTAGATGGATTAGGTCCCCATGATCCCTTGAAAATTTATTACAGGTGGGGGTGTCTAGGATGGCCATTTTGTGTAATTTGACCAGAATTAGACATACCCACAGGAGTATGTATAATTGCATGAGACTCTATGCCACATTAAGGGAGCATTGGGGTATTGCCTGCCCTTCTTTAATTACCTCCATCGGTTCCAACTCTTCGTTATTTTGCAATGCAATCTAATTCAGAGCTTTTGTAAAACAATAAAAATACTAATACGTTTTTTGGTGCCAGGAGCTCACCACTCCATGTTTTCTGTGCAGAGGCTTCCAAAGCAGAATGAGGAGAACATAGAGATGCGAGTATAAATATTGATATGGCTTAGTTTAGCTGCCAGATTAGCATTTGGCTTGTTTTTTAGGAGTTAACTGAAAGGTTAAAGTATATGTGGCCCCCTACTTTGTAAAACACCCCATTCAGTTTAAAGTAGAAATGCAAGAAAAAACGTTTGTGTATGTATAAAAAGAAAATCTAAATACGTGCTTGCTTTTTTTATGACATGATCTCTGTTCTCCACTGCATAAGGAGCTTGAAGAGATGGGGGTGGAGACTGCAGGGGGGGGGGCGTGTCAGCAGGAGTCAGAAAAATAGCAGTACACTGATCTTCCCAGTGAAGAGCTGTGCATGGAGGTGTGCCAGCAGAAGTCTGACCACTGGAGTAAAGGCAGGTTAAATTATTTCCTCAAAATAACACATTGGGGGTTATTTACTAAAGGAAAATCCACTTTGCACTGCAAGTGCACTTGAAAGTTGACTGAAATTGCACTTGGAAGTAAAGTCGCTGTAGATCCGAGGGGGACATGCAAGGAAAAAAAGAAACAGGATTTTAGCTTGCACATGATTGGATGATAAAATCAGCAGAACTTCCACTCATTTCAGATCTACCCCTTAGATTTAGAGCGACTGCACTTCCAAGTGCGCTTTCAGTGCAAGTTCAAGTGCAAAGAGGATTTGCCTTTCGTAAATAACCCCCATTATTTCCTCAAAATACCTTAACCCCCCGCAACCTCAGAAATCCAAAATAAAATCAATAAATTATTTCCTCCACCCCACACTGTTCTGTTACTGATGGTGTGGGGTTCTCAAAAGCTTAAAGGATATGTATGTCACTGGTATGCCAAGCATAAGCATAGTCCATTATGTGGTAAATTTAATTGGGCAACTTATGTTTTATAAGTAATAATTCAGTTAACCAAGACAGCATTAACCAATGATTTCTGCATTGATGTCTAAGTGTAGGAGACACTGTGTAATTTTTTTTGTACATGACAAATTTTTTTTTTTTAATTTGAAAAAAAAAACAATGATTTCTGCAAGGTCAAAATGGAAGGAGAACTCTCTAGCCAACTGAAAGTATTCATCTTATGGACTAAAAATTCATATAAAGAAATTTGTGATAGTCTTGCTAGACCATTTTATCCAGTATACCAATATACCAAACAGGCACACCAAGGAAGATAAAGGGACTTGAGAGAATTTAGACCAGAAAGAAAAATGGAAAATTTATATCAAATACTTACCGTAATTTTCCTTTCCTGATGGACTCCATGGCAGCCTACGTATGGGTTAATCCCGCCTCTCATACCTCATAGGACCCCACTCCCATAAATCTTTGCTTCTAGCCATAGACTGTGTTCCGTAATATAGCCTACTCCAGCAAATGGGAGGGAACTCCTGCTGCCATGGAGTCCATCAGGAAAGGAAAATTACGGTAAGTATTTGATATAAATTTTCCATTTTCCTGACAGACTCCATGGCAGCCTACGTATGGGAAATGACTAGCCATACACTCCCGGGTGGGAAATTGCTGGTTCAAAGAAAAAAAGGTTTATTTGGCACCGTCAGCAGACAAGACATGCAAACCAAAATTAACCGAAGACAAAGAAGCCGGTTCTACACAATAGTGTGTCATAAAAGTGTTGATCGATGACCAAGAGGCCGCCTTGCAGATTACTTCCGGGGACACATGACGGGAAGCTGCCCATGACGTAGAAACGCTCCTAGTAGAATGAGCGGTCACCGCTTCTGGAGGAGCCAGACCCTTGGCTGCATAAGCCCCTTGTATAGCCTGAACGATCCAAGCTGCAATGACTCTGGAGGAAGCACGCACACCCTTGTTCTTTCCTTGAAAATAAACAAACAAATGATCGGATCTTCGAAAAGAGGCAGTGACTTCAAGGTATTGCCTTAAAACCTCTCCCACATCCAAAGGGTGAATACTAGAGTCCTCAGTTACCCGGAAAATTGGAAGAACAATCTCCTGATTCTCATGAAAAACCGATGTTACCTTAGGATTTGATCCGAGCATAGGAATCAGGACCACCCGGTCAGGGAAGAAGGTAAGGAATGGTTCTTTACATCCTAGGGAACTGATTTCGGAGACCCTTTTGGCTGATGTTATAGCCACTAGGAATACAGCTTTAAGAGAGAGATCTTTAATAGCTGCTTGATCCACACGTATTTCCTTTTCCGAAAAGAAATTTAGGACAAGGGGAAGATCCCACTTGGAAAACCTCGGCTTTCTTTGAGGCCTGAGTCTTATTGCTCCTCTGAAGAATTGCCTTGTAAGGGGATGTCTGGCCCAGGATATACCTGTGAAGGCAGAGATTGCGGAAACCTGAACCCGTAGAGAACTTACTGATAAGGATAGATCCAGGCCTGTCTGTAAGAAACCAAGAATATCCTGAATCCTTGGGTCGGTACAGGAACCATCAGTGGTGGAAATGTAATCCGCAAATTTTGACCAAATTCTTTGGTAAACTCTATTGGTACCTGGTCTTCTGGCATTCAGTAGAGTCGAAATAGCCGCACTTGGACATCCTAGGGCTTCCAACCTTCCCCTCTCAAGAACCAAGCCGTCAGATGGAGCTGGGACGGACATGGGTGAAGAGATGTTCCTTGTAATAGGAGATCTGATCTGGCTGGGAGAGGAATTGGATTCCGGTAGCTGAGTTGTAGTAAGAGGGGGAACCACGGTCTGTTGGGCCAATATGGAACAACTGCCACTATTTCGACCTCTTCCCACCTGAGCCTCGATAGGAAGCGAAGAATGACCGGAACTGGTGGAAAGGCATAAGCCCTGTGGAATCTCCACTGGTCCGTCAGAGCATCCACTCCGAAAGCCTGGGGACAACGACATCTCGTGAAGTACTTCTCCATTTTGTGGTTGCAAGGAGACGCAAACAAGTCCACTTCTGGTGACACTCCCAGGGACAAGATCCAATTGAAAACTTCCGTGTGGAGAGACCACTCGTTGTTGTCCAGGACAAACCTCGAGAGGAAGTCCGCCTGGACATTTTGGACTCCTGGAAGATAGACAGCTGTCAGGTTTGATAGGTTCGTCTGAGCCAGAGACATGATAGGACTCACTTCCTTCAGAAGGGAGAGACTGCGTGTGCCCCCTTGTCTCTTGATATAAGACACCGCTGTTGTGTTGTCTAGCCTCAGGAGGACTGAGGCCCCTGATATTAAGTGAAGAAAGGCTCGTAGTGCACAGAGGGCAGCTCGGAGTTCCAGGACATTTGAAACTACGCCCCGGGATGGGAAATCCCACTGACCTTGGGCTATCTCCGTCAGACAGAGAGCGCCCCAGCCTCTGCTGCTGGCATCCGTTGTCACCGTGATCCAGGAAACGGGTGCTATGGAGTGGCAATTGAGGAGATTCCTCCGTTGCAGCCACCAGGGGAGACTCTCCCGCATGGACGGGGTTATCCGAACCAGATGGTCTCGAGAACCCGGATCCCACTGTTGTAGAAAACCCTTCTGAAAAGGGCGCATCCTCCACTGAGCCCATTTCACCATGGGGGCTGTTGCTACCATGGTGCCGATTATCCTGAGACACTGAGAAGCTCTGAGCAGGGGAGATGACATTGCCAGGTGAATTCTGTCCCGAATCAAAGGGATTTTCTCCAGAGGCAGAGAGATGGTACTCTTCAACGTGTTGAACTGGGCTCCGAGGAATATCAGAGACTGTGTCGGATCTAGATGACTTTTTTCCCTGTTCAACAGCCAACCGAACTCTGTCAGAGTAGAAATGACCTGATCTCGGTGTGACACTAGTTGATCCCTGTCCTGCGAAAGCAAGAGTAGGTCGTCCAGGTAGTGGTGTAAACGGATACCCTTGACTCTGATCAATGCCACGACAGCCAGTAAGAGCTTCGAAAACACTCGAGGCGATGTTGTAAGCCCGAATGGGAGACATGTAAATTGGAGGTGTCTCTGACCCACTGCAAAACGTAGGTACTTCTGGAAGTCTCTCGTAATCGGTACGTGAAAGTAGGCATCTTTCAGGTCTATGGAGACTAGCCAATCGCCTGGCTGTATTATCTGACGAATTGTTAGCAGAGTCTCCATCTTGAATTTTTCCTTCTTGATGAAGGAGTTCAGGTATGTCAGGTCGATGACTGGCCTCCAGGAACCACTCTTTTTGAGGACCATGAACAGGGGGGAATACACCCCTTGAAATTTCTCTTCCGAAGGCACCGGGACGGCAGCCCCTTGAGCTATCAGAGAATCCGTGTATGACAGAAGAATTTGTTTCTTTTCTTCCTGGTGAGGAAGGATTGTGGGAACAAACCGGTGTAAAGGTGGATTGGAGAACACCCACGAATGGCCTGATGAGACTGTTTTGACCGTCCAGTAGTCCCTGATCGAGGCTGCCCAGACGTGCTGAAAAAGGAGTAACCGAGCCCCAACTTGCTCCGCCTGGACAGGCTTCATATCAAAAGGACTTAGAAGCCTCCCGTCCACCAGAAGAGGATGTCTTTGAGGACTTCTGGCCGGAGGGTTGATTTCTCTTCCAGTTTCTCCTGAAATCACGGCCCGGTCTATAGCGGCGGGCATCTCTAGCCCGTTCTTGGTCTTGCCTGGGTTGGGGTCTCCTCTGACCCAAAAGGCGACGATCCTGGGGTAAGAACCCCGACTTACCCCCTGTAGCACGGGTAATGGCGGAATCAAGTTTGTTCCCAAAGAGGGAGGAACCCTCAAAGGGAATTCTACACCAAGCCTGTTTAGAGGCAGGATCCGCAACCCACGGGCGCAGCCACAAAGCGCGCTTGGCTGTGACTGAGGAAAGCATGACCCGTGCCACTAGGCGGATAATATCCAGGGATGCTTCCCCCAGGAAAACTGACGCCAGTTTTAGTTCATGGATTGGTGAACTCTTAACCAAATCTTCGGACACACTCGCTAATGCCGCATCCACATCATCCGACCAGGACTCCATAGCTTTCGACAGAGCTGCAAGAGCCAAGGCTGGTTTACAAGCCATACCTGCCGTAATATAGATGCGTTTAAGATCAGTGTCGATCTTCCTTTCCAGACCATCCTTAAATGAAACGGTATCCTCTAGAGGGAGGGTGACATGCCTCACCAACCTCATCAAAGCAGCATCAATGAGCGGAGCTGACTCCAGATGCTTTACCTCTTCACTCTTAAACGGATACATCTTGGCTACTTTGGAGATTAGTGAGTTCTTCCTCTCAACTTTACTCCACTCATCTGAAATGATTTCGCCAAGCTCTCCCAAGAAGGGAAAATTCGGTTGATCCTTTTTGAGATGTTTAAAGTATTTCCTCTGTTTAGAGGGTGCTTCAACTGGCTCTTCCCATCTCAATGCGTCTTTAACCGCCTTAACCAACCGTGGCACCAGGGAGAAGTCAAAACCCACACCAGGGTCATTCAGATCAGTCTCGCTTTCGGAGGATCCGCTTAAGGAGGGACTGCGTCTAGAGGGACCAGGAGCCCCAAGGTCGACTCCGCCAGGAGCTAGCACTGGAGCAGAAGGAGAGATAGCTGAACGATTGGGATCCGATCTGATCAGGGATTCCTGAACCACCTTTCGGACCATAGCTTCCACTTGCTGGTCTCCAGCTCCTCTTTCTTTTGCGGCTCGGGCATAACATAGCTCACAGAGGGATTTACCTTCTGGGACCTGAGCTTTACATCCCCAGCAAGCCCTTTTGTCAGAGCGGCTGGAATGGCGGTGGGAGTGACGCCCAGATGTAGACTTGGGCTCTTCACTATGGCGTCTAGAAGCTGATCTAGAACGCCTTGAACTTGATGACTGTTTTTGATGATGCGATCTGGAACGATCGGTGTCTTCACGTGCTGAGGGTCTATGATCAGACCTAGGAGGGCTGTGGAGAATAAAAGGAAATAAACAGGATCCAGAAAGAAACAAACCCAAAACAATCAAGCAGAAGGAATAAACAATTCCTACCTGCAGCGCAAGGGTTGGCCACTGGGGGGCGGTGACACGTCCATAGCAGAAAACCAGGTATCTGAAATGAACAATTCCTTGTCAAACACAGGGATCAGAGAGAGAGAGAGAGGCTTGGACATCCAGCAGCGAAGTCTCCTACCTTGCCAGGGGATAAGCACTGCACCGGGAAGCCGCCGTTTTCACCCGCAGACAACCCAAGTAATAGCTGTATTCTGACAGCTATTTAAACTTGGCGCCGCCGATGACGTCACCGCGCCCCCAGCGTCGACAAGCGGGGCTCGTGCGCATGCGCGACCGCCGCCATTTTCCCGGAACTGCGCATGCGCGAACCAAGCCTCGCTTTCAGACGAGGCTCGCAATGTGCAGAGACCCGGAAGACGCGGCGGAGTGGGACGCAGATGCGTTCCAGCCGCCATAGAGGCCAGAAAGAAATACAGGAACAAACAAAACACACAAAAACAGCTGCCATATATGAAATGAAACAGTGAAATATACGATACCACCGCACGATCCTGGTCCAGTCTGATTTGGGGGCGATCATCCACCGCACGGCCGGGCTTCAATAAGGGGGGGGCCTCCTGCTAATAGCAAGGACGTTTGGCCCAGTTGCCGCTTGCCTGCCAATGGCAAGGCTAGTAAGCTCTTCATGGCATCGCAAAGCTGCCCGTATCCACCCTGCTAATAGCTGGGACTGCTGGACTCCAGAACCGCCATCAGAACCACCGTGCAACCAGAACCGGACCGCAGAAAACTTCATAAGGTAAGATACACCTTGGTCCTAGGAGGAGGACAAAAAAGGAACACGGTCTATGGCTAGAAGCAAAGATTTATGGGAGTGGGGTCCTATGAGGTATGAGAGGCGGGATTAACCCATACGTAGGCTGCCATGGAGTCTGTCAGGAAATTGGTGATCTCACTCCAAGCGCAGGAGACATCAATACATATAAGATATTGAAAGACCACCTCTTTAGGACTTTATGAAGTCAGTCCCAATCTACAGAACTTGTCTGTAGGGAGGAGAATGACTGTGTAGGTGGCATAACTGTATTTACAGTATGTTATAAACATTACCTAATGGCCCTACTTTGTCTGCCATCTGTAGTATAATTGGCACTAGAGTGCTGGAAGTATTTATTAAAGAGAAAACATGTCAGAGGAAAGTTGGGGAAAGTGGGAAAATAGCACTGAATCCTGAGGTTATCTTAAAAGTATTACTATGTTAAAGTATTGATGTTGATGTAATTAATCTGGTTCCTGGGCAGGTGACTTCTATACCCCAAAGGATCTCCACGGTCTTCTTGGCTTGTACCATAACAAAAATGTATATTGTAACCCAATACACACTGCTAAAAGTTCCAGATGAGACTTTGTTTCAGTAAAAGTCAGGGAGACAATCCAAAGAGTACCCAACACTTTTTGGGGGTCCAAGAAGGCTAGAATAGAGTAGAATGCGAATAGACTAGAAGTAAACTGGACCTTTAATGGTCTTTTTTTCAATGTGGTTTTACAGCTGGATCAGCTGTTAACAAGCCCTTTGCTTGTAATCACACTGGAAGAAACACCATTAAAGGTCCAGTTCTTTCCACATTTTTTTTAATCAAGCCCTAATGAAAGGGGCATTTTTGTATGCCTGAAATGTGTTGGAAAGAAATTGTCTTGACCCCTTAGCAGTGGTCTGGCTCTTCAGATTACATTTTTTTCAGACAGAGGATGGGACAGTCCCAATGACTGAATGTTGTGCTAATAAGCGTTGTCCCTTACAACAGTCACAAGCTGTGGTATGGTATTGTGGCATTACAAGGCCAGTGACATCATAAGCTTCCTTATAATGGAACTTTTGACAATCAGGCCTGATCCATTTCAAAGCCGCCCCTTTCTTTCCTAACAACCATTTTAATTCAGTGTGCACCTGGCCTTTAAAAAGTATAGCCATATGCACAAGGATGTAAAAACGTGGTTGTCAAACAAACGTCAAGCTCTCCCTATATCTGGAGCCAGACACGGAATGAAGATGAACAGATCCATACACAGCAGCACTCAAGTATCTATTTCACATTGGGCCATGTTAAAATAAGCATGGCCTCCAGCATTTGGACACCTTTGACCTTTGGTCACATTAGGGTCAATTCACTAAGATGATGTTTTAACAGCATTACATCTTGATCATTTACTCGTCAAAATGCTCTTTTAACAAACAAAGGTTGTTAGTGGAGGTGGAATTTCTATGTTTTCACAGGAAATATATATTTAACTACTAAAAATCCTTTATTTCTCATGAATCACTGTTTTTCCTAATAAGGGGTTATCTTCACTTCAGTTGGTTCCATTTCCTCCTCTCTACAATAGGCACCTCATTGAATCTCACAATTATCACCAGGCAGAAAATGAGGATCTCCAGTCTGGACAAAAAATATAAACGTCAGCAGCTACAAATACTGTAGCTGCCGACTTTAAATATAAGGACACTTACCTGTCAAGGGATCCAGTGATGTTGGCACCCGAGCCGATTCTTCAATACGCTTTGGGAGCAGGCGCCGACATCTTCACTAAGGGAAATCAGCAGTGAAGACTTCGGGCTTATGGTTTCCTACTGAATGGTCAAGCTGTCTTCTGGGACCTGTATTTTGCTCCCACCCACCCCAACCATGGGCCTTATATTATTCCCATTGGTGCCTGACTCCCACTGACACCAATGATAAGATTTATTTTTTTCCACTTTCTCTTTAGTGTACCCTCGGCCCTATTTATCTAAGTCATAGCAAAGCATAGGAAAAAAAAGAGTCTAAACTAAAACCTATATACCATAAAACGCCCAGTTTTTGGTCACACTGCCATTCGATCAGTGGCCGGTGTGGTTCACACACTGCATACTTCATTTTGAACCCTTCCTAATTATTTTCAAATGTTACCACTTATGTGTGTGAAGGTTTAAAACATTTTCTATGTAAAGATATGTACAGTATATGGACACCATCAGCTTTTTAAAGTTTCAAAACTGAAAGTTCTGCCCTAAAAGCAAATGCCTTAAGATAAAAACCTTAAAACCCTCTTCTGAGAGCCCCTCAATCCCATATTTGCTCTGGACTTAATTAATCTGATTTCATATATGGAGCTACACCCTTTTCACTTGTAGTTGAGCCCAATTCTGAGTAATATAAAAATGATTCTTTGCAATGGGGCTGCCCACACTGAAAGGGTTAACTGCTTGTTTTGTCCAAGGGAGAGCAGAGGTACTTTAATTTACCTGATCCTCCAACCCCCCTGGGTGGCACTTCCCCATGCTATGGTGGCGGACTGTCCTTTGGCGTCATCATATCTAATGCAGGACTTTGGACCCCACATTTGCCAAAACTACATCAGAACCTTGGACCACTGGAGCGTAGGGTGGAAGACACAGCAGAGCCCAGTCTAGCAGCAGGGGGGGGGGGGAGAGTGGAGATTTGGGTAAGTGTATCTTCATTAACAAGTCCCCCCAGAGCTAAACAAGCAATGTAGTACAGGCACTGCAACAGTGGCGGCTTGTCCATATGGGGTGCAGGAGCGTTGCCCCCATAATCCATGCGCCCAGCCCCTAATCTTGCAGGGTGCTGGGCGCATTGATTCCAATGTTCGTTTTTTTTTTTTAAGTACATGATTAGAGCCTGAGGTTCTAATTGGCTTCAAAAAGGGTGGGCTCAGGGTGCAGAGCACTGCGCCCCGAGCCAACCCACTTGTTTGACAATAGCAAATTAATATTGGCTATTGTCTTCCTGATTCTCTCCCCGGCCAAAGCACGATTAGTAAATTGAAGTGAACAGTCTAAACTCCAGTATTAAAAGTCTGGCTATTCAACAAGGGAGCTTTATTTGTCCAGTTGGATGGATAGCAAAATGGGCAGCTAAGATGGCATTGTACAACTGGGCCATGGCAAAGCTACAAATTAACCCCTTTAATGCTACATGTTTCCTATATTGAAGAGGAAATAATAGGAGAATGCAGGAATTTTGGATGACATCATGCTGCTTTTGTTTTTCACCTAAGAGTCAGAGACATACTGAACCTTTATTAAAAGAAAAATGAGGGAAAGTCCTGTCTTGTAGCTGTGAGATAGTTATTTGCATTCTTTACCTGTACGGCAATGTGCAGAACATTTCTACCTGTAGAAATACAGACCAAAAATGTAAAAAATGTCTGTCATTGCCAGCCATACCTTCTTTACTGAACATAAAAGGTAACATTTTTTACTCCCAAGGTAAGGGATATCCCCATAGCTATGCACACCGAACATAAGCCTTATGAATAAACATTTGCATAGGGCTTTCTGTGTTTCTTCCCAGCAATCAGTCTGCCTCCTGCTTTCATTTCCTGGACTGCCTTAGCATCTGCAAAGGGTGAAGCTGATTGGCTGTTTTAAAGAAAGATACTGTTTTTTTATTGCATCGATAAGATCAATTATTATCAGACAGTGCATCTCATCTTTCAAAACTATATGGAAGTTAAAGTGACATTAAACTTTGGATTAAAAAGAAAAAGCTCAATTCAAGTATGTATTCCTAAAGTGGTTGTAAACCTTTGAAATGATAAATGAGCAAAGTATATCCCTCTATAGTGCATACTAGCCTCAATCCAAAGCACCTAGTGTGATTTCTGACTGCTTGGTCATTCCTCTGCTATCTGCATTAGGTGGTTTACAACCACTTTCATTCAGAAAACTATCTTATTTTGTCACCGTATGTGTGCCATGTGACCATGTGAATAAAGCTTTGGACCCTTTTGAGGAATCCTTGGTGTGCTGATGACATTTCTTCACTGTTCTTTTGTTTTAGCCCCCTTTCACACGGTCGGACCGTTCAGGTCCGCCTGTCAGTTTTGACGGCGGACCTGAACGGGCACTCCATGTTAGCCTATGGAGCGTCGGATGTCAGCGACATCCGACCCCGTCCAATCCGCTAAAAGCAGACGGATGGCCCTACGTCCAGGTCCGTCGCTGGCAGATCGGATCGGGTGAGATCTGATGAAAATGGACACGCTGTCGGTTTTCATCCGATCCCTCCATAGGCAGCAGCAGCACCTGACAAGCCCCTTCCTGCTCAGTGAGCACAGAGGGACCGGTCATCCGCCGGCTCAGCGGAGATCAACGGATAGATCTCCCACTGAGCTGGCGGACCGAGGCGGACTCCGTAGAAACGGAGTTCGCCTCGTGTGAAAGGGGCCTAAGAGTCTCCTCCAAATTTCCAGATTTTATATTCTGGGATATGCAATTAGCGGACCTCAAGCTGTTGCAAAACTACAAGTCCCATCATGCCTCTGCCTCTGGGTTTCATGCTTCTGGCTGTCAGAGTCTTGCTATGCCTCATGGGATTTGTAGTTCTGCAACAGCTGGAGGTCCGCTAATTGCATATCCCTGGTATACGCTATATAATTTTTTCTTTATTTGCGCTTTTTTTCCCCCACAAAAGTGGAGTTACCCTTTAATTGTTTAAATAAAACCGTTCAGTTTTGATTACATGCTTTATTTTAGATCCAGTGACATCATCACTGGGTCTCTGCTCTTCCTTATGCAATGCAGGCAAATTATGGCTGGTAGGAGGGGCTGGCAGGTTCCTGTACCCAGCTTCCTAAAAACGTAACAGCAGCTTGCCTCAGTACTCCTCTTAGAGTGGGCTGGCTCCTGGGAGGAATTATGCAAATATTAAATTGTCTGGATGGATGTCAATCTAGAGAGGTGGCAATGATGCAGACCATCCTAGATAACGCCGCCCCATGTGATGGTGAGTCTCCATGATAGAAAGAACCGCAGTACAATGAAGGAAAAGGTACATTATCCCTTATATCATGGGACTTGTAGTTCTGCAACAGCTGGAGGTCCACTAATTGCATATACCTGTGCTAGAGGCTGGCTAAATTTGTTCTCGATGGTCACACTGTATGTAGGAACATAGCCACCCTTTCTTGTTCACTCCAGGGATGCACTAGGGCACAGGTGTCAAACACAAGTCCCTCCAGCCCATTTCATGTGGCCCTCACACCTCTCCTGCAGCTGCAGGAGAGCTCCAGCCCTCCTCTGGTCCTCCTCCAGACTCCTACTTTCTGCTTTCAAGCAATGCATCCAGCTTCTTCCCAGCAGCAGCATAAGGAAAGGGGGGTGCACTGTGACGTTAGGGAGGGTAGGGGACTCAACTTCTGATGGTGGGGTGGCTCTTGACATCTAATGTAAGGGGAGGGGATGCGCTGGACATCTAATCTTACAGATACAACCGGCCCTTTTGAGGACAATCATAATGCTAATGTGGCCCATGATGAAATTGAGTTTGACACCCCTGCACTAGGGACTTTTGGATTTGTAGTGTACATAGAGCAGTGCACATGACCACAACTAACATGTACTGCTTATTCAAAATGTAATTGAGGGGGGGGGGGGGTGAAGAGGTTTAGGAGTTCACAGGGGTTGTTACAAGGAGGCAGAAAAACACAGTGAGAAATTAAAGTGGAGGGCCACCCTAAAATAAAAAATAGCATTAAAATTCTAAAAAAAATGTACAAAAAAACATTTGAAAAAAAAAATGTTTAACTTACCTGAAACCCCTGTTGCTAGGCAGTCTTCCTAATCTGCCTCTTCCTACTCCGTGGCACTGCCTCCTCTTAGGTGAGTGGCTCCGTTGCCTTCTGGGAACTGTGTGGAAACAACGGGGCCATTCACAAAGTGCCGCGCGACTCGCGCATGCACAATAGGAAACGGGCAGTGAAGTCGCAAGGCTCCACTGCCTGTTTCCCTTAGTTAGGATGGAGGCGCCCGCGGCCAATCTGATGGACAGATCGGCCTCGGGGGGCCGACATCGCGGGCTCGCTGGACAGGTAAGTGTCCTTATTAAAAGTCAGCAGCTACAGTGTTTGTACCTGCTGACTTTTTTAAAAAAAAGTTCGCAGCCGGAACCCCCATTTAATGAAAAATGGATTATATATATTAAAGCAGAGTTCCACCCAAAAGGGAAAGTTCCACTTTAAGCTCTTCTCCCCCCTTCTATGCCACATTTGGCATGTCATTTTGGGGGGGGGGGGGGGGTAGCAGGTACCTAGTTTTGACAGGTACCCACTCCCGCTCAGATTGCCTAGTTGTAAGCTGCCACAGCCGGGTGCTCACAGTTGTGATGCCGGCGCAGGGGAGAGGAGAGGGAGAGAATTGAGGGCTTGGGCAGCCACATCGCTGGATCCTGGGACAGGTGAGTGTGTGTTTATTCATGTTTTAATAAACACGAAAACGTCTGGAGCTCTGCTTTAAATAGTTGACGTGTATGGATTATTTTTGAAGAATAAGGCTAGGTTTACACAGGTCCAGCTGCGGTTTGCAGTCCCGTGTCCTGTGTGTATTTGTTCAGGTGCGATTCAAGTGCAAATGTTTCATTTGCATCTGAACTGAACCCAAAAATGCACAGGACCCTTTTTTAAATTCACACCGCAGGCACGCTGGTTATGTGTGAACCGGCTCTATTGAAAGCTGGTCACACTCACATGTTATGCAAATTGGATGCGGTGTAAAACACATCATATTTGCATATATGTGAACCTATCCTTTACTAAGCCTAAGTAAAGTGGCTCATAGCGACCAGATAGCAGCTTTCATTTTCTTAACATGGGTTAGAAAATAAAAACATGAATCTAGCTGGAGGCAGAAAAGCATAGTCATAAATTATTTAATGAAAAATAGATTATAGGGCCATTAAAGAGTAGATGTGTATGGATTATGGTGCTATGGCTGGTGACCCTCAATACGCAGACCCTAACTTCCCTCACTCCAAATGTTATACATGTGTTATACATGTGACCATGATACCTTGAATATATGTGATCATGTGAGAAGAAAACATAAAATGAAATTGGAAATAAGTAAAAATAAGAAATAATGAAAAACAAAAAAGAAGACAGGAAACACATCTCACCGTGCCATGTCATAGCCTAATAAATGCAGACATCAAGATGAAATAGGTTCATTCCTGTCATTTCTGCTTGCTTTCTTCAGTTATTTCATTAAAAACTAAAAGTCAGCATCTACAAAAAAAGTATTAATTTTTAATAAACAGACATTCACCTGTCCGGGATCCAACGTCAACCTCATCCGAGCCAGTTTCTGCTCCGGTCTTCGGTCCTGGCATGTTAACTCTGGGCAGCCAGTTGTGACTCCTTGTGGCTTCACAGCCAGCTGCCCACTGCGCTAGCTTGGGCGGTGTTGGGTTTTGTGAATGGCCCTGCAGCTTTCTGGGACCTATGAGGTGTCTCAGAAGGCTGCGGGTGGGGAGGTGGGATAAGGAGAGCTCCTGCTCGGATCGCCTGTCAAAACTAGGTACCTTCCCCCCAATAAAAAAAAATAAAAATGTTCCAAATATGGCAAAGGAAGGGGGGAGAGTGGAACTTTTTTTTTTGGATGAAGTTCTGCTTTAACCACTTCAGCCCCGGAATAATTTACCTCCTTCCTGACCAGAGCACTTTTTCTGATTCGGCACTGCATTGCTTTAACTGACAATTTCAGTGATCTGCTCCCTGAGGGCAACATTTTACAAGCCAATTAGAGCCTCAGGTGATGATAGACCTCATAGAAAGCTATTATTCCCACATGCAGACTAGGGGGGCAGTGCCCCTGCGCCCCTTATGGACCAGCCGCCACTGCTTCCATCCATCTCACTTGCTGACTGATTAAAAAAAGAAGATCCATGTATGGCCAGCCTAAGAAATTTTCTGCAGCCAACCTAGTCTGCAAAAAGATTTCTAGGATAACAGCGGTAGTTTACTTATACTCAGCAAGTGCTCTTTCAACAAACCGGATAGAAGCAGCTGTCTTCGCATTAAAGGATAAGTTCACCTTCTTTTCTAAATTCCAGCTCCCCTATGTACCAATATAGCATTCGTGTATTTTTTTTGCAAAAATATCAAAGCTTTCAATAAAATTTACAGACACTTACCTTACTGTCTAAGATTCTACCAAAAAGCCCAGATTTGTGTATAGAAGAGCCCCTTCCCTGAGGAATAATCTAGTCCAGGGCCGTTTTTAAGGCAGGGCAAAAGGGGCAGCTGCCCTCGGCCCTGTCATTGTTGTGGGGCCCAAAGCAGCTGCCTCATACTTGCCAACTATCCTGGTTTAAATTCCCTCGTCCCTTGAGGTTTTAGTCCTGTGCTGTGTCCCAATATCTCAGTGTGAAGTGCTGCTACTAATGCTGCCCAGCTCTGCCCTATTGTTGTGTACAGATGACTCACCTGCAGACCCTGTGTTTACATGTAAATTACCAGCATTCATATGTAAATTGCGGCAGCATTCATATTTAAATAGCGGCGGCCAGCGACATTGATATGTATATCATGCCCCGCTGAGGTCATATCCACAGTAATCTCTAGCAACCAATCAACAAGCAGAAATCATGTGCTGTAACCTCTAGCAACTAATCAGTGAGCCGTAATGTGTGCTGTAACCTCTAGCAACCAGTCAGTGAGTGGTAATGATACACTGTAACCTCTGGCAACCAATCGCAATAGCTTCCTGATCTGATTCAGTAAACTGATTTTGAGTCTAGCTACTATTTATTGTATGTCTCAGAGCAGGTGGAGAGCAAAACTGCATGAGGGGAGGGGGCAAGAAAAGTTTTGCCCAGGGTCCAATCAATATTAAAGATGGCCCTGATCTAATCCACAATGTCGTTGACCCCCCGAAAACTGTCAAACTCTTCTTATGAATGAAAGGGTTTTACAGATGTCAAAAATGCCTTCCATTCAGAGTGAGCAAGAAACAGCTACGGAAAAAGAGAGTCCTTTAAATCCAGGGTCAACAATAGGGAATATCAAATGAGAGAGCTAATTACATGTACCAGTACCCACGTCACCTACTTCAAAGAGTGCCCATGCTACCTCCAATATGTAGGGAGGACCACTCGACCCCTATTTGTGAGAATTAGAGAGCACATTAATAATATTAGAAAAGGATTCCCGAAACAGAACCTTTTGAGACATTTTAAAGAAGTACATTATAGGGACCCCACAGGATTGCTTTTTTATGGAATAGACCAGATTAAGGATCACTGGAGGGGGGTAACAAAAACATCCAGGTGTCACAGAACAAAACAAGGTGGATATACAGGTTGGGGTCTCTGACGCCTGGGGGCCTCAACCTGGATATTGACCTCAATTGCTTTATATCCAACTATTGACCTCTTCAGCCCTCACCTTATGGGCGTTTAAAGTAAGCACCATGTTGATGGGACCCATCTTAGCTAACCCTCACTTGTTGCAATGTTAGATGTTCTCCCAGAGATCACTTCCCATACTAATAATAACAATAGCCCCATGTGGATCATTTAGTTAAATCTATACATTTAAACATATTCACTGGATCAGACCTATGCCGCGTACACACGAGTGGACTTTACGGCAGACTTTGCCCGGCGGACGGGATTTTGTCAGACAATTCGATCGTGTGTGGGCTCCAGCGGACTTTGTTTTCTCAAAAGTTGGACGGACTTAGATTTGAAACATGTTTTAAATCTATCCGTCGAAATCGAGTCCGGTCGAAAAGTCCGCTCGTCTGTATGCTAGTTCGACGGACAAAAAGCCACGCTAGGGCAGCTATTGGCTACTGGCTATGAACTTCCTTGTTTTAGTCCGGTCGTACGTCATCACAATTCGACGGACTTTGGTGGATTGTGTGTAGGCAAGTCCGTTCATTCAGAAAGTCTGTCATGAAGTCCGTCGAAAAGTCCACCGGGCAAAGTCTGCCAAAAGTCCGCTCGTATGTACGCGACACTAGATTATGTCTATTTGGTCTGATGGAACGTATATATATATGGAACGGATGTCTCATTTTGTCTTTTAAGATTTCTCATCCTCTACAATTATATGCATATGTTCACCAGTATTTTTAATATAGTTTTTTTCTTTTACATTTTATATATATATATATATATATATATATATATATATATATATATATATATATATATATATATATATATATATATATATATATATATATATATATATATATATATATATATATATATATATTTTTTTTTTTTTCTTTTACATTTTATATATATATATATATATATATAATATATATTATATATAATGTATATATAACACACCCTGCATCACCTGCATCACCTCCATACATTATATATATATATATATATATATATATATATATATATATATAAAATTACTAATTGCCCTTTCAGTGCCATTAATTGTTAATGGCACATCAAACACAGAAGCAAATACACATTTTTCCATGTGAAAAAAATGAGTTGCAAATGCTGCAAAAAACACAACCCACAAAACGCCAAAATGTCCCATAAGCCACATGTAGTGCAGCCAATTGAAATCAGCAGGCTGCCCTATGCGTGTCACAGGAAAAACAAGCCACAAAACGTGCGCTCCCACTATACTAGATGTGAATGGGGCCTGAAGGTGAAATTGGTGAATTAACACAAAAAAAATTAGCAGGGCCGTTTGAAGGAATTTGGGGGCCCCAAGCAAAATGGACATGGAGGCCCCCCAAACCCCCCCCCCGCATGCACGCACGCAAAGCCCCCCTTACTACGCCCCCACCCCCGCGTACCGCGCGGCAGGAGATTTAGTTTTCTGTTCCCGGCTGGCCGGACTGAAAGGATGTGAGCACTCATTGTGTGCACTTCCTGTCAGCGCGGCCGGGAACAGGAAACTGAATCTCCTGAGTCCTGTACCGCGCAGACTGCAGGAAGAAGGAAGAGGAGCTCGGCCATGCTACAGGCTGCAGCTTATAGAAAGCGGCGGCCGGCGGCATGGCTGGGGCCCCAGGCCAGCTCGGGGCCCCAAGCAATTGCTTGTTTTGTCTGTCCTGTCGCGACGGGCCTGACAATGAGGCTCCATTCACATCTGTGCGTTTCCTTGCATTTTAGAAATGCGCAGCACCAAAAAACGCACCAAGCTCCGCTCTAAAAAATAGTTCTGAAGCTTCTTTGGGACGATTGCTGTGTGTAGGGCAGCCCATTCAGGTAGATAGGTTGCCCTATGTGTGATGAGTAAAAAAGGTTCCAAAACGCCTTCCCCCTCGCTAAAAAACAAAAAAACAAAACGGATGTGGGAATGTGAGTTCCTGCTATGCAGAGTTGTGAACGGGGCTTGACAGCTGAGTGTTTCTGTATAAAGAATACTGTATTCTTGTATAAAGATGGCCATACACTATGTAATCTGATTGTATATTGTGTATTTAGTGAGAAGGGTGGTTACTGATTGATTGCATTTCATTTAAAAAACGTGCAGCTGGGAATGGGAGGGTGGATGATGCAGGGTGTGTGCTAAGGTCAGCTGCTCAACTCCTTCCTGTGTCATGACCTAAAGTCTGTAAGGAAGTAAGACAGAAGCAATAGATACATTTGGAAACATGGATGTAGGACAGTAAGGTAAGTGTCTGTAGATTTAAAGGAAAGCTTTGATATTTTTGCAAAAAAAGTATATGAATGCTATATTGGTACATAGGGGAGCTGGAATTTAGAAAAAAAAAGGTGAACTTATCCTAAGGCTGCACTTCATTACGTGCTCCTGTGTAATTAAAATCTGTCATCATAGCAGCTACCCAGTTAGGCCATGTGTATAGGAGAGGAATAAGGGTGCAGCTTACTATCTATACTATTAAAACTATGTAGGCCAAGGGTGTGATATAATAACATAATTTGTAGTCCCATAGTTTAAAAAAAGGAAATAAAAAAATGCTGGTGGCACAGAATGTTTTGGCTAGATTCATATATTTCTGTGCAGGCTTTCATGTACATTAGCACAACACACTACAACACACTGTCTACGTGCACTGTGGTAAATTGCTTTTTATTCTAAATGGCACTGCAAATCACATATAGAATATAAACAAATGGACCAGCCCTGCAGCACAAGACACATGGATGAAAATGCTAGGTACAGTGTGCTGTGTGGCCCAAAGATTAGGGTGACCAGACGTCCCCGTTTTCCGGGGACAGTCCCCGGATTGAGGACACTCTCCCCGGAGCCCGTCTGTCCCCGGATTTGTCCCCGGATTGCAGGGGCGGCACTCAGGAACGTAGCGGCACGTACCGCTAACACTGGCCCTCGCCCTGATCTGTGCCACGGGACTTGCGCTGTGTCCCGCAGCACAGCGGACTGAAGCCGCCTCCCCCTCCTCTCTGTTTACATTCACACAGGAGGAGGAGGAGCCCGAGGGACACACACGGCTGTGTGTATCATCCGCGCTGTTCTGAGGTCTGTAAACTTCATTTATTTACAGTGTGTGGTGGACATGTGCAGGGGGATTCTATACTAATGGGGGGGCTCTGCACTGGGGGGATTCTATACTAATGGGGGGGCTCTGCACTGGGGGGATTCTATACTAATGGGGGGGCTCTGCACTGGGGGGATTCTATACTAATGGGGGGGCTCTGCACTGGGGGGATTCTATACTAATGGGGGGGCTCTGCACTGGGGGGATTCTATACTAATGGGGGGCTCTGCACTGGGGGGATTCTATACTAATGGGGGGCTCTGCACTGGGGGGATTCTATACTAATGGGGGGGCTCTGCACTGGGGGGATTCTATACTAATGGGGGGGCTCTGCACTGGGGGGATTCTATACTAATGGGGGGGGGGCTCTGCACTGGGGGTGATTCTATACTAATGGGGGGGCTCTGCACTGGGGGGATTCTATACTAATGGGGGGGGGGGCTCTGCACTGGGGGGATTCTATACTAATGGGGGGGCTCTGCACTGGGGGGATTCTATACTAATGGGGGGGGGGGGCTCTGCACTGGGGGGGATTCTATACTAATGGGGGGGCTCTGCACTGGGGGGATTCTATACTAATGGGGGGGCTCTGCACTGGGGGGATTCTATACTAATGGGGGGGCTCTGCACTGGGGGGATTCTATACTAATGGGGGGGCTCTGCACTGGGGGGATTCTATACTAATGGGGGGGCTCTGCACTGGGGGGATTCTATACTAATGGGGGGGGGGCTCTGCACTGGGGGGATTCTATACTAATGGGGGGGCTCTGCACTGGGGGGATTCTATACTAATGGGGGGGCTCTGCACTGTGGGGATTCAATACTAATGGGGGGGGCTCTGCACTGGGGGGATTCTATACTAATGGGGGGGCTCTGCACTGGGGGGATTCTATACTAATGGGGGGGGGCTCTGCACTGGGGGGATTCTATACTAATGGGGGCTCTGCACTGGGGGGATTCTATACTAATGGGGGGGCTCTGCACTGGGGGGATTCTATACTAATGGGGGGGCTCTGCACTGTGGGGATTCAATACTAATGGGGGGGGGCTCTGCACTGGGGGATTCTATACTAATGGGGGGGCTCTGCACTGGGGGGATTCTATACTAATGGGGGGGGCTCTGCACTGGGGGGATTCTATACTAATGGGGGCTCTGCACTGGGGGGATTCTATACTAATGGGGGGGGCTCTGCACTGGGGGGATTCTATACTAATGGGGGGGCTCTGCACTGGGGGGATTCTATACTAATGGGGGGGGGCTCTGCACTGGGGGGATTCTATACTAATGGGGGGGCTCTGCACTGGGGGGATTCTATACTAATGGGGGCTCTGCACTGGGGGGATTCTATACTAATGGGGGCTCTGCACTGGGGGATTCTATACTAATGGGGGGGGCTCTGCACTGGGGGGGATTCTATACTACTGGGGGCTCTGCACTGGGGGGATTCTATACTAATGGGGGGCTCTGCACTGGGGGGATTCTGTACTAATGGGGGCTCTGCACTGGGGGGATTCTATACTAATGGGGGCTCTGCACTGGGGGGATTCTATACTAATGGGGGGGCTCTGCACTGGGGGGATTCTATACTAATGGGGGCTCTGCACTGGGGGGATTCTATACTAATGGGGGGGGGGCTCTGCACTGGGGGGATTCTATACTAATGGGGGGGCTCTGCACTGGGGGGATTCTATACTAATGGGGGGCTCTGCACTGGGGGGATTCTGTACTAATGGGGGCTCTGCACTGGGGGATTCTATACTAATGGGGGCTCTGCACTGGGGGGGATTCTATACTAATGGGGGGGCTCTGCACTGGGGGATTCTATACTAATGGGGGGGGCTCTGCACTGGGGGGATTCTATACTAATGGGGGCTCTGCACTGGGGGGATTCTACACTAATGGGGGCTCTGCACTGGGGGGATTCTATACTAATGGGGGGGGGGGGCTCTGCACTGGGGGGATTCTATACTAATGGGGGGGCTCTGCACTGGGGGGATTCTATACTAATGGGGGCTCTGCACTGGGGGGATTCTATACTAATGGGGGCTCTGCACTGGGGGATTCTATACTAATGGGGGGGGCTCTGCACTGGGGGGGATTCTATACTACTGGGGGCTCTGCACTGGGGGGATTCTATACTAATGGGGGGCTCTGCACTGGGGGGATTCTGTACTAATGGGGGCTCTGCACTGGGGGGATTCTATACTAATGGGGGCTCTGCACTGGGGGGATTCTATACTAATGGGGGGGCTCTGCACTGGGGGGATTCTATACTAATGGGGGCTCTGCACTGGGGGGATTCTATACTAATGGGGGGGGGGCTCTGCACTGGGGGGATTCTATACTAATGGGGGGGCTCTGCACTGGGGGGATTCTATACTAATGGGGGGCTCTGCACTGGGGGGATTCTGTACTAATGGGGGCTCTGCACTGGGGGATTCTATACTAATGGGGGCTCTGCACTGGGGGGGATTCTATACTAATGGGGGGGCTCTGCACTGGGGGATTCTATACTAATGGGGGGGGCTCTGCACTGGGGGGATTCTATACTAATGGGGGCTCTGCACTGGGGGGATTCTACACTAATGGGGGCTCTGCACTGGGGGGATTCTATACTAATGGGGGGGGGGGGCTCTGCACTGGGGGGATTCTATACTAATGGGGGGGCTCTGCACTGGGGGGATTCTATACTAATGGGGGCTCTGCACTGAGGGGGTGTCTATACTATTGGGGGCTCTGCACTGAGGGGGTGTCTATACTATTGGGGGCTCTGCACTGAGGGGGTGTCTATACTATTGGGGGCTCTGCACTGGGGGGATTCTATACTAATGGGGGGGCTCTGCACTGGGGGGATTCTATACTAATGGGGGGGGCTGTGCACTGGGGGGATTCTATACTAATGGGGGGCTCTGCACTGGGGGGATTCTATACTAATGGGAGGCTCTGCACTGGGGGGATTCTATACTAATGGGGGCTCTGCACTGGGGGGATTCTATACTAATGGGGGGGCTCTGCACTGGGGGGATTCTATACTAATGGGGGGGGGCTCTGCACTGGGGGGATTCTATACTAATGGGGGTTCTGCACTGAGGGGGTGTCTATACTAATGGGAGCTCTGCACTGGGGGGATTCTATACTAATGGGGGCTCTGCACTGAAGGGGGATTCTATACTGATGGGGGTCAGCACTGGGGGGGGGGTGTATGTACTGATGGGGCGGTCTGCACTGAGGTGGGAGGTTGATACTGATGGAGGGGGGTCTGCAGACTCTGCACTGAGGGAGGGTTTCTGTACTGATGGGGGGGTCTGTACTGAGGGAGGGGGTTAGTACTTAGTGGGGGGTCTATACTGAGGAAAGGGGGTCTGCACTGAGCGGGGGTCTGTACTGAGGGAGGGGAGTCTGTACTTTGTGGGGGGTCTATATTGATTTAAGGGGGTCTGTACTGAGGGAGGGGGGTTATATTGATTTAAGGGGGTCTGTACTGAGGGAGGGGGCTATATTGATGGAGTGGGGTCTGTAGTTAGTGGAGGGGGGTCTGTACTGAGGTAGTTGGTGGAGGAGGGGTGACACCAATTTTTTCGGCACCGGGTGACACCAACCCTAGTGATGCCACTGGCGGAGCACAGTGACAGGCAGCAGGACCGGGACTAGAGTGTGCAGAAGGAGCAGAAACCCCTTTGAAGTGAAGTGTTGGTGTGCAGGCAGCGCCGGGGCTAATGTCTCCCGGCTGAAGATTGACAGACAAAAGCAGAGCTGCAGCGGGGTGCCGAGTGCGCTCCTGCACCCGGCAGCAGTCTAAACTACCGTACACAGATTACATTCTTCTTCTACACCGGCCTCTGACATGACGTCATTTAAGGGCGGGGACAGGAAGGGAAAGTGGTGCCAGGGAGGAGAAACTGAGGTAAGTGGTAAACTTTGTAGCAGCAAATCCTGGTGCTGCTATGGTATATATAGAGAGAGATATATAGATATCTATATATGTTTGAAGGTATCCTACGTGTTGTTACCATGCAATCTTTTACTGTTCTGAATTGTTAATTTATTGTTATTGTTGAACCAAAATTCTTTGGCAAGAATAAAATACAAAATATGAAAAGTTTTATCTCCATCTTATCGTCTTAACATTTGGTAGTCGTATTCCAAAAAATTGTAAGAATCTTCTTTTTTTTTTTATCTCATGGACGAAATGTGAGAAATAACGTATATATCATATAATCCTTCCATAAACATATACCACATACACTGAATATATAATTTGAGGAATATATGCTTATAAAATCGTTTACCATTTGCCAAAAAAAAAAAATGTCCCCGGATTTCATTTTGAAAATCTGGTCACCTTACCAAAGATAGCAGACACAGACTATCAAAGAGATACTGTAAGTATAATACTTTTATAGCAGAGACTGGATTTAAGATTTTTTGGATGACAACAATGTCAAGATAACATACACTAAAATGTGTGAACAGAGCCTGGCCATAGACAGCTCAATAAGAGCAAGTGATGTTCCTGATTAGCATATTGTTATGGCATATGTCTGTGCACCTGTTGATTAAAGTAGAACTATAGGCAAAACCTTTTTTTCATTTTGGATAGAGCAAGGGAGCGTTATAACCTATGTCAGATTTTTTTTCGCCATCTATGTTCCATTGCGGAGATTTCCCTTCACTTCCTGCCCCATAGCCAAACAGGAAGTGAATTCCTTGTCAACCCCTCGGCCACCAGAACTAATGTCCCCATTGGAAGATGTCCCCTCTATTAGTTTTGTGGGGACAAAACAGAAACCATTTTAACCCTTTATTTGGCCGCTAACCGGGGGAAAAAGTGCCCCGCTAGCTGCTGAAACGCGCCTCTAAAACTACGGTAAAGTGCCGCTAAAACTAGCGGCGCTTTACCGCCGACGCCCCCCGCTTCTTAGTGTGAAAGTGCCCTTAGTTATAATTTAAGGATAGCGATCAATAACATCCAGGCTGTGGTATGATGACAAGCTCTCTTTACATCACTCATTACTAGGTCTATGGACAGTAGAACTCAGTGACGGTCAGCTGATATATAAGTACAGCTAGCGCTGGCCTTTGAAATGTGCCTGTATTAACCATTTGCTTACTGGGCACTTAAATCCCCTTCCTGCCCAGGTAAATTTTCAGCTTTCAGTGCTGTCACTGTTTGAATGACAATTGTGCAGTCATGCAACACTGTACCCAAATGAAATTTTTTGCATCTTTTTTCCCCACAAATAGAGCTTTCTTCTGTTGGTATTTAATTACGGCTCGGTTTTTTATTTTTTGCTAAAAAAATTAAAAAAGTCCAAGAATCTTGAAGAAAAAACAACAGTTTTAAAGTTTGTTAGAAAATTTTGCAAACAGGTAATTTTTCTCCTTCATTGATGTGTGCCGATGAGGCTGCACTGATGGGCACTGATAGGCTGCACTGATAAAGCACCACTGATGGACACTGATAGATGGCACAGGTGGGCACTGAGAGGTGGCCCTGATGGGCGGCACTGATGATGCACTGATGGGCATTGATAGGTGGCACTGATTGGTGGCACTGATATGCACTGCAGGTGGCACTGGTGGGCTCAGATGAGGAGGCGGTGTCTCTCACTGTTCGGGACCGCTGTCCCTTTGACAGAAGCCAGTGATCGGCTTTTTTTTCCTGTTCACTCTGTCAGGTTCTGTCAGCGTGAGCAGGAAAAAAAAGCCGATTAACGATCTTTTGTTTACATCATGTGATCAGCTGTCATTGGCTGACAGCTGATCACGTGGTAAGAGCCCGGGATGCGCCCCTTATTTCGATCAGCTGAGTCTTATTGACTCAGTGATCACACAATGTGCCGCGTGTGCCCCGCAGGGGGAGCGCAGGCAGCTCATGCACGGAAGAACGTCTATTGATGCCCTCCTGGCAATTGAGACCCATGCTGTAGCCGTCATTCGGCTATAGCGCAGGCTGGAAGTGGTTATAAAAATAAAAGTTTGGCATGAGATCAGACACTACAGGGTAATGCTTGCTTTTAAAGTGTTACTAAACCCAGGACCCTGCATTCACTATATCTGGTCTCCCACAGTACAGAGAACATGGAAATGCAATCATTTTAGTAAATATAAACTGCTAAATACCTTTTCTCATCAGCAGTATATAGCGGTCTTGTGACTTTTATCAGTGCCTGGTTAAAGCTTGTAGGAGAAGTTTTCATACTGTACTGGCTGTCCTATCAGGATGCAGGACGCCTGACCCTCTGTCTGGGCAGTGCTGATTGGCCCTGTGTTGATCAAATGCACTCTCTCAAGAAAAAAAAAAAACTCTCTAGCAATACACACCAGCTGAGTATGTGCAGCCTGACTTCATATACTCTGTCTTGTCTGGACATGTTTTGGAGACAATGCAAAAGAGGAGGATCTGTGCATACAGGATCAAACAGCCTTTTTACACAATGCAGAGGATTAACCCCTTAGGTTCCACAGTGAGTATAACAAGCATGCTTTACTGCATATACAGACTGATTTTACTGTTGTAGGTTTAGTAACACTTTAATTTGATAGAGCAGCTTCTTCCCCTCTAATTAGTGTTTCTCATTGTAACTAAGGACTTAACGAAGAAGTCTCACCAGAAAGATCAATTGTTTATCCTGCCCTCCAGAGAACAAAGTGCATATAGCACTTTGTCCAGTGTTGATCAGCGCTGTGGATGAAGAGCTAGCGTGATTGACAGTGCACTTCCTCTCCCACCATGCTGCTGAGAAGGAAATGCATACCTAATTGGATGTGATTGACATCACACACACATGGGAGAGGGAATGGAAACACACAGCACATTCACTAGGATTGCTGGTAATTGACTGGCACACAGAAAGCAGCCAGAAATAAAGTCACTAATAAATGGATAAGACCTTGCACAGGCTGACTGCAGGGGTGATCTGGTATGAAATATAGGTGCACATTTGTTCTACTTTTAAGAAGTTTCCTTTCTCACACAGCTAGTACACAATTAAAGGGGGTTGTTGTGTGCTGTAGCTTCCCCATAGGAATGGCCATAAATTGGGCTTCAGCCTGGGGTGCAGCCACAGCCAGGACAAACAAAATAGAAAACTCTGTGCTTTTATTTCCCAACCACAGCATGGATCTGAACAGGACTGAATACTACATCCTAACACTTGGCCCCCAAGGAGATTCAACAAGGTTATTTCAAGTTCTAGTGACACTTATTTAATTCCCTTGATTTAGTAACATGTTAACCCTAAAGCTACGTAATACAAATAAGCAGAAATTAAAGGGAAGGGCCTATTTCATATTGATATCCGCACATCCCCTTTGGCCTTGCCTGTGGTGGGCTTCCCTTGATTTTCTGGTCCTCTGATCAGGAGCTCAGGCAGTATATACACCCTGCTATGCACAGAGAGGTAGAAATCCAGTGCATGTTGTGTATAAAGACCCTTCCAGGATGCTGCGTTTCAGATGTGCTGAATGAGAAATCCACTGAGTGCTTTGCTGGCATGCAGCCAGTTGAGCCTCATGTCATACACTCAGTGCAGTATTAATGATAGATGCTATGCATTTGACCAGAAGCAGTGTGAGTCCATGGAGCTGCTGCTTCCTGCAGACGCTTTCTTTTCCAGACATGTTCCCTCTTGAAATCAGTCCCAAGTGACTCATATTTAGCATTACTTAATAGATTAACAGCAGCAAGTTATTTCCTCCGGACTCTACAATGTATTCCTCTAACCTGCCCCGTCTCATGTAAGGCCAGCTTCAGAGGGTCATATAGGGAAACCAGACAAAACACATTATTCTCAAGCAGCTAAAAGGTTGGCTGAATTTTTCCATTAATTTTTTCACCAGATACATTTATAATAAAGATGCTCTATGTAATGTGCTGCTACTCTGTTTGGATAAAGTATGGTCCATATTACCTAAGGCAGCCTAAAATGGCACCTTAATATAACACAAAAGTGATGCCTTAATTGTTAAAACACATACAGGAATCTAAGGCAGTGTGGTTGCAGAACAGGATGTCTTAAAGCGGGGTTCCACCCAAATTTTGAACATTATCTCTATGCATTCTCTTCCTTGCCTAGATGCTGACATGCTGTGTAAAAAAATTTAAATTGCCGTAATTACCTTTTTTTTTCTAATCTTCTTAGCACTTCCTGGTTTTCCTCCCATGGGAGTAGGCGTGTTTCTAGCCTCTCCCAGACCTCCCACAGTCCCCTGGGAGCTAGTCTCAGGTTTCCCAGCATGCATTGTGCAACAGCGTCATCACAACATCTCGGTGAATGCTGGGAGCACAGCATTCACCGCATCCAGGAAATACATGCTTGTGGGCTTCAAATGCCCACAATGAAGATGGAAACCGCCTTCAGTGAATTTTATAAATTATTCTTTACAACGAAATCAGACACAGGCGGACTTATTACACAGAACATGTGAGTAGATAATCATGAGAAGAAAAGTTTGTGAATGAACGCCAAAAAAAAAACACGATAGATAGGTGGACCCCCGCTTTAAGGTTCCTCCTGTAAAGTGAAAACGTTACTTACAGAGTATAGGCAACGGAAGATAAGGACATTATCAGAGAAGCATTTTTTTTATTCTTTTGAGGTCTAATATCTGAAAGTGTTAAGTTGTGTATATACATATAGTTTTTTTTTCAACCAGCAGGTTAAAAGAATAAAAAAACCTGACAAATCCCGACATCAACACAAGCAGACTACACTTGTAGGCAGGTACAGTCTGTACTCCCCTCTGTAGGTGGCGCTTGACATGTGCAGCAATACAGAAGAGACGGAATTTGAGAGCAACTCAATTCCTCCATGACTTCCTTGGTCATCGATAGGGCAGCTGTCCGACTGGACGCTGGTGCCCTGCGTGACCCCCACTGCCATTTTGGGAGAGGACAGTACTTATTTAGGGCACGCCTCCCTGACTTGGCACGCATTCTGCAAATGGTTAGCGTAGGGACAAGTTCCCCATATGCCAGGAACCGTATCTAGTGTTAAGGAGAGGTTCTGGCCAGGCCACATTCCCACTCTTCGCGGCAGAAGCTGTCAGCATCAAATCAAGTCAAGCTAAAGTATTTTTGCTACAGATTTCGTAAGTGGCTCTGTATGGCTGTGCTCACCCGCCAGGCCTAGTTGTACCTTATTGGGATTTTCTGTAATACATACTTCAAGTTTCTCAGCCTCGGTGTGATTTCTGCACTGCCACAGCCCACTGCACCCTACACGCACACTGGTCAGCGATCACAGCCACTGATCGAATGCTGGTTTTCCAGCATGACCATTCAAAATAAGCCAGTTGTTAGACTTCTGTTGAATAGACAGCAGTACACACTGACCGAAATTCAGCCAGTACACTTATCCTAAAAAATACATCTCACAGTAGGCCCATTATAACCCTCTAATTTCTAATTCTGCCTGTAACCTAAAACTTAAAGTTAAACCTTTTAAACCTTTCTATTTTTGTAAAAAAAAATAACAAACATATCATACTTGCCTGCTCCGTGCAATGGCTTTGCACAGAGCAGCCACAATCCTCCTTTTCTGGGGTCCCCCACCAGTGCTCTTGGCCCCTTCTGCCTTATGAGTACCACTTGCTAAGGGGGTTACTCGTGAAGGCTCAGTCCCAAGCCCCACTGCCTGTGTCCATAGATATAGACAGTGTGGCTTTGCCCTGCTTGTGGGGGGTCGACTAGCCCAGTGTATAGAAGGCTTTTGCGCTTTCTCTTCTCCTTCCTCTGGATTTCCCAGTGTGTATGCTCGTTAATGCCCGGGACCAGGCGAGCCACATTCATTAGACATCAACATTATGGCAGTACCCCAACTTAATAGCAAGCCGTACACCCCCTTGTCTCTGTATCATAACCTGACGCTGTCATACAGATGCCTCCCAGGCCCACAATACTTACATTTACTCAGGATGCAACATTTTGAAGGAGACACCACAGAGCAGTGTCCCATTCCACCAGCCCAGCTTGACTTTGCCACCTATCTCTTAAAGAGGGAGTCCACCTAAACCGCCTAAAAAAAAATATTAAAAGCCAGCAGCTACAAATACTGCAGCTGCTGACTTTTAATAAATGGCCACTTACCTGTCCCAGGGTCCAGCGATGTCGGCAGCCGACACCGAGAACCTGCTCGGTTCTCGGCAGCTGCCGCCGCCATCCTAGGTGAGGGAATCAGGAAGTGAAGCGTTGCGGCTTCACTTCCCGGTTCCCTACTGCGCATGCGCGAGTCGGGTTGCGCATCGTAACTGGTCCCCACTATCTCCTGGGACCTGTGTGTTTCCCAGGAGACAGCGTGGAGGGACAGGAAGAGGCATAGACTCCCATGGGAGTCTATGCCGGAAGTGGGTGCAAATACCTGTCTTAGACAGGTATCTGCACCCCCCTCCCCCCTGAAAGGTGCCAAATGTGACACCGGGGGAGGGGAGGGTTCCGAAAAGCGGAAGTTCCATTTTTGTGTGGAACTCCGCTTTAATGACAGAATAGGGTCCCGCTGGGCATCAGTGTGGACCCCATGCGCACACATAATTAACTATTTTCTCTTCCATAAGATACGACTAGGTCCCTGGGGTCTTCAAAACGTGTGTCCCGTCCCGGTTACTAGGGCCCCAACCACTCAGGATGTAGGCTATGAACCGCTCCCCTCACTATACATGAGACCCCTCACCCCTGCTGGGACCACTCTCCTGCTGTCTTGCTGTCATATCATCCTTCTCTGGTACTTGTTGCCCCTAGCAATGGCATGTCACCACTTCACCCCGTGTGTGTGCATCACAGGCCCTGTTCTTCCATACACCATTACCACCGTGCACCAATTTAAGTAACTTCTGACCAGGCATGACAAATTTTCAAAAGCTTTACTGGAAACTCTCAGCATAACAGTTCCAAAACAAAGTGCACAGTCTTTTCCCTAAACTAATCCCTGACTCAAGTTTGTGGCTGCATCAGCGTACCTGCACAGGCAAGAGTCCATACACAACAGAGTCCACAGTGACAGATCTCCAGAGCTGTTGTTCTTCGGGAGGAATGTAGAAATCCTCCTACATGTGGAAGGTTCCTAAAGGTAGGCGAGCCTCTCTCTGGTAACTGCAACTGCAGCATCTCTGTGATGTGGCAGGAGATTAAATGCTGTGTCCTGTCTATGTCTTCTCTCCCATACAGATTGCCTGACTGGGCAGAGCCTTCCCCCCTTTTATTATCTGCACAGGAGAGAGGCAGAGCTCAGCAGAGAGTGCTGCTCTCTTACTATCCAGCATTTCATACTGCCTACATGCCCCCCCCCCCCTCCCTTGTCATTGGATTCGATTAACAGCAGCAGGAGCCAGTGTCCACTGTTCCCAGTGTTTAAAAATTATGCACTGCCATCTAAACTGGATCTGAACTGAGCCATTCAGTCCTTTTATTTAGGAGGTGCTAGGCATTAGAGAGAATTACATGCCATCCACCTCCTTTGCTTGTCCGTGTGGATCCACTGAAGAGGATTAAGTGATCATAGTTTCTGTTGACAATCGACCCAGCCTGTGGCTGTTAATGTCAGTCAAGGTTGATAGTGTGTTTTGTCCATCCATCGGTGTCTGTACTGTGTCTGAAAAGTCTGTCACTTGGGGGGAAATTTACTCATTTACAAACTTTAGCCTAGGTTCACACTGAGTGCGGGAATGAAATTGTGCGAGTTCAGCTGAACTCGCACAATTTCATTCCTGCGTGTCAGTCCAGATTTCAGGGACAATTTCAGAGACATCTGTCACGTACCTTGTGGACGAGCCCGACTTGCAGGGGATGGCCTCTCTTGCGGCTCTGACTCGAGGGCCCTGGTAGGGTATACAGGAAGCACAAGAGTCAGGAGTGGCACGAGTGCCTGGCAGGATCAACAGCAGAAGGTAGGTCTGGAACTCTGGAAACACTGTGCAGTGGAGATTAAGCTGATCTGGTAGGTAGACTGGAACACTGGTGCAGCAGACTGGAACTGGATAGCAGGCTGGAACACACAGGACAGCAGACTGGAACACTGGTGCAGCAGACTGGAACCACACAGCAAACTGGAACTGGATAGCAGGCTGGAACACACAGGACAGCAGACTGGAACACTGGTGCAGCAGACTGGAACCACACAGCAAACTGGAACTGGATAGCAGGCTGGAACACACAGGACAGCAGACTGGAACACTGGTGCAGCAGACTGGAACCACACAGCAAACTGGAACTGGATAGCAGGCTGGAACACACAGGACAGCAGACTGGAACACTGGTGCAGCAGACTGGAAGGTCAGACAAGCCGGATCGATAGCCAGGCGGACTGTAGATGAGCCAAAGGGTCAGGCAGAAGAGTGGTCAGACAAGCCGGGGTCGGATGCAGGCAGAAAGCAGGGATGGTCGGAGACAAGCCGGGATCAGATGCAGGCAGACAGCTAGGATAATCAGGAACAAGTCGGATCTAGCACAGGAAACAGGAAGTGTTCTCAGGAAGTGCACACGTAACGCTGTAGAGCAGACAGCAAGATTCTCATGTGACAGATCAGTTTAAATAGCCCGCCTGGTGCGCGTGCGCATGCGTGCGACTGCCCGCACAGGGCGTCTGATACTGACAGGACTTTCCTGACACATCTGTGCGGGTTTCTGCACAGATGTCAAAGGAAATCGGCGTTGCACCGATTAGGACGGTTCCATTGCCTCTGATTTGGCATGCGGTTTGACATGTCAAATCACATGCCAAATCACACCAATGTGAACCAGGGCTTACTGTAACTTGGGGGAAGATTTGCACACAGAATCTGGTGCAGCTGTGTATAGTAACCAATAAGCTTCTGGGTTTTATGGTAAAAGCCTAATTGAACAAGCTGAAATTAGAAGCTGATTGGTTACTATGCACAGCTGCACCAGATTCTGTGTGCACCAGCCTTAGTAAATCTCCCTCTTGGTATGTTATGAGAGACAGTATACTCCATGTGATAAATTATTAAAGCTGAATGTTTATCTGCTTATATTTTGTCTTAAAGAATAACTCCACTTTTGTTGAGAAAAAAACATCCCCCCGGGTGATCTATGTATATCACAAGATTCCTACTTTTTGTTATTCTGAAGAAATACCTGTGTGTTTGTCTGTGTCCATGTTGTTAGTGAATCTAATAATGGGAGTGGTTTCATAACTATCAATCAGCTGTGCAGCTGCAGAGCACTAATGAGGAAAGCTGCAGGGCCTGCATCCCTTTAGACGTGTTCCTATTGGGAGTATCTCACCAAATATGACATTTTTGTTGCAGGGGATGCATAAAATCTGACTAGTATCTTAGTGCAGACTTCTGGAAAAATCAACGAGTTAATCACACAAGCAGGAAATTATGTTTCTGGGGGGCGTTCTGTACACATTATGTGTACAGAACACCTCCAGGTAGCCATATTAGATTGCATTTTACAGAAAATTACAGCGGCTGAAGATTGAAAAGGAAAGGTCATTTTTAATAATATTCAATCGCAGTATGACTTGTGTCGCAATTGTATACGCCAGGGATCTGCAATTAGCGGACCTCCAGCTGTTGCAAAACTACAAGTCCCATCATGCCTCTGCCTCTGGGTGTCATGCTTGTGGCTGTCAGAGTCTTGCTATGCCTCATGGGATTTGTAGTTGTGCAACAGCTGGAGGTCCGCTAATTGCATATCCCTAGTATACGCTATATAATTTTTTCTTTATTTGCGCTTTTTTTCCCCCACAAAAGTGAAGTTACCCTTTAACCACTTGCTTACCGGGCACTTAAACCCCCCTCCTATCCAGACCAATTTTCAGCTTTCGGCGCTGACGCACTTTGAATGACAATTGCGCGGTCATACAACACTGTACCCAAATGAAATTTTTATCATTTTTTCACCACAAATAGAGCTTTCTTTTGGTGGTATTTGATCACCTCTGCGGTTTTTACTTTTTATTAAAAAAATGTAAAAAACTGAATTTTTTTTTAAAAAAAAGTTTATTTTTTTATATTTTGTTATAAAAAATTTTAAACGGGTATTTTTTCTCCTTCATTGATGTACGCTGATGAGGCGGCAGTGATGGGCACTGATAGGCGGCAGTGATGGGCACTGATGGGTGGCAGTGATGGGCACTGATGGGTGGCAATGATGGGCAGCACTGGCAGGTGGCACTGATTGGCACTACAGGTGGGCATTGATAGGTGGTACTTGTGGGCATTGATAGGTGTCACTTGTGGGCACTGTTAGGTGGCACTGTGGGCACTGTTAGGTGGCACTGTGGGCACTGTTAGGTGGCACTGTGGGCACTGTTAGGTGGCACTGTGGGCACTGTTAGGTGGCACTTTAATTGGGCACTGATGAGGCAGATGTGCCTCTTCCACTTGGGGACCGATGTCCCTCACATCCGATCCGGTGATCGGCTTTTTTTTTCTACTCGCGCTGTCAGCGTGAGTAAAAAAAAAAAACGATTACCGATCTTTTGTTTACATCATGTGATCAGCTGTCATTGGCTGACAGCTGATCACATGGTAAGGGGCCGGGACCGGCCCCTTACACAGATCGGTGATCAGCCGAGTCTCAGAGACTCGGTGATCACAACGCGCCCAGCGCGCGCCCTATAGGGCGCGCGCAGGGAGCGTGCACAGGGGAGGCCGTCATATGACGGCCTCCCGGGAATGTAGGTCCGCGCTGTAGCCGTCATTCGGCTATAGCGCGGATACCAAGTAGTTAAATGTTTAAATAAAACCGTTCAGTTTTGATTACATGCTTTATTTTAGATCCAGTGACATCATCACTGGGTCTCTGCTCTTCCTTATGCAATGCAGGCAAATTATGGCTGGTAGGAGGGGCTGGCAGGTTCCTGCCTCAGTACTCCTCTTAGAGTGGGCTGGCTCCTGGGAGGAATTATGCAAATATTAAATTGTCTGTATGGATGTCAATCTAGAGAGGTGGCAATGATGCAGACCATCCTAGATAACGCCGCCCCATGTGATGGTGAGTCTCCATGATAGAAAGAACTGCAGTACAATGAAGGAAAAGGTACATTATCCCTTATATCACAGAAGGCCTTCAGATAAATACTTTAACCGCTTGCCGACTGCCTCACGCACATTTACGTTGGCAGAATGGCTCGGGCAGGCAAAGCAACGTATATATACGTTGCTTTGAACCTGCCCCCTAGCAGGCACGCCTGATGTCCACCGGTGTCCCGGAATCGGGTCTCAGAACGGCAGAACAGGGGGGTGCCTTTGTAAACAAGGCATCTCCCTGTTCTGCCTAGCGACACAACACTGATCGTCTGCTCCCTCTAAGCGGGATCAGTGATGCGTGACAGTAAACCACGCCCCCTAACAGTTAGAATCACTCCCTAGGACACACTTAACCCCTTCCCTGCCCCCTAGTGGTTAACCCCTTCACTGCCAGTGTAATTTACACAGTAATCAATGCATTTTTATAGCATCAATCGCTGTATAAATGACAACGGTCCGCCATAATGTCGCAGTCATGATAAAAATCGCAGATCACTGCCATAACTAGTAAAAAAAAAATTAACGATAAAAATGCCATAAAACGACCCCCTATTTTGTAGACGCTATAACTTTTGCGCAAACCAATCAATATATGCTTATTGCGATTTTTTTTAACCAAAAATATGTAGAAGAATACATATCGGCCTAAACTAAGAAAAAAAATAGCTTTTTTTTTTTTTTTTTTTAAATTGGGGATATTTATTATAGCAAAAAAGTACAAAATATTGCTTTTTTTTTAAATTGTCGCTCTATGTTTGTTTAGTGTAAAAAATAAAAACCTCAGAGGTGATCAAATACCACCAAAAGAAAGCTTTATTTGTGGGAAAAAAAGGACGTCAATTTTGTTTGGGAGCCACGCTGCACGACCGCACAATTGTCAGTTAAAGTGACGCAGTGCCGAATCGCAAAAAGTGGCCCGGTCATTTGGCAGCCAAATGGTCCGGGGCTGAAGTGGTTAAAGCAGGGGTCTCAAACTGGCGGCCCTCCAGCTTCTGCAGAACCATACCTCCCAACTTTTTGAGATGGGAATGAGGGACACCTACTAGCAAACGTATGTAGGCATAGGACACGCCCCCTGCCACACCTTCTTAAAGGAGAATTAACCAAAACAAAAGGTTAATTAAATCCACAAGAGCTTTTTTTTTACCACTACTATTCCTTTATATTGGCTTTTAAAATTTACAAATGCACCAATTTAGAATTTGGATGAAAGGTTTAGCACTGAGAGACACGTTTTGAAAGATAAAAAGTGCATTTTATATACAACTATATGGATCAGACCAAAATGAGGGACAAATGAGGGGAACCGAGGGACAGAGGGACATTGCTCCAAATCAGGGACAGTCCCTCAAAATCAGGGACAGATAGGAGCTATGGCAGAACTACAAGTCCCATGAGGAATGGCAAGTCTGACAGTTACAAACATGACTCCCACAGGCAGAGACATAATGGGACTTGTAGTTCCGCAACAGCTGGAGGGCCGCCAGTTTGAGACCCCTGCTTAACAGCCAGCAGGTCGAATCAATCATTTTCCAACTGGCATTTATGGGTGCAGGTTGGATCAGTTTGCCACGGGTCAGCACAGATAGTTCTTATTTCAGATACATTGATAAATGGGTTGTTCTGGTGGTTACAGGGTTATCAGTTATTCTTTAGCTCCAGACTGGCACACAAAGACCTGTCTTCCCGGCACAGCAGGCGGGTGTGGTGTTGCAGAGTCGTTTGGCTGATGACTCACATGTTACATACTACTGTTTCCTGGGAAAACACACAGGCGAGATGACCTGTAAAGGAGGGGAGGGGGACATGCACTGCAGGAGCTCCTAGCAACACAACACTGATAAATCTTGGACTGACACACATACGTTATCTGACAAGCTGGACTTTGCTTCTTGTGTTATAAATACCCAGCATTATGTCACCTCCCTGCAGGGTGTAGCCGCTACCAGGTGGCAACGCACAGTAGGAGTGTGCCAGGTGACACAACAGAGTGTGGCTCTGTGCCGAGACTCGTAGACCAATTATTGTCTGATATGTAAAAACCAGAGCGAAGAAAAAGGAAGTGTTCCTGAAATCAATTGAGGTGGATCGAAACCTTAACTGGGTGGCTTTTAGTCTGCTTATGCACAGTGTATCATAAACAATCACCAGGGTTCTTTTTCATAAAATGCTGTTCTGAAATTTTTCCATTCTTTTTTACCATCTCAGTGCTGCTGATCTCCTCCAGCGTCAGCAGAATCATCTTCATATTGGTAAAAATGGTCGGCCATGCCTGTGCCCTATGTGGCCACACCACCGCTTTTAGTCCACCTCGGAATTTGGCAACACAGGAGCACAAATGGAATACTGTTGTCACCGTATAACAGGAAGAGCCTAAACAAGGACCTTCATGGCCGTATAATTAGGTATACCTTTCAAACACACACTAATAGGTTTAGAAATGGAACTCCAGGCAAGGAAATAAACGCTATTTTATCTGTAAAAGCATAGCACCTTCACACTGGTTATAGTAACTGTATTAACATTTACAACAGAGATAATATTTTGGCAGTTATATTAAAAATGAAAGCAGAGTTCCATCCAAAGGTGGAAGCTCCACTTATCTGCCTCCTCCGCCCCTCCGGTGCCTCATTTGGCACCTTTCAGGGGGAGCGGGTACCTGTTTTTGATAGATACCTGTCCTCACTCCTGAGAGATCTTGCCGTGGATTTTTTTTTTTTCCGCACTGGAATCACGATGCGATTCCTGGCCGAATCCACAGTTCGCACTACGATCTGTGAACCGATCTGGGGGTGTCATTCACTTTGTATTGACACCCGCAGAGGTTTGCAGAGGGCAGTGTGAACTGCTTGCGGGAGAGATGCAATGCGGGAACCCGCACTGGAATCGCGCTGGTTCCCACATCGCTATAGTGTCAACTCAGGCTAAGGTCCCTTTCACACATGCAGATAGTTCATTTCTTCAGTTCAGTCACTTTTTTTTAAAGAAAAAACGTATGAAGTTTACATCAGTTTGTTATCAGTTTTTCCAGACATTTTTCATCCGTTTTCAGTCCTGGAGCCATTCTTTCATGCAAACATGGACCGTTTGTCGGTTTATATCCATTTTTTGTCCGATCCTTTTTTTAACAGAAGAAAATTAGGGCTTTGATCTGTTCCGAAAAACGAATGTTGATGGAAGCGGATGTAAATGGATGATCATCCATTTACATCTTTTTTTTCTATTGAGATGCATTGATGTCAGTTTTTCATCAGTCAACGGATGGATGAAAAATGGACAAACAAGCCGCATGTGTGAAAGGGGATTTCTAAAGATCTGTCGAACGTGCATGCGATAACACCATCATTGTATTGATATACTGTATGTCACCATATTATCGATCGATAACACCAACAGCTTAAGGGGGAGCAGTTGAGGAGTTGTAAAAACTTAACTCAGCCACATGTTTTTACTTCCCTGCAAGGGTAAACCTAGTCTAACACTTAAGTAGATGTGCAGTCAGGATGGCGTTGCACTGCAGAGACATAAAGAGAAAGGTGTAATGTTTGTATTACATTGTCAGAAAATCAAAAAAGGAATTGGCTAATGCATGAATGCAGAAAAAATATCACCATTTTTTGCAGACATTTATATCCGGTTTGCAGACCTATACAATGTCCGCCTGTGGGCAGGTTGCTTACTGTGAGGGTTTTTGTTTTAGCACGTTGGGTAGCTTGCCCAGGTTGAGAAGGGGTTAACTGTTTGGAGTCCTTTCCTGGGCTTTTTGGTCCTTGCCTTTCTCCCTTGTGCATCTGTAAAGAAGGGGAAGGCCAGGTTCTTGGCCACCGGAGCAGCTGCTGAATACTATGGAAGGGGCTGCCATGCCGTATAGTCCCACGGGACACTGGAACATCAGGGCATCTGCCAAGCTGTTGCAGGACACCAAGCTTGGACTAACATCTTACTAAGGCATGCCTAGGCAGCCTCAGCTAGTTAATTAGGGATGGAACGGCATTTCAATTGTTTGTACAAGACCATGAGAAGAGTTTCAGTAAAAGCTTTTAAAAATGCTCTGGTCTGAAGTTGTTCAAGGGGTGCATGGTAACATATGGCGTATCAGAAGAACAGGGCCTGTAAAGCACATATGGGGTATGAAGTAAGGCCACTATGAAAGGTTAAATCGACAGGAGAGTTGGAGAGCAGTTGCCATGGGTAACCAGGAACTGGTGGAAAGTGTATAGCAGTCCATCATGAAGCATGATACTTGGTAAAGGTGACAGTTTCTCTGGTAGTAAGTGGGTCAGTTTCTTGGCTTCCTCCCTAGCGATCGGTTCCCCAAAAGTAACCAGGACTGAACCCATGGTATGGAGACCCCATGTACCTGGTATGGGAGAGAGGAGGAGTTAAGTGAGAGCACGCATGAGGCCCGAGCTAGGTGCTTGGCAGGACCCTATTCTGTCACTGGGAGTGAGGTGACAGAGGTACAGTGGATGGGTAGAGAGGGCAGAGGCTCAGTGATGTCCCTTTTAAATGCAACATACACAAGGAAGGTGTGTAGAAACATGGGGACGGAATGCTTCACAAAGGAACTCTGTACATTTAACTACTACACGCAGTGTGCAGCTCTTCTCTAAGGTAGGGTACTGCCATAATGTCTTTTTTTTTTTTTTTTATTTCTCTTTATTGAAAGTTTTTTTCTTTGGCAGTACAAAACAGGGCCATTGGGGCCAACCGGTGCACATAGTCATGTGCATAACCTAATACTACTAAAAGTTTATCTAAAAGCTACACATTATTAACTAAACACCACACAATCACTGCTCAGGCAACACATGGTAGGATCTTGATATGAGATATTGTTTCTGGGGGGACCGTCTCTCGTTTTTAGTTATTGGCCCTGGACATTTGAGAATAAGTGTAGTTGTTTTGATTTTTAGGCTAGCACCTCCGACTATCCATCTGGGCCTGGGCCTCAGCCCTCAGCCCTCAGCCTTCAGCAGAGCCAGACAGAGACAGAGGAAATCTGTCTGGGTTGATCCCCTGAGGCTTGATCATCTGTTGTGGGTTCCGAGTCTGTCCACAAATGCCAGACCTTGTCTACCGCCATAATGTCTGACTTTCACATGAACACAGCCCCGTCTATTCCCAGGTATTAATGAGCTCGTGCACAAAGAAAGGTACCCCCACATGCAGGGCGAGTAGGCCCCGCCCACACACCTATCTTTTTTCAGTACAAACTGATTTGAGAGAGTTGTCACAATTTGTGGATGGGTTTGATGATCCATTCACAGAAAGGAGGGCACGTGAAAGGCACACAGTTGTGTGCACAAATTCCAAAAGACATTTAAAAAAAACAAAAAAAATTTGCATAGATTAGCATAGACATCGTAGATGAGTTTGCATGTTTATACACTGATCAAACATATAGCAGTCAGCTAGCAAAAATCCAACCAAGCCAACAGAATCTTACCTGAGATTGTTCTGCAAGGGAAATTCTTCACAGATTGTATAGTGGCCATAGGTATGCTTCAAATATATTCTATATATACTAGCAAATACTATAAGTCAGTGGTTCTCAACCCATGGGCCATGACCAGTCCGGGTACCAGGCGGCAGCCTTCTTCCTGCTGGGCCCTTGTTTCCTGTCTCCTCTGCCAACTAGACTTTAGCTGTTGGGGAAGATGGGGGGGATGGGGGGGCACCTCCCTCATTGGTTCCTCATCGCTATCTCCCCACTTCCCAGGATAGGTGTCCAAAAACAACTCTGATAACCCGTCAGAAGGGATTACCGAATATGAAGGGGTGGAACACTCTTTAGCCAGGAGATAGTTGCATTTAGCATGCACCTTGACTGGCACAACTATTTCATTTTTTTGGTTGGTTACAGGCATCACTTCCCTCACAGGCCCACCACTCTCGCTTCTCACTTGCTTACCTGGCCCCGGTATTTTCCTTTCCGGAGACATAGACATCAAAGTAAGCAGCTGGGCCCGACCACGGAAGCAACTGGTGCGCTGGGTCCTGGAACAGCCTTTGAGACCAGCCTCCCTCACGACTCGGGTGACGGCAGGTGTGCTCTTGATATCACTCCCAGCCGGGACAGCGATGTTCTTTTCCCCAGTCTGCCTGCAGTATTTGTGTAGGTTGAGTTGGGGCGATAACCTCAAACAACTGTTCCCCACAACATCCGCAGACGATCCAAGGCCTAAACTGCGTGGTCAGGCCAGAGCATCGTTTACAGATCACAGATTCACATCATTCACAGATCAGTCCTAGAGCCTCATAGCCTCCAGCAGTATACAGGGCAATCTTGCCCCTTGTGATGTACCGCACTCCAGTGTCCATCACCATGCCTTTGAATTCACTTAGGCCAAATCCGATATACGGAACGTTCATCCGCCAATTTGCCATCATGCTTCCAAACTGCGCCATCTTCTTCTCTAACCCACAATCAGACACACGTGGCAGAACTTCCTTATCCTCCTCTGCAGATCAGGGTTCTGCTCCGCCTGCCAACAGATTGGTGCAAATGTTCTCTGGGAACCGTGGCGCCCGCCGTCTTCTTACTGCGGCGAGCCAAAACTGTAATGGAGTCCATTTTGGAGTCTGTATTTACCCTCACAGCGCTGGTGGGAAGTGTCAAAAGATTAGGCTGATCCTTTCCCCTGAGCAATGAGACTTGTTTGTTCTTCTCCACATTGATAGTACACACGACAACACAGTCTATAAGAAAGGTAAAGGTTACTTGCCACCTTCCCATGGAGTCCCAATGGAGCCGAAGTCGGTTGCTATGGGCGAATGCTGCAAGGACAACGCCTTAGCCCTATGTTGGGTGCCAAATGTAGCAAGACCTCTGACCTCCTTCAGTCTAATGAGAACCTCCAGGGCCAGAGATAGCTGACATCCTTCTGTATGTAGTGGGTTGCGAGGCATAGTGGGTGCAAGTTGGATAAAGTTATTGGGGCGCCAGACACTTCTTGAATGCAAAAGAGAAATTTATTTCTCTTACAAACTTTTTGGGGGGAAAGAGGGTTAGGGCCAGGACACCCTTGAATAGTTGCAAGTTCAATTAGCAGACTCTGAGACTTCACTAGGAGGACAGCCATGCAGGGAAAGGCCTCCAGCAAGAAGCCACATCTGCACGTGCAGGAATGCTGTCTCCTATGGCAACGGTCTTTAACAGTTCCTAACACAAAGCATAACAGTTCTTTCACCTTCACTACAACTTCTCCTTGTAGTTCTTCAGTACACTGAGCTCCCGGTTTCTCACTAAACCCTCTGATTCACTGCCACTGAATCCTTTAAGCTCCTCCAATCTTCCTGGTGGTATCTTCCTCAAGCGTCTCCCCCACCTCTCTGCTGGGTCCCTAGCTTGGCACTCCTGATACTTCTCAAGCGTCACCCCACTGGCCGGCTTGGTCCCTGGCTTGACACACAAGGCTGCTCTGCAAGCGTCGCCTCCGCTGGCTGGGTCCCTGACTTGATCACCGCCTGAAGTTTCATGACTCTTCACCGTGCCCATTCGGTGAGAATACTGCTACTTGCTTCAGTTACGCACTGGGGTCCCTGGTAATAGGGTGGTTGGTCCCTTAGTGGCGACAGCTTCCCCTCTACCTCCAATCACTGACAGGTTCTCCGTTACTTCTGGTTGGACTGCAAGCCGCAGTCCCAACCCTGCACTGCTCTCTTGCTTCTGGATAGGCCCTGAGACAGCCTAGTAGTCAGATGCCCCTGGGATAGGTCGAATCTCTGGCCTAGCAGCCTGAGGCACATGACACACATCCACCCAGACAGCCGTCCAGGTGGCACAGAACATAGATCACCTGACTCTATCCGAATATATAGGCTCTCCTAGCAGGCCAAGGGATCCAAGAAAATCCCTGACCATTGGCTGAGATACCCTGCGAGTGCACGTAGGTCTGCGAGTGGCCTGCGAGTGCACGTAGGTCTGCGAGTGGCCTGCGAGTGCACGTAGGTCTGCGAGTGGCCTGCGAGTGCACGTAGGTCTGCGAGTGCACGTAGGTCTGCGAGTGGCCTGCGAATGAACGTAGGTCTGCGAGTACACGTAGGTCTGCGAGTGGCCTGCGAGTGCACGTAGGTCTGTGAGTGCACGTAGGTCTGCAACTGTTCTGCGAATGCACGTAGGTCTGCGAGTGCGCGTAGCTCTGCAACTGTTCTGCGAGTGCACGTAGGTCTGCGAGTGTACGTGGGTCTGCAACTGTTCTGCGAGTGCACGTAGGTCTGCGAGTACCTGTGTATTGTCTTGTTGTGTACTTGTGTATTGTCTTAAGTATTAGTGCCAGGAAGCTAGCTGTTAGGTAATTTGGACAGGGTATAATCCCCAATCCTCACTAAATTTAATAGGTACGATGCCCGGCGGGTGTGGAGAGGCGACTCTTTGTACATCTTGCTGCATGTATGCGTTCCTTGATCATCCGATCGAGGGTGAATACTGCTGTGCAAAATGTAAGCACATTGTTTCCCTGGAAGCCCAGGTTCTGAATCTGGGGAAGCAACTGTCAGCACTGAGAAGTCCCTCCATACTAAAGGAGAGCCAGGAACGTACACGGCAAGGGCTGGCAGGGGCCAGCACAGAGGCGGGTGGAGACAAAGAGGTGCAGGCACTAGCAAAGAGTAAATGGGTGACAGTCAGGAAGGGTAGAGGGGGAAGTGCCAGGGAGGCCGATGCAGGACTGGAGCATCCCAATAAGTACGCTTCATTGAGTGACATTGGTGAAACCAGTCAGGGACCAGCATTGCTGGAGCTGAGGGACTCTCCTAGCTGCCGGGGGAAGAACTCCTCCAGTGAGAGTGGGGGGGCAGCGAAGGGAAAGGAAAGACAGATTCTGGTGGTAGGGGACTCAATTCTTAGAAGGACAGAGAGGGCAATCTGTAACCAAGACCTGAAGCGCCGAACAGTATGTTGTCTACCAGGCGCTCGGGTTCAGCACATCACGGATCTGGTGGACAGATTACTGGGAGGGGCTGGGGAAGACCCAGCTGTCATGGTGCACGTTGGCACCAATGACAAAGTCAGAGGCAGATGGAGTGTCCTAAAGAAAGATTTTAGGGACTTAGGAGCTAAATTGAGGAAAAAGACCTCTAAGGTAGTATTCTCAGGAATACTACCAGTACATCGAGCCACACCAGAAAGGCAGAGGGAGATTAGGGAAGTAAACAAGTGGCTGAAGAGCTGGTGTAGTAAGGAGGGGTTTGGGTTCCTGGAGGACTGGGCTGACTTCTCAGTCGATAACTGGTACTATAGAAGGGACGGACTGCACCTAAATGGGTGCAGATCTGCTGGGAATGAAGATGGCCAAAAAGTTAGAGGGGTCTTTAAACTAGGCGATGGGGGGGAGGGTCCAGAGGTAGAGATAGTCAGCGCGGAAGATATTCCAGAGAGTAGTATAGGGGGCATTAGTGGTAGGTTGACCAAAGCACAAAAACACAAGGCAAGTATAGTAGCAAGTCCTAAAAATAATAAATGTGCCTGCGCTAAAAAATGTGTTAAAATATCGTGTATATATAGTAAATTAATCCGCTGTAAATGAACTGTGAAATCATATATGTATATTACAAAAGTGCAAAATCAAGACTCAAAGTGCATATGACATTGTGCAAAAAACAACAAAACCCATTGAAAGTGCACCATGCATAAATGAAAACAACAACAAGTGCACAGGTATCCTGTGTATTACAAGTGTCCAGCTCAATCCACAGGTTAAAATCCAAATAAATGTATGCAAACAGTGTCCATAAGAAAAAATTCCTCCGAGATCTTCTAAAAAGGTGCTCAAATCACAGCAAACAATATGTGCTCGCCCGTGACACCCCACATGTGTTTGCGCTCACCTCTACTCGTGTGACCCAGTATTTAAACTGTGTCAATACACGCAGTGGGGCCAATCCTGGGCTCCCTCAGGCTGGAATACTGGGAATACAATCCTCACAGGTGCAGTCAATATCCACATGTATAGGAGAAAAATAAGAACTCCATAGTGTGATAAAGCAGGGATATTTTATTAAACCAAACGAAAATCCTCCAGGAGGGTACTCACATTCAGTGGGTGCTTCAGTGCACCAAACTTAACAAGCATATAACAACAAGCTGCGATCCAGATGGTGTGCGGTGTGGTGTGTGATGTCTATTTCTTGATAGTAGCAAGTCCTAGTTGCAATCTCGAAACACCCAATACAAGGACAATATGCGACCGGTCTAAACTATGTGGCATGTTTACCAATGCCAGGAGTATGGCGGACAAGATGGGTGAACTAGAGATACTGTTGTACGAGGAGGATTTGGATTTTGTGGGAATTTCAGAGACCTGGTTCAACAGCTCTCATGATTGGCTGGCAAACATTCAAGGGTATACCCTATACCGCAAGGATAGAGAGGGTAAAAAAGGGGGAGGGGTATGCCTATATATCAAGAATAATGTACAAGTGAATGTGAGAGATGACATCACTGAGGGAGCTAGGGAGGAGGTGAAATCCTTATGGGTAGAGCTCCAAAGGGATGACGCTAAGGGGAAAATAATACTGGGAGTATGCTATAGGCCCCTTAACCTGAGGGAGGAAGTAGAGACAGATCTCCTATCACAATTTGGATTAGCAGCAAGGATGGGAAGTGTTATCATAATGGGGGATTTTATTTATCCAGACATAGACTGGGCGGAGGGAGCCGCGCATTCATTTAAGGCTCGCCAGTTCCTTAATGTCTTGCAGGACAATTTTATGGGTCAGATGGTAGACGCACCAACTTAGAAATAAAACATTACTGGATCTACAGAATACCAACAATACAGACCTGATCACGGATGTGGAAATACGGGGAAATTTAGGTAACAGCGATCACAGGTCAATTAGTTTCAGTATAAATCACACAAATAGGAAACATAAAGGGAATACAAAGACACTGAATTTCAAAAGAGCTAACTTCCCTAAACTACAAACCTTGCTAAAAGGCATTAATTGGGATAAAATATTAGGAACAAAGAACACGGAGGAGAGATGGGTTTGCTTTAAGAGTATATATTAGATAAGGGCATTAGCCAATGTATCCCATTGGGTAATACATTTAAAAGGGCGAACAAAAGTCCTGGATGGCTTAACTCCAATGTAAAAATGCATATAAAAGCAAAGGAGAAGGCCTTCAAAAAATACAAGGTTGAGGGATCATCCTCAGCATTCAGACTTTATAAAGAATGCAACAAGAAATGTAAGGGTGCAATTAGGATGGCTAAGATAGAACATGAAAGACACATAGAGGAGGAGAGCAAAAAAAATACCAAGAAATTCTTTAAGCATGTAAACAGTAAAAAAGGGAGGACTGACCATATTGGCCCCATAAAGAATGAGGAAGGGCATCTGGTTACAAAGGATGGGGAGATGGCGAAGGTGAGAGTGAATCAGGGGGCTTCAGTAACCAAAACTGCAGTGTTTATCCTCATGACACAACACAGGAAGCACCACCATGGTTAATAAAGGACAGAATTCAAATTAGACTTGAGAAACCTAACATAAATAAATCACTGGGACCAGATGGCTTGCATCCGAGGGTACTTAGGGAACTCAGTCAAGTGATAGCCAGACCGTTATTCCTAATTTTTACAGACAGTCTACTGACTGGAATGGTACCAGGTGATTGGAAAAAAGCCAATGTAGCACCAATATTTAAAAAGGGCCCAAAATACATCCCTGGGAATTACAGACCAGTTAGCCTAACATCAATAGTATGTAAACTCTTGGAGGGGATGATAAGGGACTATATATAAGATTTTAGTAAGGAGAACGGTATCATTAGCAGTAATCAGCATGGATTCATGAATAATCGTTCTTGCCAAACCAATCTACTAACCTTCTATGAGGAGGTGAGTTGCCATCTAGATAAAGGAAGGCCCGTAGACGTGGTGTATCTGGATTTTGCAAAAGCATTTGACACAGTTCCCCATAAACGTTTACGATACAAAATAAGGTCCGCTGGCATGGACCATAGGGTGAGTACATGGATTGAAAACTGGCTACAAGGGAGAGTTCAGAGGGTGGTGATAAATGGGGAGTACTCGGAATAGTCAGGGGTGGGTAGTGGGGTTCCCCAGTGTTCTGTGCTGGGACCAATCCTATTTAATTTGTTCATAAAGGACCTGGAGGATGGGATAAACAGTTCAATCTCTGTATTTGCAGATGATACTGGGCTAAGCAGGGCAATACCTTCTCCGCAGGATGTGGAAACCTTGCAAAAAGATCTGAACAAATTAATGGGGTGGGCAACTACATGGCAGATGAGGTTCAATGTAGAAAAATGTAAAATAATGCATTTGGGGGGCAAAAATATGAATGCAATCTATACACTGGGGGGAGAACCTCTGGGGGAATTTAGGATGTAAAAGGACCTGGGGGTCCTAGTAGATGATAGGCTCAGCAATGGCGTGCAATGCCAAGCTGCTGCTAACAAAGCAAACAGAATATTGGCATGCATTAAAAATGGGATCAACTCCAGAGATAAAACGATAATTCTCCCACTCTACAAGACTCTGGTCCGGCCGCACCTAGAGCATGCTGTCCAGTTCTGGGCACCAGTCCTCAGGAAGGATGTACTGGAAATGAAGCGAGTACGAAGAAGGGCAACAAAGCTAATAAAGGGTGTGGAGGATCTTAGTTATGAGGAAAGGTTGCGAGCACTGAACTTATTCTCTCCAGAGAAGAGACGCTTGAGAGGGGGTATGATTTTAATATACAAATACCGTACTGGTGACCCTACAATAGAAATAAAACTTTTTCGCAGAAGAGAGTTTAACAAGACTCGTGGCCACCCATTAAAATTAGAAGAAAAGAGGTTTAACCTTAAATATACCCATAACCTGACCTTGAGTTGCCCTTCTCATATCTAGTACCACCAAGTACCCGGCAACCTAGTGGTAGAAGAGAAAAGTGCAACAAAGCCAAACTTAGGGAGAAATCAATGGATCCCTAACAATTAACCAGGATAACTACTCCTGGCAAGTAAATTTGTGAGTAAATCCCTGCCCAAACTCCAGGGTGCTACATCAGGAAGCCGGCTGTGAAACCGCAAGCAGTCATAGCCGGCTTCCCAAAGTAAACATGCCGGCACCTGGATCCAAAGGGCTAATGCAAATAAAAGCTGCTTTTACAGACAATTGAGCTTTTATTTTTGATGGCTGAAGAGCCGGCTTGGGTGAGGATAGTGCTAGATCTCTGCACAAGTAAGTGTCATATTAATAAAAGTCAGCAGCTACGAAATTTGTAACTGCTGACTTATAATTTTTTTTCTGGGTCTGAGGCAGAATCTCTTTAACATTAAAAATGAGAATGAAAAATACACAGGGACTGGAGTTGTAACTAATAGGAACCAATCAGATTTCAATTAAGCTTATTTCTGGGGAAACATTAAACAAGAATTTGATTGGTTACTGTGGGATACAGCTTCAATCATGTGATATTTTCCTCTCTTCAGTAATAATGAATCAGTGCTAAAGATTCTTATGATAGTAAGTTATGGATTTAAATTTTACCTATAGGCCAGACTTTGAATGTTTAGAATGGGGTCAGCAACAGGCCAATCACGTTCTACCCATCAATCATAACCATGTTGGAATTTACTGGGCCCTTGTTTGCTAAAGGTTGAAGACCACTTTTACAATATAGACACTGCCTACCTATCTACAAAGATTAAGTTTGCTCAGGGGAGGGCAATTCCACCCCTGAGCTTTGAAACTGCTTCACTGAGTGGCACAATATCGGGGTATGACAATCCGAGCCTGCTGAGATACACACCCACCAGCATCCTATTCCTATAACATATCAAAACTTAGTTTTAAGTGCTAGTGACACCTTCAGTGCCAGTGGCAAGTATAAAAGTGATTAATAGGGAAACATCCTAATAGTGGGAATGAAGGAAAAGTATGTTTAAAAAGTGTAAAACTTTGTATCTGTTCAGGGTGACACAGCAACATGTGCAGATCTGTCCTGACTTGCTGAGCGTTTCGCTGGTAATGAACTCAGTAAAGCCAAGTCTGGATGCAGAATTATAAGAGTCTACACCCAGATAATCATAACTTAAACAAATACGTGCTAATGAATAAGACATCACCTGATGCCAGATGACAAATTCATTTTCACGCTTACCCCCAGAGATATGAATCACTCTTCTGCCCTAGAAATGCAGCAGTTGTCTGATTCACAAAATCTGCAACAGACCAAACTGTATAGTTTACTGGGACATCCACTGGCTGGTGCTTCACCTCTGAGCTCAGAAGTATAAGCCTCAGTTCACACTGTGAACTGCATTTGAATTGCACCACATTCCTGTTAAATTCACGTGTGATTCAGTGTGGTGTGATTTAAACCCATTCATTTTTATTGGGCTTAGATCACACCGCATCACACCAAAGTCGTTCATGCTCCAATTTGGAACTGCACTGCAACCGTATCGCATGGTTGTTTTGTACCATGCGATCCGGTGCAAGCAAATACACTGTGTTTATGAACTGCGTTTGGAGTGTCGTTAAGTTTGCACTGACACCCGCTAAAGATTGCATGGGCAGTGTGATTTGAATGTGGTGCAGAAAGCGCACGCGGATCGTGGGTTTCTCAAACTGCATTCTAGTGTGACTCTAGGCCAAGTTGGAATACTTCATTTTGGCTCTAACGATTAAAGCGGAGCTCCAGTCACTTTTTGTAGCTGCTGACTATAAATAAACATACACTCACCTGTCCCAGGATCCAGAGATGTGGTCACCCGAACCATCACTTCTCTCCCTCTTCTTTCCTCTCCAGCATTTCAACTTTGGACACCCGGCTGTGACAGCCTGCGGCCTCATAGCCGGGTGCGCACTGCGCATGCGTAAGTCACACTGCGGCTGCTAAATGATCTGGCAGTCTAGAAGAACTTCTGCTTGGATCCCCTAAGAAGTGGGAGCGGCTACCTGGTTTTGACAAAAAAAAATTACATGCCAAATGTGGCAGGGGAGGGGGAGTGCCTAAACGTCATCTTTTGGGTGGAGCTCCGCTTTAATGTTTAAAGAGGAACTACAGTCCCCATAATGCTAATGCATATTATATAATACCCCACCCCCCATCTCTGGCACTGCCATCCAATGTATGCTCATACAACCTGAGAGATGGGTTCCACAGGTCTCTGGTAGGGCCTAAAACTTTGCGGCACATCTGTGCATGCATTGTCAGTGGCACTGGGAGCCCAACATCATTCTCGTCTGTGCAAGAAAGAAGGAAGTGCTCTGCAGCGCAAAAAATTGTCTGAAACACTTAAAAAATGTTACATTTTAATCTAATTGTGGGAGAGGGAAGGGCCAAATGTTAATAACTTGTTTTATTGGGTAATAGTCATCTTTAACCTCTGGACCTCATTGCAGAGACAGAATACGTTTCTATGTAGACTGGACAAATCTGCATGCAGACGTTTGTTGCCAATATAAGCCATGGAAAGTGATCTTTGATGTTTTACTGTACATCTTAATAGATTCACCATATCACACATCTCACTCCCAGGCATGCCTATATGTTCCCCATGACTAAGTCAATCTTTGACGAAACGTACGTCAGATGGTAGGCGTGCTGACGTCATTGCGGTGTACTGTGTACTGGTGGATGGGTGTCTGCGAGCCAGCCGGCATTCTCCTACGAGTTTGTTTTACTCTTGTTTGATGTAAGTGCAATACTTCCTTTTTATAATAAATGATACATGCGGATTTACACTATGGAGAGTTTCTCTTTTTGTCCCTATAAAGAAAAGCCTGGAGCAACAGCATGCAATGCTGTGTGCAAAGGGCGCCCATGACAGTGGGAACAGGGTAAGGGTTAATTGTTCTGTGCTACAGTGGAGCCGAGGGGGAGGGAGGATTAGGGGAGGGGACAGTTAAAAGGGGTTCCCGCTCTGGGAGGGACAACAGAAGATCCTGGAAAGTTCAGTGAGTAGGTTGTGCCCCACAGCATGTCTGAGCTAGATAGGCTTATGGCCCAGTTAAGGGAGGAAGCATCGGTTCGAGGTGCGGGGTGGCTGCAGGAGACGATCGCCACAGCGGTCAGGGGTACCAATACACCAGCTAGTGAGGGGGAGAGAGGCAACACCAGAGCGCGCCGTTCCCGACCGCCTGAGCGGTTCTCACCGGACCGCGTTCTGCAGTCACAGCGGCACCCGGGTGGCATGGCGGCCAGTGTCCAGGGAGCCCCCCCAGCAAAGAGAGCGGCAGGAAGAGAGCGGGTCAGCGGGCGGGCGGCCCCGACAGGTCAGGAGAAGAGCCCAGCAGCAGAGAGGACGGGAGAGAGGCCTACCTGCAGGAGACATGCGGAGAGCGCGAGCCCCGCCCCCAGGAAGAACTCCGCCATCGCTGTGTGCTGCCATGCCAGGAGGGGTCCCTGGGCCTTCTGTTTCGGCGGCAGGGGACAGGCAGACTAGAGGGAGGAGCAAGTCAGGCATGCCATTAACAAGAGCGGAGGCTGACAGGACTGCGGTAGCCCACACCGGTCCTGGGAAGGCTGTCCGGAAATCAACGGGTGGATTCGCTGCGCGGAGGAAGGACAGGATTGCGGGTAGTGCGGCAGCCGCGGTCAACATCCCGGGCGGGCCAGTATCGGATGCGGGAGAAGAATCGGGTCGGAGCGGGAGAGAAGAGATGTCCGGATCGGAAGAGGAGACGGCCCAGCTGCCCAGGAGGATGGGGCCAGGAGAAAGCAGACGGTCGGCTGATGGGGCGACACCTATGCAGCCCGGTGAGTTACCACAAGATATTGCAAATGCTATTTTAAATAATGCAACAATGTCAGGAACTGGGGCTAGAGGGTCGGTAGAAAGGGGGCTAGGAACTGACATGGGAGGAGGTGCTTCTGGTTTTCTGGGGTTTTTGACAGGAATTAAGGAGCTAGTGCAGAGGCTGGAGGCGGCAGAGAAGCCGGCGGGGGGGCCAATAGCCGCCTGGGTACCGCAGACTGGGAAGGAAGTGGATAACGCAGGGCGGGGGGCCACCACACCTGCAGTTACAGCGGAGGTCACGGTGCCTGCGCAAGAGGCCGTGGCTAGTGGGGCGGCGCAGGGGAAGGACAAAGCGGCGACGTCAGGGGAGGCTGCGGGGAGAAAAGATATTGTGAGGCTGGCGGACGCAGCTCGCTGAGAGGTATATGTGTGCTACGAAGGACCGTTGGGGGCTCACCTGAAACAGGAGGTTCGGGAAAAATTGTGGAAGGGTGAGTACTTAGAAATATTTTCATTATTGCCCTTGGAAAAATTCAATCTGGATAGAGTTAAGCCGGATGATTCCAAAAAGGAGGATGAGGAGAAGAGGAGGTATAGGCTGATACCTAGGACATTTACGAATTGGTTGCAAGCATTTGCAATTATGGCTAGTGTGATAGGAGAGAAACAGCCGGAACACTGTTCGGCGCTTTTCTGCTATCAGGACGCGATAGGAGAAGCGTATAGAGTATACGGGGGTACGGCATGGTTGAGGTACGATGAACAGTTCAGGCAGCGGAGAGCAGTACGCCCGGAACTACGTTGGGACCATAAAGACATCAGCCTGTGGATGCGTTTGATGACGACGGCGAGAACACCGAATCAGTTTTTTCAGGGGGGAGCCGGTGGATCGTCAACCCAGGGACATTCGGCTGGAAACAAAAAAGGGGTTTGTTGGCAGTATAACTCGGGGGCCTGTAAGTTCGGAGGATCATGTAAGTTTAAACACGAGTGCTCAGGCTGCGGGGGAACACATCCGTCATCCAGGTGTTTTAAACAAGGAAAAGGTCGTCAGGGAGAAGCTGGGAACAAAAGGGAGGACTCCGGTGATAGTGGAAAGGATGCGACCGTTTCTCGGTAAGTACCCTGACAAACAAGCAGCACGGCTACTAGAAGAAGGTTTTACGGTGGGATTTAGGATTCCGTGCAATTTATCGGCCATACCCCCAGTACCCAAAAATTTAAAGTCAGCCCTGCAATATCCGGAAGTGGTTTCGGAAAAACTACAGAAGGAGGTTGCATTGGGTAGAATGAGCGGCCCTTTTCCGGTGGCGCCAATGGCAGACTTGGTGGTTTCACCTTTGGGAGTAGTGCCCAAAAAAGAGCCCAATAAATTCAGGCTTATTCATCACTTATCCTTCCCAAAAGGGGGATCCGTGAACGATGCCATAGACCAGGATGCGTGCTCAGTGACGTATACGTCGTTCGATGCCGCTGTAAGGTGGGTGCGACACTATGGGAAAGGAGCATTGATGGCAAAGGCAGATGTGGAATCAGCTTTTCGACTGTTGCCAGTGCACCCGGAGAGTTTTCGGTTGCTAGGGTGTCATTGGAGTGGTGGATTCTACATTGACCAATGCCTACCAATGGGTTGTTCGATATCGTGTGCGCTTTTCGAACAATTCAGCTCCTTCGTGGAATGGGTAGTAAGGGATGTATCCGGAGTGAATTCGATAATTCACTACTTGGATGATTTTTTATGCATAGGCCCGGCCGATTCTAGAGTTTGTGCAGTGCTTCTAGCGTCCCTGCAGCACATAGCAGAAAGATTTGGCATCCCATTGGCGGATGAAAAGACGGAGGGACCCTGCTCGGTCATCACGTTTTTGGGTATAGTATTAGATTCGGATGCGATGGAATGCAGGTTGCCGGGGGAAAAATTGGAGGATTTAAAAAATGAAGTGGCAGGTTTGATAGGACTAAAAAAGGTTCAACTGCGAAGGCTACAGTCGGTTTTGGGCAAGCTGAATTTTGCTTGCCGCATATTACCGATGGGGAGAGTGTTTAGTCGCCGGCTGGCGGCCAGCACGAGTGGGATAAAATCCCCAAAACACTTTGTACGTTTAGTTAAAACACATAGGGATGATCTCAGGGTTTGGCATACATTTCTGGAATCCTTTAACGGTAGGGCAATGTGGATGTCAGGACCAGTCAGTAATTTTGACTTGGAACTGTTTACCGATGCTGCTGGATCAACAGGTTTTGGGGCGTACTTTCAGGGGCAATGGAGCGCAGGTCCATGGCCATCATCGTGGGTAAAAGAAGGCTTCACGAAGAATCTGGTGCTGCTGGAATTGTTTCCAGTTGTGCTTGCGGTGGAATTATGGGGTGCATCGTTCAGGGATTTGAAAGTGCGATTTCACGGGGACAACATGGGGGTGGTGCAAGTAATAAATAGGGTCACAGCGTCATCTCCGCCGGTAATTAGGATGCTGCAGCACTTAGTGTTAAGATGCTTACAACTGAATGTTTTCATTCATGCTGTTCACTTACCGGGGGTGGAGAACGTGATTGCTGATGCGCTGTCTCGCTTCCAGTGGGACAGGTTCAGAGTGTTGGCGCCGGAAGCGGAGCAACAGGGCGTGCCTTGTCCAGACTGGCTGTGGGAGATTGCACTGGCATCGTCGAGGGATGGATAAAACGGTCGGTAAGTGGGGCTACTTGGGTAGCATACACTAAGGTATGGCAGGAGTGGATGTCCTTCGTGCGAGTATTGGGAGAGGAGCTGATAGGACAGGGAGTACGTTCACTGTTACTATATTATCTGGCAAGAAAACTGAATGAGGGTGCATCAGTATCAGTGATCAATACACAGCTAGCGGGTTTGGCTTTCCTTTTTAAGCTGCAAGGACAACCCGACGTCACCAAGGATTTTTGGGTGAGACAGGCGTTGAAGGGTTATCGGAGGGCAGCGGTTCAGCGCGATTCAAGGCGGCCAGTAACTTTTGAAATACTGGGGGGTATTTTGGAACAATTGAAGGGGATTTGTTCGTCAGCATACGAAATTAGTTTGTTTAAAGTAGCTTTTGTGTTGGCATTTTTTGGGGCATTCAGGATAGGGGAGTTGGTTAGCCCTTCAAAAACAGTGCAAGGGGGAGTCGGCTTCAAGGAGGTTATATTGGAGGATGACGGGGTATCAATATTCCTAAGGAAGTCTAAGACGGATCAGGTGGGGAGAGGTAGGGTGGTGCGAATTTATTCCATCAAGGGATCCCCCCAGTGCCCAGCGGGCGCAGTCAGGGAATTTTTTAAAGTTAGGCCAGACCGTCAGGGCCCCTTGTTAGTACATTCCAATGGAGATATGTTATCACGTTTTCAGTTCATAACTGTTTTTAGGAAATGTTTGAGGGGGCTGGGACTGGAGGAGCGGGATTTTTCATCACATTCCTTTCGGATAGGAGCCGCAACAGAGGCGGCCAGATTGGGTATGGATGTGGAAATAATAAAACGGATTGGGCGGTGGGAATCTAACAGATTCCAATCTTATGTGCGGCCGCATCTGGCTGTAACATTGTAGGGGGTCAGGGTTGCTTGGAGTTTATTGTACGGATACGGGAGGTAGTGTTTTATGACCGGTGGGACATTAGTTAAGTAGTCAATGTTGAGCATGGTTTTGTTTTCTTCTAATTTCAGGTGCGGCGCCCAGTGTGGTCTGGATTATGGGCCACTCTTATGTATGTTGGGGGGCACGAAGGGGAGACGCTCGACCTGAGGGTAGGCAGTTAGGCTTTGATAGACGGGAAGTGTGTATAAAATGGTTTGGTATACCAGGGATGTTGTGGGGCAGGTTGTTTCAGGAGGTACAACGCTATGCCAATAGGGAGGGCCCTCCGGACGTGCTGGTAATACATGTGGGCGGCAATGATCTTGGCATTCGCTCAATGATAGACATCACGCGAGACATTAAATTTGACGTCTGGCGATTAACGAAGGAATTTCCAAAAATGATCATGGTCTGGTCGGACATGGTTGCCCGCATGTGTTGGAGAATGTCCAGGTCAGTGGAGGGGGTGAATAGAGCAAGGAGGAAGATCAATAGGGAAGTGAGTAAATTCATGGTTAGTTGTGGGGGGTTGGCAGTCAGACATAGGGAACTGGAATTTGAGACATGGAGGTATCTAAGACGTGATGGGGTTCATCTTAACGAGGTGGGGACGGATTTGTGGACTTTGGGAGTACAGGATGGGATACAACGAGCTATTCGGGTGTGGAGGAGCACCCAAGAGTAAGGTATTACTATTGGGATGCTGTGGCGGGCGTTGGTCTGGGCAAGGGAAGGAAGATGGCGAAAAAAGTAAGAGTGGGGATCCAACGTTGATTTGGGTCCGGAGGTTTTTTGGTTCCCGGTTAACGGAGGTTAGCCGGGAAGTGATATGGGGCACTGCAGTCACGGCAGTCTCTGAGCCAGCTTGTCGGCTTGAGGCCTATTGGAGAGTTTTTGGTTTAGGGCTGCAGTGCTATAGTGGTTATGGCCATCAGATGGATTTGAAAAAGCTATTGCTCAGACCAACGTTCTTTTTGTTAACAGGTTGCATAACAGATGTTTTTGTTGTTTACCGTTTTTTATAGCTGACAGAGTTTTATATATTTTGATATAAAGTTTATTAAGTAAAATAAAGTAGGCTGCTACGGCCTTTGTTATACTCCAGAATCTGGTGTGGTCTCAGTTATTGGGAATAGGAGTATAAAGGTTTTTGGTATGGGTTGATAAGCATCTGTTATCCAATAGTCAAGAAAAGCCTGGAGCAACAGCATGCAATGCTGTGTGCAAAGGGCGCCCATGACAGTGGGAACAGGGTAAGGGTTAATTGTTCTGTGCTACAGTGGAGCCGAGGGGGAGGGAGGATTAGGGGAGGGGACAGTTAAAAGGGGTTCCCGCTCTGGGAGGGACAACAGAAGATCCTGGAAAGTTCCCGCCCATCCTCCCTAGGTATAAGATATGTGATTGTCGTAGGGCTTGTGGTTTTCTTTTTGTGTCCACAGGTGAATGAAGAGAAATTGTCGTGGCAGAGGCGGGCGTTGGTCTGGGCAAGGGAAGGAAGATGGCGAAAAAAGTAAGAGTGGGGATCCAACGTTGATTTGGGTCCGGAGGTTTTTTGGTTCCCGATTAACGGAGGTTAGCCGGGAAGTGATATGGGGCACTGCAGTCATGGCAGTCTCTGAGCCAGCTTGTCGGCTTGAGGCCTATTGGAGAATTTTTGGTTTAGGGCTGCAGTGCTATAGTGGTTATGGCCATCAGATGGATTTGAAAAAGCTATTGCTCAGACCAACATTCTTTTTGTTAACAGGTTGCATAACAGATGTTTTTGTTGTTTACCGTTTTTTATAGCTGACAGAGTTTTATATATTTTGATATAAAGTTTATTAAGTAAAATAAAGTAGGCTGCTACGGCCTTTGTTATACTCCAGAATCTGGTGTGGTCTCAGTTATTGGGAATAGGAATATAAAGGTTTTTGGTATGGGTTGATAAGCATCTGTTATCCAATAGTCATGAGGATCGCTGGTGCATTCTGTGAGTCCCAATCCTCTGGCATATCCTCATTACCATCAAGTGATCCACTGCTGGCGCTGGTCTGATGTCAGGTTATTGATCCCAATTCACAGGCTTGTTATTGCTTGCCTTTTGGTAAGCGTGCATTTTTTAAGGTGGAGGTTCACTGTCACTGGTGTTTTTATTCATCATTTTTCTTTGCACAAAAAGGATCGCTTATCAAGATTCACGTCACAGAACGTTATTTCTTTATGGGACCTTTTTTTTTTTTTGAGGTATCCCCTTTTATGTGGGGACTTACCACCAGATCACACAGCACTCAGACTGTCACAATATGTTTGTTTAATTAATATTTTTTGCAGCGCAGCTTTCCTTTTCCTTTCTTAAGCCTATACAAGATTCACTCAGCTTGCAGTTGTTGGTGGACACTCTATATAAACTTATGTAGATACCACCAGTTTAAGGGTGACAGCAGCAAAAACCAGCGGAAGATTGGAGTCCACTCATTTTATTAAAACAGAACTGAACGTTCCAAGTGGTTTTCCAGGATCAGGAAAACTCCCCATCATAGATTTCTAGGCAAATACAGTCCCCTTGAAAGCACAGGTCACTTACATGACTTAAAGGGACCCTGTTGCTGGGGAAGAAACTGCAGTAAAAGAACCTGATAAAACAACCATACTCAACCTTTTTAATATGGAGAAACCCCTAAAACAACTTTTAGGTCTCAGGGAACCCCTGCCAATAACTACTATATCTATAGCTCACAGTATATTGACCTGGTGGTTAGTGGGAAGGATACTTCTTACATTGGTTGACATAGGGAAGAATGCTTCTTACATTCGTGGTTAGTGCAAATGAATACTTCTTACATTGGTGATTATTGGGAAGAATGCTGCTTATGTTGGTGATTAGTGGGAAGAATGCTGCTTATGTTGGTTGTTAGTGTGAAAAATACTTCTTTCATTGGTGGTCAGTGGGAAAAATGCTCCTTACATTGGTGATCTGTGGGAAGATTGCGCCTTACATTGGTGGTCTGTGGGAAGAATGCTCCTTACGTTGTTGGTCAGTGGGTAGAATACTTCTTACATTGGTGGACCGTGGGAAGAATGCTCCTTACATTATTGGCCAGTGGGAAGAATACTTCTTACATTGGTGGTTAGTCGATTTGAATGCTGCTTACACATAGCTAAAAAAGATTACTGATGTCTGTGGTTACTTATATGAGAGGCTGAAATTTCTCATAGCCCCTAGTGACCTCTGATGCAACCCTAGGATTCCACAGACCCTGGTTGAGAAAGGCGTCTCTAAAAGAGACAAGCCTCCAAATTTTGGGTATCCCTGGGGCAGGGAAAGAGACATACCATCCTTTCATTTCAGGAGCCACTGAGAATTTTAATGTTATATACAGTATACTACAAATCCCTTTAAAAAATGTTCTTTGTGAATAATGTTCCAAATACAGATTCAGAGTCACAGTCAGCAGCATTGCCATATTTTAGAGATATGCCAGTATGTTTCTGGATGGCACAGCAGATGGCTGCACAGCTACCATCCACCTGCTTCCCTCTTAATCCTCCTAGAGTAGTGCCTTAGTGACAGACACTGCACCGAGACTATGATAACACTGCTGTGTGTGATGACTAGTCCACAGTGCTGGCTGTGGTAACTATTTCCCTACAAATTGTTTCCTTTCTAAAAAAAAATCATTTTTTTTTTTTTTGGGGGGGGGGAGGGTTTACAAACTGCAACAGACACTGGAGAATACTGATATAAATGAAGAATGTGTTCCAGTAAAAATTAAACTCTGAGATGGTTACAGGGAGCTCATCTTATCTTCTCGGTACTTGGTCCAGGCATTGTTAGACCAATCCACCTCATTCCCTTTTTTCAGCATACTGATGATCTCAGAACTCAGTCTGGTTATCCATAATACAGGTAGACTTTAGGTTCCTGGCTGGCTCCCAAATACACTTTAGGCTCCTGGCTGTCTCTTACAGAAAACTTGATGTGTCAAAGCTTAAATACTAAGACATTTCTTACAGTCATACAGTAAATTAGACATGCTTTGGAATTTTAAATCTAATTGTACATCAAATAGAAAGAGAAGAAATAAAATAAATTATACAGAAATAGCTGCTAGAATCAGAGCTGCCCATAGCACAAGAGAAGAGCTGTTTGGATTTTGTCTGGAGTGGTTTATACATTGGGATGAGCTTCAGGTTTGGGTTGATCATGAGTTTGACCCAAACTCAAGCAGTTTCGCTGAACAGGCAAAGTAAATGGCCAGTTCACCCACCCACCGCAACAACCACCAGATACTGCATCCGGTTGTCATATATCTAGTGGCAATGCTCGTGGCATGGATTGTCATGTTTGTGTTGATGGGGCACCACTCATCTTGGTTTATGATTGAGCTACATCGCTGGATGACATAATTGACTTTGGATTTATAATGTGGAGCTTTTTATTCTTAATAAATTACTTTTTCTTTGGTGTAAGTGTTATTTCCTATTTACACTTTTTTTAGTGAATAAACAACAAGGGGTGCTATTTCCCAGATTGCAATAAATTCCCCTCCACAGATTTTCACATGGGAACAATGTGCCTTTTCAGGTGCATTCACATGTAAGTTTAAGGCCTCATGCACACTGGACATTTTTGGACATTTTTACAGCAGCTGTTTTTGGCAGTAGACATTTTTTTCTACAGTCATTAAACTCTCCATCATGTTATCCTATGTGTCCATGCACACATAGGCTGTTATCAGCAGTTTTGGACAGTGGCGTTTTTGAGCAGTAAAAAAACCCCAAAACTAGTGGGTTCTGAGAGATGTTTTTCAGCTGTAGAAAAGCTGATAAACACTGTTGAATGTCGATAAACGCTCAAAAACGTCACTCACCAGCGTTTTTTAATGTTATTGATCCATTAAAAAAAAAAAATGTTTTTTCTTCAAAAAAAAAAAACGCTAACGTGGAAAAACGCTAAAAAAACGCTATTGCAAAAACGTTGAAAAAAGTTGAAAAACTCACTGCAAAGCTACTGCCATTTTTATAACGTTATTTTAACGTCCAGTGTGCATGAGGCCTAAGGCATAAGCATAGGGAACAGAATTGTGTATGTTTAATGCTGCCCTTTAAGCCTTACTAAAACACATACATTCTGCTGAACAATATATTTTTTTTTTTTGCATTGGTACATTTCCCATTGCAGTGCCCATCAACCGTGACATGTTATACTGAAAGCTTGCAAATAAGCCTTGAAAAAGGCCAGAAAAAAAGGACGTATTGGCTCTCGTAGACTTCAATAGGGTTTTGGCGCTATGTTTGAGGTTTGCAGATTTCAGTCTGAGTTTGTAGATGCTCCTGTGACCTAGGCCAGTTTGCGCCTCACTATTTATTTTAACAGTCCATCTTTAGTACAGTCTCAGAGTTTCCTGGGTAACATCAGGAGCTCACTGATGGGTTTCACCAATGGCCTTGGGCTGCTTTTTAAGGCTGGCCATACACGGAGCAACTTTCTTTCCTGCAACTACAGGGTGCTGGAAAGAAATTCGCTCCATTTCCCCCATGAACACAGACAGTGTTGATGCGGAAACCCCTCCTGCTGGGCCATTATCTTCCCCCAAAGAGAAGTGATATATAGCCGCTAGCGATATTCGCAAGAGAATCCGGCAGGCTGGTTGTACTCAAGTTGATCAACTTGGTACATTCAGCCTGCCCATTAACAGAACCGTGTATGGCCAGCCTAAGTCTAAAGGCTGGTTTTACACCAGATGCAGTCAAATGCGTTTTTATGAAGGCATATGAAAGAAAAATGAATGTATTTCAATGAGCCCAGTTTACATCATTTCAGGGCTTTCATTTGCATGTAAAAAAGTACAACATGCTGCATTTTACTGATACACAAGCAGACCTGGAGGAAACATTCCTAAACAACATACAACAAAAGTCATATACTGTATATACAATTGCTATATTGATGATATTTTCATCATATGGACAGAAGGTGGAGAAAATCTAAAATAATTTCACTCATTGCTTATTACGCTTCAGCCGCCAATCAAACTAAGAAACCCACTGACCAATGCAACTATCTCCACAGCTCCAGCTTCCAGTCCCAACACATCAAACAAGCCATGATCTACAGCCAGGCCATTAGATGCCACCACACATGCTTCTACTCAGAAGACAGAAATAAACATCTCAGAACACTAGCAGAATCCATCCATAAAAGAGGTTACAAGAGCAAAACTAGCACGAACACTGCCTTGAAAACCCAAAGAGAAAATCAACTACAATACAAAAAAATAAATAAACTGTGTACCTGTGGTAACCACATACAATCCAGCACTAGAAGGGATAAGAAAGATCATCAAAGAACTGCAACCCATCATAACAGAAGATGAAACTCTGAAAGAAATATTCCAACAACCCCCAATGCTGCCCTTTGGGCAACCACCCCACCTCAGACATGAATTAGCAGGAAATTTCATTCTGATTGCAGGGAAGAAAACAATGAAACCAGACTTTGCAATAAAAAAAAAACATTGGTCAAATCATCTTTCTATTAAAAAGTGTCGCACATGCAAAAAGGCACCTTCAGTATTACAGGATCATACAACTGTACCTCCAGAAATGTAGTCTACCTCATCCAATGCAAAAAATATATCCAAGGACCTTATATTGAAAAATACATAAAGTAACACATTTACACAGACATATCATAAAAGAACATAAAGAAGATGATTACTGCAGACCTGCGAGACATGAACGTTTTGGTTCTAAAAGCAAACTTTAAAATTACTCAGGAAAAGGAACTTTTTAACTACGAATGGCAATTCCATTTGACATAAGAGATAATGGACCAAATGTAGACTGTACACACGATCAGAAAATCGTACGAAAAATGCAGATTTCAAAGCGATCGTACAATAATCTGATCGTTAGCACAAAGCTCTTGAGAGCCGATCACGACAGTTCATTCGATATTATCCGATGGGACAAGAACAGACATTTTTCTCATACGATACCAGATTGTAAATTTTCATTTAATTAATTCATTTGTTCTTCGAAAATAAAATACAAATACATTACATGACTTCCGAATTTTTATTCTGTCCTACGAGAATTTTCGTCACTTCTGTAAACTCTTCATTTTTCGATAAGAGACTAGCATGCAAAAAAAACGGAAGATAATTTGCCCAATAATCTCATCATGTGTACTAGGCATTACTCTTGCTTTACCCCACAACCCCTTGTCCCCGTCCCCCCTCTACCATTCCATAGCCAACTCCTCTTCTTATCAAGTGCTGTATACAGTATGTGTGTGGTGTTTATTCTTTCTTTTCAGAAATTGCCCTAATAAACATTTTGCTAAAAAAAATTTAATCAGTACTGCTTGGACCACTAAGAAAGGAACACCAAAATTGCTTGTCCAGAAAATGTAATTGTTAGTGCAAATTTAAAAAAGGATTACGGACAGTGCTCAGTTGTGTCAGTTGTCGCAAGTGCACTAATATTAAGATATTTGAACCCAGCGCTCTACTAAAAATTCTGTGCAACACTACATATAAGTACACCATACAAATTGTATAAGAATCCTCTATATACATGCATATACATACAAAATCAAAAATAATCAAAGAATAAAGTTCATATAGTGCAACATATAATTGGCGTCAACAATTGAATTGGTCCTTTAAAGTGCAATCTGTGCTTGAATTTTCTTGTGCCAATGATGTAAAATGAAAGACCATAAATTGCTGTGCCCCCCTTCTCATGTGCCCTCACTCACCAACTTTCAGTAGAAAGTTAGGAAAGTGATTATCCACAGAATCCCATGATAGATAATTCACAATTCTTTCATATGCTCCAGCAGGGTGGCAGATCTCTCATATTTAATATCATGAAAGGAGAAGCAGGAAATATCCATTGCGTAATTCCATTTTATTAAAAACTTATTTTAAAAACAAATTAAACACTCATATCAATTCCTGGGTAAAACACATGTAATGCTGGTTTGGAACACAATGTCCACGGTTTGCGTTCCAAATACCAGATGTGACATCACTGGAAGTTCCTGCCTACCTCTGCTAATATAGCTGCAATCACCCTAAAAGAGAAGTTTGGGAATAAAAAAAAAAGACAAACACACATACTTACCTAGATAGATGTGGCATCGTTCCAGTGCTGCATCTGTGCCATGCCACCTCTAAGACCGAGAACTGAGCGCTAATTGCTTGGTTCTTGGTCTTCAGTGAGCAGAGACTCTGCACCTCCAGTGCTCACTGAAGCACAGACTGTGGAGGGGGTGGGAGCTACTGGCTCAGGCTCTCAGTGGCTCGCTGAGAGGCTTAGCCAGCTGCCGCACAGAAATCTGTGAGGATCCCAACTTTTCCCGGCCACAGACCAGTTCAGTGATGCCCAGTGAATTGGTTGAACTGAATGGACAAAGTGCACTCCTTTGATCCATAGGCGAAGCAGGGCCAAAGGGGTTTGGCTCTTTATCTCCTTTAAAAGAGAAGTGTGGGAAAAAAACTAAACACTCGTGTTCACCTACATGGCTGCAGCATAGGTCTGATGCTGCTGCTCTCCCCCTCTGGCTCTGAGCCCAAGAAGTGAGCGATCACATGACCACTGATCACTCAGTTCTCAGTCTTCACTGAGCAGAGAGCTTTGATTATCAGTAATCGCTCTGTGCTCTGCTCCTTCAGTGCTCAATGGAGTGCTGGGCAGTGAAGAAGGTAGGAGCGGCTGGGTCAGGCTCTCAGTGGTGCGCTGAGAGGCTTAGCCAGCTGGTGGTCAGGCATTTAGGTGGACCCTGACCTTAAAGTCAGGATCCTTCCAGAGTCTGGGACCAGCCCTGTGACATCAGACATCGGGCTTTAGCCCTCTGTTGGCTTTATCTGGATCAAAGGAGTTCAGAAAAAAAGGGCACTCCTAAGACCTAGACGAGAAGTATGGGCAAAAAAGCTAAGCATAATAGGATCTTTCAAGGAATTATAGGTAATGACACCTCTTCGTGTAATCAAAACAGAACATGATGCTTCTCCAGTGCAAGCTCTTCACTACTATGTACTCACCAGAAAATAGGTAATCAAACGTAATATATACTATCCAGCTTCCCAGTGTCTCCACTTGTCGCTCTTCCAGACATAAGCCAAAAAGTTAGAGGGAGCCCTAATGAAAAGATGCTCACCACATGCAACCCGAGAAGTATAGTATATAGTGAAGTACAATGAAACACGTTGGGAGGGGACTTACGTGCTGCGTTACGCTGCCGCTTCCAGGTCGGGGATCAGCAGGAATCAATGTAAGTTCGGCCGCTACTGCTTGTATACATTATGTGGTTTTTATCTGTATGTTTTAATGGGGACATTTTTATAAAAAACAATACTACATTATCTACTATACTTCACAGGCTTTGCGTAATGAACATCTTTTCATTAGGGCTTCCCTGGCACACTTTTTTTATTTACATTTGACTTTGGGTTGATTTTGGGTTGTAGCGGCTCTATCCTCTAAGAGTTTGCTGATTTTATATTTTTTGGATATAATAGGATCTTTCACACACATCTAATCATCATATAAGCTTATCAACACCATAGCTCAAGAATAGTACTATTTTCACAATATTACTAGATTCCTTATCAACACGATAGCTCAAGAATAGTACTATTTTCACAATATTACTAGATTCCTTTGGTTTTTCAGGAGAGATTCTCATACATTTTTACTGGGTTTATCTTACCCCTGATATGATCCTAGAATAAGGTCTATTAATGTTAAGGGCTGTTCTGAGAACAAGTCATGAGATTCTACAAAAATATTGTTTGGTAGACTTAATATCCAGTTTACAGCTTCTTGTTAAGATTGTGCTATTTCTCAATGCTTTGTCAGCTGCAAACTGAAAAACTAATACATTTCTATTGAGCTGTGAAGTACCCTTTGGCCTATTACATAGTCAATTGATCCAAGGTTACTAAAGATGTACAATGTGTTTATGAAGGTGCACTTATTTCTGCTTTTGCTGAAATTGTACTTTCTGAGATGCTCACAGAAGGGCATAAAAATTATCTTTAAATACCATCAATTTACAGTGAGAAAAACCTATAAACAATTCTTTTATTTTCTTTTTTTTTTTTAATAAAAACTACCAATCTTGCATTGTTTTCACAAATATAACCACAATTTACATTTTTTAAAATCGTTTTTCATTTTTTTTTCAAGTAGGCTACAGAAAGTGAGACCTGCCAGGTACACACAAACCCTTTCCCATTCCTACATTGTCAATACCTATAAAGGTCATCCCTATGTTTGACAGGTCTTTTCCTCTTTTTAAAGGCTAAGTTCACCTTTTTTTATTTTTTCTAAATTCCAGCTCCCCTATGTACCAATATAGCATTAATGTACTTCTTTTGCAAAAATAAAACAGCTTTTCATTTATTCTACACACGCTTACCTCACTCTCTTCATGGCTGTTCAAAATCTCGTATCCATTACTTCTGCCTTACTTCCTGAACAGACTTTAGGTCATGGCACAAGAAGGGGTTTACCAGCTGATCTCATTAGCACACACCCTGCATCAACTACCCTCAACTGGTCAACTCCTTCCTGTGTCATGACCTAAAGTCTGTCCAGGAAGTAAGGCAGAAGTAATGAATAAGTGTTTTTGAACAGACATTATGAGAGTGAGGTAAGCGTGTGTAGAATAAATGAAAAGCTGTTTTATTTTTGCAAAGGAAGTACATTAATGCTATATTGGTACATGGGGAGCTGGAATTTAGAGGGAAAAAAAGGTGAACTTAGTCTTTAAGGTTCCAAAATCTGGAAAGCTGGGTGGTATGTCCCTACAACTGTGCCGTTCCAACTACTTTAAGTTTACATCACCATGATATAGCACACCTTCACAGGCTTGGCATCTATGGTAAGAACATACTGTACTTGCTGATTCTGACTGAAATTCAGGGAGCTGGTAATGTCCTGTGCACTCTGCAATGTTATTTCAAACAGTCCTATAAACCTTACATTGGTTACCCTTGAGAACCACAGAACAATTTCCTCCTAAGAATTAATGATGAGAAGAGGGGTCTTTTTGGCAGCCAAAATCGCAATAGCCATGGCATGAAAAAGTCTATTGGTGGGTCTCGCCTTGCTGAAGCGTAAGCTGATCTAGATTATGCTTCACGAAAAGATGGTGGGTGTCTTAAGGGATAAACAACCACTATTTGATAAAATATGGAACCCTGACTCTCTTATCTACTGGTACCTGATACCTAGAGGTGGTGTCCTTGGCGAGATGGCATCGGACTCCTGGATCTCTGGACAGACATTCCTTGTTCCCCTCCTTCCCCTTCGATATGGGACTATACCGGTATCCCTTGATTTTGATAATACTATATACCTTTACCATTCTTGATAGCCTCAGCAATGTAAAAATGTCTACTAAATTGTAATACTCTATTTTGTGAAACTAATAAAAACGAATGAAACAGAAATATGAGAAGAGGAAGAGGTTTTCTTTAATCCAAAAACACGTTTTGTTCTAGCGTGACAATGCTGCTCCTCCATAGATGCAGTACAGTGAATTGGCATTTGTCAACATAGGAAGTGTTTTGTTGCCAGGTTAATCGGGTAAAAATAAAGGAATACCAATACAGTCACCAAATCTAGGGACTAGTAACTGCAATGTATTAAATTTCGTTTTTTGTGTTTTTGTTGGGGCTTTTTAACTTACCGTATTTATCGGCGTATAACACGCACTTTTTTCCCCTTAAAATCAGGGGAAAATCGCGGGTGCGTGTTATACGCCGATCCCCTGCGATCCTGACCTGTCAGAATTTAAAAATCGCTGACCGCGATTTGAAAATGGCGCCGCCGGCGCCGAAATACGCAGTGCCGGTCCTCGGCTCTTCTCGGCGGCTTTCGGTTTCACTCGAGCGCCGCCCGAACCTAGCCGAGTATACTCGGCTAGTTTCGGATAGCTCCGCTCACCGTCCGAGTGAAACCGAAAGTAAACGAGAGCCGCCGAGAAGAGCCGAGGAGCGGCTCTGTGTATTTCGGCGCCGGCGGCGCCATTTTTAAATCGCGGTCGGCGATTTTGAAGCTCACAGGCTTCAGCAAGGCTGGACTGGGGCAAGGCTGGACTGGGGCAAGGCTGGACTGGACACTGGGGAAGGCTGCACTGACATGGCTGCACTAGCAAGGCTGCACTGACATGGCTGCACTGACATGGCTGCACTAGCAAGGCTGCACTGACATGGCTGCACTAGCAAGGCTGCACTGACATGGCTGCACTGGCAAGGCTGCACTGACATGGCTGCACTGACATGGCTGCACTGACATGGCTGCACTAGCAAGGCTGCACTGACATGGCTGCACTGGCAAGGCTGCACTGACATGGCTGCACTGGCAAGGCTGCACTGACGTGGCTGCACTGACAAGGCTGCACTGACATGGCTGCACTGACATGGCTGCACTGACAAGGCTGCACTGGGGCAAGGCTGCACTGAGAAGGCTGCAATGATGGGCATTTAAATGTAAGTTTTTTTCCCTTCAACTTCCCTCCTAAAAGTTTTTTTTCCTTAAAATTCCCTCCTAAATTGAGGTGCGTGTTATACGCCGGTGCGTGTTATACGCCGATAAATACGGTATATATTTAACAAGTAAAAACAGCATAAATTTAGTGCTGGCACAAACAGACAAGTATGCAGATTTTATGTCAGAGAATATTTTTTTATGAAAATGAGTAAGGGAAATGGACTACCTGCCATTATCCCATGAACCTTAGGAGAAGAAGTATCAGTGTGTACAGACAATAACCAGTCAAGCCACAACACCAGTGCGGGGATTCGGGAACGAGGTGGTAATAGCTTCAGTTGTATTCCCTCTCTGCGGGATATTACAGCTGTCTGGGACACACAAACAATTACCGTATTTATCGGCGTATAACACACGCCGGCGTATAACACGCACCCCAAGTTTAGGAGAGAATTTTAAGGAAAAAAACTTTTAGGAGGGAAGTTTAAGGAAAAGAAACTTACATTAAAATGCCCATCAATGCAGCCTCATCAGCGTTCATCTGCAGCCTTGTTAGTGTCATTGTAGCCTTTTCAGTGTCAGTGCAGCCTTGACCCAGTGTCCATTGCAGCCTTGTCAGTGCAGCTTTGCCCCAGTGCAGCCTTGTCAGTGCAGCTTTGCCCCAGTGCAGTCTTGTTAGTGCAGCCTTGCCCCACTGCAGCCTTATCCCCAGTGCAGCTTTGCCCCAGTGCAGCCTTGTCAGTGCAGCCTTGCCCCAGTGCAGCCTTGTCAGTGCAGCCTTGCCCCAGTGCAGCCTTGTCAGTGCAGCCTTGCCCCAGTGGTCAGTGCAGCCTTGCCCCCAGTGTCCATGCCTACCGCCGCCGCCATACACATAGCTGCATGTAGTTTTAAATATGGTGCCGCGGAGTTCGGAGGGACTCGGCGCCGGCGGAACTGAACGAACGCCGGCGAGATACACATAGTCGAGTGTATTCGGCTCTTTCCGGCGCCGCTCACAGTCCCGCCCAGTCCCGCCCTATGATGGACATAACACAGGTCCAATGGCGGGACTGGGCGTGACTGTGAGCGGCGCCAGAAAGAGCCGAATACACTCGACTATGTGTATCTCGGCTCTGTGATTTCGGCGGCGCTCATTCAGCTTTGCCGAGTCCCTCCGAACTCCGCGGCGCCATATTTAAAACTACTCGCTATGTGAATGTCGGCGGCGATCGCCGCCGATAGCTCACAATTAGCGGGGATTGGCGTATAACACGCACCCACGATTTTCCCCTGATTTTAAGGGGAAAAAAGTGCATGTTATATGCCGATAAATACGGTACTGTGAAATGGGATGCTGTGATGTTATTTCAAAGATATAAATGCTCACTGGTGACATTATACAATACTGCATGAATAGATAAAGAAGACAAAGTTCACATTGTATTAATAATATTTATTCTACCGCTGAAGATGATACATAATAAATCTTCCTTCATTACCTTCTGAGCTTCTATTTTCAGTGTGCTATAGAAGGCTCCTATCGTGACACTCTCTAGAACTCCATTTATTAAAGTAAAACTTCAGGAATATATAGAAATATCCAATTTTGGTCCTTTAAATTCTCTGCATTAAGGTAAAAAAAACCTGTCCCCTCTTGGGAAACTACACCTCTATCGAAGATGAGTAGCACACTATCCTTTCATAATTCTCCAAAAGGAGTGACTGAGCAGTGGTGTTTTATTGTTAGTATCGTTGTGTTTTTTTTTGTTTGTTTTTTGCCGCTAATAGTATTGATAAGGTAGATAACCTGTTAGGTACCAATTTACGTGGTACTTTTTTGAGCCGGGGAATGCCCCAAGGCTCTGTTTTCGTAACTCTGTTACCCCTTTTGAAAAACCAATAAAGAGAATTTAAAAAAAAAAATGTAAAAAAACCTTCTGCATGCAGTAATCCCAACCCCCCCCCCCCCCAGCCCCCCTTATACTTACCTGAGCCTGATCTCGATTCAGCGAAGTGCACAAGAGCAGAAGCTCTGTTTGCTTTCACCCTCTTCATTGGCTCAGAGATAGCAGTGGGAGCCACTGGCACCAGCTGCTGTCAATCACAGCCAGTGACAAGGGAGCGAGGGGGGACGAATCCCGCTGTTTGTGTTGATGTACACAGCTTATTAAGCTTATTTACGCAGTCACAATATGGAAATTGCTATGGGTGCTGAAAATTGTGTGTCTGCTGACTCCGATTATGGATACCAAATCCTAATTACATGTCAAAAGAAGAAGTCAAGAAAGTCATTCAGCAGACGTATAACAACCAGGGAATCTATTCTGTTACACTTCTGCATAAAATTCAGAATGCTATAAATACATTGTCTAATGGTGATATAATTCCATTATGCCACCAACACTGTCCCCAGAGCTCAGCCTGGGTCAAGAAGTTCACATCACCTCATGGTAGACTGCAATGGACTATATAAAATGCAGATTATAGAAAAGAGTGCTGGGATTCTGATTTTTGCACACGTGTAGTCTTTCCTAAATTTCAAATCTACTTGTTGATTTGTTGTCTGCAGACGTTCCTTAAAGCTGAAAATGAGAGATGTGGTCTAATATTTTAACATGTTTTAATAAGAAAAATCCACATCAGAATCAAGAGAATAGGTGTAGGGGCTGCTAAGAGGAGTCACAAGACACAAGTGGGTAACATGCAGTCCTCGCCTCCTACTCTGCAGCTTGTAGATAGCACATTCTGGCTGCTCGGCCTTTGGCTTAAGATCTGCGTGCTCGCGTGAGTGGATCTTGGTTGGAGAGAGCTTCCAGGGGCCCCTTTTAGGGGTACCCTTGGACGCATTGAGAGGTGAGGTGCCTTCTGGTGCCGCAAAATGGCGTTTCGTGGAATGGGGGGCTCTATACTTATTACTATTTACTTATTGTGAGACGCTCAGAGGTGGAGACAAAGTGCTTAACAAGTTTGGGATATGGACTGGAAAGTACCGATACTATGGGCGCTTTCGGTCGGATACAGATTGTGTTGGTGGAGTGAGGAGACCCCCCCCCCCCCGTATTTACCATTGAGGTGAATAAGGGTCTCGCTTTTATCCTCATCAGCCAAGTTATTGTAGGAAAGGTGATCAACCCCAGGCATGGGCCCACAGTTTATGGCAACAGAAAGATCCCGTTATTAACTCAGTGGACACTTTCTTTGCAGCTATGGCACAGCTCTACAAAGATCCCCAGCGTATGGTCACCGCTGAAGCCACTGTGCACTCACTACAGCAGGGACGGTCACCGGTGGAGGACTATACCGTGGACTTTCGTCGATGGTCTGCAGACACAGGCAGGAATGAGGCAGCTTTAAAACACCAGTTCCGCCTGGGACTTTCAGAATTCTTCAAGGATGAGTTGGCCAGGGTTGGGACCCCTACTACACTCGAGGGTCTTATTTAATTGGCCATACAGCTAGATAGAGGCCTGCGGGAGCAACAGTCTGAACAATCACAGACCTCCAGGCCCATCTGGATGCTGCCTAAGGTTCCCACTCCATCAGTGCCTGTGCCCCCCTTTACATCTACCCCTGGAATTGACCCTATGCAAGTTGGCCTGGTGCGATCTGCACTGACCCCTGAAGAGAAACGTCGCTGTCGTCAAGCCAATCTCTGTCTCTACTGTGGAGGAATGGGACACTTCCTATGCAATTGTCCGATAAGGCCCAGTAAGCCACTCAAATACACCCCAGTGTACTTCCAGGTCTCCGGAACTTCCCCTTCTCATCTCATTCTCCCCATCACATTGCAGTTTGCAGAAGAGGGGTTTCGGCTTCGGGCCATAATTGATTCTGGGGCATACAGCTGCTTCCTGGACTTGAACCTGGCAAGAAACCTTAGTCTGCTCCTTCTCCACAAGAAATGTAGACTGGAAGTTCTTCTGACCATTGGTACCATGCCTAGTTCTGGCCCTGTCACACAAGAGACTGCTCCTCTCCTTGTTGCTACTCCTGATGGCCATCAGGAATTCATACGCTTTGATGTCCTGAGTTCACCTATGTTCCCAGTCATCTTGGGTATTCCTTGGCTCCAAGCGCATAATCCCCAGATCAAGAGGGAGGTTCTGTTTACCTCTTCCTTCTGCCAGCAGCACTGCCTTGTCCCTGAATCCAGAGATGCCACCAGTTGACTGACAGTCCAACCTGTATCTGCCAATAGCCAGAGTGTACCACCAGCTTACCAGGAGTTCCTGGATGTCTTAGATAAGAAAAAAGCTTATGTTCTACCACCACATCGGCCATACGACTGTCCTACTGAATTACTCCCAGGGACCAAAATCCCGTTTGGACGCATATTTCCCCTCTCCGAACATTGGAGCTAGGAACATTGCGACAATACATAGATGAAAACTTAGAAAAAGGCTTCATCCGTCCCCCTGCCTCTCCTGCCGGTGCCAGTATTTTCTTTGTCGAAAAAAAGGACAAGACATTAAGACCATGTGTGGATTACAGAGAGCTTAATAAAATCACCATAAAGAACAGCTACCCACTTCCTCTAGTCCCTGAACTCTTTCAGAGGTTCCGTACTGCTCAGATAATTACCAAACCTGACCTACTGGGGGGCCTACAATCTTGTTTGCATCGAAGAGAGTGATGAATGGAAGAAAGCATTCAGAACGTGGTTCAGACATTTCGAGTATTTAGTAATGCCATTTGGACTCTCTAACGTCCCGGCCACGTTCCAACAGTTTGTAAATGATATTTTCCGGGAATATCTAGACTACTTTGTTATCATCTCCTCATATTCATCCTCATATTCTCAACTACCTCATATTCTCAACTCATATTCTCAACTACCTTGGAACTTCATCAAACACATGTGAAGACAGTGTTGCACATGTTAAGGAAGCATGGACTTTACGTGAAAGCGGAAAAGTGCAATTTAGAAAAGAAATCAATACAGTTTCTGGGGCTAATCATCTCCACTGGTGGTGTAGCTATGGATCCACAAAAAGTGCAGGGAATCCTAGACTGGCCAACTCCATTGGACAAGAAGGGGGTGCAAAGATGTGTGGGCTTCACATATTTTTTATAGGAGGTTTATAAGGAACTTCTCTTCCATCATTTCATCATTTCACCTATAACCCAAGTAACCCACCTACAAACCTTTGTTTCCTGTGGTCTCCAGAAGCTCAATCCGCTTTTGACAAACTGAAATCTTTATTCACCTCTGCGCCAATCCTACAACACCGTGATCCTGCCCTGCCTTACATCTTAGAGGTCGACGCCTCAGAAGTAGCCACAGGGGCAGTATTATCACAACGCCAGGGGCCTAAGTCTTTACTTCACCTCATGGCCTTCTCCTCATGAGCCAGCCAGAAAACAATTATGATGTACGTGATCGAGAACTCTTGGCAATTAAAACAGCTCTAGAGGATTGGAGAGATCTCCTTGAAGGTGCCACTCACCCTATTATGATATTCACGGATCACAGGAACCTAGAGTACCTTCGCACTGCCAAATGCTTAAAGACCCCGACAGGCTCGATGGGCTCTGTTCTTTGCTAGGTTCAATTTTCACATCACCTACCGCACTGGGTCCAAGAACAGGAAAGACGATGCTCCATCTAGGATGTTTCCTGATACTCCTGAAGAGACAGCTCCCAGCACAATCTTGTCGCCACAAAACTTTCTCATGATCCAATCTGATCTAAACTCTTCATTTAAACAGGCTTACTTCCATTGCTCAGAACCAGAGGCATCCTCCTTAAGAAACCAGGAAGGGTTCCTCTGGTATCAAGATAAAATCTTTGTTCCACAGTAAGCCAGGATCCAGGTCCTAAAGACATTGCATGATCACAAACTTGCTGGCCACTTCGGGGTGCGAAAAACAATGGAACTTATCCAATGATCTTTTTGGTGGCCTACTTTGAAATCCGACTGCAGGGAGTATGTTAGCTCCTGCACTACCTGTCAGCGAAACAAGGGGTCCAACGTTAAATCTTGGGGTTTGTTACAACCACTGCCAATTCAAAAACAACCATGGAGAAAAATATCTATGGACTTCATAGTAGAGCTACCTCCGGCAGAAGAGTTTACAACTATCCTGGTAGTCGTGAACCGTCTGTGCAAAAGGGCACACTTTTTGCCCATCATAGGTACACCATCTGCTGTGGACACGGCAAAAATTTTCCTAAGGGAGATAGTCGGCCTACCTGATGACATTGTATCTGATAGAGGGATACAATTTACTTCCAGATTCTGGAGAGAGCGCTGCAGGATGCTGTCAATTGAAGTATGCCTCTTCCCAGCCTATCATCCCCAAAGCAACGGTCAAACCGAAAGAACTAATCAAACCTTAGAACAATACTTGCTCTGTTTCTGCTCTTTTTCCCAGAACGATTGGATCTCCTTGCTCCCGTGTGCAGGATTTGCATACAACAATTCAGTACATGCAAACACTAATCAGTCACCTTTCTGGGCTAATTATGGGTTCCATCCCTCATTTCTGCCTAATGTCATCCCGGAAGCCTCAGTCCCAGCAGTTCAGGACAGGATAAATTCTATCCAGGCTAACTACCAAACCCTCCATGTAACCATGCAAAGGGCCCAACAGAACTATAAGAAACAATACGACAAAAAGAAGAGACGGAATCCTATCTATAAGGTTGGAGATAAAGTATGGCTCTCTTGGGCAAATCTCAGGCTTCCTTGCCCCTCCCGGAACTTGGGACCAAAATTTTTTCGCCCATTCGGGATAAAACGAAAAATCAACCCAGTGGCATTCGAACTGGCACTACCAAGTTTTTATAAAATTCACCCAGTGTACCATGTTTCTCTGCTTAAATCTGTTATTTCTAGTCCATTTCCAGGGAGAGAAGAAGCTCCACCGCCTCCAGTCTCAGTGGGAGATGAAAAAGAGTACGAAGTGGAAGCCATCCTGGACTGTCGTAGGAGAGGTAGGACAATTCAATTTCTTATCAAATGGAAAGGGTACTCAGTAGAAGAAAATTCTTGGGAACCTGCACGCAACATTCACGCTCCTAGACTTTTACAGAGATTCCGGGTCCGATACCCCGAACAAAGGGCTGATTACTTATCCGGAGGCTGCCCCTTGGGGGGGCACTGTCAGGGAAATGGCCAAAGAATGGGTAATCCTGCCAGTACCCATCATGGTTGCGCCAGGCGAATCCCCGTGCGCATGCACGCATGCAGGTGTGCGATGGCGGGTGCACGCAGACGCGCGCCCACGCCGTGACAGATGTTGGTGCTCCCATGGCCTATTAAAACCTGCCAATGATACATGCAGGTTGCTGGATTATCGTCAGCTTCCTGTGTCTCCTGTGCCCTGTATACCCTGATCCTTGGACTTCCCGCTACCGACCCGTCTTGCTATACCTGTTTATCCTGAACCCCTTGCTTGGCCCCTGGCTTACGTCCTGAGCTGTACTCCTGTCTGTCTCATCATGTTTGACCCCGGCTTGGCTGACTACTCTGCTATCTCCTGCCCTCTGTGTATGACCTGGCTTGCTGCTGTATCCATCTCGGACTGATTCCTCTGTGTATGACCCCTGGCCTGGCTACTGACTCTGTTCCTGGTTCACCCTGCTGTTCCATACCTGGGATATCTTCTCGCACGGCTGCCAACACAGTTCACCCAGCACACCCCAGCTGCCTTCTGCTAACCAGCTCATCCAGCAGCAGTACCAGCTATCCGTGCTCCTTTGGGCACCGCACTCCCTGTATCACTCCCAGGGGTGCGATGCACTTAGCCGCAAGGGGCGCTCTCTCAGCAATCTGGCCTTGCACCCGGGACTTGGCAAGATCCTTCAGTCTTAAAAAGACTTTCAGGACGGTGTTGGATGGGGAGGAGGAGGTGTGTGGTGACAGGATGGTGGAGTCAATAAGATCTTTCTATGCGGATCCATATGGTAGGGAAATGGAGGGGCATCAGAGGAGGAAATTAGTGACTACGGTGAAGGGGAATTTGTGTGCGGAAGATGCTGATTCACTGTTGGACCCAGTGACGGATGTGGAGGTGGAGGCGGTTGTGAAGAGTATGAAAAAAAATGAAGGGGGGGTGGGGCTTACCGGTGGAGTTCTACATAAAATTCTGGCCCGTGGTGAAGGAACATCTGTGCGAGGTGATGAGGACCTTTGTGGAAAGGAATGAGTTAACAAAATCAATGAGGAAAGGGGTAATCACACCGCTGTACAAAAAAAAGGGGATCAGCGACCTATACACTTCTAAACAGTGACTATAAAATTATTGATTTATTGCTGTCTGATAGAATGAGGAACATTATCAATAGAGTCATTGGGGAATAGTAGGTTTGCGCGGTCCCAGGACAGAGCATATATGATAACCTGATTCTCTTAAGGGACTTGGTATATTATATGCAAAGTAACAATATGCCATTGGCAGTAGCTGGCATAGACCTTGAGAAGGCCTACGACCAGGTGGCCCATAGATACCTGTTCACAGTGCTGAGACAGATGAGAATGCCGGAAGATTTTGTCAAGCTGGTGGAGTGTTTGTATCAGGGTATCAGCAGCCAAGTCTTGATTAATGGGAAGCTGTCTGGTGTGGTGGAGGTGAGATTGGGAGTAAGGCAGGAGTGTCCTCTGTCTCCAGTGGCTTTTATATGCGTGATGGAGCCCCTGTTAAAACATTTGGTAAAAGACAAGGGTTTCAAAGGTGTTTTTGTGCCTGGCTGCGGAAACGGATGTTTGAAGGAGCTATGCTACATGTATGACGTCACCTTTTTGTGTAACTCATTGAGAGATCTAGCAAGAGCAGAGCTTCATCTTTTGGGGCTGTATCTGGCCTAAGAGAGAGTTTGGGAAAAGCTGTGTTTGCGTACTGAGTGGATCTCGTGACGTGTCAGAAAGTAAACTAAAGTGTGTGCAGGAGGTGGATATGCTAGGTGTGCATTTTGAGAAGAGCCTGGCGAACCAAGTCAATACTGTTAAAGGAGTAAAGGCAGAAGGATTTTTATCTTAATGCATTCTACGCATTAAGATAAAAAAACCTGTGTGTAGCAGCCCCCCAGCAGCCCCCTAATTACTTACATGAGCCCCTTCTCTCTCCAGCGATGTTCACGATCCCCTCAGCCTTCCAGGACACTCCTCCTGATTGGCTGAGACAGAGCAGCAGCGCCATTGGCTCACGCGGCTGTCAATCAAAAGAAGTCAGCGAATCAAGGGAGAGAGGGGGTGGGGCCAGGTCGGGGCTCTGTGTCTGAATGGATACACGGAGCTCTGACTCGACTTGGGTGCCCCCATAGAAAGCTGCTGGCAGAGAGGGTACTCAAAGGATGGAGGGGCCAGGAGCAGCAAAGAGTGACCCAAGAAGAGGAGAATCCAGGCTAAACCAGCTGCACAGAGGAGGTAAGAATAACATATTTGTTATTAAAAAAAAAGAGTCTTTTCAATCACTTTAAGAGGTTAGAGAAAAAAAGAAAAGAGACTTGAGTTGTGGAAAATTAGGAGGCTGTCCCTTTCTGGGAAAACACTGTCAGTTATTCTTCGTCTTTTGCTTTATTTTTCTGTAATTTTTCCTCCAAATAAGAGGTGGGTCCAGATGATCACAAGGATGTTGTTTTTTTTTTCTGGGACTCAAAAATGGAGAAGGTTGAGAGAGGTGCTGATGAAAAGTGTACAGCTGGGCGGGTATAATTTCCCCAATATTGCGGAGAAAAAGGTTCAATGGTGGCTGGTACATTATTTGATTGGGTGGCCCTTGCTGAGATGGGTGTGGTGTGGAAAGGATTTGAGGAGGCTGATGTTGTTGGTTTCGCCCGTGTTTTTTTGGAGAACGAGGAGTTTTTTTGAAGGGAACCGGTTGCAAGAGTTGGGGGAGGGAGCGCTGAAGAAGGAGTCCTTGTGGAAGTAGCTGAGGAGGAATGAGCTTGTGACAAACATTTGTGACTTGAAGTCTAAGAAGGCGGTGTCCTTCATAAAAGCGAGAGATCTGGCGAGGAAAGATGGCTGCCCAAGAGAAGAGTGTGGTGGAATTTAAAGTGTAAGACACATTTTTTGGGAGTGTGCTTTCGCGAAGGAGGTGTGGAGGTTGTTGGGTGGCTTTGTGGAATGAGTTGTAGGCGTGAAGAATGTTACATACAAGTCAGGTGTTCTTGGTATGGTGGGAGGTGATAAGGTGGTGCAGCAGAAATGTTCATCTTCTCAGCGGTGTTTAGGGTGGTGTGGGAGACAAGGTACGCTTTTTACAAGAAAAAGATGGTGTTGTCTGAGAAGGATTGTGTGGATTGGGTGAGGTCAAAGTTGTTTTATGTTTTGCTGATTGAAAGGAGGAGTGTGGGAGTGGAGGAGACGGATGAATTGTGGAATTTTTGGAGGTGAAAGGAAGGGGGGGTTAAAATAAAATGTTATGTTATTTCATGTTTTAACTTATTAGTGTCCAGTAGGGGTGCTATAACGTCATTCTGGCTTAACAGGGAGCTGGGATGGCTGGTTATGTAGTATCCCTGCTGGTATGATGGGGCTCTGAAGGCTAGTACCAGCTTGAACAGAAACCGGGGTGCCCACAGGCAGTTGGGGCATTAGAGTTATTCCCCCGAGAAAGCTGCATGGGCCCAGTTCCTCCTGATTTGAATGAATCTACCTTGTCTGGCCATGGGCTGGGAAGGCAGAGAGTCCATGGGTTCTGTGCCCCCTGGGTCTGGTTGCCCTAAGTGTGCTGTTAGTAATACTTGGGTGTGTGAACAGTCACAAGGTCACAGCACTAAAAACTTTTTTTCTGCACTGTGCCTTTTAGGGCTAGGCCTTTTGGCTAAGTTTGGGGCAATTTTTGTTACCAGGCCCCAGAGTCTAGCGAGTGCATACTGTATTGCACGGCCACTTATTTATTTAATTTATTTTCCTCCACGTTTTGTCACTTTCTCTTTTGTGTGTGTTTTTTTTTTCTCACTAGGATGGAGGGTGTGAGTCCTCAGGCTTGCCCTGACATCCAGGGGGAGGATGTGTGTGCCCAAGGTTCGTTCCTTCCCTGACACTGGATCTTTGGGAGAGCCCTGAACCCAGTACTCAGTGGTCGGCTTTGGCTGGCCACGAGGAGAGGGGTCTGCCAGGTCCTTTGGCTAGGTGGATCATGTCGTACCCTATGTCCCTGTCAAGATCCTTGTGCCCGGAGGATTAGGGTGAGGTCCTACACCTTTAGAGGGTGGACAAAGCACATCCTTAAGTGCACTTTTTAGTATGTGTACACATGCTCATTTTTTGTACACTTAACGGTTTTTGTTTTTTGCGTTTTCAGCACCACCACAAATTTTAAAAAAGTTCTGTTTTTAATTTTCACAATTATAAGCATGTAACAAGAATAGTGAGACAAGGACCTATATGGAAGACCACATCATTTATGTGTGCCTGGGTAATGGAGCTGTAACTTCAGCATCCTGTAGATGACAACTTCAGCCAAACAGGAAGCAAAGGTCACCATGAGGTCAGTCAAACAGTGCATGAGGAAACAGCCACTGGATATATAAGTCACATATATAAAGCCATAATGTCATGGCACATCCAGAAGCAGAGGGTACTGATATAAGCAATGGATTTAATAGGTAGAATATGCAAGACAGGTGGCATTTCACATCAACCATGAAGATTTCTTGTCACGCAGTTCTCCGCACACGGGTGACCTCATTGTAGGTGGACCAAACATTTCTACTTGCAGGCTTGCATTGACTAACACATTTCCTTCCCTTTTTCAGAATGAAGGCATAGATTTGCTCAGACAAAACAACCATCCAGCGTAATTTATTACCACTTTTCTGAATGACTTGTTCAAGGAATAAGCATACATTTGATGGTATCATTTATGAAGGGGAGCTTAAACTGACAGGTGTGGGGAATTATGGCAGAGGTATTTCTTTATTAAAGCTGACCTTCTACCCCCACCCCTTTCACTAATAATTACATCTGCATGCTGTTATGAAATAATTTCTCATTCATTAGCTAAACATTTTTGCTTTTATTGTTACTGTTTTTCCACTTCCTGGTTTCCTGAGGCACTGGTGATGTGACTCTAGCCTCACAGCTGCATCCTGGGAAGTTCCTATCACATGTTCCGGGAGGCAGATCCAGATTTCCAGGAAGTAAAGGGAGATGCATTTATTCACCCGTAGTGAAAATGACCCCCATAAGAAAAATGGAGAGGAAAAGAAAAATAAGGTATTTAAATAATAAAAAGCCTGCAATTATCTATAAGTATCTGTTTGTAGATTGTCACTGCTAAACATTTCTAAAAGTGCTTTTGTCATAATGCTTTTGATTGAAGTTTCTCTTTAACAGCTAGTCTCTGCAGCATTACGAGAAGTCCTTCCGGTCTTTATATATTGTATATTGAAAACAAGACTTTAACCAGTGCTTGACCAGGCACCGATAGACGTCATAAGACTGCAATAGGTAAAAGAGAGAGGAGCGGTGCCACTCTGAGTGCAGTATGTCAGTTAAAATGCGATGTTTAATAAAAGTAAGATCAACTCACATTTTGGTGAGATATAATGGGCATGGCATAAGTAGTTTGGGCTCCTGTAGTCTAGCTGGGCAGTGGTGGTGGTCAGCAGTTCCCGGCGGCGCCCCTGGTTCCCGAGGCTCCGAGGCTGAAGACGGTCACACAACAAGCACATCAGCGGTGATGGACAGGAGGGCGTGGTCGAGCTCGCGATCGAAGCATGCATGCTCCTTCATCAGGAATATCCTATATTGTAAACGGTTGGCGCTATATATATCCTGTATAATAATAATAGTAATAATCTAGTGCTAGTTTATCAGTGAGAAAACTATGGTAATCACACAAAGTTTTCTAAGTCGTTATTCCCCACAATTATCCTCACTCGGTGACATCAGTGATGTCAGTGGGAACCTCACAGACATTTGATTGTCATGCCATCAAGCCCAAAACTACCAAATTGGGAGACCATCATCTAAAGCAGCGGTTCTCAACCTGGGGGTCGGGACCTCCTGGGGGGTCGATTGCCGATTCTCCAGGGGGTCGCGAATGCTGCCCGAGATGCTGGCCGAGACGGACACGAAGTTACTGCCGGAGTCCGTCCGCCTCGGCCAGCGAGATGTCACTTCCTGGAGAGGAGAGACCGCACGGAAGTGACGTTCCGTCGCCGCCATTTTGGTACTCTCGTCCGCAGTAAGGCTTAGGCTTAGAAGTCAGCAAGCGGATATCTTTTTACACCCACCGAAGTCCGCTTGCTGCGGACGAGTGTACCAAGAGGGAGGCTACGAAACATCACTTGCTGAAGAAGAAGAACACCTGTGACTTCTGGTAAGTCAGACACACAGTAAATGCTGACATGACAACATTTTTTTTTATTATGGTACATATCATTTATATATATATATATATATATATATATAAACGTCCCAGTTCGTTCCTCAAAAGTGGTTATTCCGTGCCAGTGCTAGATACATGTTTGGGTGCTATACACTTTGTATATCTAGCACTGGCACGGAGTAACCACTTTTGAGGAACCAACCGGGACGTTTATATATAAATCAGTGGTGGGGGCGCAAACAAAGTGAAAAAATCTGAAAAAAACCCCCCCATTAAAACGCCGCCACTGTGCCATCAAATGCAGCCACTGTGCCCATCAATTGTCGCCACTGTGCCAGCTAACTCCGCCACTATGCCATCAAACGCAGCCACTGTGCCCTTTAATTGTTGCCACTGTGCAAAACGCAGCCACTGTGCCCATCAATTGTCGCCACTGTGCCAGCAAACGTCGCCACTGTGCAGCCACTGTGCCCATTAATTGTCGCCACTGTGCCTATCAATTGTCACCACTGTGCCATCAAACACAGCCACAGTGCCCATCAATTGTCGCCACTGTGCCAGCAAACGCCGCCACTGTGCCATTAAATGCAGCCACTGTGCCCATCAATTGTCGCCACTGTGCCAGCAAACGCCGCAACTGTGCCATCAAACGCAGGAATTGTGCCCTTTAATTGTTGCCACTGTGCCAAATGCAGCCACTGTGCCCATCAATTGTCGCCACTGTGCCATCAAACGCAGGAACTGTGCACTTTAATTGTTGCCACTGTGCCAAACGCAGCCACTGTGCCCATGAATTGTCGCCAATGTGCCAGTAAACGTCGCCACTGTGCAGCCACTGTGCCCATCAATTGTCGCCACTGTGCCATCAAACACAGCCACTGTGTCCATCAATTGCCGCCACTGTGCCATCAAACGCAGCCACTGTGCCATCAAACGCCACCACTGTGCCATCAAACACAGCCACTGTGCCATCAAACGCCGCCACTGTGCCATCAATCTCTGCCACTGTGCTCATCAATTGTCACCACTGTTCCATCAAATGCAGCCACTGTGCCCATCATATGCCGCCACTGTGCCATCAAACGCAGCCACTGTGCCCATCAAACGCAGCCACTGTGCCATATCAAATGCTCTCACTGTACCATCAAATGCTGCCCCCGTCCCATATCAATGCTCCCACTGTGCCCCGCCGCCTGCCCGCCATCTGCCCAGCACTTACCCTGCCTCTCGGTGGGGCATTTTATTCATTTGTAACTTATATGTTAAATAAATATTTTGCGCTGTATATTACAAATTGTTTTTGTGATTAATCACTACGCTTTAAGATGTTAAATTTGTAGGAATGAAAATACATCCTGCATATCAGATATTTATATTTCGATTCATAACAGTCGCAAAATTACAGCAATGAAATGACCAACGAAAATAATTTTACTGTTAGGGGTCCCCACAACTTGGGAAATTTTATCAAGGGGTCACGGCACTAGAAAGGTTGAGAACTACTGATCTAAAGTCTATGGAACCTTTAAATGGACAGGACTACTTATAATAGAATTATATTTACCACTTCATTGGCTTTTCTTACTGAGAATGACTCTTGGAACAGAGATTCAGATGTAAGAGATCAGACAGCTTCTGCTATGTCAACTGTCAGAATTTATACAGACTACAAACACTGTCTTCAAGCTCCTAAGTATCCATAACAGTACCAAACATGGACTCCTCTTGTTGTTTATATCACTTTTAACCACATTGATCTGTTATTTAATACTACCTGAGGTCAGGTAGTCCTTGAAGCAGCAATTATCATAGGTGAACGATCACCTCTAAAACTGGCCATAAACACATAGATTTCTTTCATTTAGCTTGAGTCTCAACAGATTCCTCCATCTATGCTAAACAGCACAGATGAACAAACATCCCATTGGGGCTATTATAGCCTGACAGCTGGTGCCGAATGCAGTCAGAAAACAGTGGGCAGTGCCAAACAGTGACTACAGCTGATTGGCTGCAGACACTGCTCTGCTGAGCTCCTTCATGTTACACATTTATGTTAAAGTATGTTGGGCGGTAGTCCTCAGCAAATTGTACTCTTTGGCCTAGATTGCTCTTATTTAATTGGCAGTCTTGACAGCGCAAGTCTCTTTGACTAAAACAGCTACCTTAGATGAACCCCATATTTGACAACGCTCTGGCAGGGGGCCCAGCTTGATTACTGTTAGCTTAAACACTTGAGCACAATTCCCGATTCCACATCCCATATGTCTTGTGTGATTTCATGACACACTTTATATCAAGGGATTCTCTTTATATACAGTATGTGTATAAAGTTTATATTTTGCAATGCAGGTGGTAGATTGCAGTTGTACAGGAGGAATGTATTGTGACCAATGGAATCTTTAGAGAAGTCATGTGTACTGGCAACTAGGTCTCATGGGAAATTATCTTTAATTTAAATTAAAAAGAAAAGAGACTTTTAAATTTGAATTCAGAACCTTTTCTTCTTACGCTTGAAACTATGTGACTGGAGGCACCATAATAAAAATGCATTTTATAGTAATTCCCACAGACCTTTTGCTGCTAGGCTATTACATAGCTGAGAATTCAGAAGGTGTCATTTTACAGCTTCTTACCAAACAAGCCCTAAAGAAGAAACTTGACACAAAATGAAGAATATTCAAAAGGATACTGTAGCACACCCCCAAAGGAGCCACTGACCTTTATGGTCCCATTCCCCAAAACTCAGTGCACACACAGCCAGGCACACAGTATTTTCTTCTTTCTCACTGGCTCCAAGAAATAGTCTAGAGGTGCCTTTTGTGATTGTATTGCTGGGTTAAACTTGGATGGGTGAGGGGGGATACCCTAAAAGGACTGGCTTGCCCTATGAAACCTCTCCTATTCTGGCAGATTCCACAACATTCACTAATCCTGTTTTTAGCCATGATGAAGGGGGAGTGCTGAGCCCCCAAAACACATTGGCTTCTACAAAATAAAAACAATTTAAAAAGTCTGTACAAGCTAGTGTGACACTCCCATCCTTTCAAAACTTCAACAAACTCCTCTGGGGGTCCAGCAAGATCCCGCAGTTGCTGGTGATCGGCCTCTAGGACCACAAACCACCCATCCCGTTAAAACGCATCCACATAAGGTTCAGCGCTCCTATATTACAAAGACAACATTCACTAATGGCAGGGAAAGTGCCTAGGACTTGCTTTTGAAAAACTGAGAAATGTACAAAGTCACTATGGCTCTGCACATAGGTCGGTGCTCACAATGCCAAAGGATCATCAGTTGCCTCCTTCTGATATCTACCAGGCACTCTTCAAGAGATACCACAGGAGAGCTGGACACTTTTTGCCCAACCTCCACTGAGTGTCCTCCAATGAGCTCCTCCAGACCTTAAGATAAATCCCAGACTTTGGAAAATAGGCCCCCCTGCTTAGACTACAGCTGGGACCTCAATGACCTCCAGGCAGCGTCTCCAGCAGACTGGTGCCCTAGAGCCTAGTGAATGAAGTGAAGCTATGCTGACTTCCATCATCCAATCATGTGCAAGTTTTTGTTTTACTTGCATGTGGCTGGATATTCTTTGCAAAGTGAAATTTCACCATATTCACTAAACCCTGGGGCAAATTCTCTTGCAAAACACAACTTTCCTTGCAAAGTGAGCAGCTTATTTGCCTTTAGTAAATGAATCCCAGTGACTCCTGTGTGTGAAAAAACAGGGATGAGTGATAAGAAGGGACCCATTGGGACTTTCAAAAAGTCACTCAGAAGAATTCCTAGTAATCCTGTATGCAAATAGGGTACCAAACCAGCCATTTAAAAGCAAATCTTCTGAACGCTTGTAGCTTTTTGCTATTCTAACACAGAACTTTTTGATACATAAGAAGCAGAAGACAACTGGAGAATATGAAATTCAGGGAAAGCTTACATCTATTTTCTTGCTGCAGGCAGTGGTGGAAATCTTGTTTTTTTTAAAGGTATTTATTTATTTAGGTGAGTTTAGCCTTTAAGACTCACATCATCTGTTATCACCAGGTCATCACCTCTTGCAAGTTCATTCTCATGCTGTACTATTTTTTGAAAAACTTCCCACCAATATTTTAGCTATTTCAGGTTTTTCAGGAGCGGATCATTTACACACTTATTATTCTTATTCGTAATATTAATAATGATACAGTATATATATAGCGATAATGTAATATAAGAACCCAGGTTCAGCAAACAGTTCATAGTCTAGGTATAAAGAAGACCACGCAACACAGCTCACCGCCAGTATCTTTATGGTTTAGGGTTCCTACCTGTTTTGAGGCACATGACAAGCCGCAGGAGCTCAGCAAGACTCCAGAGGGTCCACAATTGTTCACAGCTATGAACCACTCCACACAATCTCATAGACACATGCTTGTAGGCAGGTTGCCTGCAGTATGTTAGTTAGGCTGTTGGCTAGCTTGGGCTGAGCAAGGGGTTAATGCTCTTCACTTCTGTTCCGGGGCTTTTTGGACCTATCCGCCGGGGAAGACTGGGTTCCTGGAGCTTTGGCCCACTCAGAAAGATGATGTGATTGCTCTGAAGCACCAAACAAGGAGGACTGCTGTGCCCAGCAGCCCGTCAGAAAGCACCAGGAGTCTGGAGAACCTCCAAGCCTTGAGAAACCCCATTAATGGACTATCACCTTGCTGAAGTATGCCTGGACAGCCTAGTTGAGTCAGTTAGGGAATGTTGAACTGAACACTTCATGTTGGACTGTGTCACAAAATGTTCAAGTAAAGTTGCATCAACCACTTAAAGGAGAAGTGAGCAAGGTGGGGGCAGAGCAGAGAACCGTTGATTGATCATTCAGTTCTCAGTCTAAAGCTCGATACACTCTATACAACTTTCATTGTTCGATTTCTTTTAGATTTACCTTCAACTATGTGGTGCAAGGGACTCCCTGATTGCATACAAATTGAAAGTGTTTAGGTTTGACCTCATTATATGGTTTTGGTAAAGGAAAAAATCTAAAGAAAATTGTATAGTGTGTACCCAGATTTAGAGCTGGTGGGGCATTGCATAGTGCTATTTTCAAGGAGGGTCCAAGCATACAGGATATATCATATACAGTATCTCACAAAAGTGAGTAAACCCCTCACATTTTTGTAAATATTTTATTATATCTTTTCATGTGACAACACTGAAGAAATGGTACTTTGCTACAATGAAAAGTAGTGAGTGTACAGCTTGTATAACAGTGTAAATTTATTGTCCCCTCAAAATAACTCAACACACAGCCATTAATGTCTAAATTGCAGGCAAAAAAAGTGAGTACAACCCCTAACTGAAAATGTCCAAATTGGGCCTAATTAGCCATTTTCCCTGTCATGTGAATATTTAGTGTTACAAGGTCACAGGTGTGAATGGGGAGCAGGTGTGGTAAATTTGGTGTTATCGCTCTCACTCTCTCATACTGGTCACTGGAAGTTTAACATAGCACGTCATGGCAAAAAACTCTCTGAGAATGTGAAAAAAAGACATAAAGATGGCCTAGGCTATAAGAAGATTGCCAAGACCCTGAAACTGAGCTGCAGCACAGTGGCCAAGACCATACAGCGGTTTAACAGGACAGGTTCCACTCAGAACAGGCCTCGTCATGGTCAACCAAAGAAGTTGAGTGCACATGCTTAGCGTCATATCCAGAGGTTGTCTTTGGAAAATAGACGTATGAGTGCTGCCAGCATTTCTGCAGAGGTTGAAGGGGTGGGGGGTCAGCCTGTCAGTGCTCAGACCATACGCCACACACTGTATCAAATTGGTCTGCATGGCTGTCATCCCAGAAGGAGCCTCTTCTAAAGATGATGCACAAGAAAGCCTGCAAACAGTTTGTTGAAGGCAAGCAGACTAAGAACATGGATTACTGGAACCATTTCCTATGGTCTGATGACACCAAGATAAACGTATTTGGTGTAGATGGTGTCAAGCGTGTGTGGCGGCAACCAGGTGAGGAGTATAAAGACAAGTGTTTCTTGCTTACAGTCAAGCATGGTGGTGGGAGTGTCATGGTCTGGGGCTACAGGAGTGCTGCCGGCACTGGGGAGATACAGTTCATTGAGGGAACCATGAATCCCAACATGTACTGTGACATACTGACGCAGAGCATGATCCCCTCCCTTCGGAGACTGGGCCACAGGGCAGTATTCCAGCATGATAACGACCCCAAACACACCTCCAAGATGACCACTGCCTTGCTAAAGAAGCTGAGGGTAAAGGTGATGGATTGGCCAAGCATGTCTTCAGACCTAAATCCTATTGAGCTTCTGTGGGGCATCCTCAAACGGAGTGTGGAGGAGCGCAAGGTTTCTAACATCCACCAGCTCCGTGATGTCATCATGAAGGAGTGGGAGAGGATTCCAGTGGCAACCTGTGAAGCTCTGGTGAACTCCATGTCCATGAGGCTTAAGGCAGTGCTGGAAAATAATGGTGGCCACACAAAATATTGACACTTTGGGCCCAATTTGGACATTTTCACTTAGGGGTGTACTCACTTTTGTTGCCAGCGGTTTAGACATTAATGGCTGTGTGTTGAGTTATTTATGAGGGGACAGCAAATTTACACTGTTATACAAGCTGTACACTCACTACTTTACATTGTAGCAAAGTGTCATTTCTTCAGTGTTGTCACATGAAAAGATATAATAAAATATTTACAAAAATGTGAGGGGTGTACTCACTTTTGTGAGATACTGTACTTCTTCAGATAAGCCTTATGGCCCGTACACGCAATCCAAAAATCAGACGAGAAATACCGCTTTGGAAGCGATCATGTGATAATACGGAGCGTTAGTACAGAGCTTTCGAGAGCGACAGTTCATCCGATATTATCAGACAAACACAAAAAATGTTCTCGTATGATACCAGATCATACGATTTTCGTTTGATCAGTACAGTTGTCATCCGAAAATACAATTCTCTGTCGTATGAGAATTTTAGTAACTTTAGTAACCTCTCCATTTTCGATGATATGCGACTATCATACAAAAAAAAAAAGGACAATCTGTCGTCCAATTTTCGGATCATGTGTACAGGCCATTAGGGGTAACTAGCTTGCCAGAAATGTGTAAAAATTACATACAGAACTACCTGTTTACACTACCCCCCCCAGTATTATAGACAGGTTGAGTATCTGGCAGATTAAATCTAATTTGCTATTATCTGATCTGTGCATGTGGATAAAACAGATATCATCCAGTCAGGGATCATTTTTACTGGATGCTGCCCACTTTGCAATTATTTTAGTATAAAGGAATGATAGCATGTGTTACTTTGGGCGATAGAATTCTGCAACTTTCAGTGAGCAGGCAACTTGCTTTGGAGGAAGTTACATTTTGGTTATCAACAGTGTGACATAGTCCTAATTCACATAGGGTGACTTTGTACAGGTTTTTTTTTCAACCAGCGGGTTAAAGAAAAAAAAAAAATGAACCAATTTCTCCATCCACACATTCGATGTGGATGGGGGAATCACTTGAGCTGAGCTATTGTATTCTGCCAGAGGGGAACCTTCTGCGCCAGCAGAATACAATGAACAGTGTTGCTGGCTATAGCTATATTTTAATAATAAAGAGATGCAAATACAGGGATAAATACAAAACCAACACTGCACATGTAACTGCTGCTGGGAGGAGATCCTGAAGCATGGCCACCACACAGCTAACTCTCTCACTCGGCAGATAGAGCTGTTTTGATTGACAGGCACAGACACCAGTAGCCCTGCCCCTGACAAATTCGTCATCGTCAGCACAGAGTTTATCGAGGTCTTGATCCCCTTTAAGAAAATCCATGCTGACAAATTTTTTAAGGAGACGGAATTCAAACAGCTCCTGTTCTATTCAAACAGCTGCTATTCTTAAAGCAGTTCTTCAACCTAGAAACAAAAATACTGCAGCCGCTGACTTTCAATAAAAGGACACTTACCTGTCCAGGAAACTAAATGGGTTATTTACAAAAGACAAATCCACTTTGCACTACAAGTGCACTTGGAAGTGCAGTCGCTGTAAATCTGAGGGGTAGATCTGAAATGAGGGGAAGCTCTGCTGATTTTATCATCCAATCATGTGCAAGCTAAAATGCTGTTTTTTAATTTCCTTGTATGTCCCCCTCAGATTTACAGCGGCTGAACTTCTAAGTGCACTTGTAGTGCAAAGTGGATTTGCCTTTCCTAAATAACCCCCTAGGTGTTGTCCTCACCCAAGCCGGCTCTTTGTCCATTTTCCTGTCCAGGCGCTGGCATGTTTACTTTGGGAAGCCGGCTGTGACTGCTTGCAGCTTTGCAGCCGGCTTACCATTGCACATGCGTGAGCAGCTGTGCGCTTTGTGACTTGGTCCTGTCGCTTTCTTGGTTTCTTGGACCTGTGATGTGTCCCAGAAGGTTGCAAGGAAAGGAGGAGGCCCAACTTCCGCTCCTATTGATGTGGTGATCATACTGGAAGTGGGTGTAGGTACCTGTCAAGTCCAAAATAATAAACTGCCAAAACTTAAAAATGTCTAAGCTGAGTAGTGCTTGTACCCCTGTCAGGTCTCAGCTAAAGGTTTCTGAGGCCACAAAGGGTTCCAGATCTGATTGTGCCAATTTCCACAGCAATAAACACAATATTTGTAGATACTGCTAGATACCATTAAACAAGATACCTGTACACATCTTAGTTATATCAACTTTTTTTTTAAATTCTTCGATAGAATAGGCAATAGTTGAAGCCATTGAAGAGATTTTCTTTTACTTCCTGTGAGTGAGAGGAAATCTAAAGCAAAGGAAATCCTCTCCAGATGTTACTGGAACAAGTTTCCTGTAGATAGAAAAGCTGAATCTCCCCAGCAGGGACACTGGGGAGTTTTACTGTCAACCTGTCCACAATCCTGTCCCCCAGAGCCTGTTCATTGGCTTAAAGTGATTGTAAAGTTGTGTTTTTTTCCCCATAAGAATAATAAACATGTTATACTTACCTGCTCTGTTGCAGTGGATTTGCACAGAGCAGCCCGGATCCTCCTCTTCTGGGGTCCCTCTTCTGTGCTCCTGGCGCCTCCCTCCTGTTCAGTGCCCCCAAGGCAAGCAGCTTGCTATGGGGGCACCCGGGCCGAGCCACAGCTCCCTGTGTCCATTCAGACATGGATCCCACCCCAGCCCCACCCCCTCTCTCCCCTGATTGGCTAGCTGACTTTGATTGACAGCAGTGTGAGCCAATGGCGCCGCTGCTGTGTCTAAGACAATCAGGCAGAAGAATCTGCCGAGGGACTCATGGACTTCGGTGAACAGAGAGGGACCTCGGGTAAGTATTAGGGGTGCTGGGGCAGCTGCTGCACACAGAAGGCTTTTTATCTTAAAGCAGAGTTCCACCCAAAGATGGAACTTCCGCTTTAAGTACTGGTGACCCCCCTGACATGCCACATTTGGCATGCCATTTTTTTTTGGGGGGGGGGGAGTGGGTACTCAGTTTTGACAGGCACCCAGCTCCCACTTCCTCCCCTGGCACTGCGGCGCCGGAAGGAGGTTCACCTCTCCCTCCCTGCAATCTTCTGGGATACGTCACAGGTCCCAGAAGATTGCCTGGGCCATTCACAATGTGCATCGCAGCTCGCGCATGCGCAGTGCACGCCTGGCTGTGAAGCCACAGCCAGGGGCTCACAGTTACAATGCCAGCCCCGCAGAGAGGAGGCTTTGTGCTCCGTGGAGAGGAGGCTTTGTGCGCCCACATCGCTGGACCGTGGGACAGGTGGGCGTCTGTTTATTAAAAGTCTGCAGCTACACTTTTTGTAGCTGCTGACTTTTAAATGGGAAGAACTCCGCTTTAATGCACAGAATGCATTAAGATAAAAAACCTTCTGCTTTTAATGCTTAAAGAGGAACTTCAGTCATTTTTTCAACTTTCCATCAAATCCTCTACCCTTGTTGTTTTAACTTTGGATAATAAAACGTTTTTTTCTGTCAGTAAATACCTTATACAGCCCACTTCCTGTTTCTTGTCTGATAAAAAGCCTAGGCTTATGACATCATGCGCAGCTCTCTCTCTCACTCTCTTGTGACAGTTTGCCTGAAAGAGAGGGGGGTGAGCCATAAGAGGGCCAATGAAAGCTGCAGAACTGGAGGTGTACCTGTGTAAATCCAGGAAGCGAAAAGGCAGCTGCCCACAGTTAAAATGGTTGCAGCCAGACTAAGTGAAGGGAGATTTCTGTAGCATATTTGGCAAGTACAGAATCACAGTATATATAAAATAATATGCAAAGTGGATGGAGGGAAGCTTCAGCATGGCAAAGATGTTTTTATTACAAATTATGTGAGCAGACTGCAGTTTCGCTTTAAGTTGTGATTTCATGTTGATGGTCTATCCTGACCTTTCACATTCCTGTCATTCTTATCTGTACTTTGCAGAGCACAGGGTCCACTTAGATTTATCCTTGCTCTAGGCTGAGGGCTCAGCTGTCCCTCTTCTGTTGTTAAAGCGAAATCTTTTGGTCTTGCGGCTTCACAGCCTGGTTCCGTACTGCGGCGATCTATGCCCGGAAGTGGGAGCAAATACCTGGATTAAACAGGTATCTGCTCCCCCCTCCCCCCTGAAAGGTGCCAAATGTGACACTGGAGGGGGGGGGGGATCCGATCAGCGGAAGTTCCATTTTTGGGTGGAACTCCGCTTTAAATACAACCCAATCACTTCTTTCTATACAGTTGTCCTTCTTCTAGGTTTTACCAGCAAAGCATCCCCACTGGATGAATGGCTCATTTAGAACAGAGATGCTCTTTTAGCTGAAAAAAACAGAAAATAATGCAGTCATGTATTTATTAAAATGGATTAAAAGTATCAGTGTACTTAGTATTAGTACCTGACATGATATTTGCTCTAGTAATTTCCTGCACAGCAGAACAACTCAGACTGAAGCTGGCCATACATGGATCAAAATTTGGGCAGTTCAGCAGGAAATGGCCAAATTTTAATGCATGTGTGGCCAGGGCCGGACTGGGAATAAAAACCAGTCCTGGAAAAAAATGTCATACCAGCCCCATAGAATTTTTTATACCAGCCCAACAGCATAACATAAAAGGAAAAACCATGCATTTTAAAGCACATTTAAAGCACATTTGAAGAATGTATTATGTATAGAGAAGACAGATATAAATGCATGTAGGGCTTTTATATATATATATATACACAGTCAGGTCCATAAATATTGGGACATCGACACAATTCTAATATTGTTGGCTCTATACACCACCACAATGTATTTGAAATGAAACGAACAAGATGTGCTTTAACTGCAGACTTTCAGCTTTAATTTGAGGGTATTTACATCCAAATCAGGTGAACGGTGTAGGAATTACAACAGTTTGTATATGTGCCTCCCACTTTGTAAAGGACCAAAAGTAATGGGATAGATTAACACTCATCCGTCAAACTTTCACTTTTTAATACTTGGTTGCAAATCCTTTGCAGTCATATACAGCCTGAAGTCTGGAACGCATAGACATCACTAGACGCTGGGTTTCATCCCTGGTGATGCTCTGCCAGGTCTCTACTGCAACTGTCTTCAGTTCCTGCTTGTTCTTGGGGCATTTTCCCTTCAGTTTTGCCTTCAGCAAGTGAAATGCATGCTCAATCGGATTCAGATCAGGTGATTGACTTGGCCATTGCATAACATTCCACTTCTTTCCCTTAAAAAACTCTTTAGTTGCTTTCGCAGTATGCTTCGGGTCATTGTCCATCTGCACTGTGAAGCGCCGCCCAATGAGTTCTGAAGCATTTTGCTGAATATGAACAGATAATATTGCTCGAAACGGCTTTACGGTGCCCATCATTGAAGCCTCACTGTCCATGAATGCAGCCTCACCATTGCCTGCCCTGGATCACACACACAGCGGGAGCGCTGTGTGTTACAGAGCTGGGTCTGTGTATGTTGTCGGCGGTGCTTTAACAAGGTCCCACCCCCCTCTTGATGCTCTTGATCAAGGTCATCTGCTGATCTGAGAAGTGTAGTGGGGACTTTTAATGGCAACTATAATCACAGGTAGTGTTACTTACTGTGTCTCCGACTTTGTGGTGTCTCGCAGCAGTGACACCTTTGCCAAAATCAGGAGATAGAGTCTCCTCCAGCCCCTCCCACTTCACATTCTTCACCAGTCAGCTGACTTCTAGTCTCTGACCCCCAGCCATGCCGTGAACTGAATGGGCAGCTGCGAAAAGGCTGGGTGGGCGACCACGGGCTCCAGGAACAGCCCAGCTGAGCGGCCGCGAAAAGTCTGGGAGAGCGGTGCAGGCTTCAGGAACAACCCAGGATTCAGTGACCCCTGGCAAATCATCATTCGACCCACTCGGGGGTCCGGACCCCCAGGTTGAGAACCACTGCTCTATACTGAAGACCGGACCATAGCGACTTCAGAACAGGTGAGTATAGGCATCTTTCCTTTTACAGGGTAGATAGAATAGGCTTATAATGCGGGGTGGGATTAGATTTAGCTTAGGTTTTGACTTGCCTTCCACTTAAATTTGGTGTTTGCTGTGAAGGAACTCAAGTATCCTGTACAGAACTTTTGACCTTAACCCTACGTAACATCTTTGGGATGAATTAGAATGCCAGTTTTGATCCAGGTCTTCTGGTCAAATATCAGTACCTGACTTCACAAAAGCTCTTTTGACTGGATAAGCACAAATTTCCATAAACGTACTTCAAAATCTTGTGTAAACCCTTCCCAGAAATGTGGAGGCTGTTGTTGTCACAAAGGGGGTCAACTCCATATTAATGACCATGGTTTTGGAATAGTATGTGTAACAAGCATATATAGGTGTGATGGTCAAGTGTCCACATATTTTTGGCCATATAGTGTAACTCTAACTTCTGAATGTGAGTCTTAGTCCTCAGTGTACAAAAGCCGTGCTGCATGAGAAAGGCACATAGGACTGTAGACAGTCTGCAAAGGAAAATAAATCCACTTTACCAAACACTCACACACACAGCCCTCTCTGCCAATCCCTCCATGGACTTCAGGTCACCCAACTTTAAAAATTCTGAATATTAATAACAACATACAAAGCCATCCACAACTCTGCCCCCAGCTACATCACAAACCTCATCTCAAAATATCACACAAAGCACCCTCTTCACTCCTCCCAGGACCTCCTATTCTCCTGCTCCCTTGTCACCTTCCCCCATGCTAACCTGCAAGACTTCCCCAGAGCCTCTCCCATCCTCTGGAACTCCCAACCTTAACCTGTCCACCTATTGCCTACTCTTTTTGCCTTTAGGAGATCCTCTTATCCCCTCATCTTTTAGGTGATAAAACTCATCTCATCAGGGAAGTCTATCCCACTGCTACCTAACAATTGGAATTTTAATTCTCAACTCACCCCACACAGTTATTCCTTTGTGTTGCATTTGCCCTTTCCTTTTAGATTTTAATCTCTCACAAGCAGGGCCCTTGTAATATGGTTGCCACCTCATCCCTTTAAACCCGAACACATATTAATTACACAGGTTCTGTGGCTGATTAAGGTGGTAATTAAACTCACTTGGTGCCTTACCTGCATTTAATTAGCCTCAGAACCTGTGTAATTCAAAGGGATGAGGTGGCAACTCTACCTTCTATCCCTCTTTTATTGAAATTTGTGCTGTCTCCTTTTATTTTCCAAAGCACTGCACAAACTGCTGGTGCTATAATAATATCAGTATCTTATATCTAATGCAGGCAAGTGACGCTGTGTTCTTTTTTCTTTTAAGGAATGTATCTTTAAGAGTATATACATGCAAGAACAGAAAATTGCAATCGATGTGAATACAAATCAGTGTTAATCAGCTTGACCCTGAATATGTTACAGGATCCAGACAATGAGCCTATGTTTCACTTCCTGGTTTCACTAGTCACAGCATGACACTATGCCTGTATTCTAATTCCATAGTCATAGGTTTCATGAGTCAGCACAGGTATGAATATACGCAGACTCACCACCACCAGTGCTATGTCACAGTAGTATTTGTCCCTTCTGTCATTGCCCTTTCCTGTATTCCTCTACACACGCTCTAATTGCTTCATTGCTTGTCTGTGCTTCATTGCATGCCGTATTCTCAGCTGCATTAAAAATGAATAATATGTGAAGGCCACTGAGCAAGGGCAAAGAGAGAGCAAGAGTACAGCTCTAGTATAAATGGATGCATGTATGCCAACATCAACCCTTCTGTGTTATTTTATTACATTCCCTGAATATACTGAATAATATACTATAAATAGCACCAGATTTCAGCTGCTTGTGCATGCTCAGTGATTTTGTTAAGCACTATACATGGTTGTGTCTTGGATCTTTACTTAAAACCTGAGACTGTTTACAGTGGTAACATTTAAAAAAGAATATAATAGGCAAAGTGACAGGTTATCCTGCATGCCAACTCCTTCCCCCACTGATTCTCACCTTTGTTGCACTTCCCTATTGATCCATTCATCTGTTAAAACAATGGGTCTAAACTCTATGTAGATTTCATGTGTACAGTGCTGAAACTTTCAAAGAGTTAATGAATTACTCCCATCCCTAAGGCCCCTTTCACACTTGTGCGACTTGTTCTGCGACTTAGGACTGCAAAGTCCCATGACATGTCGTACACCATAATTTTCAGTGAGTACCATTGATATATGTGCGACTTCAAAGTAGTCCCTGTAATACTTTGGTCCAACTTTTATGCGAGTTGAGGTCCACAGATCTCAAGTTTACACAGGTATTCCCTGAAATCGCGTCAAAATCGTGCAACTTTCAAGTCGCGGCAGTGTGAAAGGAGCCTAAGGTGACAGTGTTCAGACCTGGGAATTTGCTTTTCAAGTTTAAATGCTACTTTCTCTAAAAAGCATAGGTAGCGCTACCCCTGTAGGAGCTGCTTAAGTATAATTGGTTCTATACTCTGCCTCTCAAAATCTCAGCCCCTCTGGCACACCTGGCAATAGTGTAAGTGCAAGCACTTACTGGAATAGTCTTTAGCCTCGGTTCACACTGGGACGACTTGTCAGACGACCTAGGTCGCCTGACAAGTAGCGTCCCGTTCAGTACAATGGAACCGTTCTAATCGGAGCGACGCAAGTCGCTCCGACTTAGAAAAAGGTTCCTGTACGACTTTGGGGGCGACTTGGGGCGACTTGCATAGAAGTCGTTTTGCAAGTCGCCCCGGCAGTCGTGTGCAGGTCGCCTCAGTGAGGCGACCTGCAAGTCGTGCCGCCTCTGGTGTGAACCGAGGCTTACTGTGAAGTTTATGTGGAATGGTAACAAACAGTAGAAGTATAGTTCAAGTAAATTAACTGTAGAATAATGACTGAGAATTAGGAGCAATATACCCAATGGTACTGTAAGGCTGCTTTCATAGGATTCCTCAACAGCGAATAACCCCAAGAGCAGAGGCAAACACTTTAACTGCTTGCCGACCGGCTCACGCCGATATACGTCGGCAGAAGGGCATGTACAGGCATATTAAGGTACCTGTATGTTGCCCTTTAAGACGCAGCTTGTGGGCGTGCGCGCACCGCCGACGAGCTCTGTGAGTGTGATCGCGGGTCCCGCGGACTCGATGTCCGTGGGGATACCCGCGATCGTCACACGGAGAGGAAGAACGGGGAAATGCTGATGTAAACAAGCATTTCCCCGTTCTGCCTAGTGACAATCAGGAGCGGTGATCAGTGTCGTGTCACACATAGCCCATCCCCCCCATGGTTAGAACACATCCCTAGGACACACTTAACCCCTACAGCGCCCCATCCTGGTTAACCCCTTCACTGCCAGTCACATTTACACAGTAATCAATGCATTTTTAATTGCACTGATCGCTGTATAAATGTGAATGGTCCCAAAATAGCGCCAAAAGTCTATCTGTTTGCCAAAATGTCGCAGTCATGAAAAAAATCGCTGATCGCCGCCATTACTAGTAAAAAAAAAAAAAAGTATTAATAAAAATGCCATAAAACTATCCTCTATTTTGTAGATGCTATAACTTTAGCACAAACCAATCAATAAACGCTTATTGCAATTTTTTTTTACCAAAAATATGTAGAAGAATCAGTATTGGCCTAAACTGAGGAAAAAAAATATGTTTTTTATAGATTTTTTAGGGATATTTATAAAAAGTAAAAAATAATGCTTTTTTTCAAAATTGTTGCTCTTTTTTTGTTTATAGCGCAAAAAATAAAAACCGCAGAGGTGATCAAATACCACCAAAAGAAAGCTCTATTTGTGGGGAAAAAAGAACGTCAATTTTGTTTGGGAGCCACGTCGCACGACCATGCAATTGTCAGTTAAAGTGACGCAGTGCCGAAGCGCAAAAAGTGCTCTGGTCTTTTGCTAGCCAAATGGTCCGGGGGGTGAAGTGGTAATAATAACAGATCACAAATGGCAAACTCTATAACCGATTGGTCACCTCTTTACTTAGATTTGGCTCTATGAGTCCAGGCAGGAGAGCAGAGGAATGACCCTCACTTATGTCAGACCTCTCTCTTCTGTCCCCTGACACCACAGGCCGACAAACTATAAGGCTGCTTTCACACTGAAAGCGCCGGCCGTTAGCAGTAAAGCGCCACCAAAAGTAGGGTTAAAAAACGCCTGTGTTGCGGCACTTCCAAAGCGGTTTTCAGGCGCTTTGGAATCGCTGCCCATTCATTTCAATGGGTAGGGCGTCTCCCAAACCACCCCACATATGCTACTTGCAGGACTTTTCTTAACGTCCTGCAAGCGCACCGCCCCAGTGTGAAAAGACATGCTGAAATGAATGGGAGGCAGTTTTCAGGTGCTATTTAGAGGCTATTTCTAGCGCTAAAATGCCTGAAAACCGCCTCATTGTAAAAGGGATCTAAACACTGCACTCAGTTCAGTGGTCAATGGCCTAACTCCCAAGACAGACTACCCCTCTCATGAATCACATATACTGAGCCCTGGGTATGTGTGCATGTACATTTGACCACAATACCTTCAGTCCCTTTGAAGAAGAAGGCCTTGAGTCTTCGGCTATCCACTTTAGTTGGTGCACTTTGAACTCCTATTGGGTAGAGTGTAAAGGCAGTATTCTGGCAGTGTCTGGATAACAGGATAGACATTGTAATTACTTACCAGGGCATCCGTTTGATACAGGTTCTGGAAAGTGTGGGCAAAGTGAACAACGCTGTCTGCATGCAGTGTCTTTGTTTCCTGCAAATGGGCAAGTGCCCACTCAGCAATCCTGCGATCAAGGCCCAAACGAAATGTCTTGGAACAGGCAGGCTCTTCAGGTAGCCCGACTGGCTACCTCACAACTGGAAACTTCACACCGTTGGTGCAGGTGCGCCTGGGTATGCACCTGGGATCCCCCTCTCAGGCAGGATGTCCCCCGACCGGCTGTGGATGCCTGGCAAGAACGGGAGGCAAAACCTCTCCCCAGGCCTGCTCTTCTCCTCTGCCTCGTGGTGTCTGACTAGCTCCCAGTCAGCCCCTTGTGTCCTTTTCTGCTTTTTCCCCAAAGCATGCAGGGGTGTGTAGTCCTATCCCCATAGGAAACTATTGGGCCGTTTGTGTTAGGGACTACACGTCTCACAATCCTTTGCTGCAGCAGCTCTGGCTGATGAGTGACTCCTTCCTCCCTGCCAACAAAGAAGCAAGGGAGGGAGCAGAGTAAGCAGAGTGTGTGTTTCTCTCCTCACTGCACAGTGAGAGGAGGAGAGGGAGGGGGGAATTCTCTCCACAGAAGCTGACAGACTCTCTCTCTCCCTGAAAGCCTGTGTAATCCCGGCGGCCGGGGGGAGATGCGAGCCTGTGGGGCACCCGCTACACATAGAAGGTCATATGCTCCCCTATACCAAAAAGCAATAGATTTTTCTAATGGAAAAACAGTAGCAAAAGAATAATGAAAAAGTCAGTATTACTGAGTGGCGTTGAAGGTCAAAAAGCAAGAGAATCTACCTCTTTGCCCATTCAGGGTATTCTCCCTAAGAAAAAGTCATGTATTTTTAGTCTATTTTTGTTGTCTGCAGCTCGTTTGGGAGATTTCCCTTTATTTCCTGTCTTAATGACAGCATTATCATTGTGAAAGTGAGAAAAAAGGTTAAGCACACGGATAATATTTGCTACTAAATTTGACTGTAATTGCTACACCTAGGGAATAATCAAGTGTAGCATGTAGTCGTGATTAAAATGCTAATAACTCAAAGCTCCAAATTTGTGCAATTGATCTGTTCTACATGCAGCTGTGTATGTGGCCATCATGGCAATCACAGGTGGTTTTAATAGTAATGGCACCAGCAAAAATTAACCATGCTAGCCAGGCTTAATGGCGTTTCTACATAAGCCAGCTAATAATATATATATACAGTATCTCACAAAAGTGAGTACACGCCTAACATTTTTGTAAATATTTTTTAATATTATATCTTTTCATGTGACAACACTGAAGAAATGACACTTTGCTACAATGTAAAGTAGTGAGTGTTCAGCTTATATAACAGTGTACATTTGCTGTCCCCTCAAAATAACTCAACACACAGCCATTAATGTCTAAACCGCTGGCAACAAAAGTGAGTAAACCCCTAAGTGAAAATGTTCAAATTGGGCCCAAATAGCCATTTTCCCTCCCCAGTGTCTTGTGGCTTGTTAGTGTTACAAGGTCTCAGGGGTGAATGGGGAGAAGGTGTGTTAAATTTGGTGTTATCATTCTCACTCTCTCATACTGGTCACTAGAAGTTCAGCATGACACCTCATGGCAAGAATTTTTGCTCTACATAAAGATGGCCTAGGCTAAAAGAAGATTGTCAAGACCCTGAATTGAGCTGCAGCACGGTGGCCAGGACCATACTGAGGTTTAACAGGACAGGTTCCACTCAGAACAGGCCTCGCCATGGTCGACCAAAGAGGTTGAGTGCACATGCTCAGCGTCATATCCAATGGTTGTCTTTGGAAATAGACGTATGATTGCTGCCAGCATTGCTACAGAGGTTGAAGTGGTGGGGGGTGGTGTCAGGCTGGTATTTCTGAGACCATATGCCGCACACTGCATCAAATTAGTCTGCATGGCTGTTGTCCCAGAAGGAAGCCTCTTCTAAAGATGATGCACAAAAAAGCCCAAAACAGTTTGCTGAAGACAAGCAGACTAAGGACATGGATTACTGGAACCATGTCCTGTGGTCTGACGAGACCAAGATAAACTTATTTGGTTCAGAAGGGTGTGTAGCGGCAACCAGTCAAGCATGATGGTGGGAGTGTCATGGTGTGGGGCTGCATGAGTGCTGTCGGCACTGGAGAGCTACAGTTTTTTGAGGGAACCATGAATCCCAACATGTACTGTGACATACTGAAGCAGAGCTTGATCCCCTTCGGAGACTGGGCCGCAGAGCAGTATTCCAACATGACAACGACCCCAAACACACCTCCAAGACAACCACTGCCTTGCTAAAGAAGCTGAGGGTAAAGGTGATGGACTGGCCAAGCATGTCTCCAGACCTAAACCTTATTGAGTATCTGTGGGGCATCCTCAAATGGAAGGTGGAGGAGCGCAAGGTCTCTAACATCCACTGGCTCGGTGATGTCGTCATGGAGGAGTGGAAGTGGACTCCAGTGGCAACCTGTGAAGCTCTGGTGAACTCCATGCCCAAGAGGGTTAACGCAGTGCTGGAAAATAATGGTGGCCACACAAAATATTGACACTTTGGGCCCAATTCAGACATTTTCACTTAGGGGTGTACTCACTTTTGTTGCCAGCGGTTTAGACATTTATGGCTGTGTGTTGAGTTAGCAAATTTACACTGTTATACAAGCTGTACCCTACTTTACATTGTAGCAAAGTGTCATTTCTTCAGTGTTGTTACATGAAAAGATATAATAAAATATTTTCCAAAATGCGAGGGGTGTATTCACTTTTGTGAGATACTGTATATACACTATATTGTCAAAAGTATTGGGATGCCTGCCTTTAGATGCACATGGACTTTAATGGCATCCCAGTCTTAGTCCGTAGGGTTCAATATTGAGTTGGCCCACCCTTTGCAGCTATAACAGCTTCAGCTCTGCTAGGAAGGCTGTCCACAAGGTTTAGGAGTGTGTCTATGGGAATGTTCAACTGCTGGCTGGAGTGCTGTGAGTAATATATCGGGGGTTTCCATAACTATAATCGGTTCTAGAACTTGTAGACTGGGGGATGAAATTGTTGAATAGGATCATAAAATTGGGGAATAAAATCCTAGAATTTGGATTGGATTGGGGCTAAATTGCTGGATTGGGGGCTAAATTGTAGGATGGTTTGCTAGACTTGCTGAATTGAGGGCTTAAATTGCTGCATGGGGATCCTGAATTACTGGATTGGGAGCTGACAATAATAGTTTGGAGACTTGAATTACTAAATAGAGTGCTGGAATCAATGGTATTAGGCCTAAAAGAAGGCTATATATAAATATACTGTTTGTTTATTGTGTTTGCTACACCCACTACTATTATCCCAACGATTTGTAGCATGCCACATTTGGCCACACCACTTGCCCTACCACCACCCTGCTATCTCAGGCTTGTTCAGTGCTACAAGTTCCTAGGTATATGACTACAGAGAGACAACTGAGAATAGCCATGATCAATCATGATGCCACAGTTCTGATTTTTGCTCTGGAAATACAGTTCTGATCCTGGCTCTGGAAACATGGTTCTGATTCTGGTACCCAATGACTGACAAATATGTCATATTTGGTATGCTGCAGCTGGAAAATCTGAAATATTGATTCTAAACAACAAGTTTGTCTGTGTATATTCATTAATGAATGGATTTCATCAGGAAGAATCATGGTTCCTAATTATTCGTTTATTGATACATTTGAGTGAGCAAGTAGGCCTCTTTCAAACAGACAGCAGAATCACTTTTCAAAGGTGGTTTGCAGATTGATACCTCTGCCCCCTGAGGCTCCATTCACACTTGTATGCCTCCAAAGTTGCACCGACTTTGGAGTGCAACTTTGGATGGGTGTAACTTGGATACGACTTTGGTTTTGACCAGTGATAATGAACAACTGTTGCAAAACTGGTGCATTGTGTAACATTCAGGTACGACTTTCATGCAACTTTTGATGGTTAACATTGAAGTCTATGGCCCTCAAGTTGCAGGAAAGTCACACCAAAGTAGTGCATCAACTGAAGTTGCTGCAACTTTAAGTCACACATATATGAATGGTTATCATTGGAAAACATGGGGAACGACTTGTCATGCAACTTTGATGTCCAAAGTTCCATGACAAGTCGCACAAGTGTGAACGGAGCCCCTAATGGCTGTTTTTTTTTCCCGCAGGTGTGATCCAAGCGTTCCCAAATGGCTTCAAAGGCCAAGTCTAATAGGAGGTGCCACCTGTCAAACTCAAAGTTTTCTGCGGCATGTGTACAAACCCCTCTGGTTGCCATGTGACCTCCCCCATTCTGCCTGACGGACAGAAGTTTTATTTCCTAAATTACATCCACCTATTTCCTTACCAGATGCCAGGACAGCGGGAAAGTAGAAGATTGTGTGAATCATGGGTAATAGTATGGTTTAAATTTAAGTGACTTGTTGTCAGCAATGTAATCATATACTACCGGTAATTGGCAGTTATTCCATGACAAACGTAGAACACATAAAGACACAAGGGGAATTGTGTACTGTACTGCTGACCTCACTTTACATTTGGAAATGTGTAACCAAAGCAGGTAACTGCTCTGGGATTAGAGCCTTGTTAGGTTTGTGTCTAATAAAATGTACAGTATGTTGTTCACACAGCAAATTATCTCAATATCAATCTGAACAAACTTTCTAAGCGTTTATTGTTGTAACAGGTGCAAGAGGCAGTTGCACACAGTGATTTAAAACAGAGCAAAGGTCATATAGAGATTCCTCTTTCTTTCTGCAGACAAGATCATATGCCCTAATGCCCTGTACACACGATCGGACATTGATCGGACATTCCGACAACAAAATGCATCGGATTTTTTCAGACGGATTTTGGGCCAAACTTGTCTTGCATACACACGGTCGCACAAAGTTGTCGGAAAATTTGATCGTTCTGAATGCGGTGACGTGTAACACGTACGTCGGAACTATAAACGGGGCAGTAGCCAATAGCTTTCGTCTCTTAATTTATTCTGAGCATGCGTGGCACTTTGTGCGTCGGATTTGTGTACACACGATCGGAATTTAAACGATCGGATTTTTTTGTCGGAAAATTTTATATCCTGCTCTCAAACTTTGAGTGTCGGAAATTCCGACGGAAAAAGTCAGATGGAGCCCACACAGACGATCGGAATTTCCGACAACACAATCCGATCGCACTTTTTCCATCGGCAAATCCGACCGTGTGTACAGGGCACAACTGTCATGAATAGTTGCTATTTTTTAAAATATTTTACTTGTTTTAATGTTTTTTTTTTTTTAATCCTTTGTTACATTTCAGGGTTGCTGATCTCTTGCAGCCACTTTCACTTAGGCCTTGTTTACATTGGCAGCCAAAGGGGAGTAAAAATAGACAGTTTAGAGTTGATTTTATACCCTGTTTCCCCGAAAATAAGACCTAGTGTGCTTGTCGGTGATGGCTGCAATATAAGCCTTACCCCCCAAATAAGCCCTACCCTGTTCCGCCAAAACTAAGCCCTATCCTGAAAAGAAGACCTACAAGGACTTTAACTAGGGCTTATTTTGGGGGGTAGGGCTTATATTGCAGCCATCACCGACAATCACGCTAGGTCTTATTTTCGGGGAAACAGGGTAGCTCCCCAACTGCCCATCTAAACTGTGCAATGGCGGCCTGAGGGGGTTGTACATATGGTAGCAGCTGCAATGTTTTGCGGCAAACCAAAAATTACACAGTATTTTGCAGAACCGCTGTCAAATGTAAATAGGACCACACTCCAACTGCATGTGATACACGTGGTTGCAGAACAGTGCTGGGGTTTTCAAGGTTTAAAATAGACAGTGAGGAGACGCCTGAGACGCCTTTCAAAGTGGATCACTTTTAGAGCGACGGTGAATATTGCCACAAGGGTAAACAAGCATTTACTCCAGTAGTGGCTGCATTGCATTATAAAGACAGGTTTCCTGATGGTGACAACAGTGGACCATGCCTGTGTAATGTATGTTGCAGCAACCACTTGTGACCTCCATTGGAACCTTGTGTAACAGGGTGACAACACAGGAGCACAGTTTGGAGACTGGGACAGAGCGTTGATACTATGGGGTTGATTTACTAAAGGCAAAGAGACTGTACACTCTGTAAGTGCAGTTGCTCCAGGGATTAGTAAATGAGGTAAAGCCCCACTTTGCAAAGAATACCCAATCATGTGCAAGGAAAATAAAAAAAACAGCATTTTTGCTTGCACATGATTGGACGATGACGATGGAAGTCGGCAGAGCTTCTGCTTATTTACTAAGCTCTGGAGCAACTGCACTTTGCAAAGTGCACAGTCTATTTGCCTTCAGTAAATTAACCCCTGTATATCAGGCAGTGAGCATGGACTTTCATGGTAGTATCGTCAGGTATTATTTAACCACTTAAGGACCGCCCGTACGTCGTTTCCTGTAATAGATACTGTGGGCGCGTGCGCGACACAAAGCGATCGCCCCACAGAGAGGCAGAACGGGGATCTGCCTATGTAAACAAGGCAGATCCCAGTTCTGACAGGGGAGTACAAAGAGATCTTCTGTTCCTAGTAATCAGGAACAGCGATCTCTGTGTACAGGGAGTCAGTCCTTCCCCCACACAGTTAGAAAGCACCTCCCTAGGACACACTTAACCCTTTGATTGCCCCTGGTGTTAACCCCTTCCCTGCCAGTGACATTTATACAGTGATCAGTGCATTTTTTTTTAGCACTGATCACTGTATTGGTGTCACTGGTCCCCAAAAAGTGTCACTTAGGGTCAGATTTGTCCGCCGTGATGTTGCAGTCCCACTAAAAATCGCTGATCGCTGCCATTACCAGTAAAAACAATTTAAAAAAATTAAAAGTCCCTAAATCTATCCCCCATTTTGTAGACAAGATAACTTTTGTGCAAACCAATCAATATATGCTTATTGGGGATTTTTTTTACCAAAAATATGTAGGAGAATACATATTGGCCTAAATTGAAGAAATTAGTTTTTTTACATTTTTTTGGGATATGTATTATAGGAAAAAGTTAAAAATATTGTTTTCTTTTCAAAATTGACGGTCTTTTTTTGTTTATAGCGCAACAAATAAAAAACACAGGGGTTATCAAATACCACCAACAGAAAGCTCTATTTGTGGGGAAAAAAAGGACATCAATTTTATTTGGGTACAGGGTCGCACGACCGCGCAATTGTCGCAAAAGTTACCTGGTCATTAACGGGGTAGAACCTTCTGGTTCTTAAGTGGTTAAATGTAATCTGTAGATATACAAATCTTTAAAATTACATAAGCACATTAAAGCTCATATGAGAATTCAGTGATTTGGTTTAGAATAACTAGGAAGACTCTGAGATTTCTCAAGATTATGTCCTTATACAATAAACCTCAAATATCCATATTGTTACAATGAATGCTTGGCCCTCTGGTATTGTTAGAGAATAATGGTCTCCTGCTGGTTTGCTTCAGTAGCTCACTTTGCACTTGGAAGTGCTTGCACCATTGTCACAATATACAGTGCCTTGCAAAAGTATTCACCCCCTTGGCTTTTTACCTATTTTGTTACATTACAGCCTTTAGGTCAATGTTTTTTTAATCTGAATTATATGTGATGGATCAGAACACAATAGTTTACGTTGGTGAAGTAAAATTTGAAAAATATATACATAAAACTATTTTTCAGAAATAAAAAAATGATAATTGGCATGTGCTTATGTATTCACCCCCTTTGTTATGAAGCCCATAAAAAGCTCTGGTGAAACCAATTACCTTCAGAAGTCACATAATTAGTGAAATGATGTCCACCTGTGTGCAATCTAAGCGTCACATGATCTGTCATTACATATACACACCTTTTTGAAAGGCCCCAGAGGCTGCAGCACCTAAGCAAGAGGCACCCCTAACCAAAAACTGCCATGAAGACCAAGGAACTCTCCAAACAAGTAAGGGACAATGTTGTTGAGAAGTACAAGTCAGGGTTAGGTTATAAAAAAATATCCAAATCTTTGATGATCCCTCACGGACCAGGCAAGGAGGGCATTAATCTGAGAGGCAGCACAGAAGCCTAAGGTAACCATGGAGGAGTTGCAGAGTTCCATAGCAGAGACTGGAGTATCTGTACATAGGACGACAATAAGCTGTACGAGTTGGGCTTTATGGCAGAGTGGCCAGAAGAAAGCCATTACTTTCAGCAAAAAACAAAATGGCACATTTTGAGTTTGCGAAAAGGCATGTGGGAGACTCCCAAAATCTAAGAAGGAAGGTGCTCTGGTCTGATAAGACTAAAATTGAACTTTTTTGGTCATCAAAGAAAATGCTATATCTGGCGCAAACCCAACACATCACATCACCCTAAGAACACCATCCCCACAGTGAAACATGATGGTGGCAGCATCATGCTGTGGGGATGTTTTTCAGCAGTCGGGACTGGGAAACTGGTCAGAGTTGAGGGAAAGATGGATAGTGTTTAAATACAGGGATATTTTTGAGCAAAACCTGTATCACTCTGTGTGTGATTTGAGGCTAGGACGAAGGTTCACCTTCCAGCAGGACAATGACCCCAAACACACTGCTAAAGCAACACTTGAATGGTTTAGGGGTAAACATGTAAATGTTTTTGAATGGCCTAGTCAAAGCCCAGACCTCAATTCAATAGAAAATCTGTGGTCAGACCTAAAGATTGCTGTTCACAAGCGCAAGCCATCCAACTTAAAGGAGCTGGAGCAGTTTTGCAAGGAGGAATGGGCAAAAATCCCAGTGGTAAGATGTGGCAAGCTCATAGAGACTTATCCAAAGTGACTTGGAGCTGTGGTAGCCTCAAAAGGGGGCTCGACAAAGTATTGACTTTGGGGGGGGGGGTGAATAGTTATGCACATTGACTTTTATGTTATTTTGTCCTATTTGTTGTTTGCGTCACAATAAAAAAAAAATCTTCAAAATTGTGGGCATGTCGTGTAAATTAAATGATGCAAATCTTCAAACAATCCATGTTAATTCCAGGTTGTGAGGCAACAAAACACGTAAAATGCCGGGGGGTGAATACTTTTGCAAGGCACTGTGTATCGACATTGCAGTATTAACACGCTACCTCTCTTAGCGAAATGCGTTGACATCACTACAGTTACGTGACGTCATCCAACCATGCTCCGCGCTTCAACAGGGACTGGGAACGGCAAGTGAAACGGACCGTAACTGGATCCGAACGGCGGGCGCTGCAGATTATCTACAGTAGCTGTAGCAGCTAGTGACTCCTGGCACTCCTTAACATAGACTGCCATTGATGCCTAACAGTGGCTCAGTATCAACATGGCAGTGATCGCCGAACATCTGAATACTGCAGGATGCGGTAATGTACAAACTTTTATCTTCCAATGCTATCGACAGGAACTGCTAAGTTCAGGCATCATTGATTCTGAATGGTTGCCTGGTATGTGTTAAATGAACTGTCGGATTCCCTGCCTGCATACCACAGTGGCATTCTATGAGTATACATTCCTACTCAGTAACCAGCCTTGATTATTGCCTGATCGGCCACAGCAGGCTGTGTCTATGAACGCAGGAACACAGGGAACACCATATACCTAGGCCTCCATTACATTGCTGAAGAATACTCAGTCTAAGCATGGGGAAGCACCTTATGAGAAAACTGGGTACCAATTCTGAAGTAATGACTACAGGATTCATCATATAGAACCATCTTTGCTGGTTCACCCAGCGCTCTTCTCTTCCAGTTTCTAGCCTATCACGGACAGTATATTGCCCTACATGTGATCCATACACCAGCAGTGAATCTACCTTGAATTCTGTGAATATAAGAGTTCCTATAAGAATACCAGGATATATTTCCATCTATTAACTCACATTCATCAGACCCAAATATAGATCCAGTGTAACCCTAACTGCGCATAAGTACATTACTGTCATCACTTAAGTCCAGGACTATCAAAATATCTTTACCAAGTAATGGACTTAGCATCAATTAGCCTGCATTCTCACAGTATTGGCCAGGCCTCGAATGAATCCAGTTCCCTGGGGACCATACACATATTGATTGTCTATAATACTCATAGGAATTTTCTTGCTACATTTTTTCCAAGCGAATTTTCACCAGACAATCTTCATGTGTACGGTATTTGATGTCCGGACTTTTTTGTTATTGTCTTTATGAATGTTTCTGTGTGTCATTTTGTCTTTTGTCCATTCTAATTTTCAAACACTGCTGTGGGTTTTAATACGGATTTTGCAACGGTGAAGTTGGCATGAATTTGTTCAGACCTTGTGTATGTTTTTAGCTTTCATCTTTTGGAAATTAATATAATTTTTGTATCAAATAACTAGTCCTGAATATGACCCTTTGTTGCCATAGTAGCTGCTTTTTCCCGGGTAGTCTTTACCTGGGCCTTTTCTGTATGCCCCAATCAGCTTCTAAATTCAGCTTGTTCAGTTAAACTTTGACAATAAAACCTTGAAGCTGATTGGTTTCTGTGCAGAGTTGCACCAGATTTTGCACTCGCCAGTGTTAGTAAATGACCCCCTCTGTTTCGGTTTACACTGTCTGGAACACTAGTTTGCGTCTCAAAAGCATTCCACTATTTGTCTCTCCAAGCTTTTATTTGATATTTATGGGCACCTTAATAAGGCTCGGTTCACACTTGTGCAATGCGGGAACCCTGCGAATCTACTGCAGGTTCCCGCATCGCACCCTTTTTGCACGGCAGTTCACACTGCCATATGCGAACTGCTGGGAGTGTCAATACAATGTTAATGACACCCCCATTTCAGCTCACATACCGATCCGATTCTGGTGCGGACCACAAAAAGGGTCCTGTGCAAGTTTGGTTCGAATACGATATCAGCCATACTATCTGTATGGCTGAAATCGCATCGCACGGCAGTCCGGTGCGAATCACATGCGATCCCGCATCATGCACAAGTGTGAACCGGGACCTTTTTTTGCCTTTAAAATTAAAAAAAAAAAAAAAAAAAAAAAATATATATATATATATATATATATATATATATATATACACACACACACACACACACACACACACACACACACAGGGTACCCGAGCAGAGAATCAAAAATATATGCATTATGCCAATCGTTTGTGTCTGCTGCTGTCAAAAAAAGGCCCTTCCCACTCTCGGGTAAGGTTATCAAGAAAAAAGCGTGTTTATGGACTGCGCCAACTATTAAAATGAATTTGTGTACCACCACTACTATTTATAACCATAGACCTTAATAGTGTATATTATTATCAAAATATCCTAACAGTGTACTGTATAGAAACTATTTATTCGGTGTCAGACACTATTAGTTATATACCCTTCAAAAATGTATATATACGTGCTCGTGTGCCCAAATGAACAAACACAAAAAAACATATAAAAGTACGTGTCCTAAGTCATAGGGTTCAAAACCATGCCAACGTGAACATGTGTAGAAAACAAACAAAAATGAAAAAATGAAACTGCTGCTGTAAAATAAATAAATCATTCAATATATATCTTTAGTGAAAAAAGTTCAATGCACTCAGTGCAGTGGATGATTACAAGTAGCTGACAAGTCCCAAATAAGTCACCTCAGCGAGTGATCAGCCAGCACCTAAGGATTCATCTCTTAATTGTGCAGCTAAGTACCACCATTTTGTGATTCCACCACCACTTATAGATTGGCCACTGATGATGGCCATTTATTTTCCATGAGAACTGGTAGTCTGAAGAGGGTACAGATTGATCCATTGTGTGGAGTGGTTATCCAACTAATGAACCAAAGGCGCATATTCACCTGTTTCTGGTGAGTGGCCAATCTATAAGTAGTGGTGGAATCACAAAATGGTGGTACTTAGCTGCACAATTAAGTGATGAATCCATAGGAGCTGGCTGATCACTCACTGAGGCGACTTATTTGGGACTTGTCAGCTACTTGTAATCATCCACTGCACTGAGTACATTGAACTTTTTTCACTACAGATATATACTGAATGGTTTATTTATTTTACAGCAGCAGTTTCATTTTTGTTTGTTTTCTACACATGTTCACGTTGGCATGGTTTTGAACCCTATGACTTAGGACACATACTTTTATATGTTTTTTTGTGTTTGTTCATTTGGGCACACGAGCACGTATATATACATTTTTGAAGGGTATAACTGATAGTGTCTGACACCGAATAAATAGTTTCTATACAGTACACTGTTAGGATATTTTGATAATAATATACACTATTAAGGTCTATGGTTATAAATGGTAGTGGTGGTACACAAATTCATTTTAATAGTTGGCGCAGTCCATAAACACGCTTTTTTTTTTTGCCTTTAGCCTGGCAATAAACAGGCATTAATTTCCCCAAGAACGATAGGCAGAAAGATACCTACACATCTTTGCTTGAGCTGAACAAGCACCAGAACCCACCATGATACTGTCTAATAAAGAGACATGCTTCAAAATTTTGATCCTTCACCTTATGTTTACTTTGTACAATTTCAGAAGCATCTCTCGACTTTATCAAGCTTTTTTTATGGCCAACTTTACTAAATAATCCTCAGGTGTTGTAGAACAAGTATGAGAGAGACTGAACAATGTCCAACATTCTGCCTATCATAGAACTGTCTGCGTCCCAATAAAGCAAAGGACGCTCTGTAAAGTAATCTGACACATCAGCAGGGTGGGGACTGCTACATTCCCCTGTGCCTTTAGGCATATACGCTAGAAATGATTTTCAGCCATGACAGAAAGTTAGAAAGCCAGGAAGAATGTAAAAAATGGGGCGTGCCATAACACACCTATGTCAACATCTGTCTGGATCTGTAGCTGCCTGTAAAGCCTTCTCTGGGTATGGCTGGGAAACATCTCCCTTATTCCCAAGGAACGCCCTGAGATACGAACACCAGCATGACCTGATCCCATTCTCCGTGGAGCTGACTCATGCTTCCCCAGTCACCAGCTATTAGCAAAAAGTGGCTCATTTGGATTCTGAAATGTGGCACAGAACATAGAGGCCTGGTAATAATAAAGAGCACACAGAAGGGTTTTCAGTAACCCATAGTCAACAACCAAAATGTAGTTTTCTTTAGCCTAGTTGCTCTTGAACTAAGAAATCAAACCTAATATTGGTTCCTGATCATTTGCATTTTACACCATGTAAAGCTACCTAGAGAAGGTGGTTGGACATGCAAGCGCATCTATCGCCAACAGATCTTTTCATAACAAAGCAGATTAGCTGTGCATGCATGTTTATACCTTTAGAGAAGAAAGGGGATCTCTAATAAATCCTGGTTTCAACTTTTTTTAGAGGAAAATCATTGCAAATGGTTAGCAAAATTTAACCAAGCTGGTTGTTGCTTCCCCTGCCAAGGGACAACAAGGAAATGCTGTTGATTTAGCCTGGGTTCACACTGGCCTTGACTTCAAAGTCGCGTGACTTTGAGGTCGGACCCACGTACAACTTCGGAACGACTGGCATGTGACTTCTTTAACAGAAGCCAATGCAAGTGGTACCAAAGACAGACCAAAAGTAGTGCAGGAACCTTTTCCTAAGTTGGAGCCACTCAAGTCGCATCGATTAGAAAGGTTATTATTGCACAGAATGGGGGCCAACTGGGGTCCAACTTCTGATGCGACAATGCTCTAAAGTAGGAGCAGATGTTATGGATGTTGGATGTTATGTCTGTAGCCACCTTTGGCAAATGTACATGCTATCAAACATGAATATTCTGCATTTGAACTAATTAACAGCCTTCCAATCAACTGCCATAAATATTCATCTTGGCATTTATATTCTGCAGCTTTCTGACCTGTTAGCTAAATCCCTTTAGTTGCCTGTATCCAATATCTAAATCTGGACCTATCAATAAGTGTCTTTCCTGCTTAATGCTGTCTGTTAAAGCACTAGTAAATCCTGGAGAAAAAAAAAGGCATCTAATATGCATCTCATACCAACACAATATGAAAGACTTACCCGTAAATCAAAGTCCTCCAGTGGCGCGCTGCCATCGCTGACAGGGCTTCTATCATCACCCGGTCTTCTTCTCAGGTTCATGGGCAAGGCCGTTTAAATGGCTGAGCAGCAATGACGTCACTCCCCTGCATGCGCACTGGATCCACGTCAGTGGCACAGAACTCTGAAGGGATGGCATATGTGATGGGAGCCACTTTGGGCGGGGGGCCCGTGGAACCCAGAATCACTTGGGGAAGTTGGGAAACCCTTGTTTCAGCTTCCCATGCATCTCCTATGCCTAAGTCACCCTCTGTCCCTAATAGGGGCACAGGGTGGCCGAGAACCCCAGTCTGATCTGTACTAATCGGACTCACTGTGCAACCACACTGGAATGTTGTGTGTGTGTGTATGTGTGTATATATATATATATATATATATATATATATATATATATATATATATATATATAATATTGTCTCATACTATGGGGTGATCTGTGTTGGGACGTTTGGGGTGTGGCTGTTTTCCATTGTTCTATTGTGTCTGTCTGCCTTGGGTATTATGGGATGTGTATGTAGATTAGCTGTGAGAGGGGAGGGGGGGGATTCTTCCAACAGCTCTCCCTGCTGATTGAACAGTCTACCCCACCCTGAATGCAAAGGAGGGGATTGTCCTGAGTATTACCTCTGTGTACCAGTGTTTCAAAAAACAGTTCATGTTGAGCAACCAAACAAGTACTGCCTAGTTATTGGTTGTCAGTGGTTTGGAATATCTGATATCTATATTCAGACTGGGAGGAAGTGGTATATGACGAAAGCACTCAATCGGAGTGTGGGATGTTTCCTTACATTGGCATACTTAGTAGAAAATTACTTAGTGTGAAAATTATCACCAGTACATTCAATGACATGAAGAATGTCATTCGAAAGTACTTCACAAAGTGTTTGCTTTTAACATTTAATTTTGAAGTGAATGAACTTTCCTGAACAAAAATCACATTCACTGTTAGAAATGTATTTGTTTTAGAAACTATTTCCATCTTGCCCCTTCAAATTTTCTCTTCACTGTAGGTGAAACGAATATGTTAATTTGACTCCACAAACAATTTGAAAATTGAACGAATGTGCATACAATGAAAAAGTTTTAACTACTGTATGGCCAGCTTTAGTTCACTGCAGCCATTTCATTAGAGTACGGGGACAGGGAAGTTGCACAGTATAACATTTTGTGAGACGATGCTGCAGCATTACCCAGAAACCCTGAAAGAAATCTTCTAAATTTGTTAGCATTGTAATCTTAGAGAATGCAGACTAGGGTACAGTAAGTGGAGAGGGGACGCCCTTTAACTACTCGCTGCCCGCCATATAGCAAAATGACAGCGGCAAAGTGGTTTCAATATCCTGACCGGATGTCATATGACGTCACCAGGATATCAAGCCGCTGCACGCCCATCCGGGGGTGAGCATTGCGGCGAACGTTGTTGCGGTGTGTCAATCTGACACACCGAAACACTGATCTAGGCAAAGAGTCTCTGACGGAGACTCTTTACCACATGATCAGCCATGTCCAATCAGGGCTGATCACAGCGTAAACAGAAAGAGCCGTTGATCGGCTTTTCCTCACTCGCGTCTGTCAGAGGAGAGACGATTGGCTGCTCCTCTGACAGGGGGGTCTGTGCTGATTGTTTATCAGCGCAACCCCCGAGGATGCCCACACTGCATCACCAGGGATGTCACTAGGACCACCAGGGATGTCACCACCAGGTATGCTACCCTAATGCCAATCAGTGCCCACAATGGGCATCACTGATTGGCAGGCATTATTGTTTGGCACTGATTGGCATCCATCCGTACCATCAATTAGTGTACATCAGTGCCACCTATCAGTGCCCATCCATGCCCATCCGTGACACCTATCAGTGCCCATCCGTGCCACCTATCAGTGCCCATCCATGCCACATATCAGTGCCTATCAGTGCCACCTATGTTTACCCATCAGTGCCACTTATCAGTGCCCATCAGTGCCGCCTATCAGTGCCGCCTTATCAGTGCCCATCAGTGCAGCCCCCATCAGTGAAGGAGAAAACTTACTTATTTACAAAGTTTTGTAACAAACAAAAAAACATTTTTTCAAAATTTTCGGTCTTTTTTTTATTTGTTTAGCAGAAAATAAAAATCCCAGAGGTGATCAAATACCACCAAAAGAAAGATCTATTTGTGGGATCAAAATGACAAAAATTTAGTTTGGGTACAGTTTTGTATGACTGTGCAATTGTCATTCAAAGTGCGACAGTGCTGAAAGCTGAAAATTGGTCTGGGCAGGAGGGTGTATAAGTGCCCTGTATTGAAGTGGTTAAGATGAACATATAAAAACAGAAACAAGGGACCAGCCATTGCCTGGTAGAGGCTCCGGGCTGTCATCCAGACCCTGGTTTAACTGCAAGCATATAGCCTGGGACATCTGAATTCATTAACTGCATACAGTACCTGTTCCAGGTCAATTTTAACTACTATTCATGTACTATACCAGACATACCTATATGTGCCCAAGGAAAGTACTGAAAGTGCAACTATTGTACACATTCAAAAATTCAATGAATCGCACTATGTATTTACCTAGTACGTCCATATTTGCCATGTGCCCCTGGAGGAAAAAAGTATTTGTAAAATGTACATAAAATGTGACTGCATTGTGTTAAATTTTATTGCAACACATTATAAAATACTCTAAAAATGAATTAAACAATATGAGGAAAATGCATGTATGTTTTCTAACGCGATAGTGTGAACCTAATGGTCAGACCTTTAGATTCCATCCCCAATGATCAAGCAGTGCTACCAGAATAACGTTTTTTTCTACTTGTGCATTAAAATGTATCTAGTAGTAGTAGGCAGGATCATGGTAAAATTTCCATTATGTGAGGGCACACAACTTCTAGTGGTCAAAGCGACACCCCTCTACTGCAAGGCCTGCAATGCCTAATGGTAAATCCAGCCCTGGGTAGGGGTTAAAACCGCTGTCAGGTTTTTGTATTGCTATCTGTCTGTGTGGAGAAATGCACCCTATTTGGCAACCATTTTTACTGGAATTGAGAGGAAATCTTCCATTAGGGATGCCTGATCTGGTGACAACTAAGAGCATATTTCTTCTAGATTAGTAGAGATTTCCTTTCACTTGCTGATGTGTTTCAAAGATAGCAATATACTGTAGTATGTGTGCATGTGGAGGGGAAATCTTGCGTCCTAGACTCAACTCTCTAGAGCTAGACACAGACCACACAGGTAGTATTGCCAACCTGATTTAGCAACATAAGAACACACAAAATATATGTATGAACAAATTTAAAGTGTTTGTACATGTATCTCCTCCGGAGCATGCTGCCATTAACAGTGTTGTTTTTTTCAATGAAAAGGTTAAATACCTTTTCTCACACCGCAACTGTGCGGTCACGTGATCCCCCTCTCCTCGAGATTCCCCTGTGACATCAGCCAGCACAGGGGGATCACGTGACTGCACATCGGCGGTGTGGGAAAAAGTATTTAGCATTTTCATTTAAAAAAAAAATAAACATATATACTATTGTTAATGGCAGCATAAACCGGAGGGGGTACATGTGTATTTGCTGCATTATGCAGCTGAATAACCGAGGGAGGGGCAGGGTAGAGAGAGGCTCTCACGCTGACAGGGAGGGAGGGGTAGAGGGGAGAGACTGTCACATCAGAGCAGCGGGATGATCAAGGCACATAACCCGACCACAGCAATCATGGATCAGCAGCCATGATTACGGTGGTCAGCAGCACAGACAGAGGGACACAGGAAGTGGCAGGATCAACCAGGTATATTATAAGACAGGAAGACAAAAATTACACAGCACAAGCACTGTGCTATAGAGCATGTCTTAAAGAAACAGGATCTTAGTTTTTGGGATTTTTTTTGTTTTTTTAGATTTACAACCACTTTAGGTCAGTATGAATGCATATGCTTTAAATTTAGACTTCGGAGGAATGTGAAAACATTAACATGGTGCAGACATCTTGGTGTGCCAGTCACTGCTAGATGAGAATTCCTGATCATTTGTGACATAGGCCAGCCATAGTTCCTGCTGAGATTCAAACCGTTAATGGGAAGGCTGAATGTGCCAAGTTGATAGATTACAACCAGCCTGCTGGATTCTCTTGCGATTATCACTAGAGACTGCTATAGCCGCTAGCGATATTCAGTGTCAGTGTCCAGACGGGGGAAGCCTCCCCCGCCAACCCTCGCCCCCATGCTGGGAGAAGACAATTGCTGATTCCCCTGTCAACACTGTATATTAATGAGGGAATTGTGCAAATTTCTTTCCTGCAACCTATAGTTGCAGGAAAGAAATTTGCACCATGTATGGCCTGCCTTAGGAAAAAATGAATTTACAATTAAAGGTAAGTGTAGTAGTCTTAATGTAAAACTTGTAGAACATTACTTAAGTCTAAGGCAAGAGTTGTAACTGAACTTTGTAAAGTCAATAATTGGTTATGACTCATCGGCCTTCAATTTTCAACACTAGGGAGCTATTGAAACGCATTCCTCTGTCACATTCTGTCTGTCTGGTCTGCAGATAGTAGGAGAAAGACCCAGGCCGGAGGGGAGAAGCAGAGGCCTGACATTCCAGTTTACTACACGTACGCTATTTCCAACTCTATCACTGTGTTCAGGTTGCCATAGACTTGAGCTATCTGAAATTCTTTTTAATCAGTGATTCAATTCCTAGGTTTGAAAATTGTCCATTATCTGTTATTCTCCCATAGATAAATAATTCTGGCATTTCCTTTCCTGTGCTTCTTCCTCTATGAGCATAAATATAAACAATTGGACAAGCTAAGAATTTATGTTCATGCCTGCAACTGGCCAAAAATGCTAGTATTTCTACCAGTCAGATTAAGCCTGCAACTGGGCCCAAACTGGACACAGGGCACACCGAGCATTTGCACGGTGGGCTGGGGCCGCCAGGCCTCATATCCTAACAAGAGCTGGCTAATGCAGGAGTCCCCAACCCCCGGGCCGGTCTGTGGTCTGCTGACGACCAGGCCGCACAGTGGGAGGTAAGCAGAGAACTCCAGTCCAGACGGAGCTAACATAGACTGTGGTCGCCGCTCACCTCCCGCTATGTGACTATGCCCGTGTCTCCTCTCCCGGCTCTCCCGATGGGAGGAGCTGCAGATCTGCAATCACCCGTTTGTTAATATGATTCAGATCTGCAGCTCCTCCCATCCCCTGCCCTGCTGATAGGATAACATCATCAGTGGGGCGGGAGACCCTGGAGGGGACAATCCTGGCCTGATGAAGGTAATACTGTGCAGGGGAGGCAGAAAGTAAAAGGGGGCAGTGTGATTAAAGAGGAAGTGGGGGGGGACATGACAGCAAGGAACACTGTTATGGAGGGCTGTGATTTCTAGGGGCACTGTAATCTAAAGGAGCATTGTGATACAAAGGGGACTGCACTGTAAGGGGGCACTGTAATCATTACAATGCCCCTTAACAGTGCAGTCCCATTTATATCACAGTGCCCCTTTACATTACAGTGCAGAGGACCGACTCCGTGAATATCCCATCACCAACCGCCTCTGCGAACGTCCACTTCCCCCACCTCGGTCCCGGGAAAAATTGGTTGCTCAGTCTAAAATGCCCAGGCATATTTTTTTTGAACCTGCCTGCAACCAAGTCTATAGGCCAAAATCCTGCTCAGCATCTCAGATACTGTTTCTTTTCAAAGATAAAAATGGGACTTTAATTGCAATACTCATATTCTCTGCAGCACTGTCCACAGATTCACCCACTCAGCGGTTGATTGCTGCTTCTCTTCTAGGTCAAATGATACCCACTTTCTCAAAGGTCAGGGCATCAAAGACCTACACTGAACTCATAGCACGTAGTGATAAAAGAGGTACCATGTCATCATATTGTGCCCACTGGCAGAGAAAGAAGAGTTCTGTGAAGGAATGAACTACAACTACTGTCATCCATTGCGGCAGACGGCTTGTAGTTCTCAATTAAATGCGAAGGCGCTGTCCTGGACTTCAGTAACTGCCTGACCATATTGGAGGTATGTGCAGACAGCTATACTGACAGTCTGCAGGATGTGGTCATTGTAGTGCTTACAGGCTTCCTAGAAAAAATATAATCATTGCACATTTTTTTACCTTCAAAAAAATGTGAATTTATTAATTATTATTTAAAAAAAAAAGATGAACTTAAGCAGGCCATACATGGTCGAATTTCGAACTAATTTTCTTTTCAAAATCAGAGTTTTTTTTTTTTTGTGATCTGATGATGCCACCATTGATTTTCGAAATTTGGCCGACCAAGCCTTCAATTTCACCTCATGTTGCTACAGAAAATAATTTTCATGGCCGGGAATCTTCTTTTCTCTCTGTAAAGTTTTCTATTCTTATTACATTTCTTGCATGATTCTCCCATCATTGATTAGAAAATCGTTTGTTTTTCTAAAAATTTCCGACATGGCCGTTTCCTCAAATTTGATTGCCGCACGAAAATCGGCTATTGCTGCAGCCCACTAATGGTGCGAAATTCGCACGAAAATTCTTAGATACACTTTTCGAAAGAAAATTCTTTTGAAATTCGAATCGTGTCTAGCCGGAATTAGTCTTTAATTTGCATTTGTTGAAACTGAACAGTGGATATTGACAACTTTGGTATCAATAGAGATTAATTCTCGCTAAAGTAACACCCAGCCCAAAACTGCTGTAATCGTGAGTAAGGAAACACCAGACCCAACGTTCGTTTAAGGCTACATTAATCCCCAAACATGCAATCTATTGCAGCATACCAGTCCTAAAATGTGGTAACTGCATTCGTTTTCTTTTTGTATTAGATTTCCTTTATTTTTTACCTGGTGCACCAGCCTGTAAGTCTGTCATTTTTTGACCTTTCTTTTAGCAGACCAAGCTGTCTAGCAAAAGTAACAATTAGAGAGTAAAGACAAACCATTTACATCTCAAAGGGGTGCTTACAATGATCAGCTATTATTGCTTTATGTAGAACCTTTATCCCAAAAGGAAATAAAAAACTGTTGCTGTAATGGCTTAAAAAGTGTTAGCTGGAGTTCAGCTTTACTTTGTTTCATCGCTCGGTTCTCAGTGTTAGAGCCAGTGGTGGACAGATACTGCATCCACCTAGGTAAGTATGATTGTGCCAAAAAAAGAATACCCATACTTTTAACAGGCAGGGTTGCCAACCGTCAGTAAATTTACTGACAGTATGTAAAAATCTGTGACTTTTCCAACTGTCCATAAATATCAAGGGTGGATAATTTGTCATGCTGTGTTGACTTTTGAAAGTGTAAACCAGGCAAATTACGTGTTATGTGTATTGTCAGTGTTTTCGTATCATATACTGTTTAAATATCGATTAAATTTGTTTTTAATAGGAGTTCTGTCATTTTTCAGGTTGTCATTAAAAAATGTGCTCCGTCAGTAAATTTCCCATGTTTTGTGTAAAAAAAAAAGCAGACGGAGGCAGGCAGAAATAACATCCAAATAGAATTTTTAACCTTTCCCTACTAAATCCAAAAAATGTTGGCAGGCATTGGGCTTTAATAAGTACAATTTCTTGCATTTTCCTTACTAGGAAAAGAGGATTCATAAAGAGTGAAGAATAAAATCCAGTTGCCGCCACAAAACCTGAGACATAGTCAGAGCGTTTAGCAGGGATATAGAATGACTCCTTACTGTCAATTATTTACAATTAAACAAAGGAAGTGAAACCAGGTGCTACTTGCAATCCCACAGATAAACAGTTGAATACACGTAATATACTAATACAACTGCAACATGAATCATTTATATTGTTTTGTTACAGTTTTTTTTATCATATATTTGTGATTATGTTGCTAATGTGATTAGTTAAATTGGTATTAAACCCAAAACAAACATTTGTTATATTGCAGCTTACCAATGTGGTGACCGCATTTGTTTTATTTTTTAGGCTTTTCTATCTTTTATTTTCACCTGATGATTCAGCCAGTAAGTCTATTGTTTTTAAACAGAACAAGCTGCCCTGCAGATGTAGCAGTTAGAGGGTTGAGACAAACCATTGGCACTTGTCAGGCTTTTTCCCGGTGGTGCGCACCTCTCCTGGTGATGTGCACACAGCCCTCCCTGCCCTGCACTATCCCTATGAGAGCAGAGGAAGAGAGGAGCTGGGGGATGTGCACAGCCTCTCTAGTGTACCAGCGGAAGCTGCTCTAAAGCCCGCGCACGCAGCCTGTACAAACTGTTATGCCCCGTACACACGGTCGGATTTTCCGACGGAAAATGTGTGATAGGACCTTGTTGTCGGAAATTCCGACCGTGTGTAGGCTCCATCACACCTTTTCCATCGGATTTTCCGACACACAAAGTTTGAGAGCAGGATATAAAATTTTCCGACAACAAAATCTGTTGTCCGAAATTCCGATTGTGTGTACACAAATCCGACGGACAAACTGCCACGCATGCTCAGAATAAATAAAGAGATGAAAGCTATTGGCCACTGCCCCATTTATAGTCCCGACGTACGTGTTTTACGTCACCGCGTTTCGAACGATCGGATTTTCCGACAACTTTGTGTGACCGTGTGTATGCAAGACAAGTTTGAGCCAACATCCGTCGGAAAAAATCCTAGGATTTTGTTGTCGGAATGTCCGAACAAAGTCCGACCGTGTGTACGGGGCATAAGTTGTAGCAGCAGCTCTCTCCTCTCTTGGTGAAACTTGGTACTCTCTAGGTGGAAGAGAGAGGATTTGGGTGAGAAGGGGCAGCTTTGTACTGGAAAGGGGGTCTTGGGGGGAGAGCTCTGTACTTGTATAGGGGGGGTTGCTGAGAATTTGGGTTAAAATGACCGGTGAAATATGCACTGGTTAACTTTGCACCCTGTGCATAGCACACTCCTGAGCCTTGCAGCCTGTACGTAGCGCATCCTGAATTCTGCACCCTATACATAGCGCACTCTGAATCCTGCACTCTGTATGTAGCGCACTCCTGAGCCTTGCACACTGTACATAGCACACTCCTGAGCCTTGCAACCTGTACAAAGTGCATTCTGAATTCTGCACCCTATACATAGCGCACTCTGAATCCTGCACTCTGTACGTAGCGCACTCCTGAGCCCTGTGCCTGTACATAGTGTTCTCCTAAACCTTACACTCTGTATGTAGTGTACATCTGAACTGAATGCATAATGTACTCATGATATTTAAAGTGTTACTAAACCCAGGACCCTGCATTCACTATATATGGTCTCCTACAGTACATAGAACATGGAAATGCAATTATTTTAGTAAATATAAACTGCCAAATATATTTTCTCATCAGCAGTATATAGCAGTCTTGGGACATCTATCAGTGTCTGGTTAAAGCTTGTAGGAGGAGTTTTCATTCTCCTCTAATTGTCCTATGAGCCTGCATTTTCCCTGACCCTCTGTCTGGACAGTGCTGATTGGCCTTGTGCTGATCACATGCACTCTCTCAAGAAAAAAAAAAACTCTCTAGCAATACACACCAAAAACTGAGTATGTGCAGAGTGTCTCCAAGGCTCTGTTCTATCAGGAGATGGACTGGGGATTGTGGAAGAAGGGGAGGATCAGAGAAGACAGGATCAAACAGCCTTTTTACACAATGCAGGAGAACCCTTAGGTTCCAAAGTGAGTATAAAAGCATGCTTGACTGCATATACAGACTGATTTTACTGTTGTGGGTTTATTAACACTTTAACAATGCCTTTATAAGGCACTCCCACTGTTTGGCAATCTGGTCACATTCGCCCTTTGATGCGGCGTGCTCTCCTCCTGCAGGGGGAGGGTTTGCAGTGGGGGCGTGGTCGAATTCCTGTACCTATTCTCTGAGAAAAAAAAGTATTTTGTATACACATATGAGCACTACTTTCTGCTTAGTAAACTTGCACAGTAACTGTGTAGGAGAAAGTGCTGTGCCTAGTGTGAAATATCAGTTTAGAACTGGTCCCTGCTAGCTATTTTAATTGAGGAAGATTATTATTTTGCATCTTGGCATGCAATGTTCTGGTAGAAGTGATTGCATGGTAACAGTGCTGTATTGCTCCTCTGCCCTTGAAGTCTCTATAAGGTTCTACAAGGCTGGAATTATTGACCTCCTCTGGACAGTTAATGGAGTGTACCCTTAGGGCTTGTATAAACCATTGCACTGTGGTAACATTACATGCGTTAGTTTGCTGTGGTGCAATTTTTTTGTGAATTGTATACCAATGCATCTCCAAAAATACAGCAAAAATTAACTGCAATGTACTGCAGCACACAGAACTGTGTCCTGTGTGTTCTGTGCTACAAAAAAATGTATACTTGTGCATTAAGGTGTGTTGCCCAACCACCCCCTCTCAGTTTATGAATGAATGGGAAGCCTCTGTACAGAGTTATTCCTGTTCTTTCATTCTGTACAGTTTAGGCTACAGGGATAGAGAATGGGGGCCGTGTCCACAATCTCCTGTCTCTGTCTCAAAGGTGAAACATCAGAGGTCTGTTTAGACCCCTGGTATTTCACCAAAGCCCCCAAACAGGGGTCCTAAAAAGGATAATAAAAAAGGAAGTAGTAAAAAATAAATAAGTAAAATAACATGTTAAAAAAATAGATAAAAAATAAAATAAAATAACAAAAATAAACATCTACTGACACCATATAAACAATATAACTAAAAGACATTGAGAAACCGGTGGTTGTCATTTTTTGTAAATTGGTTTACAAAAAACAAAAAGACTGCTCAGTTTAAAATGCCTGGGCCTATTTATTTGTCCCAGGTCCCCACACACTGCGCCGATGTACTTCAAAACGCTGCATGCTGCAGGATTGGATGATGTTAGCTGGATAAATATATCAGTTTCATGTTTTGTTGTTTTAATATTTTTTACTATTTTTAAAGCAGAGTTCCACCCAAAAATGGAATGCTTTTCGGATCCCCCCCCCTCTGGTGTCACATTTGGCACATTTCAGGGGAGAGCATATACCTGTATAATCCAGCTATTTGCTCCCACTTCCAGGCATAGATCACCGCAGGCTCCGCGGTGATCTACGCCATGTCCGGCCCCTCCTCCGTCCCCCCCGCTGGCTTCTGGGAGACACACAGGTCCCAAGGTCACAGAAGATAGCAGGGACCAGTGAGGATGCACAGCACGAATCGCTCATGCGCAGTAGGGAACCAGGCTGTGAAGCCACAAGGCTTCACGTCCTGATTCCCTTACCGAAGATGGCGGCACCTTCACCCGAGAGCCGAGGGACAGATCGGCTTTGGGTGAGGACATCGCGGGCGGACACATAGGCTAAGATGCAGGGGAGTTTAGAGGCAGGGAAGAAAAACGCCAGACGCCCTTTTTTGCCACCACACCTGTCAGTGGCACAGAAGACTAGCAAAAGGTAGTAGTAGGACATCTTTTTAAAAGAGTGCTCAAGGAATGCAAAACACTCTAGGAAACATAAGACGCACCACTGGTCATCTCCTGACCAGAACAGTCTGCATTCCTCAGATTACCGCACAGGGTTGCTTTCATGCTCCTCAAGCAGCTCACGTGGCAATGGCTCACATGCGTTTAAATCAGCGCAGTCTGAATAGCTTTTGGACCTACATGCAGTCTGCAGTGATGGGAAATTAATTTGCATTGATTGCCTCAAATTACAAAAGCGGATATACAAATTCAAAGCCCAGAGGCTATAGCAGAAAGTATGCGGCAAATATCCATGCCACAGGCAAAACAAAGGCCCAACCATCGCAAAAAGCATGCATATATTTCCAAATGTGAAAAAGGAGGGGCTTTCTTTTCCCATAAAGACAGAGAGTTAAAAGATCATTGATGAAGAATGGGAGAGGTCTGATAAGAAGACAAATTTACAGTAAAAGGTCTCCAAGCTTTATTCAATGAAGCTGGCTGATGCATGTTTAAGCAACACACTTCCAGGAGTGGATGGGGCCCACCAGCGTCTGGTGTGCAAGTGTCTTTGCCTTTCAATACCTTTAGGGATCCTATGGATTGAAAAGTGGACTTAAGGCTGGTTCATACCAGATGCAGTCCAATGCGTTTTTATTCTGAGTCAAAAAAGTATGAACAATGTTTACCATGGATTACAATGGCCTACTTCACACCAGTGCAGTGTGTTTCAGTACAGTCAACTAAAGTAGGACATGTTGCATTTTTGCTGTATAGAACGCATCTTTAACATGGTAAAACGCATTGAAAAAGCATGCAGAAAGACCTCTTCAACTCAGAAATTGTGGTGAATTGGCCCTCAGACTTGCAGAAAATCTATACTGTGGCAGGTTTTTGCCGGTTGACTAGCAACAGCGTTAACGATGATGTTTAACGCAATAAGAAATGGCCATTAATTCAAAGTGGAACCAGCAGGAGTGGGCATGGTTTTGGAGGACTTGAACCTGGCAGCTGACTTTTGGTGGAGGCTTCAATAGACCTAGTTATAGGGCTGGCGCATTCAGTCACAGCCATGAGAGCTTTGTGGTTGCACCACTGGAGGATGGATGAAGCTTCCACACAAGCCCCTTGTAACATTCTCCATAATGGGAGGTTGTTGGTTGGAAAAACTCTGGACGAAGCGAGTGTCAGAAGAAATGTCCAGACTGTGGCCACAGTCTATTAAGAGGAAGCAGCTGTCATTTCACTCAAGTCAGTGGATCTTCAGAAGGGTTCAGGAGGCCAAATCTTATAGGCCAGGCTGAAATTTTATAGATCACAATGAAGGGGGCTCAAACTTCCTTTTTACATGGAATCAAATCCAGAGCAGGCTGTTAAACATCTGGAAAGTCTTTTGAAGGTAGGCTCAACCAGTGTCTTCCAGTGGGACCCAGGATAGCCTCCTTTTGGAGGGTTTGAGCGACAAACATAAACAACAGGTGGTGGTACAATCGTACCCAATCCTTTCATTCATGGCTATTAGATCTCAAGAAGAAAGAATTATTGCACGATTACATATAAGAATTATACTGCAACAAGTCCGTAGTGCTGGTGCCACCAAAAGAACAAAATCTGGGGATTTCTCCCCATTCTTTCTAGTACCCAGGGCATCAGGAGTTTTCCCTACTATCCGCATTTGAAGAAATTGAATGGGTGCATACACACCAAAGGGTTCAAGATGGAGTCCATGCAATCAGTCATAGCGATAATTCAGCATGAAGACCGGTTAGTGTCAATCGACCAGGCTGACGTGTACTTCCATGTACTAATCAGTACGTAACACCATAGACATCTGACATTTGCAGTGACCGGCTGTCACTTCCAGTTCAGGTGTTTGCCATTTTTTGGATCCACAAAAAATGGATCCACAAAGCACCAAGAATCTTTTCGAACATATTGTTGGCAGTGGTGGCGGTAAGTTGTCTTTGGGGATAAGGCTCTACCACTACTTGGACAAGGTTTTGATTGTCGCACATGTAAGCCAGGAGCTGGCAAAACATCACAATCTTGTCCTAGAAGTCCTTTTCCAAGTTCAGTCAACTAGTGAACAAACAAGGAAAGCAGTTAACCACTTCTCAATCTTTGAAGGATCTTGGAGTAGTATTTTATACCCGAATAATTCAAGTGGTTTTTCAAAACTGCAAAATTTCCAAAATGAAATTCTGCGTACAAAGATTCCTGGAGACAGCATTTATGTCAGTGAGGGATTGTATTGTCCCAATGGGACCTTTTACAGTGGCCATTCCAGTGGTGCCTTGGACCAGGTGGCACATGGGGGCTTTTCAATTTGCCTTCCTCGGTCAATGGGATGGGATGTCTCTGGATCAGAAGGTCTTTGTGCCTGCACGAATTGCTCCTCCAGATGTCATCAGCACCACCAATCCCATATCCGGGCAAACAAGATGTTTTATGCCAACGTCAACGGCAGCACCCCAATCCAGTGAGACACTTTTTTTCTTTTTTTTTTTAACATAAGGACCAGTGAGACACTTTTAATAGTCTGGCAATTGAATCGGCTGGATTCTCATCCAAAGTGGTTCAGACCTTGGTGAAGGCCACAAGATCATCCACGACTGCTGCATATGAGAGGATATGAAGGAAGTTTGTTCTGTTTGCTCACGAAAATATTTCTATTCTGTATCCCTAGCTCTAGCCAATATCCTTTACATTTTTACAATCAGCGCTAGAGGTTGGTCTGGCAGACAACTCCATTAAAGTACAGTCTTTCTGCCTTTATCCTCTTTGTCAGGCTGCAGAAGAGCCATTGACCAAATGCTTCATGCAGGCAGTAATCCATTTAAGCAAATCCTTGTTGTTCCATTCATGGAATTGGTTCTGAAAGCATTGGCACAGGCACCCTTTGCACCAATAGCTTAATTTCCATTGTGATTCCAACTAGTTCCTCTGACAGCAGTTGCTTCAGACAGAAGGATGTTGGAGATTGCAGCACTTTCCTGCAAAAATCCCTTTTGTGTTCTTTTACCAGAAATAGTGATACTATGTCCATCTCCAGAGCTCAATTCTAAAGTGGTGTCCAGTTTCCAGGAAAACTGGGGGCAGTCCCTGTGAGCATTCATAGGAAAGTCACTGAGTACACAATAGGAAGACTTCAGTTCCTTACACATGGTCAAGTTGCTAACAGTGTACATGCAAGGTCAAAAGGTGTGAGGAAAGTGGACAATCTCTTCATTTTGCCGTCAGGTTCTCGAATCATCTTCTATTGGTTTACCAGGGTGACTAGTTTGGCATGCAGGAAGTAGGCCTTTCTGCTCAAAAACAGGTGTAAGCTCTTTGACCTAAGGGGTGGGAGCCTTTGGGTCAGTTATGCCAGGATTTCAGTGGAAGATAGATGTGACAGCTAGCCCTTTATTCGACTTTACAAACTAGGCGTGCAGTCAGCAAGTTCTGCAAAGTTTGGGACGAGACATATAAATAATTTTTGTCTTTAGCAGCTTTTCTTTGAGTGCCAATGTTTCTTTTCATGTGTTCTCTCCTACCCATTTATTCAGCTAGTTACAGTATATACCATTGTGTGCTGACGTGAGGTAAGGCCAGGAAAACGGAAAATTGTTATCAAATACTTACCGTAATTTTCCTTTCCTGCCCTATCCTCATGTCAGCACAGGATTCCCACCCTAGTAGCCTGTCGCAGGCTAGGTTATTGAACACTTCAGTGGGGGAGGAGCTGTCTTTTATTTAGCTAGGAAGAGGTGGTTTTGTGGGCTCCAGAGAAGATATTAACCCATTGTGTGCTGACGTGAGGATAGGCCAGGAAAGGAAAATTACGGTAAGTATTTGATAATGATTTTCAGTTATCTCTACACTACATGGTCCAAGCTGGGCCAATTGTAACTATGTATAAAATACCCATGCCTGGAATTATTCTTTAAGTTTGTTATTTGGTGCCAAAATTGTCCATCATTCCAGTATATTTGGTATACCAGCTAAAAAGGGAAGACATTTTATTTTTTTTAATTACTTTAGGTATGCTGTGTGAATGGGAACACATTAAAGCGTTTCTAAAGTCTAACTCATTCCCTGCATTAAGGTAAATAACTATCCACTATTACCCCTAGCCCACCTAAAAACCTACCTGAGCCTGTCAGCGATCCAGCACTGTGCGCAGCTGCAGATTTTCTCTCTTCACTTTCTGGTCTTACAAGAGACTCAGGCAGCAGCAGAAGACATTGGCTCTTGCTGCTGTCTGTCAAAGCTTGTGAGGTGGAAGTGGGAGGCACGATGGAGCTGTGCTGCATGTGTTTATGGATGCACACAGTCCGACTCAGGAGCATGCCCGTATGTCTGCCCACATAGCACACAGCTTGCTATGGGGGCACATGCAGGAAAGTAGGAGCCAAGAGTGTCGGCGAGGAACTCCAAAAGAGGGGGTAAAAGACCGCTCTGTGAAATACCATTAAACAGAGCAGGTAAGCATACCAACTTTTTAATTTTAATGATAAAAATGAGGCTTTAACACCACTTTAACAAACATATAGTAAGGGTTTCTCAAATTTGACCGCACAAGTGAATCTTTTTTTCTCAATTAAAGTTTTCATTGTGTGCACCAGTAAGGACAAAACAAATCCAACATTGAAATATGGTACAGTAAGAATAGGCTGTTACACAAAACTTATAAGAATCTAGCATCGTCTGTTATGCTGATATCATCCTACTGGCTATATACCTAACAAAAACACAACTACATTAGACTGAATTAAAATGCAACAGTGTAAGGCATTAATATCGAGCAGAGACTGATGTACATGGACAAATTTTCCAATAGGACAAATAACAGAAAAAGAACTGAAACAGGTTTAAAAGGGGCAGACGGAAAATGAACATGAAAACATAGGGGCGGTGGGGGGAGAAAAAAAAAACGGGAAGAAAAGGGGGTGTAGATAGAGCAAATGGTTAAAGACACATGCACAGTTACAGTTGCTCCACTGAGAAGGCCACAAAGGTATTGTAGTCTTGTGATTACCAGAAATCATGCCAATAAAACCAGGTTTTATCAAATTGTTCCTCTTTTCATTTTCATTTCATTTTTCACATTCAAATGTTTTGCCGTTCGTTTCTATGTTTCTATTTTAGACTGAATAGGTTGTTTTACAAGGTGAGGGTTCACGTATGATTTATTTTTTTTGGTTGCACTAGATAGACTTGTGTCTTTTTTCAACCTGACTAACTATGTAACGTATACTTTAAACATGGTAGTTTGTACATATTATAAAGCGTGCGGACAGCAGGGAGGCTGAAATCTGTACTTTCCCAGCCTATATACCTGAAATAGAGTGCATCTGTGCCAAGCTAAAGATATCCTTCAGAGAATTATACATATTGTTCTTCAAATATTTCAAATGTGTCTGGCTTAGCCGAAACCCATCAGACAGATGGCAGAAGCAATTTTAGCTCAAGAAGCTGAAGACTGAAAACAGGTAGTGAATACAAGTGAGCTAAGGCAACTCCATGAATATCTTCCAACACCGCCTTGATATTAATAGCTCCAGTTACATAGTGGACTCTTACTTTGTCATTAGCTCACACAATGACCCATTACATGGTCTGCAAAAATGCAACAGGCATTTCTTGATAAACACCTCCTCTTGCAACATGAGAATTTACACATACCTATGATGTAAGACGTAAGTTATTTAATGGGGAATACAGCAAAAACAACAGCTGATCTTCCCAGCCAAACTTGTCAATGACCTTTACACCATGACCACTGAAACTACTTTTCTGCCAGTGAGGATTCAGCAAATTTGGGAAAAAATTGTCTTAGGAAAAATTCAGCTTAATCTGTCTCTCTACCTCAAGGATAAATTTGACTTCAGGTTGAAAACACTTCCCCCACCCATTACTCTTCCAGAATCTTTCAGACATATGTCCCGGAACACATATTGCCCTAAACACAATCATCACCCGGTACTGGGTGCAGCAACAGCTTATCGGAGCATGTCATAAATTTTGACAGGCTGCATGCAGTGGGGCTTAAGTCCGCATCTGTGCCTCCTGGATGCATAATAAATGTCAGAATTTGATGCAACCCAATCAAGTGTATGGGGCCACACTACAACCATGAGCCAAGCACTGGGCTCGGTGTTGCAGCATGGTATTCCTATTCCAAATGACCATTTAGCTGTTAAAAAGACAGGCAGTCAGGAGGCAGCAGTATCACCTCCTGAATGCCTGTCAGCCACCGCAGATCTATTTGCAGAGACTGTAACAGTCCTGAGACGTCTATTTAAATGGGACTTACACCAAACATTCGCTGGTTGTGAATCAATTACTGTCATTTAAACCATGTGTAGCACCCTCTAGAAGTGTGCTAGACAGTGGCGGCTGGTGCTTGGCGAACATATTCACCCCCCCCCCCGTTGATCGCTCTTCCATCCGCCCATCAGCTTTGCACTTACCCCATCCAGGCAGCTTCAGTGGCTTCTCCCTGCGTCTCCTCCTTGGCGCCTCCCCCCTGCTCTCAACCAATAAGGTAATTTCTCTCAGCCAATCGAATCTTAAGACCCATTTCCTGATTGGCTAGGTGGAGAAGCAGAAAGACAATAGCGGAAAAAACCCTGTAGAAATCCATGCGTCTGGCGCACTGCATGAAGGTTAGTGGCCTGGCGCATGGATTAGGGGGGCAGCGCCCCTGCGCCCCTAAAGGAGCAACTGCCACTGGTGCTAGATTTCATTTAGGTTTTTTAGTGTAAGTCTGTTAGGGCAGGCAAAACATAATTAGCTCAGGGCTAAGCTTGAGCTGTGTAATCTGGGTCAGGGTTACTTTAGGTCAGGGGCTGGGTGACCCATCAGGCCGCTCTCTCTGACACTTCCTCCTGGTCTGGAAGTTTGTGGAAATTTCCAGAGCTGGAGTGTGGAAGTAAGGAGGGGCTGCCTGGAATATTTATGAAGGCCTCGACCAATTCCCAGGAAAAAGGGTCTGGAAGGGGGCAGATTCCCCTCATAAATAGATATAAATCATGTCAGCAGGGCAGTTGGGTGGAAGATGGAGTGCTGAGGAGGCTGTCGGTGGCCCTTGAGGGTGCCCCCTAGTCTGGGGGGGGGGGGGGTGACCTTGGGCCTGAGGCTCAGGTTATGGAAGATTCCTACAAAAAACACACAGAGGAAACCCTTCCTGGAGGCACGGGAGCAAGGAGAGAGGACAGCAAGATCTGGTCAGCATGTGGGAGATCTCCTGAGAGTCAGCTGAGTGGGCTGGTGGGTGACAGTCTGGAGGACTGTGGGGAGAAGTTAGTCTGGAGGGCTAGTGAAAGCGAGGCAGGTTGGCAGTGCCCGAAGAGGTGGTGTTGGGATCAGTAGCCACTAGAGTGATGCAAGCTGGACACTGAAACTCTGCTACACAACTAAGAGGCCTTGGCTTCCTGCCTGTAATGGGTCATTGCTTTCATCTGACTGAGTGACTGTCAGGCATTCACAGTGTTCCAGCTGGGTTCTGCATGCAAGTGTGTGCTGGAGTGAAGAAGAGGAGATGTATATAGAGACTGTATATAGGAAAATTTGTCCCTGAAATTGTTGTTGAAGTCAAATGGGCATCCCATAATTTCCCATACCTATCCAAGTTATTACCCTCAATAAAACAAAAAAAAAGTAATGGACTGTTCTCTGACTCAAGAGTGCCTGTGAAAATTCAGTGTGCCTGGCTATGCAGGGTGGAGGATCCTAGTTTACTTGGGGCTCCTTAAGGAATGCGCTACACATGCACTTGGTAGATTTCCCTAAAATGAGTGTTTGGTGTATGTCAGATTCACGGCTTTGCCCCTTAGAATGATCCTTGTCATTTGGGGTTTGACACTCCTGACAATGCCTCCAGTATTTTTATAAGTCTAGAATCTGGATGATGCAAAAGTGGTGGCTGACGGTTCCCACTTTCAAACTACCTATTGGAATTTTCTACTACTTATGGACCTTTAATTAGGGAGCTGTTTTCTCCTTCTTGGGCTTTATCTGGTTGCGCTGCACCTTTTGTCCTTTTTATTTTGTATGTTATCTGTGAAGTGTGTTATTACAGCATTTCTATAGTTGTTTCATTGGATCTTTAAACAGATGCGTGTGTGGTTTTCTGCCTGTGGTAAGGGCATTATATTAAATTGGTGCTATTTGGGGACATGAACAGATGTGAATGGTTTATGTACTCTGCAAAGGGCTGCGTAATATGTCATGCAATATAAATATGGAATATAAATAATGAATATCTTCAGGTAAATGTAAAACAGTGAATACACAAAGACAGCTGCAATGCACTGTGGGGCTGATTTATGGAAACTGGGGCAAAACAAAAGTAATTGTTTACCTATGTAGTGGGAAATGACAAATTAGCCTCTTAGATCAAAGAATACAAATATCCTGCAGATTGCTCGGGATTGGAAAATGCATGTGCCTACATTAGGCCTGACTTGGTCCTGTGGGGAACAACAACCAAGCTGGAATACGCTGTAGAATGGATAGTACCATGGGAAGATGGTGTTGGTGAAGATTACTTGAGAAAAAAGGCCAAGTAGTCTTAATTGATAACTGAAGCTGCCCAGAATGACCGGAAAATCAAGACTGACCTGTAGAAGTGGGATGCAGGGATTTCATTGCTACATTTACAATCTGTCTTCTAAAGAAAATGGAAGTGTGGTTGGAACCACCAACAAGAAAAAAACAACAATTGAATTTGAATAAGGCCTCGCCTAGCGACCAAGGTGGGCTCATCAACAGAGAAACCCCCCCTGGATGGGATTTTCAAGGCCCAAAACTAAAATTGTAAACAAATATCAAATTGTACTAGAGAGTAAAAGCATAGTTGCAATTTTATTAAATGTAAAAATTATGTAAAAAATAAGAAGACAAATTATTGGCTTGTGTAATAGTAAATACACCCCAAATCAAAAGTGCATAATGTTCCACATAAACTGTTGATGTCACAGATGCTACCGTGACCGATGCCTACAGAATCACTTGCCGCGTTTCAGAAAAGAGTTCTTTGATGATGATAGAACATAATCACTTATGCTATTCAGGGAGAAAACACTTGTACATCAGCTAAAATGGAATTAAAAACCAACAGTAGCATCCATCCAAGCAGCAGGAGGGCAGCCCACCCAAAGGCCCATGTATAGAAGTCAAACGAGAACCTCTGAGGTGCACACCAGTGGAAACCACCAAAAGCCCTCACAGGCCAAGAGGTAAATGGACCTTCCAGAGCTTGGAGCTATCTTATAGGAGAGCAAAAATAAGCACGCTCCTTTGACCCACAAGAGAAGTTTTAGCCATACTTCTTTTTTAAATATGTAATGTAAGGTTATAAACAGTTAAGGCTCTAGTCTAGTTTCATATTCTAATGAGTTTCAAAATTTCCTGAAGGGGAGCAGTAAGTAAGATTTGAGTTACCCACTTTGTCTTCTTCAAAACTTGTGGAACCATATTCTCACTCATAACATGTTAAAGATGCAGCTCTAGTTACAGCAACCCACAACACATTCATGAGAAATATCCCTCAAAATACAACAGGCACTGCTGTCCTTCACATCACTACAGCAGCCAGTGGTGGTGTGGAAACAAGCAGGACAAACCAATAAGAACTGCGGGAGACACAGGCAATCAACACTTCTGGAAATGTCTGTTTCCCCGCAGACTTTGGGGACCATTTCTCAGCAATTGAGTGGTGTCAAACAGCATGGGTGGCAGAAAAGGTAAATATGCACAATCTTCTTTTACAAGAATGATTTTTTTGGAAACTGTACTATAGTGACAGAGGAAATTAAAGGCATTGTACACTTTCAAATGTTTTTGTAATTGGGTATTAGTGTAGTTATATTACCTGTGTCATTTGTTTGTCTTGCCTTGTAATGATGAGCTCGCATGTTGTGGCTCCAGTTTGTAGTGTCATGGCTGTATTATTCCCCTATGCCCATGTATTCATTTACCTAGTTTGTATCTATTTGCTAAAGAGAGAGGTAACTTGCTGGTCGGGTCACTCATCGTCCAATTCATGCCTCACCATACCTCCCAACATTTTAGGATGGGAATTAGGGACACCTACTAGCAAATGTATGTAGGCATATGACACGCCCCCTGCCACACCCCCTTAAAGGAGAATTAACCAAAAAAAAGATTAATTATTTTCACAAGGGCTTCTTTTTACCACTACTATTCCTTTATATTGGCTTTTAAAATTTACAAATGCAGCAACTTAGAAATTGGATGAAAGGTTGAGCTTTGGCAAACACTTCTTGAAAGATAAAAAGTGCATTTTATATACAAATATATAGTTCATACCAAAATGGGGGACAAATGAAGGGGAAAGAGGGACAGAGGGACATTGCTCCAAATCAGGAATAGTCCCTCCAAATCAGGGACAGTTGGGAGCTATGCCTCACTATTTTCTCTGTGTGCATTGTAAATGTAGGAGTGCTAAGGTGATCAAAGCACATCTCTTTCAGCAAGTTGATCTTTGTGAATGCTCTGCCTGCATGTGGCTGTGTCAGATCTAATTACATTGCACCAGTGCTAGACTGAGAGACCAGGGGATTGTGGGATATGCAGTTTCTTCACAGGTGTGTTAGTTTTAATGCCCCGTACACACGGTCGGACTTTGTTTGGACATTCCGACAACAAAATCCTAGGATTTTTTCCGACACATGTTGGCTCAAACTTGTCTTGCATACACACGGTCACACAAAGTTGTCGGAAAATCCGATCGTTCTGAACGCGGTGACATAAAACACGTACGTCAGGACTATAAACGGGGCAGTGGCCAATAGCTTTCATCTCTTTATTTATTCTGAGCATGCGTGGCACTTTGTCCGCCGGATTTGTGTACACACGATTGGAATTTCCGGCAACGGATTTTGTTGTCGGAAAATTTTATATCCTGCTCTCAAACTTTGTGTCGGAAAATCCGATGGAAAATGTGTGATGGAGCCTACACACGGTCGGAATTTCCGACAACACGCTCCGATCACACATAGACTACAGACAGGGATCATGCATTAACCTGTGCAATGTCAAGCTGCAAGCATCATGTTTGAACACAAACAGAAACTTCTAAAGCCGTAATGTGAAGTTTTACTTTACTATAGGCTGTGCGAGCAGGGGGAACAATTGACACCATGTACAGTGCCTTGAAAAAGTATTCATACTCCTTGAAATTTTTCACATTTTTTCATGTTACAACCAAAAACGTAAATATATTTTATTGGGATTTTATGTGATAAACCAACACAAAATGGCACCTAATTGTGAAGTGGAAGGAAAATGATAAATGGTTTTCAAAATTGTTTACAGATAAATATGTGAAAAGTGTGGCGTGCATTTGTACTCAGCCCCCCTGAGTCAATACGTTGTAGAACCACCTTTTACTGCAATTACAGTTGCAAGTCTTTTTGGGGATGTCTCTACCAGCTTTGCACATCTAGAGAGTGACATTTTTGCCCATTCTTCTTTGCAAGATAGCTCAAGCTCTATCAGACTGGATGGAGAGCATCTGTGAACAGCAATTCTCAAGTCTTGCCACAAATTCTCAATTGGATTTAGGTCTGGACTTTGACTGGGCCATTCTAACACATGAATATGCTTTGATCTAAACCATTCCATTGTAGCTCTGGCTGCATGTTTATGGTCATTGTCCTGCTGGAAGGTGAACCTCCGCCCCAGTCTCAAATCTTTTGCAGACTCTAATGTCCTGTACACACGGTCGGACTTTTCGACGGAAAATGTGCGATTGGAGCTTGTTGTCGGAAATTCCGACCGTGCGTGGGCTCCACCGGACATTTTCCATCAGATTTTCCGACACACAAAGTTTGAGAGCAGGCTATAAAATTTTCTGAAAACAAAATCCGATCGCGTCAATTCCGCCCGTGTGTGGCCAATTCCGACGCAAGTGCCACGCATGCTCAGAAGAAATTCCGAGACGGAACAGCTCGGTCTGGTAAAATTAGCGTTCGGAATGGATATAGCACTTTCGTCAGGCTGCAATGTTTAAAATAGTTTAATACAGCGCACTCTCTTCTTATTTATAATGCTAGAAGAATGAAGTAGTTTTGCTGCTCATATTCACACAGACTTCTCACAAACTTCTTTCTTTATTATTTCTCGTGATTCCCTCAATATATTTCGATTTGTTACATCTGACAAAAAATATATATATTATTTTTTTTTGGGTTTGTATTTTTTCAAGCCTGATTTTTTTATTTTTTTGGTTTGTATTTTTTTCAAGGCTGATTTTTTTTTTTGGTTTGTATTTTTATCAAGGCTGATCTTTTTTTATTTATTTTTTTTACTCCAGAATATTTTTGTGTGTGTTTTGTGTGTCAAGTTACCACAACACCCTTATTATCTTGAATGTTTTAATCTCAAAGAGATTGCTTGGTGTCCCTTGTTAATTTCACATTGCATTTTTGAAATGTACCTGCCTCCTCACAAACAAACTGTCCTTTTTGAAGGAAAACACACATAGGCGAGTATAATTGAAACAAAAATTCCTTTATTAACCACTTCAGCCCCGGAAGATTTTACCCCCTTCCTGACCAGAGCACTTTTTACAATTCGGCACTGCGTCGCTTTAACTGCTAATTGCGCGGTCATGCAATGCTGTACCCAAACGAAATTTGTGTCCTTTTCTTCCCACAAATAGAGCTTTCTTTTGATGGTAAAATAGCAAATAGCTTGGGGTGTCTACTTTCCAAAATGGGGTCATTTGGGGGGGGGGGTTTGTGCCACCTGGGCATTCCATGGCCTCCGAAACTGTGATAGGCAGTGAAGAGTGAAATCAAAAATTCACGCCCTTAGAAAGCCTGAAGGCGGTGCTTGGTTTTCTGGGTCCCGTGCGCGGCTAGGCTCCTAAAAATCCCACACATGTGGTATCCCCATACTCAGGAGAAGCAGCAGAATGTATTTTGGGGTGTAATTTCACATATCCCCATGGCATGTTTGAGCAATATATCATTTAGTGACAACTTTGTGCAAAAAAAAAAAATTTGTCTCTTTCCCGCAACTTGTGTCACAATATAAAATATTCCATGGACTCAACATGACTCTCAGCAAATAGCTTGGGGTGTCTACTTTCCAAAATGGGGTCATTTGGGGGGGGTTTGAACTGTCCTGACATTTTATGCACAACATTTAGAAGCTTATGTCACACATCACCCACTCTTCTAACCACTTGAAGACAAAACCCTTTCTGACACTTTTTGATTACATGAAAAAATTATTTTTTTTTTGCAAGAAAATTACTTTGAACCCCCAAACATTATATATTTTTTTTAAAGCAAATGCCCTACAGATTAAAATGGTGAGTGTTTCATTTTTTTTTTTCACACGGTATTTGCGCAGCGATTTTTCAAACGCATTTTTTGTGGAAAAAACACACTTTTTTAAATTTTAATGCACTAAAACACACTATATTGCCCAAATGTTTGATGGAATAAAAAAGATGATCTTAAGCCGAGTACATGGATACCAAACATGACATGCTTTAAAATTGCGCACAAACGTGCAGTGGCAACAAAATTAATACATTTTTAAAAGCCTTTAAAAGCCTTTACAGGTTACCACTTTAGATTTACAGAGTAGGTCTACTGCTAAAAATACAGCCCTCGATCTGACCTTCGCGGTGATACCTCACATGCATGGTGCAATTGCTGTTTACATTTGACGCCAGACCGACGCTTGCGTTCGCCTTAGCGCGAGAGCAGGGGGGACAGGGGTGCTTTTTTTTTTTTTTTATTTATTATTTTTTTGCTTTTTTATCTTATTTTTAAATTGTTTCTTTCATTTTTTTTTTAAAATCATTTTGATTGTTATCTCGGGGAATGTAAATATCCCCTATGATAGCAATAGGTAGTGACAGGTACTCTTTTTTGAAAAAATTGGGGTCTATTAGACCCTAGATCTCTCCTCTGCCCTCAAAGCATCTGACCACACCAAGATCGGTGTGATAAAATGCTTCCCCCATTTCCCAATGGCGCTGTTTACATCCGGCGAAATCTAAGTCATAAAATGCTCGTAGCTTCCGGTTTCTTAGGCCATAGAGATGTTTGGAGCCACTCTGGTCTCTGATCAGCTCTATGGTCAGCTGGCTGAATCACCGGCTGCTTTCTCAGGTTCCCTGTTGAGAAAGGAGAGCCAGAGAAAAACACGGAAGACGGTGGGGGGGGGGCATTCCCTCCCACTGCTTGTAAAAGCAGTCTAGAGGCTAATTAGCCACTAGGATTGCTTTTACATGAAAGCCGACCGCTGGCTGAAAAGAATGATACCAAGATGATACCTAAACCTGCAGGCATCATTCTGGTATAACCACTCAAAGTCGTGAATGGCGTACCTGAAGACAAAAAAATGGTTAACAATAAAGCACAGTAAACGGTAAAGTATAAAAAATTGCATACCTGAAAAGCAAACATGATAAAACATAATAACAATAAAAGATTGCAGAATAGAATACAGTAAAAAAGAGCAGAACACCAGAGAGAGAATAGAGAGAGAGAGAACAATAAAACGACAACTATTTTTTTTTATTTTTGTTTGTGTTTTTTTTGCAAACTTGTAACTTTTATAACTGTAACCGTTTCCAGGTTCGGGTCTCTCAAAATGCGATGGCATCTTGGGAGACCCTGTGAAAGTGTGCCTAGTCTGTGGAATGCTGTACCCTACGCTAATACGCAACTAGTGAATGGTAGCGTTCAAAACATTCACCAATGCAAAGACCAGGATTGTCAGGACAGGAGGGACAATAATAGCGGGTGTCACGCCTATATCCGCGCTTGCTGCAGACACGACATCTATTTTGGGGGGGTTTGTTGGGTAGGGGTACTCGGGAGGACATAAAAATGCCTCTCATGCAGCCGACTGCATTTGGTTGGGGATGTGAATGGGGGTAAGTACGGGCGCTGCAGAAGCGGTGGGTTCCCAATTAGGATTGGCGAATGCAGTAGGAAGGGCACTATGGGCACGATGGGCCTGTGTTTGTCTTTTTGGTGGCAGCGGGACACTACTTGTGCTTGCCACCTCACCAGCTTGAACTGCACTTATGGGACTCGCCACGTCACCAAGTGTTACTGCAGTGCTGGTTTGACTATGACCGGGGTGTACTAGGCCGCTGGTGCTTGCCAGTTCACCAAAACGCTACCAAAAAAACTGTTAGCGATCGCAGGGATCAGGCCTGACTCTGCGAATGCTGCAGTTATGCGTTTAGTGTTCTGTAAGTGACAGTGATCGATCGATACTGCACTTGGGTGGGCTGGGCCGGGCGGAGGGGCAAAACGCAGGTGCTAGCAGGTATCTGGGCTGATCCCGCTAACACTGCGTTTTTGGGAACCCTAAACTGCTGGGGACGCTAGTATAGATCTGATCGGATCAGATATTGATCCATTCAGATACTATACCACTAAGGGAGGTGTACGGTGCGTGCGTGGGTGTTAGCGATACTGCCGCTAACCTGACGCTGCCTGGGGCTGGTGCTTACCAGTTCACCAAAACGCTACCAAAAAAACTGTTAGCGATCGCAGGGATCAGGCCTGACTCTGCGAACGATGCAGTTATGCGTTTAGTGTTTTGTAAGTATCAGTGATCGATCGATACTGCACTTGGGTGGGCTGGGCTAGGCTGGGCGGAGGGGCAAAACGCAGGTGCTAGCAGGTATCTGGGCTGATCCCGCTAACACTGCGTTTTTGGGAACCCTAAACTGCTGGGGACGCTAGTATAGATCTGATCGGATCAGATATTGATGCGTTCAGATACTATACCACTAAGGGAGGCGTATGCTGCGTGCGTGGGTGTTAGCGGTACTGGAGCTAATCTGACGCTGCCTGGGGCGACGCATATCACCGCCGGGCGATCAGGGGGCTAAACCTTTATTCGGTAATAAACGGCGAGTGCCCTGACACTATAAAAAATAAACAAACTAACCAGCGTCACCCGTAACAGTTATACGGTGATCAGTGGTGAAAGGGTTAACTAGGGGGCAATCAAGGGGTTAAAACATTTATTAGGTAGTATATGGGGGTCCCTGACGCTATAAAACGCTGACGGCGAACCTAAATATTTACCTCCCTAACTAGCGTCACCAGCGACACTAATACAGCGATCAGAAAAATGATCGCTTAGCGACACTGGTGAGGGGGTGTTTAGTGTGCCTGGCATGTTCTACTGTGTTGTGTAGTGTTGTGCACTCAATCACATGTCTTCTCTCCTCGGCGCTGGAACGGAAACTCCCGAGCCGAGGAGAGATGACATCACATCCTCTGCCTCTGTGTACTATACAGAGGCAGGGGATGTTTCTCATTGGCTGGGAGCGATCGTGAGGGGGGGGGCACGATCAGATGGCCTCTCCCTCGTCTCTCAACTCTCCCAGCCAAATGCCGACCGCAGCTGGCACCGGGGGGGGGTCCGATCGGACCCCCCGCCCGCGGGAAGGCAATCACGTACCAGGTACGTGATTTTGCCTGCCCCTGCCATTCTGCTCACGTATATAGGCGTGAGGCGTGAGGCGGTTGGCAAGTGGTTAAGGGCTCAGAACCAAACAAAGAGGGAGGCAACGCTGGATAAACATCATAAATTGGCGAAGCCTTTGGCCCCCAGGGCACAGATCAATTATTTTACTGCAAAATTGGTGGCCTGAGGAGTCCTTATCTAAGGAAGTGCAGTCTGGTCCAGAAGTCCCAGAGATCATGAAAGCAGCAGATGACATCTGTGTCCCCAGGCTGTGGTACTACAAGAGGCTGCATATTTTGCCAGACCAGACTGAACCCAGGGCCATCACTCTCTGGTCTTCCTTCCACGCTTCCTTCCCGGCTGTGGTTCTGGTGTTGGAGGTGTGGCAGGAGGAGGAGTAGGACGAGGAGGAGGAGGAGGACTTGGAGGAGGAGGAGGACTATGGTTGAGGTGACAAATGTGGGTTGCACATGTGATTTGGCCCCTCAATTCCTTATTTACAGCTTCCAAAATTAAAAACTCACATAGGAGTCGTTGGCCCTCTTCCATCATTTTGCATGCAGTTATGGCAGCAAAGTCCTCATCCACACTGTGGGGTGTTCTGAGGGCCTCAGTAGCCCTCCAAAATAGGCCTATGGCAGCCTCCTCCAGGTTACTCCTCTTCCTGCCACTTTGTCTTTGAAGGTGGAGGGGAGGGACCTGGATATCAGGCAGCCTGCTTGGCCCAGCCACCTCCTGGCTGAGACTTCCCTGTGTATGAAAAAGGAACATGGTTTTAGTTTTTGCTTCATCAATCACAATCATAAATTAGTACTCCAAACTAACATCTATTTAACATCATTGGTTGGACAACTAGAAATATTTAGAAGAATGCTATACCTGGCTCAAGCTGGGCTCCTCCACATGTTGCTGCCTGGAAGACCTAGGTTGGACGTCAGAAGCCTCAGCTGGAGGGGAAGGAAGCGTGGAAGGAAGACTGTAGAGTGCTGGCCTGGGTTTAGTCTGACCTGAGAGAAAATGCAGCCTGCCATAGTACCACAGCCTGGGGAGATAAATGTCATCTGCAGCTCCTGATCTCTGGGAATCCTGGACCTTCTTGCGCTCCCTTAGATAAGTGCTCCTCAGGCCACCAATTAGAACCTTCAAATAGGTGATGTCTGTCTTGGGGATCACCGGATTCACAAATTCAAACAAATTATCCAGCGCTGCCTTCCTCTTTGTTTGGTTCTTATATTCAGGGTGGTTTATCTGCCATAGACAGGGCAGCTCCCTGAACATATCTATGAAGATTGGCATAAAGTCATCATCCTTCAAGATATCCATTTTAACTGCAAGACACAACACAAGACAAACCCTAATGTCACCCTAAAGTCTTCTAAACTTGTGCAAATACAGGCCTCAATCTAGAAGCAGTATAGGCCCAGTTTTAAATCTTACCTTCGTTATCACAATCGGCGCCTCCGTTACTCCCTCCTCCGCTCACAGATCATATGTACTACACACGCGTGTTGCGCTTTATAGACACTGCGCATGCGTGCCCCTAACGTTATTTCTAGTCTATTCCCCGCCCCTTCCCGTTCGTCGCAGTGGGGGAAGAGCACATGGTGGAGACAGAGCAGGTGTCTGATAATTACAGCAACGAGGAGGAGGAAAGCCCGGAGCCAGAAACGTCCCGATCCCGGAAGAGATGATTTAAGGCATCAAATATGTCCTTTGGGGAGATGTTGGAGATGGTCGACATCCTGAAGAAGGCCGACTATGATGGGAAGTATGGACCTTACCCCAACCCCTATGTCAGAAAGGCCAAGATCATGGCAAAAGTAGTCAAAAGTCTGCACCGGAATTTTGGGGTACAATAATCCAAGGATCAGCTCAGGAAGCGGTGGTCGGACCTCAAATTAAGGGAGCATGAGCAGTACAGAAGGATCAGGAGAGTGCTGCAAAAAAGTAAGTAGTTGTGCTGTGTTCCTATTCTTTATTTTTATTATGTTCGTGCTGCTCCATGTGCTTTTCCTAACTGTTGTACAGTTTAAAATGGCAACTTTCATGTTCATGGGCACATTGTTCGTTCGTATGAAACATTGTTCTTTCGGCCTAGAAAACACCATTGTTTTGGCCATATGCATTTGAATACATTTTTTATGGCCTACTTCTCTTAAAATAATTTGGTTGTGTAGATGGGTTTGTAACTAGAATGAAATGCAAACTAGATTCTGTGTAAGGAGAGGACACTCAGCAGCAGTTTTCACATCTGGACGCTGGAGCACTAGTTTAGGACACAAGAACACCCTTTTTATTAGGGGGCCCCACACAGGTGCTCCAGTGTATACTATAGGGGTGTCTCCATCTGTGAAGCTTGTACAAAACAGGTAAGTATTCAAGCTTGACAAAGGACAAAAATATTTCTTCATCTTGGAACTCTGCCAAAATAGACAATTGTACCCCACTTCCAAGCAATGTTTCATATTCCGATTTCTGCCATCAAATATCTCTGTGCTAAGTATACCTATTTTTTTTTACATAGGGGAGAAAGACTCGGAGGAAACCCCTCATCCGAGGAGACCACAGACCCACCACCTCTGGAAGAAGGGGAAATCCCACAAACACAACAGGAGGAGGAGGAAGGAGATGTGGTGGAAATTGTCACCACAACAGGTGAGTGTCTGCGACCACAGGCTCAGGTAAGAGATGGATGCTGGCATATTTATAATACATGGTGTGTTTTTGTTTCTATCCTTTTAGGTGATCGTGATGTTGTGGATCCAGGTCATTTTACCTCTGAAAGTGCACAGATCCTGATCGGGGAGATCATGGGGTGTAGAAGGGACTTGGGAAACATCCAGAAAAACATCAATGATGTTCAAAAAAAAATTAAGAACATCATTGATGTTTTAGGGAGAGTTTAAAACCCCTCCAAATCCCTTCATTTTTTGGTGCTTTTTGGGATCTAAAAATTTCAAACATTTTTTGACATATTTTCGCGAAAAGCCAAATTTTGAAAATGCACACAGTATGTCAACATGTGCTATCTGCCATCACGGGAGATCAATGTATGCATTTTGGAGGTGCAACCCCTTCCTCAATAATAAAGTAGATGGGAGGAAGGGGTTGCACCCTTAGAGCACGTCCCTTGATCCCCCATGATGGCAGGTAGCACATGTTGACATTCGGCAATTTGTGTGCATCTTCAAAATTTGGCTTTTCCAGGGGTGACTTCACCCCATCTGAATGCAATATCAAACACAGTTTAGAAATACTCATGTCTGATATTGCCTTCAATTTCTACAAAAGTTGAACTTTGTAAGTTCCAGATTTGTGTCTTTCTAGTTGGATTTAAACGTGCCTGTTTTACCTTAAATGGACATTTCTACTTTTAGTAATGTGACCCAAAAAATTGTTATACAACAAACATGTTGGTTTGTTTTAAAAACCTTTTACAAATGCACATGTGATTGTGCTGGTATAAAAAAGATTGATAATCAAGAATGTGTGGATTATTGTTTCAACGCTCCAAAAGTTTTGTTGTGCTCAAATTGGTGTTTTCTGTGACAATGGGGCTAATTTCCTAAGGGAAAATCCACTTTGCACTACAAGTGCAGTTTCAAGTGCACTTGTAGTGCAGTGTCTTTGCCTTTAGTAAGTAACACCCAACAGTGCTTTGTAATGTTACCCAATCACGCCATTTTCAGGACTCACCACATTTCTGTCAGGGTCAGTTAAAAGAAACACAAGCAGTAAATGTCACCAAAGATTTTAATAGTTAAAATGATTTTTTTATTTTAAAAATGTTTCAGACATTGTCTGGCATATTGATGGCCCCCCTACCCGCAAAGTAATCAAGGTATCTAAGACGGACCTCACGGGTACTCGGGGGGCAAGCCAGGACAGCCACTTTCAAGCGCTGTCAGGGTTGGTTCATTATGATTTCCGGCTTCAGGCCCAACTGAGCCAGCATAGTTGGCAGAATTTTGCCGTAAAAAGTTGTGTAGAACACAGCACGCCAGGATGATTCAGTTTGTACTCCACCATGTGTATGGGTGTAAGAAATAGGCGGAACCGGCTGGCCATGATTCCAAATGTGTTCTCCACCACTCTTCTGGCTCTGGCCAGCCGGTGATTAAAAACCCTCTGGTCTGGGGTGAGGGTCCTCATCGGGAATGGCCGCATAAGATGGTCCCCCAGCGCAAACGCTTCATCAGCAACGAAGACGAATGGGAGTCCTTCCACATTGTCTCCTGGAGGTGGCAAGTCCAAGCTGCCATTCTGGAGATGCCTTTAGAACTCCGTCTGGGCGATGACTCCACCATCCGATATCCGGCCATTCTTCCCCACGTCCACATACAGGAACTCGTAAGTAGCCGACACCACTGCCAACATCACAATACTATTGAACCTATCAGATCCCCCCCCCCCCCTCTCATGGGCCATTTCTAACATTTTAGGGGGGGGGGTGTTTTGGACAGGTAACCCTCTCCACTTCATTGAGAGATGAATGCCTAAATAATGTGTATTACTTTGGCCAGCCCCTCCTTACTTTACACTATTGACAGCCCACTGGACAGGTAAGAAGTGTCATAATACAAAGATATAAATACTCATTGTACACATTTTAGCACATTTGGACATTCTGCTATTACCTAGCAAGATAATAATAGTATAGAAAAACTTTAAACAGTAACATTTGAAAGTATACAGGCAGGCCCTTGCACTACATGCTTTGGGGAATTCATCCATAAATCTGACCACAATAGAGATGGGTATAGTGTGTATGGGTTTGGCAAAGTCAGCAGATAGATGATTGAGGATAGATAGAGAATTTGTATCAGCTGACTTAGCAGTTGGGGGGAGGGAGGGTTCCAAATGATTTGGGGACCCAAAAAAAAGCCTCTGGCACTCTGCCTGAATTTAAAGCACAAATCACATTTTTACACATTTTAGGGGGTGTTTACGGTAAAGCACTACTATGGAGCTGACAAAATACACTGTTAACCACTTCAGCCCCGGAAGGATTTACCCCCTTCCTGACCAGAGCACTTTTTACAATTTGGCACTGCGTGCCTTTAACTGCTAATTGCGCGGTCATGCAATGCTGTACCCAAACAAAATTTGCGTCCTTTTTTTCCCACAAATAGAGCTTTCTTTTAATGGTATATGATCACCTCTGCCGTTTTTATTTTTTGCGCTATACACGGAAAAAGACCAAAAATTTAAAAAAAAAAAAGATATTTTCTACTTTTTGTTCTAAAAAAAATCCAATAAACTCAATTTTAGTCATACATTTAGGCCAAAATGTATTCGGCCACATGTCTTTGGTAAAAAAAAGTCAATAAGTGTATATTTATTGGTTTGCGCAAAAGTTACAGCGCCTACAAACTAGGGTACATTTTCTGGAATTTACACAGCTTTTAGTTTATGACTGCCTATGTCGTTTCTTGAGGTGCTAAAATGGCAGAGCAGTACAAAACCCCCACAAATGACCCCATTTTGGAAAGTAGACACCCCAAGAAAATTGCTGAGAGGCATGTTGAACCCATTGAATATTCATTTTTTGTCCCAAGTGATTGAATAATGTCAAAAAAAAAAAAAATTACAAAAAGTTGTCACTAAATGATATATTGCTCACACAGGCCATGGGCCTATGTGGAATTGCACCCCAAAATAAATTTAGCTGCTTCTCCTGAGTATGGGGATACCACATGTGTGGGACTTTTTGGGAGCCTAGCCGCGTACGGGGCCCCGAAAACCAATCACTGCCTTCAGGATTTCTAAGGGCTTACATTTTTGATTTTACTCCTCACTACCTATCACAGTTTTGAAGGCCATAAAATGCCCAGATGGCATAACCCCCCCCCCCCAAATGACCCCATTTTGGAAAGTAGACACCCCAAGCTATTTGCTTTGAGGCATGTTGAGTCCATGGAATATTTTATATTTTAACACAAGTTGCGGGAAAGTGACAAATTTTTTTTTTTTTGCACAAAGTTGTCACTAAATGATATATTGCTCACACAGGCCATGGGCATATGTGGAATTGCACCCCAAAATACATTTAGCTGCTTCTCCTGAGTATGGGGATACCACATTTTTAGGAGCCTAGCCGCGTACGGGGCCCCGAAAACCAATCACCGCCTTCAGGATTTCTAAGGGTGTAAATTTTTGATTTCACTCTTCACTGCCTATCACAGTTTCGGAGGCCATGGAATGCCCAGGTGGCACAACGCCCCCCCCAAATGACCCCATTTTGGAAAGTATACACCCCCCAAGCTATTTGCTGAGAGGCATGGTGAGTATTTTGCAGCTCTCATTTGTTTTTGAAAATGAAGACAAGAAAAAAAATTTTTTTTTTCTTTTTTCAATTTTCAAAACTTTGTGACAAAAAGTGAGGTCTGCAAAATACTCACTATACCGCTCAGCAAATAGCTTGGAGTGTCTACTTTCCAAAATAGGGTCATTTGGGGGGGGGGGGTGTTTGCCACCTGGGCATTCCATGGCCTCCGAAACTGTGATAGGCAGTGAAGAGTGAAATCAAAAATTTACGCCCTTAGAAAGCCTGCTGATGCAAATTACTCCATCACCTACATTGATATTGGTTCGTATGGGAGCAGTTCTGTCTCCAGCATTTTTTCTCACTCAAGTTTTGGAAAAATGATTCTGGAGAACACACTCGGCCTCCCAAATGAACGACCACTCCCTGGAACATCTCAACCCTCTCTCCCATTTATCTTTGTTGGTGATGAGGCTTTCACCCTTTCTGAAAACATGCTCTGTCCATATGCTAATCAGTTACTGTTTGTGGAAAAAGAGTTTTTAATTATCGGCCAACAAGAGCACGACGAGTTGTGGAGTGTAGTTTTGGAATCCTGGCAAATAAATGGCGATTTCTTCACACCCCAATAACTAACCATGAATAACGCCATAATTGCCGTCAAAGCTGCTTGTGCACTCCACAATTTTGTTCGGGCTAGAGATGGATACCTGTTCGAGGACTCGGATGACATGGAAGACGCAGAGTGGACCAGCACAAGGGGCAATTATAGAGGGGCCAACATCCATGAGGAATTCACAGACCACTTTATGGGTCCTGCCGGTTAGGTATCATGGCAGCTTGATGCCATTGAATAAAGACAAACATTTTTCTTGTTGTCAACGCTGCATGGTTTATTATCTGTTACTTTTTTCAATAAATTTGCTAAAGTTATATTGTTCAATAGTGCTTCATGTATTTTATGCCAACATACTGAGCATGCATTATCATTCCATAACATTACATTGGTGGTGGTCAGTGGGATTGGTGGTCAGTGGGATGAATGCTCCTTACATTGGTAGTCAGTGGGATGCATGCCCTTACATTGGTGGTCAGTGGGAAGAATGCTCCTTACATTGGTAGTCAGTGGGATGCATGCCCTTACATTGGTGGTCAGTGGGAAGAATGCTCCTTACATTGGTGGTCAGTGAGAAGAATGCTCCTTACATTGGTGGTCAGTGGGATTGGTGGTCAGTGGAATTGGTGGTCAGTGGAATTGGTGGTTAGTGGGAAGAATGCTCCTTACATTGGTGGTCAGTGGGAAGAATGCTCCTTACATTGGTGGTCAGTGGGATTGGTGGTCAGTGGAATGCATGCCCTTAAATTGGTGGTCAGTGGGAAGAATACTCCTTACATTGGTAGTCAGTGGAATGCATGCCCTTACATTTGTGGTCAGTGGGAAGAATGCACCTTACATTGGTGGTCAGTGGGAAGAATGCCCCTTACATTGGTGGTCAGAGGGAAGAATGCCCCTTACATTGGTGGTCAGTGGGAAGAATGCTCCTTACATTGGTGGTCAGTGGGAAGAATGCTTCTTACATTGGTGGTCAGTGGGAAAAATGCTTCTTACATTGGTGGTCAGTGGGATTGGTGGTCAGTGGAATTGGTGGTTAGTGGGATGAATAAATAGAAATATACTTACGTTTATGTTTGCGAACTTGAGGTGTAAAGGCTTCCCAGTCTGCATACAAACTTTTACAAATCTCATCCCAGCCGTTGCTCTTCCGGTCATTATTTTCATATTCTGGTATGCCCCATATTATATATATATATATATATATATATATATATATATATATATATATATATATATATATATATATATATATATATATATATATGGCCTGGCAAGGATAAGTTTGATGAGCTCCTCGTTGTCGATGTTCACATGTTCAGTGTTCCAACGCCTGGGGCCATGATCTTGTCTGTTTGCAGATGGACACAGGAAACAGGAAGTGAGGGGGCAGGACTGGGAGGAGAAGCATTAGGTGAATAATTTGCACATATCTGAACCAACAATGCGATTCCAGAACGATTTACAGTGAGGTCTATGTAGACTAAATTCGCAACGCAACACTGCAAACTCGCACAGGACCCTTTTTTAATTGTCGTGTCGCATTTGTAGAGGAATCGCAACGCATAGACGTGAATGACCGTCATTGAAAACAATGACTTTTTGGATGAAATGCGAATCTAGGTTTTTTTGTAATGCATCGCATTCGTTATCAACTCGCACAAGGTGTGAACCGGCACTCACTGTCAGTGCTGCTGTCATTCATCTAGCCAGGTGCAAGAAAAACACGAAGACCTTGCTAAAATGAGATGAGATGAGCTTAGGCAACCTAGGATCTCAGAAGAAACAAAGTTACTAGAGAGCAGGAATTACTAAAAACTTTGTAACATTTATATAAAAACGTATCCACACTTAAGAACAGCAGCTTGAACGTAAAGGGAATGGTGAAGTAGACAGATGGAAAGCCTGCAGTTGCTAATGGAGGGCCACTAATGGTACTGTGTAGCCAGACCCATCAAAGTCACCAGCTAGCGGCGTGGTCTATGACTGTCCTCTACGTTCATGGCAGCACCAGGAACAAGGAATGAATGGGACCTATGTGTTTTAGGGGCTCTGCCCCCTTTGTCAACTTAACCTTACGTCTGTTCAAGCTGCACTTCTGTTTTACTGAAAGTCTGCATATGTTAAATAAATGTTACAACGTTTTTACTAATTCCTGCGCTCTGGCAACTTTGCTTCTTTTGCATGCTGTGGATCTCTCCCTGTCTGATGTACTAAGTAGCTGTGGATTTAAACCATCTAACCCACAACCCATGATCCATCTGTCCTCATCTCACCACATCAGTGCCATCCGATGGACTACTATAGGAGCCTGTTCTATGGAGTAAAGTACTATGAGCTATACATTCCTATCTGGCACTTTACCCTTTCAGCAGATCACCTGTTTCTTTTAGCCACTATTTCCTTTTTATCATTACATATAGATTAGACTGTGAGCGCTGAGAATTTTAACGTTTTTTAACCTCCGATCTCATCTCTATCCAAAGTTGAACTTTTTTTTTTACTCCTATCAGCTGAGGGTCAGTCGGAGCAAACTGACTGTTGCTACAACCAGGGGCGGATCCAGAGTCTAGTCTCGGGAGGGGCACTGCCAGAAAATAAGGTGTTACGGTCTTACAGAACTGAATTTAAAGTTTAATACAGTGCACAGAGGTCAGTAGTATGTAGGGTGGTGTACAGAGGTCAGTAGTATGTAGGGTGGTGTACAGAGGTCAGTAGGATGTAGGGTAATGTACAGAGGTCAGTAGTATGTAGGGTAGTATACAGAGGTCAGTAGTATGTAGGGTAGTGTACAGAGGTCAGTAGTATATAGGGTGGTGTACAGAGGTCAGTAGTATATAGGTTGGTGTACAGAGGTCAGTATTATGTAGGGTGGTGTACAGAGGTCAGTAGGATGTAGGGCGGTGTACAGAGGTCAGTAGTATGTAGGGTGGTGTACAGAGGTCAGTAGTATATAGGGTGGTGTACAGAGGTCAGTAGGATGTAGGGCAGTGTGCAGGGAACAGTAGGGCACACGCTGGGGGGGATCAGGAGGGCATATACTGGGGGGGGGGGTCAGGAGGGCATACACTGATACACTGGGGGGGGGGATCAGGAGGGCATACACTGATACACTGGGGGGGATCAGGGGGGCATACACTGATACACTGGGGGGGATCAGGAGGGCATACACTGATACACTGGGGGGGATCAGGAGGGCATACACTGATACACTGGGGGGGATCAGGAGGGCATACACTGATACACTGGGGGGGGGATCAGGAGGGCATACACAGATACACTGGGGGGAGAATCAGGAGGGCGTACACTGATACACTGGGGGGGGGGGGGGATCAGGAGGGCATACACAGATACACTGGGGGGGGATCAGGAAGGCATACACAGATACACGGGGGGGGGATCAGGAGGGCATACACTGATACACTGGGGGGGGATCAGGAGGGCATACACTGATACACTGGGGGGGGATCAGGAGGGCGTACACTGATACACTGGGGGGGGGGGAGAATCAGGAGGGCATACACTGATACACTGGGGGGGGGGGATCAGGAGGGCATACACAGATACACTGGGGGGGGAATCAGGGGGGCATACACAGATACACTGGGGGGGGGAGAATCAGGAGGGCATACACTGATACACTGGGGGGGGGGATCAGGAGGGCATACACAGATACACTGGGGGGGGATCAGGAGGGCATACATAGATACACTGGGGGGGTGGGATCAGGAGGGCATACACAGATACACTGGGGGGGTGGGATCAGGAGGGCGTACACAGATACACTGGGGGGGGGAATCAGGAGGCCGTACACTGATACACTGGGGGGGGATCAGGAGGGCATACACAGATACACTGGGGGGGGGGGATCAGGAGGGCATACACAGATACACTGGGGGGGGGGGATCAGGAGGGCATACACAGATACACTGGGGGGGGGGATCAGGAGGGCATACACAGATACACTGGGGGGGATCAGGAGGGCATACACAGATACACTGGGGGGGGGATCAGGAGGGCATACACTGATACACTGGGGGGGGGGGGAATCAGGAGGGCATACACTGATACACTGGGGGGGGGGATCAGGAGGGCATACACAGATACACTGGGGGGGGGATCAGGAGGGCATACACAGATACACTGGGGGGGAATCAGGAGGGCATACACAGATACACTGGGGGGGGGGATCAGGAGGGCATACACAGATACACTGGGGGGGATCAGGAGGGCATACACAGATACACTGGGGGGGGGAGAATCAGGAGGGCATACACTGATACACTGGGGGGGGGGGATCAGGAGGGCATACACAGATACACTGGGGGTGGGGGGGATCAGGAGGGCATACACAGATACACAGGGGGGGGGGGAATCAGGAGGGCATACACAGATACACTGGGGGGGGGGATCAGGAGGGCATACACTGATACACTGGGGGGGGGATCAGGAGGGTGTACACAGATACACTGGGGGGGGATCAGGAGGGCATACACAGATACACTAGGGGGGGGATCAGGAGGGCATACACTGATACACTGGGGGGGAGAATCAGGAGGGCGTACACAGATACACTGGGGGGGGGGGATCAGGAGGGCATACACTGATACACTGGGGGGGGGAATCAGGAGGGCATACACAGATACACTGGGGGGGGATCAGGAGGGCATACACAGATACACTGGGGGGGGGGGGGATCAGGAGGGCATACACAGGTACACTGGGGGGGGGATCAGGAGGGCATACACAGATACACTGGGGGGGGGGATCAGGAGGGCATACACAGATACACTGGGGGGGGGGAATCAGGAGGGCATACACTGATACACTGAGGGGGGGGGGAATCAGGAGGGCATACACTGATACACTGGGGGGGAGAATCAGGAGGGCATACACTGATATACTGGGGGGGAGAATCAGGAGGGCATACACTGATATACTGGGGGGGGGGGATCAGGAGGGCATACACAGATACACTGGGGGGGGGATCAGGAGGGCATACACAGATACACTGGGGGGGATCAGGAGGGCATACACAGATACACTGGGGGGGGGATCAGGAGGGCATACACAGGTACACTGGGGGGGGGATCAGGAGGGCATACACAGATACACTGGGGGGGGGGGGGATCAGGAGGGCATACACAGATACACTGGGGGGGGGGGAATCAGGAGGGCATACACTGATACACTGAGGGGGGGGGAATCAGGAGGGCATACACAGATACACTGGGGGGGGGGGGGGATCAGGAGGGCATACACAGATACACTGGGGGGGGGGGGGAATCAGGAGGGCATACACAGATACACTGGGGGGGGGATCAGGAGGGCATACACAGATACACTGGGGGGGGGGGGAATCAGGAGGGCATACACTGATACACTGAGGGGGGGGGGAATCAGGAGGGCATACACTGATACACTGGGGGGGAGAATCAGGAGGGCATACACTGATATACTGGGGGGGGGGGGGATCAGGAGGGCATACACAGATACACTGGGGGGGGGATCAGGAGGGCATACACAGATACACTGGGGGGGGGATCAGGAGGGCATACACAGATACACTGGGGGGGGGATCAGGAGGGCATACACAGATACACTGGGGGGGGGATCAGGAGGGCATACACCAGGGGGCAGTCATAATCTTTTAATGAGTTCAATTTCTCACTTGTCATGAAAAGAAGATGAAGATCTAATTTGTCATCTAACAGCACCTCTATGCTAAGCTAAGCTGCAGTAACTCAGCAGACTCAGCATAGAGGTGCCTGTAAACAAATCCACAATGTGGTGCTAGCAGCAGAGCTCACCTCCAGGAACTTTCACATGGCTCTCTCTGCTCAGCAGCTGCACACATCTCCCTCTTTCAGACGAGCGTGATCTCGGGAAAAGGCACCTCCCCATCCCGCCCACTCAAGCAGCAGCCTGCAGGAGAGAGGCTGAAAAACTGCAGGGGGAGGTACAGGGGGCGGGGAGTGCAGTCCCGAGGTTTCTAAGCCTTAATTCATGCTTAGAATGGCCGCAGATCTGGTTACCCGGGGCGCGCTCAGCCTCAGTCTTCAATATTTTCTCGGGGGGTGCAATTGCCCTGTTGCCCCCCCCCTGGATCCGCCCCTGGCTACAACCTGATGCTGTTGTTGTTTTTTATCACTGCTGGTGTTCTGCTACTCATTCAGTGTCCGGTCATGGCAGAAGCCAATGGACAGATATGTGCGCTATAGGCCAGGAGTTCTCCAAGTCTGCAGTCACAGTTGTAGGGCAGGTGCCAGTGAAAGTTGCTGTGTGCTAATCACATACAAAACAGCGCAACCTTCACGTATAAAACAGAGAAACTTGCATATATGAAACAGGGCAATTTGCAACTGTTGAAAGCTATGTAAAAGCCACAAGTTCTGGCATTTTCTTGCCTGTGTATCCAGCCTCACATTCTGCAAAGCCATATTAGAGCTTTCTCTCTATTAAGGTTGTAGGCTGGCATTTTGCTTACAAAATTAAAAGCATGAGTCCATCTTTTGCAAAATTATAGTAAATGCAGTAAGTGCAATATTCGCAGGAAAAAAAAAGGTTTGCATTTGTAATTTTTCTTTTTTTTTTCAAATGAGGAGCATGCGAAGCATTACAATGCGATCAGTGGATTGTGGGTGTAATGCCAGTCTCTTGCAGACACTTTCTCCAACTTTCTGTCAGTACCAACAGACTTTCAGTTAAAAAGCTGGAGCAGACTTTCAGTTAAAGAGATGGGCAGACGGGACTTGTAGTTTAATCAATCACAGATCACTGTGAATGAATGTTGTGGCTGTGAAACCTGAGAACTGCTACGGGGAAGAAAATCCACTGCACACGGGGGGGGGATCCTTTACTAGGAACATCTGGTGGCCATGAGTGTGAAAATTCATAGTATTGGGCATAAGGGCCAGTTCACACTGGTCTGACAGGCGCTCCAACATCAAGAGCACAAGTGGCATGACATGTCAAAATCAATGGTTCCCTATGAGAGCCATCTTAACTGGTCCAATTTTGAAAATGCTTCCAGCACTACTTTGGTCCGACTTGGGCACGATTTCAGCCCACTGATTTGAATGGAAGTCGGGATCATCATCTTAACTGATCCAACTTGTGGCATGCGACTCGTGCTCTGAGAACCTTGAGGGGGAACCCCACACCAAAATTTAAAAAAAAAACTATGCGAGGTCCCCCTCAGATCTATACCAGGCCCTTTGAGTTTGGTATGGATTTTAAAAAAAAAGGCGTGGGGGCCCCCCTAAAGTCCATACCAGACCCTTATCCGCGCATGCAGCCCAGCAGATCAGGAGGAAGGGGCACCTCCCCACCCCCCTCCTGGACCATACCAGGCCATATGCCATCAACAAGGGGAGGTGGGTAATTTGGGGCGCGGGGCTCTGTGCCCCCCACCCCAAAGCACCTTGTCCCCATGTTGATGGGGACAAAGGCCTTTTCCCAACAACCCTGGGCGGTGGTTGTGGGGGGTCTATGGGCAGGGGGCTTATCGGAATCTGGAAGCCTCCTTTAACAAGGGGTCCACCAGATTCCACCCCGCCCTATGTGAATGAGTATGGGGTACATTGTACCCCTACCCATTCACCAAAAAAAAAAAAGTGTAGTGTTACAAAAAACAAAGACAATTTCCGAAAAGTTCTTTACCAAAAATGAAGATGTCCCCCGTCGTAGCTCCGTATCTTCTTCCTCCGGTCTTCTCCCTCTGGTTCTTCTCCCGCTTCTTCTCCCTCTGCTGATGACTGCTTCTTCTGCCGACCTGGTCCTCGTTCAACGCTGGCTCTCTCTGTTGAGTCAGATCCAGTGTCTGCCAGTACTTATATAGCCATGGAGTGTAGCCATCCAGGGAGTCACCCGGAGACCTGCCCCTCGTGACAGGGGGTGGGGTCTCCGTGTGACGTCACGGGGGGTCACCATGTGACGTCCCTGGATGGTCAGGGACCATGGCTATTTATGAACTGGCAGACACCTGAAAACAGCGTGAGCCAGCATCGGCGGAGGGAGAAGAAGCGGAGGGAGAAGAACCCAGAGCAGAAGCAGAGGGAGAAGAACCAGAGGGAGAAGGCCAGAGGCAGAAGACATGGAGCTACGACAGGGGACATTTTTACATTTTTAACCATTTCAGCCACGGAAGGATTTGCCCCCTTAATGACCAGGCCCTTTTTTGCGATACAGTACTGCGTTGCTTTAACTGACAAATGCGACGCTGTACCCAAACAAAATATATGTCCTTTTTCCCATAAATAGAGCTTTCTTTTGGTGGTATTTGATCACCTCTGCGGTTTTTATTTTTTGTAATAAATATCCCCAATTTAAAAAAAAACAAACAAACAAATTTATTCATCAGTTTAAGCCAATATGTATTTTTCTACATATTTTTGGTAAAAAAAAAAAAAAATCACAATAAGCGTATATTTATTGGTTTGCACAAAAGTTATAGCGTCTACAAAATAGGGAATAGATTTATGGCATTTTTATTATTAACTTTTCTTTTACTAGTAATGGCTGCGATCTGCGATTTTTAGCAGGACTGACATTGCAGCGGATAGATCTAACACTTTTTTGGGACCAGTGACATTTATACAGCTATCAGTGCTAAAAATATCCACTGATTACTGTATAAATGCCACTGGCAGGGAAGGGGTTAACACTAGGTGCGATCAAGGGGTTAACTGTGTTCCCTGGGTGTGTTCTAACTGTAGGGGGGGGGCTACCTAGGACATGACAGAGATCGCTGTTCCCAGTGACTGGGAACAGAAGATCTCTGAACTGTCACTAGACAGAACGGGGAATTGCCTTGTTTACAGTTCCCCATTCTGCCTCTGTACACCGTGATCACGGGTTGCCAGCAGACATTGAGTCCGCAGGAGCCGCGGGCACGCTCCCGCTAGCCTCCCTGCACAGACTGATGTACACCTACGGCGGTTTACGCAAGGAGAGTCGACCTGCCGCAGTATAATGACGGCAGCTGGTCGGCAAGAGGTTCAAAAAAGACTTTCGAAAACCATTTTTTGTAACACCATACTTCTTTTTTTGTGAATGGGTAGGGGTACAATGTACCCCATACTCATTCACATGGGGGGGCAGGATCTGGGGGACCACTTGTTAAAGGGGGCTTCCAGATTCCCATAAACCCCCTGCCCATACAACTTTTGTGTCAGAGCAGTGTGAACATAGCCTAAGCTAAGCTCATGAGACCACTTAAAGTGTTACTAAAGTAAAAATTTTTTTTAGTAAAAACAACAAACATGTTATACTTACCTGCTTTGTACAGTGGTATTGCACAGAATGGCCCCGGTCCTCCTCTTTTGGGGTCCCCGGCTCCTCCTCTTGGCTCCTCCTCCTCTTCTTCTTCTTCTTGGGACTACCATAGCCAGCCACTAGCAATGGGGAGAGTGTAGTATACGCGCTCCCGACCTGTGTGCCTATGGAGCCGCGCTCCATAGAATCACACAGTGGGACTTAGGCCCGCCCCCACTTCCTCCTTACCGCATCTGATTGACAACAGCAAGATCCAATGGCTCCTGCTGCTCGAGTGCTGTGTAAAGAGGAAAAGAGGGGAGAATGGATGCATCTGTGCACAACGCTAATCTCTTCCCCCCTCTCCTCCCCTTCACACAGGGAAAAGGGGGGGGGGGGCACAGAGAAAATGAAAAAGTTTCTTACCTTAATGAAAACAATGCATTAAAGTTAAAAATGTTTTTAGGTTTAGTAACACTTTAAAGTGATTGTAAAGTCTCGGGTTTTTTTTCTTTAAAAATAACAAACATGTTATGCTCACCTGCTCTGTGCAGTGGTTTTGCACAGAGCAACGCAGATCATCCTCTTCTCGGGTCCCTCAATGGCTCTCTTGGCCCCTCCCTCCTGTCGAGTGCCCCCACAGCAAGCAGCTTGCTATGGGGGCAGTCGAGCCGAGCCTCAGCTCTGTGTGTCTATTCAGACACGGAGCTGAAGTTCAGCCCTGCCCCTCTCTCTCCTGAATTGCTAAATGACTTAGATTGACAGCAGAAGGAGTCAATGGCGCCGCTGCTGTGTCTCAGCCAATAAGGAGGGAGAGGCCTGGACAGTCAATGCATTAAGATAAAATAACACCTTCTGCCTTTACAATCCCTTTAATCTGAGCACCACAAAACAAAAATGCTATTTAATTCATTTTTAATATTCAAAGCAAACTTGCCCATCCATTCTTGGCTCTATGCTTTATTTTGTTGAGAAATCACATTAAAAAACATATCCTAGCATTTCTGGCCTTGGCCATTTTGAGTAGGGGCAGATGATTCATGTACATTTACTTCCTGAAATACACTTGCCCTTAGCTCAGGCATGCAAGCCCGAGAGGGTGTGCTTAAAATAGGAGGCCTACTACCCCACTGAAGACCTCTGGGATGTATGGAAACCAAGAAGTAATTGAAGAAATGTAAAAAAAAACAAAAAACGTTAAAACAACCAAATATGATATACCGGTCCTTTCCTATCCATAGCATAAGGAATGGAAATGGTCAATGTTGATTGAGAATGAAATTCCGCTCTAAGACTCTTGTCTTAAAAAAAAAACCCTTCTAAGACCCCATTTACCACCTTTATGTTTTAAAAAATGAATGTGTTTTAGTGTGCACTTTAATGTATGTTGACCCATGGTTTATATGCATCCTTATGCATTGTGCATCAAAGTACACGAAGAAGCATAAAAACACATAATAAAACACATCAAGGTACACCAACATGCAAATTGGAGCTCAACAAATCACATTTTTGTCTAATATAATGAACAGGTAATTATACTCATAAAAGTAAAAATCGCATAGAACAAAGAAATCTACATGCTATTAGGAACGCTCACAAGTCCTAAGTCTGCTCGTCCTCCTTTGATTTGCTGTGGGATGGCATTTTGTGTTTCTAGCCGGACCTGTTTCACCTGTAGTTTTTCTGTGGTTGCATTCCATTTCTCTACAAGAAGAGACAACTGTCTGAAGAAGTGCTTATTCAGCAAAATGTTACTTACCATTGGCACTGCTGCTAACTAAAAAAGATGGAGTATAGAGTACATCTTGGATGCCTTTGCTAATTACCAATTTATCTTCAGTATTTTATGTTGCTTAAAGAGACACTTGTCATCTTATTCATGTAGGTCAAGGCAGTCTATAGAAGGAGCTTCTCCTAACCCCCCATATACTTACATACCTATATTGCCTTGCAGCTCCACCTATTTATGGACTCCCTAGCCTAGAACTAGTTTATAACAATTGAATTAATAAAACAAAAATTTCTGTGGGAGAAGACACTTGTACTGTTTAAAACCTTAAAGTGGTCCTATAGGCTGAAGGTTTTTTACCTTCATGCAGTCTATGCATGAAAAAAAAAAACCTTCAATGTGCAGCTCCCCCCACAGCCCCCCTAATACTTACCTGAGCCCCATTGTGATCCAGCGCTGTGCATGGGAGCCTCAACTCTCCCGGGTCTCTTTCATTGGCTGAGACACAGCAGCGGGAGCTGTTGCTGTGAATCACAGCCAGTGAGGAGTGAGTATAAACAAAAAAGTCAGTGCTACTACCCATACATCACATAGAAAGCAGAGATCCCAGGTGCTCAATCCACAGTCGCTGGCTGAGTAGGTAAATGAGGAAAAGATGATCCACACTCCGGTGATTGTTCTTAAGAAGTATAACATTTATTGACAAGCCACAGTGACCAAACGCAAATAAGAACAGTTGATGCGTTTCAGCCTATAAGGCCTTAGTCATAACCACCAGGAGTGAGGAGTGAGTGGGGGGCAGGACTAAGCCACGCTCTGCATCCCAGAGACACAGAGGCAGCTTGGGAGCGAGTAAACGTGAGTGCCCCCAGACCAAGCAGCTTGCTCTGGGGGCACTCGGCAAGGGGGGACCAGAAGCGCGGGCGAGGGACCCAAGAAGAAGAGGATCTGAACTGCTCTGTGCAAAACACAGAGCAAGTAATTATGACATGTTTGTTATTTTTTTTTTTTTAAATTGGAATCTTTTAAATCACTTTAACATGATACCCAAATCTAAGCATGCAGTCCAAGAGCTGAACTGATTCCTTACTATCAACCGCCCCTACCCTTCGGTGTCTGCCCACATGCCAATTCTTGGTGCTGTGGCTCAGAAAAGGAAAGTGGGGTTGGGAAATTTGAAGTCCTGTAGCCTCAGAGACTGGATGAGAGGTGCTGACTTCCAAGGGGTGAATGAGCTCATCATCCATCCCTGTGTGTGACTGAAGTCTCCCCCCTTCTCTATCCTGTCTGAGTGAGTATACTAAAAGGTAAATCAGGATTCTCAGAGCACTCATTACAGAGTTCCCCTTTACACCAGAGGCCACAGTGTTCCTCCTTACATCAGAGTCCTATCATAACAGAGTTCTCAGTGTTCCCCCTGAAATCAAGGTTCCCAGAGCATTCCTTATGTTAGTGTCCCCAGAGTTATCCTTTAGAATGTAAGGAAACTCTGCAAGTTCAGATGTAAAAGGGGAACTCTGTGGACTCTGATGTAAAGCGTGACTCGTCTGATTAATTTCATATATGATTAGAAATGTTATTTAATTGTAAAATATACCATTGTGCTCATAAGTTTACATATTCTGGCAGAATGTATGATTTCTTGCCCATTTTCCAGAGAATATGAATGATAACACAAAAACTCTTCTTTCACTCATGGTTAGTGTTTGGCAGAAGCCATTTATTATCAATAAACTGTGTTTACTCTTTTTAAAGCATAATGGCAACAGAAACTATCCAAATGACCCTGTTTAAAAGTTTATATACCCTAGTTCTTAATACCGTGTATTGCCCCCATTCACATCAATGACAGCTTAAAGTCTTTTGTGGAATTTGTGGATGAGGCTCTTTATCTTCTCAGATGGTAAAGCTGCCCATTCCTCTTGGCAAAAAGCCTCCAGTTCCTGTAAATTCTTGGGCTGTCCTGCATGAACTGCTCGTTTTGAGATCTCCCCAGAGTGGCTCAATGATATTGAGGTCAGGAGACTGAGATGGCCACTCCAGAACCTTCACTTTATTCTGCTGTAGCCAATGACAGGTCGACTTGGCCTTGTGTTTTGGATCATTGTCATGTTGGAATGTCCAAGTACATCCCATGAGCAGCTTCCTGGCTGATAAATGCAAAATGTTCCTCCAGTATTTTTTGATAACATACTGCATTCATCTTGACCACAATTTTGACCAAATTCCCTGTGCCTTTGTAGCTCACACATCAGCGATCTATCTCCGTACCTTTCATCATAGGCCTTGTTGACTCCTCTCCAAATTTAGCCTTTATGGTTGTGGACAAAAAGCTCAATTTTGGTCTCATCACTCCAAATGACTTTGTGCCAGAAGGTTTGAGGCTTGTCTCTGTGCTGTTTGGCGTAAGTGGGATACTTTGTGGCATTTGCGGAGTAATGGCTTTCTTCTGCCAAGTCGACCATGCAGCCCATCTTTCTTCAAGTGCCTCCTTATTGTGCATCTTGAAACAGCCACACCACATGTTTTCAGAGAGTCCTTTATTTCACCTGAAGTTGTTGGTGGGTTTTTCTTTGCGTCCCGAACAATTTTCCTGGCATTTGTAGCTGAAATTTTAGTTGGTCTACCTGACCGTGGTTTGGTTTCAACAGAACCCCTCATTTTCCACTTCTTGATTAGAGTTGGAACACTGATGATTGGCATTCTCAATTCCTTGGATATCTTTTTATATCCCTTTCCTGTATTATACAGTTCAACTACCCTTTCCCGCAGATCCTTTGACAATTCTTTTGCTTTCCCCATGACTCAGAATCCAGAAACATCAGTGCAGCACTAAATGAAAAATGCAAGGGTCTGTCAGGAGTCCAGAAACACATTGGCCTTTTATACACACACACACTAATTACAAGAAAACAGATCACATGTGAGGATGGTTACCTTTAATAGCCATTCAAAACCCTCTGTGTCCACTTGCGTGCATGTTATCAGCCCACAATCACCAGGGTATGTAAACTTTTGATCAGGGTCATTTTGGTACTTTTTGTTGCCATTATGATTTAAAAAGAGTAAACACAGTTTACTGATAAAAAAATGGCTTCAGCCAAACACTAAACATGAGTGAAAGAAATGTTTGTGTTATCATTCATATTCTCTGAAAAATGGCCAAGAAATCATAAATTCTGCCAGGGTATGTAAATTTATGAGTACAACTGTATGTATAGTTTATACTATAAAAAAAAAAAAAAAAATAGCTGTGCATCGCTAAAGTGTTCGGGTTTGACTTGAAGAAAAGGTGGCAACCCTATTGCCAGCACTGACTGATCTTTTACTAGGATGAGTGCCTGTGTATTCCCTCAGGTGTGCCCCCTCCGGCTTCACAATAAAATATTGTAAACATTCCCAGTAAACTATTTGTTAAAATTTTTACCGCAGTACTTGCAGCTTACAATGCTCAATGCAGCTGGCTCTCAGTACTGCTCCCCTGAACTTCTGGTCTTCACAGAAAAGAGTTAACAGTGGACAGTGCAGCCTCCAGCCGGTCTCTTAGCTTGGAGAGGGGAGGCGGGAGGAATAGGGGAGTACCTTGCCAGCCTAGGCTATGGAGCTGTGTGTTTTTATTAATAAACAGTTTAGGGAGACACAACTCTAGCCCCTGCATCCAGGGGTGGCTCCATAGGAAGCTGCAAGAGAAGGGAGCCACCCTGAAATAGAAAACCTGGGGCAGCAGTCAAGGCACAAACTTAAGGTGAAAGTAAACCCTCCTATTGTTCGACTGCCATTATGCTGCACATGTGATCAGTTATGACTTTAGCCATTGGATGGTTTGACATTTTGGTTGAGAGCACAAACAATGTGACAGTTACATTCCCGGCATGGGTTTACTTCTGCTTTAACCACTTCCCGCCCACCATATAGCAGAATGAAGGCCGGAAAGTGGTTATATTATCCTGACTAGGCATCATACGACGTTCAGCAGGATAAGCCGCAGGGGCACGCAGAGCGGCGAATAGTGGTGTGGTGTGTCAGTCTGACACACCGCATCTCCGATCCCTGTAAAGAGCCTATGACAAAGGCTCTTCAACAAGTGATCAGCTGTGTCCAATCACAGCTCATCACATGGTAACCAGGAAGTGCCATTTATTGGATTTTCCTCTATTTGCGCTGACAAGGCACAAGTAGAGGAGAGCCGATCGGCTGCTCAACTGACAGGAGGGGTCTGCGCTGATAATTATCAGCGCATTGATTTTCAGTGCAGACCCATTGAGGGTTCCCACTAGGGATGCCCACCAGGGAGGCCAATAAGTGCCCATTCAAAATGCCAATCTGTGCCCATCAGTGGTGCCTCCTAATCAGTGCTGCCTATCAGTGCCGCCCATCAGTGCCACCTCTCAGTTCCTAGCAGTGCTGCATATAAGTGCCTCATCATCAGTGCAGCCTCATGGTATTTTTTTATTTGTAACGCAAAAAACAAAAAACCCAGTGGGGATCAAATACCACCAAAAGAAAGCTCTATTTATGGGAACAAAATGATAAAAAATGTTGTTTGGGTACAGTGTTCCATGACTGCGTAATTGTCATTCAAAATGCGACAGCGCAGAAACCTGAAAATTGGCCTGGGCAGGAAGGGGTTGAAAGTGCCTATTATTGAAGTGGTTAAATTGGAGCATAGACATGGATTAAAGGATAACAAACTGCATACTCAGTAAGTGAATAAATCAGAGCTGAAAGTGCCTAGCAACTGAGGGTTTAAAGCGATAATAAAGTCTTGTTTTTTTTTGTATAAAAATAACAAACATGTCATATTTACCTGCTCTGTGCAGTGGTTTTGCACAGAGTAGCATGCCCAGATCCTCCTCTTCTTGGGGTCCCTCGCTGGTGCTCCTGGCCCCCTCCTCCTGCCGAGTTTGCTATGGGGGCACCAGAGCCGCTGTTCTCTGTGCCCATTCAGACAGAGCCGTGGCTCGGCCCCACCCTCTCTCCTGATTGACTCACTGCCTTGACAGCAGTGGGAGCCAATGACAGCCACTGTTGTGTCTCAGCCAATCAGGCGAGAGAGTCTCAGACAGCCAAGACTCTCGTGCATTGTCGCTGGATCGAGATGGGGCTCAGGTAAGTATTAGGGGGCTGCTGCACAAAGAAGTTTTTTATCTTAACGCATAGAATGCATTAAGTTAAAAAAAAACTTCTGTCTTTAGAACCACTTTAATAATGAATATGTGTAGATTTATTCACTGGCATAATGCTTATCTAGTTTAACTAGCATAGAGAGCTGTAGGGCATTTGGCATACATGATCAGGTATACCCAACTAAAGATTTTGCAGGAGAGCGTGCCTTGTACAGTATTCTGTATTGGTCCTCCAAGCTCCAAATTTGACATCTGTGCAGGTGCATGGCCCCAAACTCAGATAGGGCCATGCACCTCCAAGGATGTCAAATTGGGAACAGTGACTATTGGGGTGATTTACGAAAGCCGTGCACCATCAGTAAAGGCGCACGGCAAGGCGCAACGCACATTACCACATTTATGAAATGGTGCGCCGGTAACAGAGCACGGGAGAATGCAATCTGTGCGCCACTATGGACATGGTGCACGGCATCTCCAAATCAATATTGACAGAAGATGGAGGTGTCAATATTATGGGTAGATGTGAGGAAGTTTAGTAACAACTGTCCAAGTAACAAATATGCCCAAAATAGAATGAGAAAGTAACTTTTTCAGAGAAAGCCTGCTGTGCCTGCAAGTATGTTTAGAACTGCGTGAGATCAATGTAAGCAGTGCGCATGCACAAGTGGCTCTTGGGCTCGTTCAAATGCATTTGTTTACTGTGCACCCAAAATCTTAGAAAATGTTAAGCAATGTACATGCAATTGCACGGGTTGAACGGGCGCACCTCTAAACTTGACACATTTTGTTTTTACGCTGGTTCACCTATATTTCTTTTTTTAAGGGGATTTGCACACAGGTCATGTTAGCATGTTACGTTGCCAACATGGGAGATGCACCTTGTTAAAATTATGTAAAAAGACTCTCGCTCCTCTAGCTCCTTCTAAAAGGGCATTTAACCACTTCAGCCCCAGAAGGATTTACCCCCTTCCTGACCAGAGCACTTTTTGCGATACGGCACTGCGTCGCTTTAACTGACAATTGCACAGTCGTGCGACGTTGTGCCCAAACAAAACTGACGTCCTTTTTTTCCCCACATATAGAGCTTTCTTTTGGTGGTATTTGATCAATCCTGTGGTTTTTATTTCTTGCGCCACAAACAAAAAAATAGCGACGATTTTGAAAAAAAAAAAAGCAATATTTTTTACTTTTTGCTATAATAAATATCCCCCAAAAATATATAAAAAAAACTAATTTCTCTCTCAGTTTAGGCCGATATGTATTCTTGAACATATTTTTGGTAAAAAAAATAAAATCGCAATAAGCGCATATTAATTGGTATATAGCATCTACAAAATAGGGGATAGTTTTATGGCATTTTTATTAACTTAACGGACACTTCTGGCGCTATTTTGGGACCATTCACATTTATACAGCGATCAGTGCGATAAAAAGCTGAGTTAGACTTACCGGTAACTCCTTTTCTGAGAGTCTTCCAGGACAGCCCATGAGACCTTGGGCTCCTCCTACAGGACAGGAAACACGTCACCCCCACCAGATAAAAGGGCGGTCCTCCAGGCCCATGTCAGTATTCTCAAGAACCGTAGGACCCTGCAAAACATATGCATAATACACATAACTTCAGACAATACCGGGTGGGAATCCGGCTGTCCTGGAAGACTCTCAGAAAAGGAGTTACCGGTAAGTCTAACTCAGCTTTTCTCCAAGCGTCTTCCAGGACAGCCCATGAGACGATGAGCCAGAACTTACCAGTCTAGGGAGGGACAACTGCCTGAAGGACCTTACGACCAAACGCCTGCTCCTGAGCTGATAGGAGATCCAGGCGATAATGTTTAATGAAGGTCGAGTAACTGGACCAAGTGGCAGCCCTGCAAATTTTTTCCGGTGAGGCACCAGCCCTCTCAGCCCAAGACGTAGACAAGGCTCTAGTTGAGTGCGCAGTAACAAAAGGTGTAGGGACCTCCCTAATTTTGTAAGCTTCCAAGATGGCTTGCTTTATCCATCTAGCCAATGTGGCTTTAGATGCACTATTCCCCTTGTGAACTCCAGAAAAGAGGACAAACAAGGCATCAGTTTTCCTAAAGGTCTTCGTGACCTCAAGATAGACCAAGAGAATCCTTCTTACATCTAGAAAACTAAATTTTCTTTCTAAGTCGCCCTGTGGCGAACTACAAAAGGTTGGCAATACGATGTTCTGAGATCGGTGGAATGTACTTGCCACCTTGGGAAAAAAACCTGGATCGGTTCGTAACACAACTCGATCCTCAAAAATCGTGAGGAAGGGCTCCCTAACTGATAGGGCCTGCAACGCACTTACCCTACGAGCTGAGGTAACAGCTATAAGGAACACAGTTTTTAATGTAAGAAACTTAACTGACATACTTTCCAGAGGTTCAAACGGAAATTCTACCAGAGTTTGAAGTACTAGGGACAGATCCCACGTTGGACAACTTCTCCCTACTACTGGTCTGGCCCTAGAGATAGATTTGAAAAATCTGGCTATAGTGGGATTTTCCAGGAGAGAAAACTGGAGGAACACACTAATAGCTGCCGCCTGTACCTTTAAGGTACTAACAGAAAGACCTTTGTCGACACCCTCTTGGAAAAATTCCAAAATAGACGGAATATCATGAGCTAATCTATCATTTTCAGATAACCGTGAGTTAAACCTTTTCCAAACTTTGGAATATATGGCTCTAGTAACTGGCTTCCTGCAATTAACGAGAGTCCTGACTACTTTGTCAGAGAACCCTTGGGCGCTCAGTATCTTTTCTTCAGATACCAGGCCGTCAAGTTTAAGGAAACCACCTGAGGGTGTGATACTGGACCCTGCAATAATAGGTCTTCCCTTTTCGGAAGACTCCACGGAGGCTCTGAAACCAGAGACTGTAGCAGGAAAAACCATGGCCTCTTGGGCCAAAACGGGGCAATTAGAATCAGATCTGTCTCTTCCAGCCGAAACTTCCGGAGGACTTCTGGAATCAGCCTGATTGGCGGAAAGGCATAACATAGGCCTGGAGGCCACGGGTTTGCCAGAGCATCGATCCCCAAGGCTTGGTCTGCCGGGTTCATGGAAAAGAATATCTCCGTCTTGCGGTTGTTTCGGTTTGCGAACAAATCCGCTACCGGATAACCCCATCTCTTGGTGAGGTCTGCAAAGACTTCGGGATGAAGGGACCAGTTGTCTCGATCTATCCTGTGACGGCTGAGATAATCTGCCAGGCAATTGTTTTTCCCCTTCAGGTGTACAGCAGAAATGGAGGCTAGATTCCCCTCTGCCCATGAAAGGATCTCCTGGGCAATGGACTGAAGCCTCCGGCTTCTCGTGCCTCCCTGCTTGTTGATATACGCGACTGTCGCTATATTGTCTGACAGGATTTGGAGGTTGTGACCCCTGATCTCCATCTGAAAAGACTGGAGGGCTCTCTGGACTGCAAGCAGCTCTCTTTGATTGGATGAGGCCCTTGCCTCCTCTGGGGACCACTCTCCTTGTGCTACTGCATTGCTGAGGTGGGCCCCCCATCCCCAGGAACTCGCATCCGTGGTAATCCTTCGGGAGATGGGAAAGGACCATGGGAGACCTCCTGCTAGGTGCTGACCAGCTCTCCACCACCACAGGCTTCTTTTTATCCTAAAAGAAACCTTTGTCACGGACGCTGACGGAGTCTCGCCCATGGTACTGCGGGAAAACATGAGGTCATAAGACCCACTGCCCTCGACACCTGTCTCAGAGAGACCGACTGGTTGGTCTGCAATGTTGACATAGTCTGGAACACTTTGGTAATCTTCTCCTGAGGAAGAAAAACTCTTTGGTTCACGGAGCAAAAATCGTAACCCAGATAAGTTACTTTCTGGGCCGGAATCAAGGACGATTTTTCTTTGTTTATTAGCCAGCCTAGGGACTGTAAGAAGTCCTGTACAGCCTGGAGATCTTCCAACAGCCTTTGGTATGATTTTGCCACTATCAGGAGGTCGTCTAAGTAAGGGATAACCATTATTGCCTTTAATCTTAGAGGAGCCAGCACTTCCCCCAACACCTTCATAAAGATGCGTGGGGCTGAGGAAAGACCGAAGGGGAGGGCCTGAAACTGAAAATGTCGGGTCCCCATACCCGTCTACACTGCCAATCTCAAAAACTTTTGGAAGGCTGGATGGATAGGGATGTGAAGATAAGCATCCCTTAAGTCCAACGTGGCCATAAAGCAGTTTGGGTATAGTAGGTTTTTGATTGTAAAAACCGTCTCCATACGGAAATGCTTGTATCTGATGGACTTGTTTAAGGTCCGGAGATTCAGGATAAGTCGAAACTTTCCTGTCGGCTTTCTGACCACAAATACATGGGAATAGAATCCCTTGCCCCGCTCTGATCGAGGAACAGGAATCAGGACTTTTTGATCTAATAAGTCTCCGATCTGGAGACACAGAGCCCTCGCTTTCTCCCGATCTTGTGGAGGAAATGTGACCAACAAACGTTCTGGTGGTTGGTGAACAAACTCCAGCCTGTACCCGTTGGTCACTAGGTCCAGGACGAAGGGGCTCAGAGTGACTGCTGCCCACTGTGGGATGAAGGCCCTCAATCTCCCTCCCACCGGGGAACACAAGTCACTGCGGCTTGGCAGGCTGTTGAGGAGGGTTAAATAGCACTCCCCCTTTGCCTCTGCCTTTGTGCCCAGTCCAATGCTTTTTCGGCCTGCTGTCCTTTCCTCTAGGACTCTGTTGCCTGTTTTGGCCACGAAAAATTTTTCTGGCTGTCTGAACTCTTTTTCTCTGGAAACGCCTTTTTCTTATCAGCTGTGCGTTCCAGTGCCTCCTGTAGACCTGGGCCAAATAAATGATCGCCAGTTAAAGGAAGGCCACAAAGGCGCAACTTGGATGCCGAGTCCCCTGACCAGGTCTTAAGCCAAAGGCTTCTCCTGGCCGAGTTCACTAGAGCTGAAGTCCTGGCTGACATTCTTACCGACTCAGCGGAAGAATCTGCCAAAAAACCCACTGCCTGAAATAGGAGAGGAAAAGACTTTAAAATTTGCTCTCTGGAGGTACCTGCTGACAGATGTGACTGAATCTGAGTCAACCAAACCTCCAGATTTCTGGCCACACAAGTGGAAGCCAAAGCTGGTTTCAGGTTTCCAACTGCTGAGTCCCAGGCTCTGTGGAGAAGGATATCCCCCCTCTTGTCCATCGGATCCTTAAGCGTACCCATATCATCAAACGCCAGGTCCGAGTTTTTTGAAACTTTTGAAAGAGGTGCGTCTAACTTGGGATTCTTATTCCATGGCTGCGCAGTGTCCTCATCAAAAGGAAACCTCCTTTTTAGGTTACTAGAGAAGAATGGTTTTCTCTCAGGATTATCCCATTGCAGTTTAATAGTATCAACCAAAGAACTATGAACTGGGAACACTCTTGATTTTCTCTTATGTAATCCTTTATACATAAGATCATGTTTGGATAACTGAACCTCTTCCTCTTTTAATTCAAGGGTAGTATAGATAGCCTTTAATAAGTCATCTACATCCTCAACAGATAACTTAAATCTTGAGCCTCGAGTGGATTCTCTATCTCTGGGCTCTGTATCTGACCCTGATTCTTCCAGAGAAGAACGGGTAGATCTGACCTCAGCCTCAGAGTCTTCACTCTCTGCCTGCTGCGGAGTGCTTACTGACGCCTTCAGTGAAGACGGACTCTCTGCTGGAGTCTGGAGCTTGTCAATAAGCGTTCTAAAGGAACTGAAGGTGGACGCAAGCTCATCCCTAACAGAAGTAAGCATCTTCTGGCAAGAGGCAACCGGGTCATCCTTTACTAGGCCTTCTATACAGGTGCGACAAACTGCTTTGCTCCATGAGGAGCTCAATTTGTTTGCGCAAACCGCACATTTCCTTTTAGGTGGCTGCGCTTGGGCCTTGTCCTGAGTCTTGGTCTGCAAGACAAAATAAATGACCCACAATGTAATTAAAGCCACACAATCACTCCGTAACACCACGTGCAGGAGGGAGGAAATGTGTCCCCTTACACCCACTACTACAGAGGGGGGAGGGGGAGGGAACACTCACAGGGATAGTAAGGTGGTGACAGAACACCCCAGGCTTACCTGTGAGGTGCTGGTGTTGGGAACTGCATCCGCTGCCTGTGCAGGTACTGCAGGAGGATCCATTCTGCCCCTCTTGGTCATCCACAGCCTGGCTGCTTAACACCAAGAAACACCAGCAGCCAGCGTTCTCTGTTCGCGCCGTTTATGAAGACTGGAACCTCGTCTCCGGCGCCCGATGATGATGTCATATGCCCCGGAAGTAACCCTCTCCAGGCACTTCCTGTGGGCCAGCTTGGAGCGCAATAGCTCCGCCCCCTCGAACGCTGCGGCTTCCTCCATTCCTTGCTCAGATCAGCCAGGCTGTCGGCAGGGAAGGACAACCGAAGCTCAGCTGAGCTAGAGTGCAATGCACTGCGCTGGGGGCATGACCTCACACCGGTCCTGGCCCTCTCCAGGCAGAGGACAGAGAACAGCAACACAGCCAACCTCCCCAGCGGTGTGCTGCTTCTGGCAGAGGAAGAGGTAAGTGATATGCCCCAGAAAAAAGCCATACAAAGCCCCTGCTTATAAGGCCTATGGGAGCAGGTTCCATGAACATGTTACCCCCTGTCCGGAGGAAACACAAATAACTGACATGGGCCTGGAGGACCACCCTTTTATCTGGTGGGGCTGACGTGTTTCCTGTCCTGGTAGGAGGAGCCCAAGGTCTCATGGGCTGTCCGGGAAGACGCTTGGAGAAAAATGCATTGATTACTGTGTAAATGTGACTGGTAGTGAAGGGGTTAACCAGGAGGGACGCTGAAGGGGTTAAGTGTGTCCTAGGGATGTGTTCTAACTTTAGGGGGTATGGGCTACGAGTGTCACGACACTAATCACTGCTCCCGATCACAGGAAGCGGTGATCAGTGTCCTGTCACTAGGAAGAATGCAGAAATGCTTGTTTACATCTGCATTTCCCCGTTCTTCTTCTCCGTGAGACGATCGCCAGTAGATCTCTGTCATGTTGCTAGGCAGAACAGGGAAATGCCTTGTTTACATAGGCACCTCCCTGTTCTGCCGCTCCGTGACACGATCGTGTGCCCCCGGTGGACATCAAATCCGCGGGACCCGCAGGCAGGCTCACAGAGTATGCGGCGTGTGCGCCCACTATGCCACAATTTAAAGGGGACGTACCTGTACGCCCATTTGCCCAGCCATGCCATTGTGCAGATGTACATCATCGTGCGCTGGTCAGCAAGGGTTTAACCTTCCCCCTCTAATGCATACAATTTCTTTGGGCTAGCTTTTGCTTTTAAAAGGGAACTCCACACTCCATTCTCCAATGCTCTTGTCCCCCCCCCTCTAATCCCTTGGATTTTCATGGGCTAACATTTGCTTTTAAAGGGGAACTCCACACTCCATTCCATTCTCAAAATGCTGTGAGCTGCCTTCACCAATCTAAACCACATCCTTTTTCAGAGCATACAACAGGGCCAGCTAGGAAAGGGGCCAGAAGAGCGATCGCCCAACCCCCTCCTGAACCATATAAGGCCACATGCACTCAACATAGCTGGCTGCCTTTGGGGCATGTTGGGCTCAGCCCAATACCAACCACAAAGCACCTTGTACCCACTAGTTTAAAGGATCTTTCCACATTCCGTAAAGCCCCCTGTCTTCAGCCCCCCACAACCCCAGCCTAGGGTTGCTTGGAAGAGGCCCTTGTTCCCCTGAATATGGGAACAAGGTGGTTGACTTCTGGGGTGCCCGAGCCCCTCAAGCATCCACCCCCTTTCATGGGCTGGCTTGCTGTGTGTTTGGCTAGGGGTTTGTTAGTGTGTGGGAGGGGCACAATATTTTTTTTAGTTTAGTTTAGGTGGTATTTTTCACGTGGGGGTTCTCATTTTAAGCCTTAACAGACCCAAATGGCCTTGTATGTATTGGGGGGCAGGCTATTTTTTGTTTTGGGCTAAAATCTTGCAGATTTGCAAGTATCTCTAAAGCCGTACATCTTTGAAGCAGCATTTTGGATACATGCTACAGATGCACCACTTTACAGGCAGAGTAAGCCACCCCAAGTTACTATCTTTTAAGCAATTTTGCATTTTTAAAGACAGTGTGCCTCCTGCACTTTGTCACTGGTGTTCATTATAACAATGGCACCACTTTAGTCTGCTACTGTTAAATTTTACAAAGAGAATGTAAAAGAAGGGGCAGTGGCCACAGTGCTCCCCCATAGGAGTGCCCATAAATTGGGCTTTGGCCTTGGGTGGAGCTACAACCAGTACAAGCAAAGTATTGCATGCACTTGGTCCCTTGGGAAAGTCAACAGTAATTAGTTTGCCTTTACAAAAAAAAAATCCTATGCATTGCAGCCTCCTAAGTATATTACAAAGCAGTGCTCCTATTTTCAGAATAAAAGCTTCCTGTAAAAGCAATAAACCATAGGTAGTGTACAACCTCTCCTAAGCCTGTCGCCTTAATGGCAGAATGCGCTGGATGTTGAGAGTGGCGCATGACAAGCATGGGCTCTCTTCCTCTATCATACATCGCTGAGCTTAGCCGCTTCTGTGACAGCTGGAGGGAGGGCTCCCTGCACACGTGCAAGTTCTGAATGAGCCAGAGTACTCATTCATGCTGTGCTGGGGCCTCGTCCACCATCATCTAGAGCAAGGATCTCCAAAATTTCTAAACAAACAGCCAGTTTATTATTGTTCAGACTTTAGAGGTGCCGGACTGTGGCCAGTAGGAGTACAAAATGTCTTGGCATAGGTAAAAAATGACCCATCCTTGGTGTCAGTGAGAGGAATAGTGCCCCATTCTTGGTGTCAGTGAGATGAATAGTGCCCAATCATTGGACCATAAAAGGAATAGTGCTCCATCGTTGGTGTCCGTGAGAAGAATAGTGCCCTGTTATTGCGGACATAGGACATTTATTTAATAAACTTGCTCTTTATTTGCCTTTACAATTAAAACAATCAAACTGTACATATCCAGTCAATACCAATATGTATGCATAACACATAATTATTTTTTTACATGTTTAAGTAAAGATCAATTCACTTTTTACATATTAGTAAAGAACTTTAAATATTAGCTACTTCTCTGTGCATTGTATCTTTCAGACCCTCATTCACAAGGGTACACGTCATTTTAACCCCTTCCTGCTGCTGCCTCCCAGCCCTTTAATAACTTCTAGATGGCGGGAGGCAGAGGAGGGCATTTGGGTCATGTGACCGTTGTGATTGGCAGTCACATCATCGCAAAGCTCCTGATTGCAAGTATGCATCAGGAACTTTCCGGCACCCCTGTGCTGGGAATGCGCAGGGCGCACACTCTCAGCACAGATGTGTTTACCTAGGACCCCATATATGTGGCCTCTCGGTGTTAAAGAGCCCACTCGCCGAGAGGCCACATATTCGCGAGGAGCCAGGGAGAAGAGGTTAAGGTTTTACAAGGTTTTCCCACCTATTATTCCTGCACAACAGTATGTTGGGTCTCTTGCCAGGCAGCCCATTACTTATAAACTGTTTGAGGCAACCACAAGCTTTATGACCATAGGTAATTTTATACATGAGCAGGGCCTGGTTAACTGCTTCAGATCCGGGCCATTGCCAAATGACGGCAACAGCGCGGATCTTAATTGCCGGGACTACGTCCATTGACGTCGTCCCATGCACGAGCGGCCTGCGCGCCCCCTGCAGGGCGCGCGCGGCGCGCTCGGTGATCAGCGAGTCTATGAGACTCGCCTGATCACAGATCAGAGTAAGGGGTTGGTCCCAACCCCTTACCACATGATCAGCTGTCAGCCAATGACAGCTGATCATGTGATGTAAACAGAGCCGGTAATCGGCTATTTTCCTCCTCGCGCTGACAGCGTGAGGAGGAAAAAAAAAACCTGATCACCGGCGACCGTGATCGGGACATCAGTCCCGATCACGGCGATCTTGTAACACAGCAGTGCTGCCTACCAGTGCCCACCAGATTAACCCATCAGTGCCCACAGTGCCATCAATCAGCGCCACCCATCAGTGCCCACAGTGCCACCCATCAGTGCCCACAGTGCCATCCATCAGTGCCCACAGTGCCACCCATCAGTGCCCACAGTGCCACCCATCAGCACCCACATCAGTGCCACCCATCAGCACCCACATCAGTGCAACCTATCAGTGTCACCTACCAGTGCCCATAAGTGCCCATCAGTGCCGCCCATCAGTGCCCCCCATCAGTGCCGCCCATCTGTGCCCCCTATCTGTGCCCCCTATCTGTGCCCCCTATCTGTGCCCCCTATCTGTGCCCCCTATCTGTGCCACCTATCCGTGCCACCTATCCGTGCCGCCCATCCGTGGCCATCAGTGCCGCCTTATCTGTGCCCATCAGTGCCGCCTTATCTGTCCCCATCAGTGCCGCCTTAACTGTGCCTATCAGTGCCGCCTTAACTGTGCCTATCAGTGCCGCCTTAACTGTGCCTATCAGTGCCGCCTTAACTGTGCCTATCAGTGCCCATCAGTGCAGCCTATCAGTGCATATCAATGAAGGAGAAAAATGACCTGTTTGCAAAATTTTATAACAAACTATTAAACATGATTTTTTTTTTTTCAAAATTTTCCATCTTTTTTTGTTTGTTTAGCAAAAAATAAAAACTCCAGCTGTGATTAAATACCACCAAAAGAAAGCTCTATTTGTGGGGAAAAAATGATAAAAATTTCATTTGGGTACAGCATTGCATGACCGCGCAATTGTCATTCAAAGTGCGACAGCGCTGAAAGCTCAAAATTGGTCTGGGCAGGAGGGGGGTTTAAGTGCCCAGTAAGCAAGTGGTTAAAGTGTTTCTAAAGTCTTTTTTTATTATTATTAAATTAATAAACATGTTATACTTACCTGCTCTGTGCAATGGTTATGCAGAACAGAGTGGCCCCAAACCTCCTCACCTGGGGTCCCCCACTGGTGCTCTTGGCTCCTCCTCTTCACTATCTGCCCTCATAGTAAGCTGCTTGCTATGGGGCAGATGTGCTGGCTTGATCCAGACAATGGCTGTGCGTGTCTTTTTAATCACACCACGTGGCTCAGCCCCCCACCACCACCACCACCACCAGAACACAATAAGGCTGTCGGATTCACGTGGTGGAAGGAAAGAAAGTCAAATCATCTCTGGCTTGCCTTAAAGTACAAATAAAAGCAAGACTTTATTTTAACCGCTTCAGCTCCAGAAGATTAGGCTGCTCAAAGACCAGGCCATTTTTTGCGATTAGGCACTCCGTCAGTTTAACTGACAATTGCGCAGTCGTGCGACGCTGTACCCAAACAAAATTGACGTCCTTTTTTTCGCACATATATAGCTTTTTTTTGGGAGGTATTTGATCGCCTCTGCGGTTTTTATTTTTTGTACTATAAAACAAACAAAAAAAACAAAAAATCAATAATTTTTTACTTTTTGCTATAATAAATGTTCCCAAAAGTTTTTTAAAAAACAAATTTCTTCTCAGTTTAGGCCAATATTTATTCTTCTACATATTTTTGGTAATAAAAAAAAAATTGATTCGTTTGCGCAAAAGTTATAGCGTCTACAAACTATGGGAAAGATTTAAGGCATTACTATCATTTTATTTTGTGTACTAGTAATGGCGGTGATCTGCGATTTGTAGCAGTACTGCGACGTTGTGATGGACAGATCGGAGCCTTTTGACACTTTTTTGGGACCATTGGCATTTATACAGTGATCAGTGCTATAAAAATGCACTGATTACTGTGTAAATGTCACTGGCAGGGAAGGGTTAACACTAGGGGGCGATCAAAGGGTTAATTGTGTGTTCCCTCCGCATGTTCTAACTGTGTGGGGATGTGAGTAACTAGGAGAGGAGCCATCTCGTTTTTCCTACTTAGTAGGAAGAAACAAGATGGCTCCTCTCCTCTGACAAAACAGGGATTTGTGTGTTTACACACACACACACAAATCCCCATGCTGGCGCTCGTCCACGAGATAGTGTGTGGCCAGCGGCGATCATGCCCGCCACCATCGGGTCCTCCACCGTGTAGTGGGCGTGCACCCTCTAGTGGCCAAAAACGTGTAGGACTTACCCGTACGGGATTTCGCCCAGGAGAGCCATTGTGCCGCAGTATATCTGCGTGACACAGTCGGTAAGTGGTTAAAGCTGGCTGTGCACCGGAAAGTTCTGTGCATGCATGTACGTGTGTGGTCTCAGCAAACGGGCGTGGCCAGATAAAGGCTACTGCGCATGTGCGGCGCAGCCACGTGCGCAATGGCCGCCAAACTGCTAAGTCTGCTTAGTCCAGTGGCGCTTTTGCGAATGCACGTGCGTGATGGTCACCAAACTGCTGAGTACAGTGGCACTCTTGCGAATGCACGTGCACCCTGGTAAACAAAGGTGAAATGGCGCACCGACAGTCGCCATCATACAGGTAAAAACAGCCAGACGCAAGCAAAAAAGGTACACTTTGCAAAACACCCACAGCTAGCCCAAAACTCCCCTGTATGGTCACTGCACACAGGTGTCCAGCCTCTAGCTAGCTTGACTGATTGTTACAATCACTGGGACACCCCACAATATTAAAATAAAGGGGTTTCACTTACCCGTCCAGGTGCAAGGCAGCTTAGAAACGAAGAGCCCAATCTTCACCCTTCACAACGGGTTCTTGTCACTTGAGGACCTTCAAGGACAGGGTACCCTTTTCATGTTTGGGGTCCTCTCCCTTGGACCTGTACAGCACCCTGCAGGAATGCCTTAGTGCTGTAGTGTCCAGGATTCCACTACACAGGGTCCAGCACCTGGAGGCCGCATTACAGCCAAAAACTCGCAGGATCTTGCGTCTTCTTTGCAAGGCTCGGGTACCATTTATCTAAGCATATAAAGCCTGTGTCAAATGGATCCGATCGGTCGATCCCTTGATTCATTTAAGAACCGTTTGTGGGACTAGAGAGCAAACGAACGGTGCCATCCATCTTGCAGACACTGGTTAAAAAAAAAAACAAAAAAACTGAAGTGTTTCCTGTATGGAAGGGGTTATATAGGGGATCACTTCCTGTCTAAAGACCTTTGGTCTATCAGTGTCCATGAGATGAAGTATAACCCAGCAAGAAATTAATATTAGCTTGACTTTGTGCCCCACGATGTATGAAAAAGAAAAGTTTTGCCTATAGTGCTACTGTTTTTTGTTTCTTTTTAACAGTGTAGAGTTTTATTAAAGGTTTTACAGGGTATACCGGCAAGGCAAAACTGGGTACAAGAACTTAAACACCACAACAACAGTAGTATCTCATGTCCACAGGCATAAAAGAAGGGATAATCAGAGTCTGCAGTATAACAGCAAAGTGTGGTACCATTACAAAACAAAATAATATGCCCAATGGAGGTTAACAAATACTATTCAAACACCAGCAAGGAAGGGAAGAAAGGGAGGGAAGGCTGGGAGAGCAAGAGGGTCATAAGCACGTAGGTAGCCCGCAACATTAGGTTACACAACAGGCCAAAGTTGGGCATGATTTAAACAGTGTCACCTTGCGCATCAACCCAACAGCTCCAGATCTTATCGAACTTGTGAGGGCAGTTTCTTCTAGCGTAGGTCAACCTATACAAGGGAAGGGTATTGGTAAACTCTGTACTTCCACTTGTACCTACAGGCAAGCCTATAAAAAGGCTTACCTGTAGTCAGGCACTGTAAAGATTTCCTAAATTTAGAGTTTAGGAGATATTCGGAGTGCATGCACCAGATGACATCATCGGCTTATGCACTCTGAAGGTCTGGCTTACAGTGTCGGTGTTCTGCCAAGAAAGGTCCCCCTGTTGGATAGTGTCCGCCCTGTACTGCGCAGGTACAGTGCTTGCGCAGTACGGAGGACAAAGGAGACGCCAAAAGTCTCCAAACATGAACAGCTGTTCACGGCGCCTGCGCAATTAAGAGTACATTGTGCCACACGCTCTCGATGCTCGTGCAACTCTGCAAGGGTCAGGTGTAGGGGAGGATGCATACAGAAGAGGCCGCGTGATGGGCAGAGCTGATTCGATGGGGGTGGATTTCTGAAAGTGGCGGCCTGTATGCATCTGCCCCTACACAAGGCCCTTGCAGAGTTGCACGAGGCATTTGGAGCATGCGGCACAATATACTCTTAAGTGCGCATGTGCCATGTACAGCGCTTGCGCAGTACAGAGGACAAAGGAGACACCGAAAGTCTCCGAACATGAACGGCTGTACAAGGCGCATGTGCAATTAAGAGTACATTGTGCCACATGCTCCCAATGCCTCGTGCAACTGCCGGGTGTAGGGGTGGATGCATACAGTAGAGGCCGCCCCTTTCAGAAATCCACCACCATCCTGTGAGCTCTGCCCATCATGCAGCCTCTTCTGTATGCTTCCCCCCTACACCTGACCCTTGCAGAGTTGCATGAACATCGGGAGCGTGTGGCACAATGTACCCTTAATTGCGAAGATGCCATGTACAGCTGATGAACAGCTGTTCATGTCCGGAGACTTTCGGCGTCTCCTTTGTCCTCTGTACTGCGCAAGTGCTGCGCCTGCGCCTGCGCAGTACAGGGTGGACAATATCCGACGGGGGACATTTCTCGACAGGACACCAGACCTTCAGAGCCCGTGCCGGCCAACCACATAGCCGGAGCTTGCAAACCCGGATGACAGACAGGGAGAGCATGTCAGCCCTCTCAGTGGTGACTTTACAGCGCTGGAGGGCTTTGTTAGTATTTCATAATCTGCTAGTATGCTATGCATACTAGCAGATTATGCCATTGCCTTGCAGGGTTTTTTTTAATTCGGCGGTTTACTGCTTCAGTGGTCATTCTCCCTCCACACGCAGTGGGAGGCATCGAAGCTTTCCAGCAAAGAATTTCTCCACATGCATAGTAGAACACAGAGTCATGTGCATCTGGCAGGTACCACCCCTTCCACAAGGCCCAGTAGCCAAATGACTGTATACAGTGGAAGAGAGAGACCACCCACGTCAGTAACTGTATTTACCACACCTTTCCAGTAACCTTGTAGAGCTGAGCCTGACCAAAATACATGGAAGTAGGTGCCCACCTCTGTGCCACAATGAAGGCAAGCGTCTGATGTCCCAAGGGTATATGCGAGACAATCGTTGGGGTGCATAATAAACCCTATGGAGAAACTTCAATTGAAGGAACCGATCCCTAGAAGAGATAATAGTTTAGTCTTCCCAATCATCGTCTGTCAAAGTAGAGATATCAGTCTGTCATTTAGGGCAAAGTCATAGTTCTACTTTAAAGGGTAAGATCACCTTTACAGAAAATCTGTAAGGAGAGCTTACACTGGATCCTCTTCCCCACCCCCCGGTCCTGCAGTACCTGAGGCCAGCGAAGACCTGCGAGGAGACATCACTGCTTCACCGGTCCGGGGATTTGAAATCCCAGCGGCTAATCTCCTAAAAGTACCTCGTAAAGGTACGTATAGGAGGTATTCTAATTGGTCGGCGATGACCAACCAGAACCCGCCTAGCCTGTCCGCGAGAGAGGAGAGAGAAAGCCGCAGGGATTTCAAATCCCTGGACTGGTAAAATGGCGACCCGATGTCTCCTAGCGGGTGATCCCTGGCCTCTGATACAGCGGAACGGAGGGTGGGGAGGGGGTCCAGTGTAAGTTTACCTTACAGATTTTCTGTAAAGGTGAACTTACACTTTAAGCTGGCCATAGATGGAGAGATTTTCTAATTTCTTTCCTGTGGTTGCAGGAAACCTCTTGATTCCCCATCAACATAGTCTTTGTTGATGGGGGGGGGGGGGGGGGGGAGTCCCTCCAGCAGAGCTATTGTGTTCTTCCAGAGCTGATGGTAAAAATTGCACGAAAAAAATCCAACAGTCTGGTTGGACCCAAGTTGATCGATCGGGTACAATCAGCCTGCCCATACATGCTTCGAATCTCAGCCAGTCCCTGGTGAACCAGCCAAGATCCGAATTGTCTATGGGCTTTATACCCAGACTAATCCCAGACATAAAAATGATGCAACCACATTGCAATCTCCTTCCCACGTGGTGCACTGTGCAGCAGCCTGGACACCCCTTATACACAGATTCCCATCATGCACTGCAAAGATCTGTGTGAGCACACATTACATGGGCAGATATAAGCCCTGGCACTAGGCCACAGCAATGACAATGCAGCATAGCACCGTGCACTCGGTGCTGGTCAGCACACACAGGCTCAGGTAAAGAATCCCCCTCCCTCCCCGCCTGCGGTGCAGCACCTCCGCTGCAGGAAGCCCGCACCACGCCCTGCCTTCTGAGCATGAGGAGCCAGAACTAAAAAAAAAAAAAAAAAGCTGCAACTCTGTTCCCACAGCAACAGTGACGTCATGTCACCCTGCACTCCACTGGAGGAAACCCCGTGCACCCAAGCCTTGTCCTTCAACCTAACCCAGCCCCTTTTAGCCCAGCCCTCAGCTCCCGCGCTAAGATCTCATTGGCTCACGGGGCTGAAGGAACACGGAATTGGCGGGTGTCCACCTCGGTTTTGATTGGCGGAGGCCTCTTTTCCCCCACGCCTCTTTTGCCAACGCCTGGTAATTGGGTTAGGTAGAGCCAGGAGGATTTCTTGTACTCTGTGTGTGTGGTTCGGTTCCATCCTGTTCTCTGTCTTTTCCTCAGCGCCGGCCAGCGGCTCACACGGCGAGGAGCGCCCACCAGGTGAGTGTGTTAGCGCGGCCTCCCTCCATTCCTCCTCCGTCCTCCCTTCGCGGCCCTGCGCTGGGAGCGGCACGCCTTATACTTCGCCGCTGTGTGCGTGCGCCAGACGCCATTACCGCCGCCGCCTCTAAGCTGTGACCGGACATGGTGCCCGTGTAATGGCTGTGCGCACACCGTTCCGGATACTCCTTGTGGACAGGGGGCAGCTTATATAAGAGCACCACGGCCTTCCAGGACACACGGCCATTGTGTCCGATAACCATCAATGGCCGCCTAGGCCGGGGGCCAATGTGAGGAGTCCTTACTGAGGATACAGAGCAGTGTGCTCCCATAGGGCCCTCTTCTGGATGGATGTGTCCGCTCTTTGCTGTCTATACTGGTCTTCTCTCCTGGCTGGGCTCTCTCCCTATTGTAATGTGCTGCCCACATCCACCCACCCCTCCGATGGGGTCCCCATGACCTCTTCTTCCTGTACTGGAGGAAGAGAGGGATCTGGGACTAATGGAAGGTTTATGGAGAGAGGGATCTGGGACTAATGGAAGGTGTACGGAGAGAGGGATCTGGGACTAATGGAAGGTGGATGGAGAGGGGGATCTGGGACTAATGGGAGGTGTACGGAGAGGGGGATCTGGGACTAATGGGAGGTGTACGGAGAGAGGGATCTGGGACTAATGGGAGGTGTACGGAGAGGGGGATCTGGGACTAATGGGAGGTGTACGGAGAGAGGGATCCGGGACTAATGGAAGGTTTATGGAGAGGGATCTGGGACTAATGGAAGGTGTATGGAGAGAGGGATCTGGGACTAATGGGAGGTGTACGGAGAGAGGGATCTGGGACTAATGGGAGGTGTATGGAGAGGGGGATCTGGGACTAATGGGAGGTGTATGGAGAGGGGGATCTGGGACTAATGGGAGGTGTACGGAGAGAGGGATCTGGGACTAATGGGAGGTGTACGGAGAGAGGGATCTGGGACTAATGGGAGGTGTACGGAGAGAGGGATCTGGGACTAATGGGAGGTGTACGGAGAGAGGGATCTGGGACTAATGGGAGGTGTATGGAGAGAGGGATCTGGGACTAATGGGAGGTGTATGGAGAGAGGGATCTGGGACTAATGGGAGGTGTACGGAGAGAGGGATCTGGGACTAATGGGAGGTGTACGGAGAGAGGGATCTGGGACTAATGGGAGGTGGATGGAGAGAGGGATCTGGGACTAATGGGAGGTGGATGGAGAGAGGGATCTGGGACTAATGGGAGGTGTACGGAGAGAGGGATCTGGGACTAATGGGAGGTGTATGGAGAGAGGGATCTGGGACTAATGGGAGGTGTATGGAGAGAGGGATCTGGGACTAATGGGAGGTGTACGGAGAGGGGGATCTGGGACTAATGGGAGGTGTACGGAGAGAGGGATCTGGGACTAATGGGAGGTGTACGGAGAGGGGGATCTGGGACTAATGGGAGGTGTACGGAGAGGGGGATCTGGGACTAATGGGAGGTGTACGGAGAGGGGGATCTGGGACTAATGGGAGGTGTACGGAGAGAGGGATCCGGGACTAATGGAAGGTTTATGGAGAGGGATCTGGGACTAATGGAAGGTGTATGGAGAGAGGGATCTGGGACTAATGGGAGGTGTACGGAGAGAGGGATCTGGGACTAATGGGAGGTGTATGGAGAGGGGGATCTGGGACTAATGGGAGGTGTAAGGAGAGATCAGGTTTGCTAGTGTCTAAATTTGTTAGTCTGCCCCCCCCCCCCCCCAAATGCTGCTGTCAAAGGTGGGGCACTCTAATGCAGGAGGTGGGGCACTGGTAAGATCACCAGGTGTGAAGGCAAATGCAGCTCTAATGTTTAGTAGGCTGCTGTATCTTACATTCTTGGCTTTGTATTGGATAATGCTTTAGCTCCCCTTTCAGGTTTGCAGTGTTTTCCTACCCCACCCCCCACAGTCCTGGTGACCACTGCTGCCCAGACAGGAAGTAATGGGAAGATCCATCACCTTAGTGGTGTCACCACAGTTAAGCTCCCTTACGCCAATACATTTTCGTACAAACACCCCCCCAGGGGGAGGTTTAGTGGGGTCAAATTGGCATTTATTTCCAACAATAGTGATGAGAAAAATGAAAAGCCGTATCATACATTTTATTTTCCCCATGTGCAAAATCCTAACTAAGGCTTTTGTTTGGCTAGAAATTGTACTACTTTTAATGAAACTTTAATACATCTGTGGTTCCATTCGGTGAGGAGTGGAGGAAATTTTAGGGGGTATCCATCAAAATTGGTTGAACCTATGATTGAGGAGAGAATGTTCTGACAAACGTTTTATTCTACAAATGTGTGTTCCCTTTTTATTACGTAGATCAGAAATGGGACTTCATTGTATCTCTGTAGGTGGCTTTTTTTTTTTATGGACCGGATGTGGAAGATGCACATCCACTTCTGGGAATTACATAGGCCTGCAGGGATGTCATGTAGAAGACCATTTTTATCTGAAACTGCAGAGGATTGGGCTAGGGTCCCTTACTGAGACAGAATGGAGGAGGATGCCCATGTTAAAGTGGCCTAGGGCTTGTTGATCAGTCTGGGGTACCCTAATGAGGAGGGATGGAGTGAAAGTGGCCTGGAAGGAGATGGAGAAGTCTCCACTAGGGACAAATAATGACTTTGATTTGGGGAATTCTGATGTGAGTGAAAATTCCTGTTGGGTCGCAAGGACAGGAAGTGAAGGGAAATCCTCAGGGTGGACACAAGCAGATTAATAAGCACCCTGATGTTTGTTTGTTTTTTTGTTTTTTGTTTTTTTTTTAGCTCTTGCCTTCTCTAGCCAAAACCTAATGAGACTTTACATTTAACAGCCCTGCTTTGATGTGTTTGCAAAATAGAAATGTTGAATTTTCGAGAGCTGGACTCGTCATGGTAGCCAGGACACCTTGGAATCTTCTCTGGGTGTGATGTTCAGATTACATGCCAAACCTTTATCCCTTTAAGCTAAACACGTAGCTTTTTGTGGGATTTCAGGTTGTCCTCCGTTTGTCTGATGTTGCACTAGGATGTTAGTGAGCCTGTCTGACATTGGAATACTTTGCACCTTCTGTCATATTCTCTGGTTTCTGCATGTCTGCCTCTGGATGATGGATTGTGGGTTGGTGTAGGGATCTCCATCTCTGGATTTAGTCGCTGCCTCCAGTGGTAGGAGGGGGGAATTCCTGCTCTGTATAATCCTACATGCAGAATATTCCAGTCTGCCAATCATTACTGTTTTTATGTTGGTTTTTGCTGTGTGGGCTAACGCTGGTTGTGGAGGGTTGGCACTGTGTCACAGATTTGCAGGTAAATAACATGTGGGTTGTGAGCGATACCACTTTTCTGACCAGATTTTATGACTAATTGCACATCTCTATTGTCCTTTAGCTGGAAAGCAAACTGTTCATTCCTGTTATCTATTAGTGATAGGAAATCTGCTCACAGGGACGTTTTGTGGCTCTGCAGTGATACAAAATCATTGTGTGTATTTGGTTACCACCCCTTTTTTATTCATATGTATATGGGTTACATGTATAGTTTGGGTGCCTGTCTACTGACTGGTAGAATGGCAGCTGTTTGTCTTTTGCAGGACTTGGTGTTTCCTGCACTGTCAGCCCTGCATGAAGCTGGTAGCGTGTTGCTGGGATGGGAAGCCTGGCTCCCCTGAGGGGTGGGAGGAATGGTGGAGGGAGAGGCAGGCAGGGCGGAGATGATTCAGGGAGCCTGGAGACAAAAGGCAGGGCAGCCAGATTCATTTCTGCTCTCTCCTCTAGTTCGGGTTTAATTTCTGAGCTCCTCCTGCTTCTGACTCATGCTTTAACTCCATTTGCAAGCATATACTCTTTTTGGAGGATTTTGGTCTATTCCAGCCTGATTTTGCTAGAGTATTAGAATGCTCACTATGCTGTGAGGTAACTTTAGTTACTGTTATAGGTATGCTATATAGTACCAGCAATGTCTGTAGTTTTACTTACTGTACAGTTACATCAGTTCTGCCCTCAAGGAGCTTACAATCTAAGGTCCCTACTATCATGCATAACTTACACTTTTTGGCGCCAATTTGGAAAGGAGTCAGTTAACCTACCAGCATGTCTTCAGAATGTTGGAAGAAACCGAAGGAAACCTAAACAATTCAGGAAAAGATACAAACTCCATGCAGATGTCCATGGCAGGCTTAAAAGGATGCTCTAAACAGTCCTGTATCTTTTACGTGCTGGGTATTTAGGTTTATTAAAATCAGCACTATATGATTGTCAAATGCGGTTTCCTCAGTGTATTGTGTGCGTAATTCCACCAAGGTACTGATGGTTAGGTCTAAACCTATTATTTAAAGAAGTTCATTAAGTAGTTTGAAAGTGCGTGTGTGGTGTTTTTTTCTTAATGAAGCTTACTTTTATTTTTACAGGTTTGGCTTCCTGCTTGTAGTCCATTTCCAGCTACAACTCCTCACTTGAGTCCTTCACATCTCTGATCTTCCTAATTTTATTTCCATCTCTTGTGTATACCAAATCACACAAAAGCCATGGCAGAAAGAACCGATCTGATCCAGAGAGCCAAGCTGGCAGAGCAGGCAGAACGATATGATGATATGGCAGCCAACATGAAGGATGTAACAGTATGCGGAGCGGAGCTGTCCAATGAAGAAAGGAACCTTCTTTCTGTTGCTTACAAGAATGTAGTTGGAGCAAGGAGGTCTTCTTGGAGGGTCATTTCCAGCATTGAGCAGAAGTCGGGGGAATCGGAAAAGAAGTTGCAATTGACTAAAGAATACCGAGAGAAAATAGAGGGCGAGCTCAAGAGTGTTTGTGATACTGTTTTGGTAAGTTGGTCATCTGAATTGATGGAGAATAGAAATGGCTTCATAAGCCATCTTTTTGAATATTGTAGTAAAGGTAACTTTAGTCCCTCCCTCTTTTTTTTTTTTTTTTTTTTTTTTTTCTCCCTGGTGGACTCTTGGAAATATAGTTGGTCATTACTTCCAAAGTGATTGTGTCATGGACTTTGAGTTCCAGGTATGACATTTTTTACATAATTACAGCCTATGTGTATATCATACTTGTGGGAGATTGCTAGAAATCACTGTAGAGGGAACCGTTACTCCAGTGATCGCCACTAGCTTCCACGTCCCATGCTGAGCGTCTGCCTTGCAGCATTGATTGGCTTGTCAGCACAGGCACCATTTGGATCATTTTCATTGTCTCAATTGTTGCAAAGCATTCTCTAATTGAACAAGGTGGAGAGGCGGGGCGGTGACATCACCTCCCCACTTTGTTCAATCAGAGAATGCTTTGCAACAATTGAAAAAAATGAAAGGCTTTCTCTGGGTGGTGCCCAGTGGATTACCTCCTGCCATTAACAACGCAGCAGGGCAGCCACTTGATACAGAACCCCGAAGTTAAAAAAATAAATAAATAAAATGTTGCTGTAATAAGGGTGCCTACTACAGTGATTTCCACCTTCCAGAAGGATCCCACAAGCCTGGTATACGCATAGTTATATTGGTCCAAACTGGGCTAATGTAACTATGTATAATGCCATGCCTAGAATTCATTTTCACAATTCAGAAACCCTAAAATCTTTTCTGCATTCCTTTTTTAAAAGTGTGTGTACAGTGGGACCCAACCCCCCTTTTTTATTTTATTTTTTTTCATGGGGACAAGTATGAGGACAGGGACATGGAATAACCTTTTGCAGTACCATCATTCCACATCACTAAATCCTTTTCAGTACTATTCCACTGTTTGAGGTAATGTCCTGTAGTAGTGCTGTCTATTAACCCCAATGCTAGCAGCTCTGTGAAAATCTCATATTTTTCAGAACTTCCTGGAAAGGGTTGGAAATTGTCTTTTGGTGTTAAAGCGTATAGAAATATATTGTGGGGTTTTATTTTTTTTCTGCCAGTAATGCACCTCTACTCGCTGATTACAGCATCTGCAGAGCAGTATTGTCACCCTTTAGTTGCTCTTCTGATTTGAACCAATACCCCCTCATAATTACATACAGAGTAGGTGTGTTGTATTTCACAGAAGATGGCTTGGAAACCGATATTGTGGTAAATGATATTCCTGTTCCTGGGTTTGTATCCCATCCTTGAAAGCATGTATCTGTCTAGGCACAACTTTGCAGTTTTGGATAGAATGATTGGATTTCATTCAGGATTTCCTGCAGCAGATTCCTACTACAAGAAGCCACAGCTGTTCACAAATCTATGCACATATTTGTACATTTATCAATTGCCTGTGGACCTATGACCAGCCCTGGGGGCTGACGGATTGCCATGGACGCTCATCTGTCCTTACACAGGTTAACTGCTGAAGATCGGTGACAGATGTGGCTCCTGTTGGGTCTGCCATTATTTTGTACAGTCTGGGAAGCTGCAGTTGTCTGCAATTGCCTGTGATTCCAGCTGTAAGAATCCACTGCCAGACCTAAAATCGCCAGGCCTTGGAACCTCTTCCAGTTTGTATTGCTCTCTAGTCCTGCTGGAGACTTCCCTTGATGACTAATATCTCACCACAACAGGAATAAAACATTTTAAAGGTACCTCAACCAGTACTCATTAATATTCCCCTCCCCAGCTAGGCTTAAGCAGTCTAGTAAAAACCTAAGGGTTATAATTCCCCCATCCTGCTGTCTGGTGTAACACTTTTTAATGCAAGTGATCGAGAAGTGGGAAAATGTACATACAGTACCTGTAAGGCCCCTTTCACATTGACGAACTGATCAGAGCCGCCTGTCAGTTTTTTCAGATGGACCGGATTGGACTATTCATTGCTGTGTATGGGGCGGCGGATGTCGGTAGACATATCTGACACTCACCGGCATCCAATCCGGGGCATCAAAAAGATGGATCGATTGATCCATCTGCTGATTTCTATGGCAAGACAGCTGGATGGAAGCAGACAGGGGCTCAGTTTCTATCTGAACGCCCCAAAGAGAACAGTGGGCTGTGTCCTGAAAATGGACCTGTCAGCCTGCTCGGTGAGGATGAGCGGACAGATTCCCTGCTGAGCAGGGAGATCTGCTTGATGGAGTCTGCCCCATGTCAAAAGGGCCTAACACAGTTGTCCTTTTCTATCGTAAGTCATCTTTTTGTGTTAATCCTTTTTTGTGTTCTCATAATGCATCAGTTTACCATGTTTAGGTCTTTTTTGATTATTTAATGTTTAATTCAGTTTGCTGCACAACTGGCTTATTTTAGTAATCTATCATCTCTATTTTCTAAACAGCCTTTCCTGCACGTAATGTGTCCTTTTTCCCCATAGGGGTATCTAGATTTAAACTGTGACCCTTCTAGGTCAGGAGTATATAATATAAGCTAGTTAATCCTGCTTTGAGACTTCAATTTGCAAAATAATTGGCCATCGATGGAACGATACCAACGTTTGCAGGAAAGAAAATCGCTTCTGTGATTGCTAGTGGCTAGAATAGCTGTTGGCAATAATTGCATATAAAATTCAACAGGCTGGTTGTATCCAAGTTGCTAAACAGCCTGTCCATGGTTAGAATCTAGGCCAGTCCTTGCTGATTCGATCAGGTTTCTAACAGTCTATGGCCAGCTTAAAGCGGAGCGCCACCTAAAAAAAAATTTTTAAAAGTCAGCAGCTACAAATACTGCAGCTGCTGACTTTTAAAACACGGACACTTACCTGTCCAGGGCGCCCGCGATGTCGGCACCCGAGGCCGAAGCGTCTCTCCGTCCTCGGGTGCTGCCGCCTCCATCTTCGGTAAGGGAATCAGGAAGCGAAGCCGTACGGCTTCACTTCCCGGTTCCCTACTGCGCATGCGCGAGTCGCGCAGCGCAATCCGGATGGTCCCTGCTGCCTCTGGGACCCGTGTGTTTCCCAGCAGGCAGCGGGGAGGGAGCAGGAAGTGGCGTAAATACCCGCAGATTCTGCGGGTGTCTATGCCGGAAGTGGGTACAGATACCTGTAATATACAGGTATCTGTACCCCCCTCCCCCCTGAAAGGTGCCAACTGTGTCACCGGAGGGGGGGAGGAATCTAATGAGTGGAAGTTCCACTTTTGGGTGGAACTCCACTTTAAGGATCATATTAAGCTCCAAACCTGATGTTCACCAAATATTCAATGCCAGTAAACCTTTGTGGTAAAAGTTTTTTAAATATTATAGCGATTGACAGTGAATGCCACATTTATTACTTTATACATTTGCCCCGATGTCTGACCTTTTAGATATTAGAATTCTGCAAAGCTTGGGGATCGGGCTGTAAAGATTTGTCAAATAGTATGCAAATTCGGTATATTATAGTCCAGAAAATGGAAATTTTTATCTGCACCTGTGTTGAACTGCATGTTTGCTTCAAAAGGGTGGCTCTGCAGTTTGATAAAAAGGCCATCAGCAATGTATTGCAGCTTACTGTCCTGAGATGTGGTGGCTGCTTATGTGTGTATGTATACATTTTTTTTTTTTCTTTACCTACTTTCACCTGGTGATCCATCCATTAACACATTTCCTGTTTTTAGATGACAATGTTCGCTTGCTGTACTGTATCTATGGAGGAGCTGTGTTGTCACCCTAGGATAGGAAGTTAGGACTCAAAACACCTCCATTACATATGTGAAGGTGTTCTGTAGTCCAAATATACTTTCTAATGCCATTCTTTTATGAGATTGTAGAGTGCACAGGATTTCTTTCAGGACCAACAGGTACTTTTTACTTATCAAGCAGATGTAGAAAAATGCTTTTCAGTGGTTTAATTAGTAGACCAAAATGGAACAGCAACTAAAATTCTTTAAGATTTACACTCTAATATTGTAGGGTTTTTGTTTTGTGTGTACTGCCTGCTAGTAGTATTTCTAGACCTTTTTTGCTCATCGAACATCATAGCTGAGCTTTTAGGATCCCCCACAGCTGCTGCTACCCTGAAGCTGAACATATCCTTCAAATGCCCTCATTCAGTTTTTGTGTAGCTTGATATAAAGGAGTGATGGAGATGGCAAACTTTTAGTGAGAGATTGAACCTCAACGATGCATTGTAGCATTTAACATCTTTTAAAAAAAAAAAAAGAAGCTCTCCCTCCATGTTCTGGCTACTCTGTATAATACTGCATTGTGCTGGCTGCCTTCATGTGAGCAGTGCAGTAGTGGTGCTGGATCAATAATCACTGAAGCTGCATAAATCCTGCTGCCTGTGGCACTGCAAACAAGCATGCTGCAGATATACCATGTCAGCAAAGCTTGCAGCAGAGTACTACACTGGGAACTGGGTGTGTCATGTCTCGGGCTTCTAAGGTGCCTAAATTGCTTTATTTAACCATTTCACTTCTATTATTCAGATTGCTTTTTGATGGAACAGTCTTCCCCTTTAGAATTTCACTTGTTTGACTTGCCTGTTTAAGTGTAGAATTTCATATCTGTGCCACTTTTTAGTCATGGTTAGCACATGTTCCCTGGAATTTATAAAGGCTGGTGCAGACCGTTTTTTACCAAAAGTTTCTCATGCATGCTAAGTGGTGCAAAATGCTCTAAATTCATGTGCCTGTCTAGAACATTTACTCAAATTTGGCGTACGATGCACAACTTTTAGCGTGTTTTTCTCTTTATACGAAGAGTTGGTCCTAATTAGCTCCACTTTTGTAATATATGAAGTAAGTTTAACTTTGAATTTGCGCATCTATTGCGCGACAATGTGAACTTAAGAAATGCATGAATTTGTTTAAGTCACTGTAATAACAAAGTGTCAAACTCTTCATGAATTTGATGCAATACATACATCAACGGGGATTTAATTGCAGCTTTGTTGAATTTTACTCCCCCATTATCTGTGGGTTATTTTTTTAATGGCTGCTAGGGAGCTCCAGTATTCTAGTGCAGCTCCTGAGCCTGGATAGGAGGTTGTAATGTGAGCTGTCTGGTACAGAACGTTTCTGATACACAGTAGTGTTGGAGGTTAAAGTTAGGCAGTCAGAAAGAAAAGCTAAGAGCCGGGTCACACTGGGGCGACTTGTCAGGTTCTGTACAATAGAACCGTTCTAATGCCCTGTACACACGGTCGAATTTTCCGACGGAAAATGTGTGATAGGACCTTGTTGGAAATTCCGACCGTGTGTGGGCTCCATCACACATTTTCCATCGGAATTTCCGACAGTGTGAGAGCTTGCTATAAAATTTTCCGACGACAAAATCCGTTGTCGGAAATGCCGATCGTGTTTTACGTCACCGCGTTCAGAACGATCGGATTTTCCTACAACTTTGTGTGACCGTGTGTATGCAAGACAAGTTTGAGCCAACATCCGATGGAAAAAATCCTAGGATTTTGTTGTTGGAATGTTCGACCGTGTACAGGGCATTATAGGAGCGTCTCAAGTCACTCCGACTTAGAAAAAGGTTCCTGTACTACTTTGGGGGCGACTTGCAATGACTTCTATATAGAAGTCGTTTTGCAACTCGCTGCTGCTTTCGTGTGCAGGCAGGTCGCCTGAGGCAATCATGCTGCAAGTCGTGCTGCCTCAGTGTGAACCGGCTCTGAAGGGTATCTTAAAGCGGAGTTCCACCCTAAAGTGGAACTTCCGCTCATCGGATTCCTCCCCCCCTCCGGTGTCACAATTGGCACCTTTCAGGGGGGAGGGGGGTGCAGATACCTGTATAATACAGGTATCTGCACCCACTTCCGGGTACAGCTAGCCGCAGACTCCCCGCCCACCCCCGTTGTGTTGTGGGAAATACACAGTTCCCACAACACAACGGGGACCAGTGAAGACGCGCAGCGCGACTCGCGCATGCGCAGTAGGGAACCGGGCAGTGAAGCGGCAACGCTTCGCTTCCTGATTCCCTCAGTGTGAATGGCGGCGGCAGCAGCACCCGAGGATCGAGGGACGGCTCGGTCTCGGGTGCCGACATCGCTGGACCCCGGGACAGGTAAGTGTCCTTATTTTAAAAGTCAGCAGCTGCAGTATTTGCAGCTGCTGACATCTAATTTTTTTTTTTTTGGTGAAACACCACTTTAAGTATCCTTTCTGTTCAGTCCCAAAAAGTTTGGCTTTACAGACATTGACAGACTTTTGTCTACATGAAGCATATGTACTATGTACAAGCATATGGCTCACTCAAATAAGATTACAGTACAGGCATGCAGGGCACCTAGCGGAGAAAAGAGTTGCACAGACAACATACCGGTACTATAGTGAGTGGTGTGTGCCAACATTGTGCACACGGTGGTGGCATAAAACTTCAGATTATGTGCAGAATATGAAATGAACAGTGTGGGGTCAGGAGTAGGTAACCCAGATTGCAGGGGTCAGATGTGTAATGTATGTAGTGCAGGGATCAGAAGTATATACAGGCCAGCACCTTTTAAAGACTGGTGTCCAAACTTTCCACCTTCCTGGGTCTCGTTGGAGGAAGTCTTGGGCTGCACATGATATACACTAATTATAGGGATAGCTGATGAGCAGAAAGTCAGGCAGGTCACAAGTTAACTATCACTGATTTAGATAATGTACCTATCTGAGTAATATAACTTTTTTTTACTTTCATAAAAAAAAGAGGGCAGCCTTAAACTAGTGATATTTGACAATTTCTTTTTTTTTTTTTTTTTTTTTAACTCATCGATATCTGGATGGATGTAGCAGTAATTCTCAAGGTGCTCATTGGATATTTTGGTTCTAAGTTTGCCCTTTGCTTCATCCTTGAAAAATGCTTACAAGTGATAGGTGCTGCTGGAAACTGGATGACATGAGGGGTGGTTGTGAAGAGTGGGAGATTATTCCTTGAGAATATAAATGTCCAGTAAAGAGGCATGATCAAATTTTTCTTTGGCTAGGTGTATTCGCTAAGTGTTAGGGTTTTTTTTTTTTCTCCAATTAATTTTTGCAAAAATTTAACGATTGTGTTGAGCCGCATTCATAGCTGTCTTGGGCTGCAGGTTGGACACCCCTGTTCTGATTTCACATCTACCCCTTAATGCATAGAACAGCAATCTATACTCTATATACAGTATATAAAGTCTACTCAGTGTATACTGGAACATGGATTCTATACACTATTCGCACGCAATCACTTACCCCTTTAGTGACAGGGCTGCTGGTTTTAACCCTTCAAGCAGTTTTCGGCCTCTTGCACACTGCAGCTTGAAGGCTCAGTACAGCCTTTTGTTTTATAAAAAAAAGTGTTGTGCGTTCTTCAATTAAAAAAAAGGGAGAAATCTTTTTTTTTTTCGTAATGTGCGCCTCATGCGCATTTTTTCGCATATATGCATTTGCAATTTCATGCACATGCAATTTCGAGTAAGTGCGCGAACCTATTTTCGCGTTGCTTGTTCTGCACATTATGCAAATGGACATTTGTGCGCATGAGGTGTAAATTACTGACTAAAAAGCAGATTTTTATTTAATTTTTTTTTCTTATGAGCACGTTCCCTCTGTTCTCAGCTGCATAAGGATCCCAGAACTGGGGGAGGAGAGCAGCACACCGATCTCAGTGAATTGGGGGGGGGTTATATGTCAGGGCAACTCTGATCATAGGAGCTGGGTAACTGACCATTGCATATTTTTTGGTGCACGCTAGCATAATGTGGTGTAGCCCGAAAAGTTTTGCGACATTCAATTCTGCTTTCAGCTGCACTTGTTGGGAAAAGTGTGTGCTGGCAGCGGTGCTAAAGAGTAGATTGATGGGTTATGCCTTCTTTTAGTGCTTTCTCCATGCCTGTCTGGGGGGGTTCTGTCTGTTTCCCCAGCTTTGTCCAAAACAACTATTTAAAGTGAAAGGAAATGTGGAAATCGGCTTTAACTTGCCAATCCTCTGTTGTGCCAAAAGATGGCACTTCCTAACCCTCTGACGTTGGACTCTTGGCATCCTTGTGTCCAGTGCAGGGCCATTGTTCCTGCATCAGTCTTTTGACCTTAGAATGCGGGTGCATAGTGAACAAGATGCTTCTGGGCTGGTCTAGCATTGCAAAGGTCTAAGTAAATCTGCTTTTACCAAGTCGCATAGACAAATGAGTAGTTAAAGGTGGTTGGTTCTAAAGGCAGGTACGTCTTGCCTTTTTTTTTAATTTTTTTTTATTTTTTTTTTTTATTTCTCCCCAAACTAGTAAGTATGACAAGCATGTAGCCTTAATAAACTCTTGAAAACGGGGGGGGGGATATGGTGAACTTGGTTGGATGAGGCACTGAACATTTTTTGGAGGATATTTCCAGGTTTTAAGATGTGTAGATGTTTAGTAGTGTGGTGATTTAAAAAAACTTTTTTTTTTTTTTCTTTCTTTTAGAATCTGCTTCAGGAGTATTTAATTCCTAAAGCCACACAACCAGAGTGCAAAGTATTTTACCTGAAGATGAAAGGGGACTATTACCGATATCTTTCAGAGGTGGCGAAGGATACTGAGAGAACTGGTGAGTATTTTTAGAAGTCACTGAAAGGTGACCTAAATGGGTTTTTGCTTTCACTTAATGGCAAACAAAATAGGGCCATGGTCTGGATTTCTATCTGGATAGGTGGTTTGTGGGGGTGTGGTTTGCCCCCCCCCCCCCAAACATGTTTTTAATTGTCCATAAACCTCACATGGTTTAATATTTTGGCAGCAAGATTAGATGGTTACTAAGCTTTCTGTGTGTGGTGCCATTGCCTTTTATGGTCTTCGATAAAGTCTTCTATTGGGTTGTTATATCTTTATTGTACGGGACACAGGTGGGATATTGATAGACCTTTGCTCGGCTGCTATCTTTCAGGTTATTGCACACTGGCAAAACTTTCAGACAGGCCCATCTTGAGTGTACCCCTATAACCCAATAATGGTGCATACAGATCAGTGCTGGGACAGCCTTTAATGTTTGAGCGGTGGATCTTGTTTGAGCATTCGCCTCGGCAATCAGTGCAACTTTGTATGTAGTTAGCCACAGGGTTACTATACTGGTCCAGGGCTGTGGTCCATTACTGAGGTTCCCAGGCCCTAAAGACCCCTCCAGGGGTATCCCCATCATGAAAGGTGAAGCCTGTACCCATACAGGGATCAGAGACTTAGACAGGTTAGTCCTTTTTTTTTTAGATTTGCTGTCGTCCTATTGTAGATATGAGACTTTAATATTTCCGCTACTTGCAATACTTGATGTTTCCTGCTTTACGATTGCAATACACATGTCATACAGCGTGGCGCAGAGCAAGAGCAATAATCCTTGCACCAGACCACCTCTAACGCTAAACTGGTGACCTGTAGGGACTTTTAAAACGTCACTTATGAAAAATACAGGGTACTGACGTTTGTTGCTATTTTCACAGGCCCAGATATTTAGCGATTGTTTTGGATACTCATTCGGTGCAACCTCATCTTTTAGGTTTAACAAAAAAATTTGATAATTTGAGCCCTCTAACTTTAGTGTAATTTTTACTGAAATTTTGCATTTCATAGTAATGTGTGGCATAAAAAAATTGGAAGTACCACTGCTTTATTCTCTAACGTGTCTGCATAAAACTCCCAACATATTTTCAGAAGGCAATCTACAGACCTACATATTTATTTTTTAAAACCACTACAGTCCTTGAAGGATCTACCCCCTAATGACCAGGCCATTTTTTTGCGATACGGCATTGCGTTACTTTAACTGACAATTGCGCGGTGTACCCAAAAATGTTTGTTTGCCCCCCCAAATAGAGCTTTCTTTTGGTGTATTTGATCACCTGCAGCTTTTATTTTTTTGGCACTCTAAACAAAAAAACAGCAATTTTGAAAAATTACTTTGTTATAGTACATATCCAAAAAAGTAATAAAATGTATTTATCAGTTTAGGCCAATATGTATTCTATATATTTTTGGTAAAAAATCACAACAAGCATATATTGATTGGTTTGCACAAAAGTTAGTGTCTACAAAATGGGGAATATATTTATGGCTATGGGAGGGGAGTGGACTGATGGAGTACAGAGAAATCGCTGTTCCTAATCACTAGGAACAGACTGTCTCTCTGTACTCATGTCAGAACAGGGATCTGCTTTGTTTACATAGGCAGATCCCCCCCCCTCTCTGCCTCTGAGTGATTGTGGCTGCCAGACCCACGCATCAGCTCTCCCCCCCCCCCACCGCGCAGGGGAGGCGTGCGCCCCCGCAGTGTCTCTTGCACAAAACTATGTACGGGTACATCGTTTCTTGCAATAGGGCTGTCCTGCCGCAGTAGTCTCAGGTAGATGACCACCTATTGCATCAAAACTTCTACCCAGGGCACTTTTCCCATGGTCTTTTTCAGGGGGGGGGGGGGGCGCGCACCCTTCTCTACCTTCGCAATGGTAGAAACCAGGCACAAAGGGAATCGCAACAAAAGCTGCTCCTAGCAAAGCACTCTGCTCAGTGACATTGCTTTTCTTGTATCGGACAGGACCCTATGTTAACACAAGTGTCTGTCTGTGTGATTCTATCTGTCTCTCAGGCATGCAACTCAAGGCCTACTTAACAAGGCAGATTTCTGCAACCATTTCAAAATATTTCAAAATTTGACAACTAAAGGCTTATAAGCGCCAGGGTTTTTCTCCGCCGTCTCTAGATGACAAAGTGGAACTGCATCCCTTGGAGGTAGAGATGGAAAACTTTTGAAGACCCAGAGATAGTTGCTAATGAAGAGTTCTTGCCACAGCCCCTCATACACTCTTACCAAAAGTATTGGGGTGCCTGCCTTTACACGAATGTGAACTTTAATGGCATCCCAGTCTTGGTCCGTAGGGTTCGATAATGAGTTGGCCCACCCTTTTGCAGCTATAACAGCTTCAACTCTTCTTTGAAGGCTGCCCACAAGGTTTAGGAGTGTTTATGGGAATGTTTGACCATTCTTCCAGAAGTGCATTTTGTGGGGTCAGGCGCTGATCTTGGACGAGAAGGCCTTGCTCGCCGTCTACTAGGGATGCACCGGAATTTCGGCTACCAAAACATATCGGTCAAAAATGGCCCTTTAGGCAAAGCCGAAAATTCTTTCCGATACTGGTGCCGACAATGGGGCGGGGGAAGGGCTGCGCCCCCGCAACTGGTGCCGCCTATCAGGGAAGAGAGGAGAGCCGCCGCCTGTTTGATTACAGCGCCGGGAACATCACAGCTTTCATTTTAATAGCTGTGTGTTCCCCGCTGCGTGCCGTCATACAGCCCCTCCCCCTTGTCCGGGCACTTTGATAGACAGATCACCTGTCCAATCCTGGGACGCAGGCTGCACTACTGGGGACACAGGCTGCATCGATCTCTTGTACCATGTCCACTGTCTCTGACCATCTCCTGTACCATGTCTGTGCATCCCTACAGTCCACTCTAATTCATCCCAAAGGTGTTCTACTGGGTTGAGTTCAGGACTCTGTGCAAGCCAGTCAAGTTCCTTCACCCCAAACTCACTCATCCATGTCTTCATGGACCTTGCTTTGTGTACTGGTCCCAGTCATTTGGTGGAGGGGTGATTATGGTGTGGGGTTGTGCTTGGCCCCTTAGTTCCAGTGAAGGGAACTCTTAAGGTGTCTGTATGCCAAGACCTTTTGGATAATTTCTTGCTCCCATATTTGTGGGAACAGTTTGGGGATGGCCCCTTCCCGCTCCCAACATTACTGTGCACAAAGCAAGGACCATAAAGACATGGATGAGCGAGTTTGGGATGGAGGAACTTGACTGGTCTGCACAGAGTCCTGACATCAAACCAATAGAACACCTTTGGGATGAATTAAGAGTGGAGACTGGGAGCCAGGCCTTCTCGTCCACATGAGTGCCTGACCTCACAAATGCGCTTCTGGAAGAATGGTCAAACATTCCCAAAAACACACTTCTAAACCTTGTGGACAGCCTTCCCAGAAGAGTTGAAGCTGTTATAGCTGCAAAGGGTGGGTCAACTCAATATTCAACCCTACAGACTAAGACTGGGATGACATTAAAATTCATGTGTGTAAAGGCAGGTGTCCCAATACTTTTGGTTATATAGTGCAGTGGTTCTCAACCATGTCCTCAAGTACCCCCAACAGGCCATGTTTTGGGAATTTTCTTAGATAAAATAAAAAAACCTGTAAACATGGCCTGTTGGGGGTACTTGAGGACAGGTTTGAGAACCACTGATCCAGTGTACCTGATATCGCCTTTGTGCATTATGCTTGCCCATATAGGCCTGCTCACTACTGCAGTATTCTCAATATAGTTGCACTTGATTTTTCCCAGTCTCACCAGGCTGCTATGACTACAAAGTCTAAAGACTTTCCCATTCATGAACAAATAGATTAGCTGGTTTTATTACAACTCCTAAAAAGGTGTACACTCTGCTAAGAAGCGTTGCTGAGCTAAATCCAGTGAAAATGGAGACTTTAGTAGAAAGGGGGACTGTTCCTGTAGTGTGAACCCTGTTGTGTGCCTTAAACATCTTAGGGCACTTACACACTGATGCACGTCAGCGGTAATGCACTGCTTTTTACCGTCGTTTTAGCTGTGCTTTTTGCCTGTGAGCAGGGTGCTTTTAACCCCTGCTAGCTGCCCGAAAGGATTAACCACTTAAAGACCAGCCTCGTTTTGGATTTTAGGTGTTTACAAGTTTAAAATAGGTTTTTTTGCTAGAAAATTACTTAGAACCCCCAAACATTATATATTGTTTTTTTTCTAACATCCTAGAGAATACAATAGCGGTCATTGCAATACTTTTTTTTTTGCACCGTATTTGCGCAGCGGTCTTCTAAGCGCACTTTTTTTGGAAAAAATTCACTTTTTTGAAAAAAAAAATAAGACAACAGTAAAGTTAGCCCAATTTTTTTTTTATATTGTGAAATATAATGTTACGCCAAGTAAAATGATACCCAACATGTCACGCTTCAAAATTGCGCCCGCTCGTGGAATAGCGTCAAACTTTTACCCTTAAAAATCTCCATAGGCGACGTTTAAAAAATTCTACAGATTGCATGTTTTGCGTTACAGAGGAGGTCTAGGGCTAGAATTATTGCTCTCACTCTACCGGTCGCGGCGATACCTCACATGTGTGGTTTGACCACCGTTTTCATATGCGGGCGCTACTCACGTATGCGTTCGCTTCTGCGTGCGAGCTCGTCGGGACAGGGCGCTTTAAAAAATTTATTTTATTTATTTTTTCACTGTTTTTAAAAAAAAAAAAATTTGGATCACTTTTATTCCTATTACAAGGAATGTAAACATCCCTTGTAATAGAAAAAAGCATGACAGGTCCTCTTAAATATGAGATCTGGGGTCAAAAAGTCCTCAGATCTCATATTTAGACTAAAATGCAAAAAAAAAAAAAAAAAGTCGTTTAAAAAATTTGTGCCTTTAAGAGTGGGCGGAGCCATCATAATGACGCCGCTCCGGCCGTCACATGGTATGGAGACGGGTGGGCGCCATCTTGGCCTCACTCATCTCCATACCGAGGAAGTGACAGGACCCGATCGCCTCCGCCGTTACCGACGGCTCCGGTAAGCGGCGGAGGGTGCGGGAGAGCGGCGGGAGGGGGGGTGGCACCTCTCCCGCCGCCGATAACGGTGATCTCGCGGCGAACCCGCCGCTGAGACCACCATTATCGTTTACAGAATCGCTCACTGTAAAGATGGATATCTCGGTTGTGGCAGCAGCTGCTGCGTTACCGAGATATCCATCTTCAAAAAAATGACGTATATATACAGTGAGCGGGGCTGAAGTGGTTAAAAGCACCGCTAAAGCAGCAGTTTGCCATCACTTTGGCACTGCCCATTGATTTCAATGGGGAGGGGCTCTTTAGAAGCTTTAGGCCTCTTTCACACGGGGCGGATCAGTCATGATCCGCCCCGTGAACATCCGCTTGCTCAGCGGGGATAGCTCCGCCGATCCCCGCTGAGCAGGAAGATGACAGGTGCATCGCTGCACGCTGTGCAGCGACGGACCTGTCAGAGCGCCGCTCTCCCCTATGGGGGGATCGGATGATGACGGTCCGTAGTGTCCGTCGTCATCCGATCCGATCCGAAAACGGAGGAAAAAGTAGGTTTTTCCTCCGTTACACTTTTCGGATCGGAGCGGGGCGGATGTCAGCGGACATGTCACCGCTGACATCCGCCGCTCCATAGGGATACATGTATGTCCGTTTTTCATCCGAAAACGGAAGGATGAAAAACGGACATACGGATGCCTCGTGTGAAAGAGGCCTTAAAGCGCCTCAAAGATGCTGCTTGCAGGATATTTTTTTTTTTTTTTTTTTTTTTAGCGTCCTGCCCTCAGGCTTTCACACTAGAGTGACAGAAGAGGCGCTTTACAGGTGCTATTTTTAGTGATATAGAGCCTGTAAAGCGTTTCAGTGTAATAGTAGCCTTACTGTGTCAAATCAATTTTGCTCTGCAATCGGCCATTGCTGCTGTTTGGCAAACCACTTTTGCAGCACTGCCCATGCATTTGCAGGGGTGATGGAGGAGCAGTGATGTATAAACAGCCCCAAAGATGCTGCTTGCATGACTTTCTAACGTCCTGCAAGCGCACCGCCCCAGTGTGAAAGCACTTGGGTTTTCACACTGGGACTGCAGATGAGGCATTTTACAGGCACCTGAAAAAAACGCCCCAGTGTGAAGGAGGGGGTCTAAAAGTTGCTTGTATTACATTTTGAAGGGCATCAGTGGTGAGGCACTTGACAGAAGTCACATGAGGAAGGGTGGGCCTTCACAGTAGAAGGCTTCAACACACACACACTCTGCAAGGTTATGCTGAATACCTGCAATTTACCTACCTCATCAGTGTTTTTCTACACTTTACAATAGGAGGCAAATCTGTCCAATTTGTTCTGCTGTTTTTGGCATGTCCATTGCACCAGAGTGTCCCCAAAGGTGCTAAATCGGAATCGGCTATGAAAGAAGCTAGCATTACTTAGACAATTTGCTTGGATGATCTATGTTCTTTAAAGCCTTAGTCACTGCTAGAGGTGTGTGTCCTAGCTGCTTTTTACTGGGTATATATCTTCCTATGTTTGCTTAAAGGAGGCTCAGTATGCCTTTTCCGCGCTTGATCGTATCGAATACAATGTGAAATACTTTCTGTATCATGCTATAACTGCTTTTGTTTTTTTTTTTTTTTTCCTTAACAGATACAATAGAACTCTCACAAAATGCTTATAAAGAAGCATTTGACATCAGCAAGGAGAAAATGCAGCCAACCCACCCCATCCGCTTGGGCTTAGCCCTAAATTTTTCCGTATTCTATTATGAAATTCTTAATAGCCCAGAAAAGGCTTGTTCGCTGGCAAAGACGGTGAGTACTGACCTGCAAATATTTAAATTCTAGCTAATTTTAACCCCTTGGAAATTTTTCACAGGCTTGCAGTTTGAAGTGCTCTTTCTAACATTTCATTTTTTTTTTTTTTTGAGGCTTGTATAGTGATAGGCATGTACTCGGCTGGAATTGTCAATTGCAGTGTTGGAAAGTGTTCTGCCTGCCCATCAGGCATGAATAAAATATTTTCCAGGAGTTCTTTAATGCATTAAAGACCCTGTCAAGTCTCTGGTTTAAGCTAGAAGTGGAAGACTTTGTATACCTGTCGCACGCTGCAAATCGGTTCCTTTCTCTAACCCCCTCCCCCCCCATGTCACCTCACCAAATATTCTTCGTTGCACGGATGCTTATTTTTCTCATGCAGGCCCCATTCCTCTTTAAAATCAATATTGCATGTAACAGCAGTATGGATGTGTTGGGAAACACTTTCGCTTTATCTTCTGTTTATTACAGGTACTTGTATAGCACGCAGCGCTTTACATATACTGTACATTCATGTTAGTCCCTGCCCACAGGAAGTTTACAATCTAAGTTCTCAAACTCTCACAATGAGGTTGGTTCATTAATTTCGGTGTGGCTTTTCACACTGGGGTGGTGCGCTTGCGGGACGTTCTGAAAAGTCCTGCAAGCATCATCTTTGGGGTGGTTCAGGAGCTCCTATTGAAATGGTGATTTACCATGGGTCGGCCCCAGTATGAAAGGGGTCTAAATCTCATTCATACAAAGACTAGGGCTAATTAACCTACCAGCCTGTCTTTGGGGTATGGAAGGAAACGGGAGTATCTGGAGAAAATCCACGCAGGCACAGGTAGAACTCCAAACTGTTGGAATTTCTTCATTTATGACTTGGTGGGGGGGGGAATGTCAAGCCCAAAGACAATCTTTCTAAATGTACTCCACCCATATTTAGTTGTATTAATCCTTTATAGTTTAACACAGGGCTTGACAAATTTGCTTGGAATCTAGGAGCCAGCTAAAAAAGTTAGGAGCCAGGTTTTTTTTTTTTTTTAAACGACCGACAAAGCTTTATTTTCAATATAAAAATTAACCAATCTTAAATTTACACAGAGACGACTAGAACTAATGTGACTGCTTTTATTTCCTGCCATGCAGGGACACAAGACCACCATATTCTCGCTAAGGATCCAATCAGGTCCGCCTGAAAAACTGACAGGCGAACCTGATCAGACAGCCCGAGTGAAAGGGGCCAAGCAGGGAGGTGACAAATAATAAATTCATTTTAATTAACCACTTCCTTCCCGCAGGACGAATATATACGTCCTGTCTTTGAAGAGAAATACCGTAGTTATGGTAGCAGCTAGCTACCATAACCCCGGTATCTTCTTCAAGAGCCGGCGGTTCTCTTTCAGATAAAAGTGGTCTCTGCAGCAGATTAGCAGCGAGATCACTTTTATCGGCGGCAGGAGAGGGCCCCCCTATCGCCACGATCGTTAGAGCGAGAGCAATAATTCTAGTCCTAGACCTCCTCTGTAACTCAAAACATGTAACCTGTAGAATTTTTTAAACGACGCCTATGGAGATTTTAAAGGGTAAAAGTTTGTCGCCATTCCACGAGCGGATGAAATTTTGAAGCGTGACATGTTGGGAATCAATTTACTCGGCGTAACATTATCTTTCACAATATAAAAAAAATTGGGCTAACTTTACTGTTTTCTTACTTTTTAATTAAAAAAAGTATTTTTTCCCAAAAAAGTGCGCTTGTAAGTCCGCTGCGCAAATACGGTGTGACAGAAAGTATTGCAATGACCGCCATTTTATTCTCTAGGGTGTTAGAATAAAAAATATATATAATGTTTGGGGGTTCTAAGTAAAGGGAAGGAGATGAGCAGGCAGTGAAAATAGGCAGGGGAAGCTCCATTAGCATTGGTGGATGTCTTGTCATACCAACGGCCACCACCAGAGGGCGCCCGATTGCAGAAGGAACCAGGAACCATAGGACTGCAGTAGGCCGCAAAGCCGGGGCCTCAATTACCGGCGCGGCCCAGCGCGATCGCGGCGGGAGGGGGGGGGGGGGGCTGTCGAACGAACACAGGATATCCCAGCTGTGCTGCCCCAGGCGCCAGGTCGCTAATTCTAGTCGCAAATGCGACCTGGCGCCCGGGTTTTGTCGAGCCCTGGTTTAACATTTTTTTCCTTTTGACAAAGTATTACTAAAACATTGGCATTTCTCTTTGATAGGCATTTGATGAAGCCATCGCAGAACTAGACACCCTCAATGAGGACTCCTACAAAGATAGCACTCTTATCATGCAGCTACTTAGAGACAACTTAACAGTAAGTTGTGTTTTTTTTAATGCTATGGTTGTCATGTTTGAAATACTTGGGCTTCTTGGACTTCTTCTGTTCTAGTAGTTCAACTGCAAGTTTTTTTACTACATGGACAAAGATGTGAATGAGGAATCGTGGAAAACGTAACTTTTCTTTTTTTTTTTTTTCTCCAGTTATGGACATCGGACACCAATGAAGGTAACGACGGCGGTGAACCGGACGAGACCAACTAACTGGTGCAGCAGACACATCTTTCCCCGAACAACCCTTTTTACACGTCTCCATTCCTAATCGCTCCACGTGGATTTCCTATAGCAAAGAGTCCATCCATGTGTAACGGAAATAAAGTTTTTAGTTTCTTCACGCTGCAGCTTTGGGAAACTCCTTTTTTTATTTTTTATTTTTTTGTTGTGTTTTTTTATTTTATTTTTTTTTTATGTTGAGGTCGTTGACTTTTTTTTTTTTTTTGGTGTGCGGTTACTGCTGTAGAGAAGTATTAATGGTTTCACTTCATGTTAAAATTTAAAAAATATATATATATATAGAAAATGCACATAAGTAATTACAGGACACTTATGTCAAGGACTTGAAATTTTTCTGATATTTAAATAGAAAAATTTGAACCACCAGTTTCTGCAACTGATGTGTTGTGTATTATAATGTACAATGTAGAAAACTGGTGCAGCCAATTCTGGTTGTGGTAATTACCCACCCCTTTTTATTGGTTGGGCCCACAATACTTTTATTTTGCAAAGCTTTTTTTTTTTTTTTTCTTCCCCATTTTTCCACCCTGTAAAAACCCAAAGTTGTACATTCTGGGGTAGTGAAGGTAATTAATAAATATTGGGTGTGGCTATTGAATTAATTGTAATTGCTGTTAGCAGGTTCTGTGTACTTTCTATCTAGCAGCTGTTCATTGAAATCAGTGGCTGCTGACAGCAAATGTGGAAAACTCCTCCTCCCCCCTCCCTCTCGTTTTCCTCCTTGCTGCTGTTCAGTTGACAAACCTGTGCCTATTCCAATAAACCCATCATTACACTCCTGGCCTTGTTGTCCTGGTGTTCACTTAGCATGTAACGGATGCATGTTATGCACACAGTAATCTGCGGTGTAATCATTTCAGTACACTGGAACTTCAGGGTTAAAGGAAGCCACTTAAATAGTTTTTGAATGACACGTTTATTTTTACAACTTCCAGATGTATTCCTGTAATGAGGGTGTCGCATTTTATCCTGTGATTGTTTGAACACCTCATTTGGCTTGTTTCTTGTCATTGTAGTTCCACATGAAAAGAAAAAAAATCTTGTGCAATTTATTCCTTCTGTTATTGGAAATTATGTATGAAAATAAAAAGACATTTTGTAAACCACGTCTTGTCGCAAATTAAAGAACTGCCTTAGTAATTACCACAGCCGTTTTCATCTGAGGGAAATCCTGAAAACATGACCTGTTGGTGCACCTTGAAGACTGGAGTTGAGACACACTGGGTTAAAACTATGAAATAATGACATGGCAATGGTCCCAGACCCAATAATGCTCCGATTCAGGCTTTTGAATGGTGACAGAGATGTTGTCAGGCTGGGACAGACTAGGAAGGGAGAAGGCAGGTTCTTGAGGTAATAAAACACTAGCATAATATTGATGGAAACCGCTTTCAGTGTTCCAGGAAGTACAACTCCAATTCCACAATAATTGACAACAGGTCAGTAATATGATTGGATATAAATGAAGCATTTTAAGCCTGCCATACATGGGTCAAATTCTGAACAAATTTTCTTTAGCAAATCGTAATTAAGAATTTTATTCAAATTTCGCACCATTAGGCCTCATGCACACTGGACATTTTTACAGCTGCTGTTTTTGGCTTAAGACTTTTTTTTTTCCTGCAGCCAGAAAAACTCCCCAGCATGTTAGCCTATGTGTCCATGCACACATGGGCTGTTTTCAGTAGTTTTTGATAAGGCGTGTTTTTTGACTGGAAGAAAACTAGGGCTACAATTGACTATTATTTTCATAATCTTATTTGGCCGATTTTTTTTTTTGTTTCAATTAATCGGTTAACCTTTAAAAAAAAAGTGTGGTATAATTTAGTTAAATTGCTGTGTGTTTTTTTTTTTTTTTTTTTTTTTTTTATTATAACTAACTTTAACCACTTGACAACTGGGCACTTAAACCCCCTTCCTAACCAGACCAATTTTCAGCTTTTGGTGCTCTCACATTTTGAATGACAATTACTCAGTCATGCAACACTGTATCTATAAAATTTTTGTCTTTTTTTTTTTTTCACACAAATGGAGCTTTCTTTTGGTATTTAATCACCGCTGGGTTCTTTATTTTTTGCGCCGTAAAAGAAAAAAGACCGAAAAATCTGTAAAAAAAAAAATACATTTTTCTTCATTTCTGTTATTTTGCAAATTAGTAATTTTTCTTCATATATTTTGGTCAAAATTTATACCGCTACATATCTTTGGTAAAATTAACCCAAATCGGTGGATATTATTTGGTCTTTGTGAAAGTTTTATAGAGTCCAAAAGCTATGGTGCGAATATCTGAAAATTGATCACACCTGAATTACTGACGGCCTATCTTAACTTCTTGAGACCCTAACATTCCAGAAAAGTACAAATACCCCCCAAATGACGCCTTTTTGGAAAGAAGACATTCCAAGGTATTTAGAAAGATGCATGGTGAGTTTTTTTGAAGTTGTCATTTTTTCCCACAATTCTTTGCAAAATCAAGGGTTTTTTTTACTTTTTTTTTTTTTTTTTTTTTTTTTTTTTTCCCCACAAAATTGTCATACTAGCAGGTTATTTCTCACACACCGCATATGCATACCACAAATTACACCCCAAAACACATTCTGCTATTACTCCCGAGTATGGCGATACCACATGTGTGAGACTTTTACACAGCGTGGCCACATACAGAGGCTCAACATGCAGGGGAGCACCTTCAGGCGTTCTGGAGCACCCAGGCCAATTTTTATATTTCTCTCCTACATGTAAAAATCATCATTTATTAGCTAGAAAATTACATAGAACCCCAAAACATTATATATGTTTTTTTAACAAAGACCCTAGAGAATACAATGGCAGTCGTTGCAACTTTTTATCTCGCACGGTATTTGCGCAGCAATTTTTTTAACGCATTTTTTTGGAAAAAACTTTTGTGCTTTACAAAAACCAAAACAGTAAAGTTAGCCCAATGTTTTTGCATAATGTGAAAGATGAAGTAAATCAGATGAATATAAACATCCTTGTCATAGGAATATGGCATGACAGGTCCTCTTTACAGTGAGATATGGGGTCAAAAAGACCCCACATCTCACCTCTAGGCTGGGAAGCCTGAAATTAAAAAAAAAAAAAAAAAAAAAAATCCTGGCTTCGATTGCAGCGGTTAGTCGGTAGAAGCGCGGGAGGGGGGGGACATCCCCTCTCGCCTCCCGTAAGAACGATCAAGCAGTGGAACAGCTGCTATGATCGTTCTCATGGTGTAGGGAATCGCCGGCTGATATCTGAATAATGCCTGTAGCTGCAACCATCATTCAGATATCTCTGCACAAAGTCAAGGACGTTGTATGATGGCCGGCGGGCGGGAAGTGGTTAAAACGCTTTGTGTTTAAAAAAAAAAAAAAAAAATAAGTTGTCCATTTATACAATATTTCTACCACATAGCATGTACATACCAAAAATGACACCCCAAAATATATTCTCCTGCTCCTCCTGAGTACGGCGATACCACATGTGTGAGACTTCCACAGCCTGGCCACATACAGAGGGTGAGTACAGCTGAGCATGGCGGGGGCATGGCAGAGTAATGCACAGAATTGCAGAGTATTGTGGGGGGTATTGCAGAGTAATGCGGGGCTTTGCAGAGTATTGCACAGCATTGCATAGTAGTGGGGATGGCTGAGCATGGATGGATGGCTGGATGTCACTGTGCAGCTCTGTGGGCACTACACATACAGCCCACAGCGCTGCAGACATCCATCCATCCCCCTCCCCGCTTACTGTGTACCGATCGGTACACAGGAGGGGAGGAGAGGAACCGGCGTCATCAGATGACGCCGGTCTGTTTACATGTGGTCGCGCCGTCATTTGATGGCGCGATCACATGGTAAACGGCCGCGATCAGCGGCCATTTACCGGGATCCGTGATGCGCCGGGACCCGGCGGTCACGGATGTGTTCGGGTGCGCGCGAGAGGGGAATTCTGGGAGGACGTCATAGTACGCCCTCCCAGAGTTATCCAACCGCCCTGCAGCCGTCATTCGACTATGGGCCGGTTGGTAAGTGGTTAAATATTATTCCTAAATATCTCTATGCAGTGGTAAATATAACCATTTATATGGTTAGGGAGCAAAATATCCAATCCACTCTGAGAATAAAAGACCGATACTGTATATACTATTAAAGGCTGAATCTGGTAAATATCATCAGACTCAGATCAAATTTTTTTTTTCTAATAAGTCTTCCTTCAAAAAAAAAAAAAAAATTCATTTTGTAATATAAAGGGCTAGTTTTTTTAACCCCATTATGTTACTAAAAGTCTTAGACCTGGTTCACATCTGTTTTTTTTGCAGAAACTCACTACAGTTCATTTACATGGTTTCCTATGGGACACGTTGACATCTATGCTTTTCTCAGCCGCTGTGCATTTGGAAAGGGTCATGGACTTAAGGCAAAACTGTGCATTTTTTGGATCAATATACTTCAATGGAGAAGCTGCAGCAATTTGTTTTTTAATCTGCCTAACAAATTGGCCAAAAAAAAAAAAATGCAAAAAACAAAATCGCAGCAAAATCACAACTCGCAAGCAAAAAGCACTGCAGAAACAGATCAAAAGCAAACTGCATAGGTCTGTACCGAGCCTTATGCTGGCCACACGGGTCAATTTTCAGACGAGAATATTCAGATGACAAATCTTTGTACACATTCACTGAATTAAAGAATTTTGTTTGCAATTTTCACTTGTTTTTAAAATGAATGCAATTTATGAACAAAAACCACATACGCTGTTAGAAAACTTTTCAACACTGTGGTTGAAAATGAGTCGATTTGACCCCACTAACGATTAGAAAAAAAAAATATATATATATATCGAAGGAATGTTCTTAAAAAAGCAGATAATCGCTACTGTAAGGGGTTAATTTTTTACCGTTGAACTGAATAATATTTATAGTAGCGATTATTTGCTCCTTTTTGTACTATAAAGGGCTCATTTTAGATTATTTTTTTTAAACCCCATTATGTTACTGGCTGATCGATTATGGAAATAGTAATTGATTTCATAATCTGTTAGTAGTTTCAGCCACAACGAAAACGCAGAACTAGTTGGGCTTTAGAGGAATTTTTCAGCTGTAAAAACACTGATGAAAGCTAAGTGCAGAAAAACCTGGCTATTTGGTGTTTATCAGTGTTTTTGAGCCATAAGATTTATTTCTACAGCTAACGCTACTGACTTTTTTTTTTAGTGTCCAGTGTGCTTGAGGCCTTAGTAGGCTGCAGCAATGACTTTTTTTTGTTTTTGTTTTTTGTGCAGCCACAGATTTTGAGTGTTTGGGCTTTTGTTTGAGGGGGGGGGGGGGGTAAAAAAAAAAAATCTAATCTATGATGGGAGAATTGTGAAAAATAGTCAAATGCTTAAGCTGTGACCTGGAAAGAGATTCCTGACCACAAATTCTAAAATTCTATTTTTGCAGCAACATGAGGTGAAATTAAAGGCTTGATTGGTCAAATTTCGATATCAATGGTGGCATTAGCGGATCACAAGACACACCATTTCCAAGAGTTAAATGAGGATTCCTTTGTAATTTGACCCATATAGGGCTTGCATTAGTGTCAGGTTTATTTATTAAAGGCAAATCCACTTTGCACTACAAGTGCACTTGGAAGTGCAGTCGTTTTAGATCTGAGGGGAAGCGCTGCTGATTTTATCATCCAATCATGTACAAGAAAAAATGCGTTATTTTTCTTTTCTTGCATGTCCCCCTCAGATCTACAGCGAGTGCACTTGCAGTGCAAAGTGAATTTGCCTTTAGTAAATCAACCCCAATGTCTCCGAAGTAACGATGGGCAGAGGTGTGAAAAGCTGTGTCTTAAAAATAAATTGTGGCACGATTTCAGAGTAATGTTACTTATGTTAAAATTGCAAAGACTGTAAATATATCCTACAGTACATAATGGCAAGATTATGATTGAGAGAAATCTATGTGCACGAGAGACTAATGCTGGCCATACACTATACGAAAAATCGTTCGTATAGACACTTAGTTCGTTTTTCTTCAAGTTAATAGGCACAAATCGATAATCGTTTGAAGTTTTTGTGGTAAAAAAACAAACAGGAAGTTTGGTAAATTTCTGCCGAACGTACGATAAATTGCAAGGTTAATGTGTTTCCCGTCCGAACTGTCTGCACTAGGTATATGTAAAAAAAGAACAAAAAATTTTTTATTCATGTCCACTGAACAATTTATCGGTCATTATATGATGGCACGATCGTTTGCGGTCACGGTCGAACGTTTGTTTTTCGAAAATGGGTTCGGCCGATTTTCTGTATAGTGTATGGCCAGCATAAGACTGAAATGCACAATTGGATGTTTGATCTGTGGGGGCTCAGATGGCACTAACGGCAGGCAGACATGATTTTGTGATGGACAACACTGAATGGGCTCAGATATAGTTCTAAAAATTAACTGTCTGTGGACACAGCCTTGCATCTAAAAAAATGCAAGGTAAAGCTCTAAAGCCATATCTAAACATAATCCTCTCTGGGTCAAGATTAATTTTAAAATGGTCTGTTGCGAAGTGGAAAACTGTTCTGTGGTCAGATGAATTGAAATTTGACATTCTTTTGGCAACCATAGGTGCCGCGTCCTCAACTAAAGAGGAGGACCTTCAAAAGCCTGCAGCTCTAATGGTATGGGGGTGCATTAGTACGAATTAAATGAGTAGCATCCACACCTGGAAAGGCACTATCAATACTGAAAGATAATATCCAGGTTTTAGAGCAGCGTATTCTCCCAGCTAGAGCATGTCTTTCAGGGAAGGCCTTGCATATTTCAGCAGGACAATGCTAAACTGCATCTTTGACAAAAGCATGGCTTAGTAGAAAAGTCTGGATGCTTAAGTGGTCTCTCTGCAGTCCAGACGTTTTACCAATTGAAAATTTTTGGTGCATCTTGAAACCAAGCATGGCAGACCCAGGACTGTTGAGCAGTTATAATTCTATATTGGGCAAGAATAGGACAACATTCCACTCTCAAAACTAGCAACTGGTCTCGGTTCACAGATGCTTACAGAGTGTTAGAGGGGATGCTACACTGGTAAACCTGGCCCTGTCCAAACATTTTTGAGACCTGTTGCTGACATCAATTTAAAAATTACTTTATTTTTCTATCTTAAGGCTGGGTTCACACTGCTGCCGTTGCAGACATCGCATGTGATTCGCAGCGCACTGCTGTTCACATCACATGCGATGTCTGTGCTGTGCGATATCAGCCATACAGATAGTATGGCTGATATCGCACCGCATTCGGTCCAAACTCGCACAGGACCCTTTTTTTTGTTCGGACCAAAATCGGATCGCATGGGTGTTCACACCTATGCGATCCGAAAGTGTCCGAATTGTCAGTTCGCATTGCGATATGCGGGCTGAACTGGGGGTGTCATTAACATTGTATGACACTCCCCAGCAGTTCGCATATGGCAGTGTGAACTGCCGTGCGAGTTGGTGCGGTGCGGGAACCCGCAGTAAATTCGCTGCGTTCCCGCACCGCAGCAGTGTGAACCCAGCCTAAAGCTGTATATTTTCTTAGTTTTAAATATTTTATGTTTTCTATTGTTAAAATATGGGTTTGAGGGGGGGTGTGGCCTGACCTGACATGGAGATGGTCGCTTGACTCTGAAGCTCCCACCACCACAAGCATATTCATCAGCTTAACGGAGATTGAAACTTCACTAACCCTGATACTCAGATGGGGACTGCTTCCCGAACCTCCTCTGCCTCCCGTTCTCCTCTGGAACTATCCAGAGGTCCGGGCCACGACATCCCCGAGATGTTCCGCTCCAGCCGAGGGAACATGGCGTCTTCCCGCCGCAACCACTCACAAGCGAATGCTCCCTCACTGACTGAGATACCAACTGCGTCCCTGCCGACAGGCTCCTCAGAGAGGACATAGAGGGTCTTCCGCACCCCCAACTAAACATCCACAACTTGCGGACAATCGCTGCAGATATAAAGGACACACGACTGCTATTGCGGACCTCCGCCTGGACATTCATGCCCTCTCTGACAGTACATACAGTGGAAAGAGTTTCTGACTGCCATGATACCCTGATCCAACAGACCACTCGCCGCATTGACACTCACACCCTCCAAATGAGGGACATGCAAAGGCATTTGGAGGGCCTTGACAACAGAGGTCGGCGCCACAACTTGGTGTACCTGAAACGATCGAGGGAGACCAAATATCCTCCTCGGTCACAAGTCTATTCAATGATTTGCTGAACAGACCACCCCAGGCTCCTATATGCATGGAAAGGATCCACAGAGCCCTGAGACCCAAAGGCAGGGATACTGATCCCCCACGGGACATCATCTGTTGCATAGTGGATTTCCAACTGAAAGAGGAAATCCTCAGACAGGCAAGAAGTAAATCACAGATTGTACACGTTGGGAAGACAGTCCAAATCTACCAGGACCTCTCTGGCATCACACTACAACACCGGAGGGACCTAAGACCCCTGCTGGATGTCCTTCGCACATAGGGAATATCCTACAAATGGAAGTTTCCATTTTGCCTTGCGGCCACTTCCCAGGGCCGCACAGCATTCCTGAAGGTGCCGGAGGATTTACCTCACTTCTGTGAGGTACTGAATATACCGCTGGTAGAGGTGCCCAATTGGTATGCGGATTTTCGCCGCTTCTCTGTGAGAAAACAACAGCAACCTGCGGAACCTATGGAGGAACAAGCCACCAGATACCGGAGGAGACGCTCTCCTTTGATTTCAGACCAGCGTACAACGTCCGGTGGAGCGGACCAAGAAGACGGTCACACTAGCTCTCCCAGATCAAGGAGAGCCCGCCGGGACCGCTAACCCGCTCCACCAGTGTTTCTGGCTTTATTATTACAGTTCAGCCACGTTCGGCTTTAATATGCTTCATACAGCTGATGTTTTTTTTCTTGTTTTTTTTTAAATCAAACAAGGTTTTATTGAATATTTGGTGCATACATAGAATGGTTACGTTAGCATGTTGACATTGTAACAGTGTAACAATTATCATAACTTGAATAAAGATAACATTAAGTACAAACATATCTAACCCGTATTATTATTCCAGGTATATATATATATTTGGCTTGTATAGACTATCTACCCATACTTGTATCTATTAAATCACTGTGATTATATGATTATGTCAGACACAGGTAGAGGATTCTTGGAGCCATCTGTCCCAGATCTTGTTGTACTTAGCTGGGCAACCCCTATTAATATAGATATATTTCTTGTACGGTAATGTATTATTTATCTCCACCTTCCATTCCACCACTTTAGGAGGCTCCTTCCTCATCCATTTTCTGGCTATAACCTTTCTTCCAGCAAAGAGTGTTTCAGATAAAAAAAGTTTTTGTGTATTTGTCCGTTGTGTCTGGAACTATGCCCAGGAGGCACTGTTTAGGGTCCAGAGCGAGAGGGGAGCCCATTATGTCGTGTAAAAATGCTACAATTTGTTCCCAGAAGCCTTTTATCTTAGGGCATGCCCAGAGTAGATGGAAAAAAAGTGCCAATCTCTCTCTCACACATCTGACACGTGGCGGTTTGTGTGCGCTTATATCTTGCCACTCTGAGGGGTGTAAGATATGCCCTGTGTTTAATGTAGAGCTGTGTCAAAGGATCTGAAAGTTTAGGAGATACAGTTTTACAAGCCTCCAACACCTCACCCCACTCCTCATCCTCCATCAGTCCTACCTCTCTCTCCCATCTCGGTTTAAGGTCATATGCAATTTTAGTAGCTACAGGGGTTAAAAGCAAGTTATAAAAAGCTGAGATCAATTTGTGGGTGTCTGTGCTTTTTAATTATAGCTATTAGAACATTAGGTGCAGGGCCAGGACAAGAATCAGGGAATTGTGATTTTATCGCATGACGGATTTGTAAGAATCTAAAGAACATCAGATCCTGAATTGTAAATTCTTCTTTAAGTGGGTCAAAGGTTTTAAGTTGTCCATCGTTCAATATATGGTGTAGGTAAAATATTCCCTGTATGGACCATATGAATGTGTCATTTATTTTATTAAACTCCTGGAGATTTTTATTGTGCCATAGCGGCGTGTAGTCATTAAACTGTGAAATGTCCAGTCTGGAAGCTGCTTTTCCTATAGTGGTACAGCATGGTGTATCTTTTTTCTCCTAGTTCCATCCCACCCAAATCCGCTGCTATTGCATATATCGGGTCTTTGGTGTGTTGCGCCCATTTCGGGCATAGGAGCTTGAGGAATCTCTCGCTGTCGGTTTTGTCTAAGTGGAAAAGCTGGGATAACTGTGCTGCGATGTAGTATAGGTTAAAATCAGGTAGGGCCGTGCCCCCAAGATCGGTCGGGTTTTTGAGGGCTTGCCATGTTAATTTATGTCTATTATTACCCCACACAAATGACTTTAAGAGGGATTCTAGAGATTTAAAATGTTTCAGTGGCAAGTAAACAGGGGTGTGCCATAGAACATAAAGTATCTTGGGTAGTAGGATCATTTTGATTAAATTTATACAACCCCAGACTCCTAATGGTAATTTGGACCAGACCCGTATTTTATTTTTAACTATGGAAATGAGAGGATCTACATTTAGGGACACATAGTCTGCAGGGGATCTGGTTATGTATACTCCCAAATATTTAATAACATCTGTTCTCTGTAGCGGGAGCCTGGTTTGGGATTCTGGGGGTGGGAAGCTGTCAATTGGTAGGATTTGGTATTTATCTCAATTAATTTTCAGACCTGAAAATACTCCAAATTTTTCTATTGTGCGGAGAGCATTGCATAGTGATGGGCCCGAGTCTGCTAGATATAATAAAGTGTCATCTGCATAATACTATTTTTTTCAGTCAGAGAGCCCATTCCAGGTCCCCTAATCTCTGAATTTGCTTGAATGGATATTGCCAAGGGTTCTGCCGCCAGGGCATATAACAATGGGGATAGGGGGCAGCCCTGTCTTGTGCCTCTGCTGAGGTCAAATAGTTGAGATGCCTATCCATTAGCTATCACTCTGGCCCTAGGTGCCTGGTATAATAGTTGGACCCATTTAATGAATTTTGGGCCAAATCCATAACCCTCCAAGCATCTCCATAGGTACCTCCACTCTACCGAGTCGAAGGCTTTCGCTGTGTCCAAGGTCACAACAACCCGTGTACCAACTTCCTCATATGTAGCCTGTAAATTAATGTATAGTTTCCGTAGGTTGAACGAGGTGTTGCGTCCGGGCATGAACCCAGCCTGATCTGCATGTATCAGTGTTATTATTACCTGATTAAGCCTGATAGATAGTACTCTGGCTAGTATTTTGATATCGACTTGTAGGAGTGATATTGGACGATAGGATTCTGGGAATCCCAAATCTTTTCCGGGTTTAGGGATGAGGACTATTGTGGCCTCTGTCATAGATGGGGGTAAAGTCCCAGTTTCAAATAAATGATTATATAGTTTTAATAGTTTAGGGGTTAGTACTTCACTAAATTGGGAATAGAACTCAATTGGGAGTCCATCCGAGCCGGGAGATTTAGATCTAGCAAAGGTAGCTATAGCAGTTGATATTTCATCTACAGTAAGTGGTGCTTCTAATAATTCTATCTGTTCTTTTGTTAGCTGTGGGAAAATCACCTTTTCAAGAAAGAGAGACATAGAGCGGGTTTCATTGGGGGCTGTCGTTGTGTATAAGTCAGCAAAGAAATCCCTAAACATTGATGTTACTGTGGAAGAGTCTGTAACTTCTTGTCCTCCAGGGCCATGTAATGTGATAACCACCGGGGGTCTATCCTCGCTATGTACTAAATATGCCAACAATTTGCCCGCCTTTTCCCCATGCTCAAACATTTTCTGTTTGGAGAAGAACATTTTTGTCTGGCCTTTTGGTACTGTAACTGGTTAACCACTCTAGTCTGTAATTTAAGTTGATCTGCATTTACGGATGTCAGGGTGTTGGCATACATTTTTTCAGCAGAGGAAAGTCCTCCAGTGCCTTACCGAGGGCACCGGAAGAGTCCATCTTAATTTTATTAATAGCTGTTGTCACGAATTCACACGCCCACGGCGACTAACTAACCGCGACGTGCGTTCCGTGACCGGGGTATATGAGGAACTAAGGGAATAAGGGGGATCTTATACTGCGCATGTAAGACTGGCTGTAGTATTTTCACAGCCTGCACTACCTTTGGCCACCACTAGAGGGAGACTCCACTCCAATCCAGCTAGCTGACCACACACTGGCAGATACGAATCTTACATACAATCTGGTGCCCTCTAAGGGTTGGGGAGCAATCTAGCAATTACTACACACTTCTAGGATTCCTCCAGCTATCCTGCAAGCTTGAACCCCGGTGTTAATCACTCCTCCCACTGTCCCCACACCCACACACCAGACACAATAAATGATAGCCTGCCACCACCCAACAGTTTGTCCGCAGACTGGTCTGCTGAGCCACCACACACACAGATCTCTGTCTGGCAGATCTGTTAGCTTAAAATCTGCATGCAATCTGCCAACACACAGTGCAATTGCATACCGATTGGCATGTAACTTAAACCGAGTACTTAGGCACTAAAATACAACAACCTCTCCAGAGATATGAGTCCTAGCTTAGTACACAGAAGTCACTTATTAATTTTATCATTTAATATCCCGAAAGTGGGCAGTGCATATAAGATATACAAAGAAAAAAGGATTTACCAAAAAAAGATACAAGAAATGCAGAAAGACACACAATTGGCAATTTGTTATGAAAATAAAAAGGGATAAAACAGAAATAAACTTTACCCAAGTCTATTTGTTAGTAGAAGCATACTGGAACATGTGGGAACTCCCCAGTTTCGAACTGGCTTCGTGGAAGAACAATGTCCATATCTCAGGCTACCCAATTTATTGAAATATGGATGCGGGCTGGACTTTAGCCCTTGGCCAATCAACCCTGGGGGGGTGTTCCTGTCTCAGCCCACAAATGTTTTGTGTTCTGAAATGACCAGAGTCAAATTGGCCCAGAACGGCGCTGATTGCTGGGTCATGGATAGGATTTCCGATACCAGCGCATCATGCCGATCGCAACAGTACCAATCACTGCCTGCCTGCCGCAATCAGGCGCCATATAACGGTTTTGTGTGGTTCTCTAGGATTCCACACCTGCTAAACATACAGAGTTACATGTACACGTAACCCATCGGGTGTACGATCAAAAGGAATTATTTTCATCTCTCTGCCGTTAATATTTTAGCTTTTATGAGAGATAAAATAGGTTCCTTAGATCTCTTGATATTAATCAAAGCTTACAGACTGTCCGGAGCCTTGTGAATGCCCCCTGCAGATCCGTGTGGCCAAGATGACTAGCTATTTTCTTTGAGCCTCAGGAAGGTGGCAATCTATGTTTACTCTAATGGGAACTTTTATTGGCATCTAGGTGTCACTTCGATCCTAGAAAAAAACTATCTCTGTCCTTTTCAAATGCTAATGAAAGAACATATGTGCATGACTGACATAGAATACTATATTTTTAATAACCCAGAATTAAACTACATCTACAATTACACTACTTCTACAGATCACACCACATCTAGTTAGGCAAAACTATCCTATGCTTATATTTTAGTCACATCTCCCCCTTCCAGATGACGCACAGCTGAGCCTAAATGGGTCAGCTAACGCGTCTGCATGGAAGACTCCCTAGGTTGGGGTGAAGGTTCCCCCAACTGAAGCTTGGCACCACTGACATTTCAGCCTGTCCCTTTGCAGATAGGAGAGGGCGACCGTACCCCTCTCTGACTGATCCAAGGGGTCTGGATCAGGATTGGCCAGCAGATTGCTCTGCGGATATACTTCATCCACTGGCCACTGACTACCTACTGAAAGGGTACAGGCCAATTTGTCATTGTGTGTTGTCAGCATTCTCAGCCATTGGCCCTGGCCATCTGGTGGTACTCTATGAGCTACCACACCCAGATGTTTGAGCCTGGCATAAGGCCATCCCTGGGTGATCTGGGCCTGGTTCCATGACCTGGGTACCAGGGCCTCCACTCTTTGGCCTTTCTCCCACACTTTTTCTCGTTCTGCCTCAACAGAAGGCCTGCCAGCACAACCCCTGAATTCCTCTACGCTGACACCAAACATATCAGCCTGTAGGAACGCAGTGCCATCAGCTGCAGCCTCTGAGAGAGCAGATTCAGATGGGGTCAGTTTTCCCCCATAATTCTGTGGTTCTTCCCCTGTTATGCATAGCAACGAATCCTCAATCATGATACTCATAGCTGTGGGTACAGAGGATAAAGCCACAAAAGACTTTATTCTGCCAGGGGTCATGCTCTGACCCGTGTCATACTCTCCTACTCTGTCCTCCTCAGCAGAAGGCCTGCCAGCACAACACCTCAGTTCCTCTGGGCTAACATCAGACTTATCAGCCAGAAAGTACCCGGTGTTGTCAGCTGCAGCTGCTGAGATGGTAGGCCCTGATGGGGCCAAATTTGCCCTGTCACCCTGTAATATTCCCTCAGTGACACACAGCAATGAATCCGCAATAGCAGTACTCGCAACTATGGTGACAGAGGAGAAGATCACAGAAGACTGAATTCCACCGGGGGTTGTCCTTTGACCCACATCCCATACTCCTACTCCATCCTCAGCAGAGCATCTGTTGGCACAACACCTGAGTTCTTCTGGGCTGGCAACAAATGTATCATCCCCTAAGAACTCAGTGCTGTCAGCTGCAACTGTCAAGGGAGTAGAGTCAGCTTGGATCAGATTTGCCCCCTCACCCTGTGGTCTTTCCTCTGTGATGCACAGCCCAGAATCCACAATGGAAGTACTGGTAGCTGTGATGGCAGAGGAGCAGACTACAGAAGACTTTGCCTCACATAAGGTTACAAGCACACCTTGCTTGTCCTTACCAGGATCTACTAAAACACAATTTGCCTTTTCAGCAGGTACTTCAAAACATTCCTTTTCTTTACAAGTGGTTACAGAGTCACAGTCCTGTTCTCCGTACACCCTCATCCCGCCATCCCCAACTGACCGCCCGTCAGCCAGACCTCTGTACTCCTCCAGGCTGATGTCAATTTTAACAGCCTCAGGGGACTCAGAGTGATCTGCCACAGACGCCAGGGAGACAACAGTGTGAGGGGACCACAGGCCTGCTTGGCCAAGTTCACAAGGGTCCGACCCAGTTGGATTGGGCCCTTTCACAGACAGTCCCTCTGTAGCAGTGGGCAATAACCAGTTCGGGGCAGCCCGGTGGGCCCCGGGAGTCACCACAGCAGCAGAGGGAATGTCTGCACAGCACAGATCATGACTTTTTAGATCACACAAAACATTATCAATTTCAGAGTTCATTCTGACTTTAGTTTCCTCTCTGGGCCTTGGCTCCAGAAACCCATTAGGGCCTGGACCTGGCACACAGTCACTAGTCCCCTGACCCTCCCCAGAGTTCCCAAGGTGCACTGAGTCACCCAACAGTACTTGAATCCGGGGCTTCAGGTGGAGATGCAGGTTTCAGGGGGGATGACTTTGGCTCATAGCGGGCTACCAACTGCACCCGGTCAGTACCCGATAGTACATTACTGGCATCTGCTATGCCTACTTCTCTCACTTTGCTTTTTGATCCTCTGAGCAAAGCAACACAAGCTGTTGGTAACACAGTGATGACTCCTCCAACCCCTGTGATAACTGTGGCTTTCTTTGGGACCACATCCTCATGGCTCCTCGATCCTGAAAGAGCTAGGACATCCGTGGATCCCGTATCTCGGAGTCTGACTGAAACATTATTACCTGCGGTAACCAGCTGCAGGGTATCCGCACGGCCTCCTACATTTGTGGGATCTGCTCTGCCCACTTCTTTCACTTGGCTTTCAGATTCCTGGTTCAACGAAACACAAGCCATAAGCATGACAGGGATGGCTCCTCCACCTCCTGTGACAACCATGGCTTCCCCTGGGATCACATCCTCATAGCTCCTCAATCCTGGAAGAGCTAGGACATCCTCTGATCCCATAGCTTGGAGTCCAACTGTAACACTGTTACCTGCGGTAACCAGCTGCAGGCTGTCCGCATGGCCTCCTACATACGTGGGATCTGCTCTGCCCACTTCTTTCATTTGGCTTTCAGAGTCCAGGTTCAACGAAACACAAGCCATAGGCACGGCAGAGATGGCTCCTCCACCTCCGGTGACAAACATGGCTTCCCCTGGGATCACATCCTCACAGCACCTCAATCCTGGAAGAGCTAGGACATCCTCTGATCCCATACCTCGGAGTCCGACTGTAACGCTGTTACTTACGGTAACTGGCTGCAGGTTCTCCGCTTGGTCTCCTACATTTTCCCCAACAAGCAATACAGTAGGGGGAGCACTTTTCACACTTGCTGGTGGGCTAGGCCTCCTCCTCTTTGGACAAAGGCTTGAGTAATGTCCACCTTGGTTACAGACAAAACACTTCAAGGTTTCCACAGATGTAGGTCTGGCTCTTGTAGTTCTTGATGCAGATGGAGGTGATGTTGCATTTCCATGCTGGATTTGGGTACTGTTCAGTTTGTGCTCTCTCTCTCTTTGCTTCATCTGCTGTAGTGATTTCTTCCGCTGAGAGGGTTAGAGAACAGAGTCATGCTGTCTCACACAGTCATCTGGAATGGCACAGTCTCTGGGTTTAGATGCCATGGTGAACTGTTCATGGTCATCCTCTATCAACGCACATAAAAGTTGGGTCCTCGTCTTGCCGACTGTACTGATGCCTCTTAGCTCACAGAGGTCAATCGCGGTCTCTTCGGATTGCCTCTTGTACCAGCATATCATCTTGTGGGTTACCATCTCCAAGTTTTTTGCCCAAATAAAAGATAGAAAAGAAAAAACAAGAGGGGGTGGGGAGCAAATAGCCAAGTATGTCTTCTACAAAACAAAAATTATGCACTGAGTGAGCTTCTGTAGGTCAGTTGCTTCTAACAAGCTTCCAACCTTTAGTACATAGGTTAACCACTTCAGCCCCGGAAGGTTTAACCCCTTCCTGACCAGAGCACTTTTTACAATTCGGCACTGCGTCGCTTTAACTAATTGCGCGGTCATGCAATGCTGTACCCAAACGAAATTTGCGTCCTTTTCTTCCCACAAATAGAGCTTTCTTTTGATGGTATTTGATCACCTCTGCCGTTTTTATTTTTTGCGCTATACACGGAAAAAGACCGAAAATTTTGAAAAAAAATGATATTTTCTACTTTTTGTTCTAAAAAAAATCCAATAAACTCAATTTTAGTCATACATTTAGGCCAAAATGTATTCGGCCACATGTCTTTGGTAGAAAAAATGTCAATAAGTGTATATTTATTGGTTTGCGCAAAAGTTATAGCGCCTACAAACTAGGGTACATTTTCTGGAATTTACACAGCCTTTAATTTATGACTGCCTATGTCGTTTCTTGAGGTGCTAAAATGGCAGTGCAGTACAAAACCTCCACAAATGACCCCATTTTGTAAAGTAGACACCCCAAGGAATTTGCTGAGAGGCATGTTGAGCCCATTGAATATTCATTTTTTTTGTCCCAAGTGATTGAATAATGACAAAAAAAAAAAAATTACAAAAAGTTGTCACTAAATGATATATTGCTCACGCAGGCCATGGGCATATGTGGAATTGCACCCCAAAATACATTTAGCTGCTTCTCCTGAGTATGGGGATACCACATGTTGTGTGGGACTTTTTGGGAGCCTAGCCGCGTACGGGACCCTGAAAACCAATCACTGCCTTCAGGATTTCTAAGGGCGTACATTTTTGATTTTACTCCTCACTACCTATCACAGTTTTGAAGGCCATAAAATGCCCAGATGGCACAAAACCCCCCCAAATGACCCCATTTTGGAAAGTAGACACCCCAAGCTATTTGCTTTGAGGCATGTTGAGTCCATGGAATGTTTTATATTTTGACACAAGTTGCGGGAAAGTGACAAATTTTTTTTTCACAAAGTAGTCACTAAATGATATATTGCTCACACAGGCCATGGGCATATGTGGAATTGCACCCCAAAATACATTTAGCTACTTCTCCTGAGTACGGGGATACCACATGTGTGGGACTTTTTGGGAGCCTAGCCGCGTACGGGGCCCCGAAAACCAATCACTGCCTTCAGGATTTCTAAGGGCGTACATTTTTGATTTTACTCCTCACTACCTATCACAGTTTTGGAGGCCATGGAATGCACAGGTGGCACAAACCCCCCCCAAATGACCCCATTTTGGAAAGTAGACACCCCAAGCTATTTGCTGAGAGGCATGGTGAGTATTTTGCAGCTCTCATTTGTTTTTGAAAATAAAGAAAGACAACACCGCTGAGGAGAGAAGAGAAGGACAAAGCGGAGCCTGCAGGCTCAAAAGGTATCCATTTGAACCTTTTTGCCCCAGGGAACAAACTGTGAAAGTTTGGGCAGGAAATATGGTACTGGGAGGAAACCGTGGCAGAAATAAAAATCACCTCACAAAGAGCTCACAGGCACTCACTGCAGCTGAAGCAGCTCCAGTCACCTCACAAGATACAGCATCAGGGCGCTCTCACAGACAGAAAATGTCACAGCAAGACTCTCCATTTGAGTCAGATACAGAACAAATCCTCTCACAAACTTCTCCACAAGCCTCCTCAGTATCCCCAGAAATATTATTACAATTTGAAAAGATGCTTCATAAGGCTTTAAAACAAACCTCAGACCAAATAACAAAAAGCCTAACCAAAGAAATAAGAGAGCTGGGAAACCGCACCGCAGCCTTAGAAATAAAAATGGATGAAATTGAAATTACAACCCAAGAAAATATAACAGAATTGGAACAATTAAAAAAAGAGAATTTAATACTTCAAACTAAGCTCGAAGATTACGAAAATAGAGCCAGACGTTCAAACTTGCGCATAAGGGGAATACCTGAAACTGTGACAGACCTGCAATCTACTATTACTGCTCTATTACAAGAACTAAAGCCAGATATCCCTATTGAATGTTTAGAACTGGACAGAGTACACAGAGCCCTCACAGCCAAAAAGAAAGATGGACCCCCACGTGATATAATCACAAAATTTCATTATTACAGAACGAAAGAACAAATACTAATTGCTGCAAGAGAAAAAAAGGAACTTAATTTTCAAGGACACAATTATCAAATTTTTGCTGACCTATCCCAACTTACTATTACTAAAAGACGATCCATGAAACCCCAACTAATGGAACTGCAACACCACAACATTATGTATCAATGGGGCTTCCCCTTTTCAGTCAGATTTAACTACCAAGGTACAATTTACAGAAGCAGATCAGCAGATGAACTACAACAAACCCTTTTAAAATTAAATCTGACAGAACCCACAAGCAGCAACTCTCCCACACGCAGAAGAATGGCGTCATCTTCACCTTCAGGCAGCACCCAGAAAATTTCAGAACAAAATGGGAATCATCATTCTCACAAAAGAGGCCGTTATGCCACATCATCCATGGACCAAGAAGATTCAATGGACTGACATCCTAATTCCTGATATCTCTTCATTTATTATACTAAGAGATGGTTCTCTTTAAAAAACCTATATTTATAACTGAATGTAACTGCATTCTGATAGTCACACACTGTGTGGAATCATGTTACATTCCATTTATATTTCTTATTACTTCTGATTCATATAGCCTTAGAATATATAAGTGAAATAAGGAAATTCTTGTTCAGTTATATATTATCAGGTAATAACAATAGATTTATTACTTTTTAGGACAAATATGTTCAATAATCCAGAAGTAATGGAAGCTTTTTCTTTCTTTTCTTAAAACAAATATATTATTACCTAACTAGTTCCTAGAATTATGTTTTTGTTTATTCTAATCTGAAGCAATACAACCTCAATTTTATGAGTTAACATATCTAAACAGTTGCATATGAATAAAATATGTAATTGTTTACTCTAAAAGGGTTAAAATCCCAAAATAATTCAAACTATCTTCATCAATACCAAAGTTATTAACAGTACCTTTCTAACTGAATTATTTAGCCTAGGGTAAGACTAACCATATACAACCACCCTGGAATAAATAATTTCAACAAAAACTATATTCTGCACTCCAATTAATGAAACATCATTTTGATGTCTTTTGACATAGCACTTCTCTCCTGTAAGCGGAAGATCCGTGTACCCCCATTAGCCCTCCTCATTCTCCCAATCATATTATGTGGGAGTGTGACGAAGGCACTTATTCCCCTGAGAGAGATATTTACTCTCTTTCACGGGTAAATTGTGATTACTTGCAAAAAATAATTTATACAATGTATCATTTAATCTCATATGTTTTTTGTTTACTCTTTACTCCAGAATTCACTGGTTTCTTTTCTATCTATTCATCTCTTCAGTCCACACAGGTTGATCTGCGGCAGTCAGCTCTGCATAACAAAAAGTAAGTCAAAACTATTTGATCTATTGCCATGGCACCACTGAATATACTTTCCCTGAATGTTCAGGGAATAAATGTCCCTCAAAAAAGGACCAAAGCCTTCCGTACTTTCCATAACAAGAAGGCTCACATAGTATGCCTCCAAGAAACACACTTCACCAAAGATTCTACTCCAAAATATATTTCTCCTTTTTATCAACAAATTTACACGGCTTCTGCCTGTACCAAGCAAAGGGGAACTCTAATTGCATTTCACCGATCCACACCATTCACCTTATCATCAGAAATTAAAGACCCAGAAGGTAGATACCTGATACTCATGGGTTATATAATGGATACAGCAATCACAGTGATTTCCTACTACGCTCCTAACAAACAACCTACACCATTCCTCTCACATATATTACAAGTGATTAATACACACAAAATAGGAACAGTGATAATGTGTGGGGATTCAAACCAGGTCCTCCTCCCATTTCTAGATAAATCACCTTTTACACCATCCAAAATAACCTCTAGATTACCTTTTTCTCAACTTCTTTCCAAATACAATCTGGTAGATTCATGGAGAGAAAGTAACCCAATGAAAAAGAAATTCACTTATTTCTCGCACCCTCATCAAACCTTCACCAGAATAGATCATATTTTTCTAACAATAGGAATGATACCAGAAATTATTGCATCAGATATAATTCCGATTCCGTGGTCTGACCATAATGCAGTATACACTACTATAGCCTCAGCCATACCAAAAGCGCATGACCCAACGTGGTACTTACCGGACATAATGCTCAAACACCCACTACATCAGATGGCCATTGAACAAGCTTTAAAGGAATACATATCAATTAATAATACAACAGACATCTCCCCAATAACACTGTGGGAAGCTCATAAGCCTGTCTTACGTGGTACAATACAAAGACAAATGGCACTATTTGAACGGGAACGCAAAAATCTAGCAAAAAAACTAGAACTCAATTTTAATGCAGCCTACATATCATTTCAAGATAATCCATCTCAGAGTACAAAATCTCATCTGGAAAAATCTAGATTGGAATACGATCTATTTCTCACTGAGTCAGTTGATAAATCCCTCAAACGCTCCAAACACAATTTCTACATGAATACAAACAAACCAGGTACATATTTGGCTCGGGCATTAAATTCAACTAACAAATCTTTCAAACCAATACATTTGAAATTATCAAAAAATGTTTACACTTGTAATCCAGTTAAAATAGTCCATAAATTTCACTCACATCTCGCAACTTTATACAAGACAAACAATGAATTTAATCCTACAGAAGCTGAATCCTTCTTCTCAAAAATAAACTTACCTGAGTTATCTCAGAATCAAAAAAGCAGTTTGGATGAGCCTATAACTATAGATGAAGTTGCTAACGCCATAAAAGACCTAAAACTTAACAAAAGACCAGGCCCAGACGGCTACTCGGCTTTATGCTATAAAACATTCTCAGAAATACTCTCTCCCATTCTCACTGAAACTTTTAACAAACTTCTAGATGGACATTCTTTTCGGCAAGAAACACTAATGGCAATTGTTTGTATGATCCCAAAACCCCTTTCTGATGATACTTCCTGTGTGAATTATCGGCCTATCTCTCTGTTAAACCTCGATATTAAATTATTAGCAAAAATAATAGCAAAACGCCTCAATAGCATTATAGGAAAATTAATACATAGAGATCAAGTAGGCTTCATGCCAAATAGACAGGCAGGCGATAATATACGCAGGGCAGTGTTATTGGCACATATTGCTAAAAAACGGAAAATCCCTTTATGTTTTCTATCTCTCGATATTAAGAGGGCATTTGAAACAGTATCCTGGCAATATATGCAATATTCATTACAAAAAAGGGGTTTTGGACCCCACTTTTTAACATGGATCAAAGCATTATATAATAAACCCAAAGCCTATATAAAATATGCTGGATACAAATCTGAAGCCTTTAATATCGAAAGAGGTACCCGACAGGGTTGCCCATTATCTCCCTTATTATTTGCCCTTATACTCGAACCCATGGCCCAATACATCAGAACAAACCAAACTATAACTGGCATTGAAGTAGGAGGTATTACACACAAATTATGTATATTTGCAGACGATATATTACTTTTTCTATCATCACCACAGGTCTCTGGTCCTAACTTAATACCAGCTCTTGATGGATTTGCAGCCCTATCCGGCCTTATGATTAATCGTAAGAAATGCCTAGTGCTTAATATTTCACTCACAAACATGGAATTGATCCCGGCTAAGGCTGCACTCCCATTCACATGGGCAGAAAAATCAATCCCATATCTTGGAATTCATTTAACAGCATCTCATTCTGACTTATTCTCAACCAATTATCCTCCTGTATTAAGACAGATCACAAATCTAATAAAACAATGGTCGCAACTTCCTTTATCCTGGATAGGGAAAATTAATGCAATCAAAATGACTATTCTACCCAAATTGCTTTATCTATTCAGAGTCCTCCCTATTCCAATTCCTTCCTATTTTTGAGAATAGTACAAAAAAGAGCAACTTCGTTTATATGGGGCTCTTCTAAACCACGTATACCTATACACACACTACATCTTCCCAAAAATAAAGGAGGCCTGGGATACCCTAATTTTACTAACTACTACAGAGCAGCACATTTGGCCAGTCTGTCCAAATACCATGCAAAACAGGAAATCCCACTATGGGTATTTATAGAGGCTTCAGAAAATTACCCTCTATTAATATCAAATTTATTATGGCTTGATCCTAAAGACCGCTTTAAAATTCATAATCCCATAACTAAGCACTTCTTATCTCTCTGGGATAAACTAAAAACCAAATATCAGTTACAATCTCCACACAATCCTCTCCTTTCTTTTATCAGAAATCCGGCCTTTTATCCGGCATGGATCTACCCAAATTCTTTTAAAGCTTGGACAACATCAGGCATTCAGACACTAAATGACTTCATAGCATCTAAATCATTCCTTTCATTCCCATCGCTTAGAGAAAAATATGATCTACCAAACTCTGAGATATTTAGATATCTCCAAATCAAAAATGTCTATACACCATTCCTAAAGGGGGATACACCATTATCCCAATTATCCATTTTTGAATCAATCTGTACCAAAGATCAATTTGCTAAAGGTACAATTTCATCACTTTATAATCAATTATATGGAGTAGCAAATCTTAATAGACCCTCTTACGTTCAGAGGTGGGAGGAGGACCTGGGACGAACTTTAGAAGACACGGACTGGTCTAACATATGGCTCACATCTAAGTCATCTTCACCCAACATCTTAGCACTGGAGACAAATTATAAAGTCCTAACTCGCTGGTACCTTGTACCCGCTAGAGTGGCAAAATATTCACCTAATACCTCAGCTCTTTGTTTTCGAGGATGCCCAGAAATAGGCACATATTTACACATATGGTGGACGTGCCCAGTAATCCAAACCTTCTGGAAGGAAGTTTTCGTGATTGCATCTAAAATATTTAAAAAGATAATACAACCAGATCCATATTTAACTTTACTTAATCTAAAACCGGAATGGTTAACACTCTCTCAATTCAAACTTATGATCCAACTAATAACGGCTGCAAAACAAACAGTGGCCAAGGCATGGAAATCTCCTACATTGGTACTAGCAGAAACAATTCACAGAATGAATAATACAATGTCCCATGCTAAGATGGTAGCCATCGATCAAAATCAAATTCCAAAATTTGAAAAACTTTGGCACCCTTGGATAAAACAACAGTTCCTGTCAAATTTCAATGACTCTGTCCTGTTGCCATGGTAACAGATTAAATGACTTACAGAGACACCCATTCTAAGGCTTCAAAGAGAACTAAAAAGAATAATAAACTGACGAGCGGGACAACCTTGTGGACCATACCTCTGCCTTTCTACCCTTTTTCTTCTTTCTCTTTCCTTTTCTCCACCTTACGATTAAAGCTCATTATCAGAATTTATTTGACCTATATACACTCTACTTGTAAACAATATGTATAGTAGGTATAAATCATTTAAATACCTACAAAAGTAACTAAGGAAATGATATATATCTTTAATTTAGGTTTACGTGAACCCAATGTTTAATATTTGAAATTTCATGATATTTACCTATATAAACCCTACTGTAAAACAATGAGCTTACTTTATAGATCCTTGTAAACTTACTTTATGTATCTTTATAACATTGTATACTCAATAAACTTCTTTTGACAAGGAAAATAAAGAAAGACGAGAAAAAAAAATTTTTTTTTTCTTTTTTCAATTTTCAAAACTTTGTGACAAAAAGTGAGGTCTGCAAAATACTCACTATACCACTCAGCAAATAGCTTGGGGTGTCTACTTTCCAAAATGGGGTCATTTGGGGGGGGGGGGGGTTTGCCACCTGGGCATTCCATGGCCTCCGAAACTGTGATAGGCAGTGAAGAGTGAAATCAAAAATTTACGGCCTTAGAAAGCCTGAAGGCGGTGCTTGGTTTTTGGGGTCCCGTACGCGGCTAGGCTCCCAAAAAGTCTCACACATGTGGTATCCCCGTACTCAGGAGAAGCAACAGAATGTATTTTGGGGTGTAATTTCACATATTCCCATGGCATGTTTGAGCAATATATCATTTAGTGACAACTTTGCGCAAAAAAAAATAAAAAAAATAAAAAATTGTCTCTTTCCCGCAACTTGTGTCACAATATAAAATATTCCATGGACTCGACATAACTCTCAGCAAATAGCTTGGGGTGTCTACTTTCCAAAATGGGGTCATTTGGGGGGGTTTTGAACTGTCCTGGCATTTTATGCACAACATCTAGAAGCTTATGTCACACATCACCCACTCTTCTAACCACTTGAAGACAAAGCCCTTTCTGACAATTTTTGATTACATAAAAAAATAATTTTTTTTGCAAGAAAATTACTTTGAACCCCCAAACATTATATATTTTTTTAAAGCAAATGCCCTACAGATTAAAATGGTGGGTGTTTCATTTTTTTTTTCACACAGTATTTGCGCAGCGATTTTTCAAACGCATTTTTTGGGGAAAAAACACACTTTTTTAAATTTTAATGCACTAAAACACACTATATTGCCCAAATGTTTGATGAAATAAAAAAGATGATCTTAGGCATGGATACCAAACATGACATGCTTTAAAATTGCGCACAAACGTGCAGTGGCGACAAACTAAATACATTTTTAAAAGCCTTTAAAAGCCTTTACAGGTTACCACTTTAGATTTACAGAGGAGGTCTACTGCTAAAATTACTGCCCTCGATCTGACGTTCGCGGCGATACCTCACATGCATAGTGCAATTGCTGTTTACATTTGACGCCAGACCGACGCTTGCGTTCGCCTTAGCGCGAGAGCAGGGGGGACAGGGGTGCTTTTTTTTTCTTTATTATTATTATTTTTTTGTCTTATTTTTAAACTGTTCCTTTCATTTTTTTTTTTTTTTAAATCATTTTTATTGTTATCTCAGGGAATGTAAATATCCCCTATCATAGCAATAGGTAGTGACAGGTACTCTTTTTTGCAAAAATTGGAGTCTATTAGACCCTAGATTTCTCCTCTGCCCTCAAAGCATCTGACCACACCAAGATCGGTGTGATAAAATGCTTTCCCAATTTCCCAATGGCGCTGTTTACATCCGGCGAAATCTAAGTCATAAAATGCTTGTAGCTTCCGGTTTCTTAGGCCATAGAGATGTTTGGAGCCACTCTGGTCTCTGATCAGCTCTATGGTCAGCTGGCTGAATCACCGGCTGCATTTTCAGGTTCCCTGTTGAGACAGGAGAGCCAGAGAAAAACACGGAAGACGTTGGGGGGGGGGGGGCATTCCCTCCCACTGCTTGTAAAAGCAGTCTAGAGGCTAATTAGCCGCTAGGATTGCTTTTACATGAAAGCCGACCGCTGGATGAAAAGAATGATACCAAGATGATACCTAAACCTGCAGGCATCATTCTGGTATAACCACTCAAAGTCGTGAACGGCGTACCTGAAGACAAAAAAATGGTTAACAATAAAGCACAGTAAATGGTAAGGTATAAAAAATTGCGTATCTGAAAAGCAAACATGATAAAACATAATAACAATAAAACATTGCAGAATAGAATACAGTAAAAAAGAGCAGAACAATAGAGAGAGAGAGAACAATAAAACAACAACTATTTTTTTTTTATGTTATATTTTTGTTTGTGTTTTTTTTTTTTTTTTTTTTACACTTTTTTTTGTAACTAACTTTTATAACTGTAACCGGTTCCAGGTTCGGGTCTCTAAAAATGTGATGGCATCTTGGGAGACCCTGTGAAAGTGTGCCTAGTCTGTGCAATGCTGTACCCTACGCTAATAGTCAACTAGTGAATGGTAGCGTTCAAAACATTCACCAATGCAAAGACCAGGATTGTCAGGACAGGAGGGACAATAATAGCGGGTGTCACGCCTATATCCGCGCTTGCTGCAGACACGACATCTTTTTTGGGGGGTTCGTTGGGTAGGGGTACTCGGGAGGACATAAAGAAAATGCCTCTCATGCAGCCGACTGCATTTGGTTGGGGATGTGAATGGGGGAAGTAGGGGCGCTGCAGAAGCGGTGGGTTCCCAATTAGGATTGGCGAATGCAGCAGGAAGGGCATTATGGGCACGTCGGGCCTGTGTTTGTCTTTTTGGTGGCAGCGGGACACTACTTGTGCTTGCCACCTCACCAGCTTGAACTGCACTTATGGGACTCGCCACGTCACCAAGTGTTACTGCAGTGCTGGTTTGACTATGACCGGGGTGTACTAGGCCGCTGGTGCTTGCCAGTTCACCAAAACGCTACAAAAAAAACTGTTAGCGATCGCAGGGATCAGGCCTGACTCTGCGAACGCTGCAGTTATGCGTTTAGTGTTTTGTAAGTATCAGTGATCGATCGATACTGCACTTGGGTGGGCTGGGCCGGGCGGAGGGGCAAAACGCAGGTGCTAGCAGGTATCTGGGCTGATCCCGCTAACACTGCGTTTGTGGGAACCCTAAACTGCTGGGGACGCTAGTATAGATCTGATCAGATCAGATATTGATCCGATCAGATACTATACCACTAAGGGAGGTGTACGGTGCGTGCGTGGGTGTTAGCGGTACTGGCGCTAACCTGACGCTGCCTGGGGCTGGTGCTTGCCAGTTCACCAAAACGCTACCAAAAAAACTGTTAGCGATCGCAGGGATCAGGCCTGACTCTGTGAACGCTGCAGTTATGCGTTTAGTGTTTTGTAAGTGACAGTGATCGATCGATACTGCACTTGGGTGGGCTGGGCTGGGCCGGGCGGAGGGGCAAAACGCAGGTGCTAGCAGGTATCTGGGCTGATCCCCCTAACACTGCGTGTTTGGGAACCCTAAACTGCTGGGGACGCTAGTATAGATCTGATCGGATCAGATACTATACCACTAAGGGAGGTGTACGCTGCGTGCGTGGGTGTTAGCGGTACTGGCGCTAATCTGACGCTGCCTGGGGCTGGTGCTTGCCAGTTCACCAAAACGCTACCAAGAAAACTGTTAGCGATCGCAGGGATCAGGCCTGACTCTGCGAACGCTGCAGTTATGCGTTTAGTGTTTTGTAAGTGACAGTGATCGATCGATACTGCACTTGGGTGGGCTGGGCCGGGCAGAGGGGAAAAACGCAGGTGCTAGCGGGTATCTGGGATGATCCCGCTAACACTGCGTTTTTGGGAACCCTAAACTGCTGGGGACACTAGTATAGATCTGATCGGATCAGATATTGATCCGTACAGATACTATACCACTAAGGGAGGCGTATGCTGCGTGCGTGGGTGTTAGCGGTACTGGCGCTAATCTGACGCTACCTGGGGCGACGCATATCACCGCCGGGCGATCAGGGGGCTAAACCTTTATTCGGTAATAAACGGCGGGTGCCCTGACACTATAAAAAATAAACAAACTAACCAGCGTCACCCGTAACAGTTATACGGTGATCAGTGGTGAAAAGGTTAACTAGGGGGCAATCAAGGGGTTAAAACATTTATTAGATAGTATATGGGGGTCCCTGTCGCTATAAAACGCTGACGGCGAACCTAAATATTTACCTCACTAACTAGCGTCACCAGCGACACTAATACAGCGATTAGAAAAATGATCGCTTAGTGACACTGGTGACAGGGGGTGATCAAGGGGTTAAAACTTTATTAGGGGGGGTTAGGGGGGTACCCTAGACCTACAGGGGGGTAATACTCACTGCCCTAACACTGTAACTGTCACAAACTGACACCATGCAGTAATCAGAAAAAAAAAAAAAATACTGCTTGCTGTCAGTTTGTGACAGGGGGGGGTGATTGGGGGGGGATCGGGGGGCGATCGGGGGGGATCGGGGGTGTAAAGTATGCCTGGCATGTTCTACTGTGTGTGTGTTGTGCACTTACTTGTCTTCTCTCCTCGGCGCTGGAACAGAAACTGCCCAGCCGAGGAGAGATGACATCACATCCTCTGCCTGTGTGAAACTACACACAGGCAGGGGAGGATTCCGATTGGCTGGGAGCGATCGCGAGGGGGGGGCCACGATCGGATGGTCTCCCCCTCGCCTCCCGACGCTCCCAGTCAAATGCTGACCGCCGATGGCACCGGGGGCGGGTACGTGATTCTGCCTGCCCGTGCCATTCTGCCGCAGTATATCTGCGTTAGGCGGTCGGCAAGTGGTTAAATGAATAAACCATGTACTAATGTACTAAGCAAATTCCGCTCGCTGCCGCCAATCTGTCACGAATTCACACGCCCACGGCGACTAACTAACCGCGACGTGCGTTCCGTGACCGGGGTATATGAGGAACTAAGGGAATAAGGGGGATCTTATACTGCGCATGTAAGACTGGCTGTAGTATTTTCACAGCCTGCACTACCTTTGGCCACCACTAGAGGGAGACTCCACTCCAATCCAGCTAGCTGACCACACACAGGCAGATACGAATCTTACATACAATCTGGTGCACTCTAAGGGTTGGGGAGCAATCTAGCAATTACTACACACTTCTAGGATTCCTCCAGCTATCCTGCAAGCTTGAACCCCGGTGTTAATCACTCCTCCCACTGTCCCCACACCCACACACCAGACACAATAAATGATAGCCTGCCACCACCCAACAGTTTGTCCGCAGACTGGTCTGCTGAGCCACCACACACACAGATCTCTGTCTGGCAGATCTGTTAGCTTACAATCTGCCAACACACAGTGCAATTGCATACCAATTGGCATGTAACTTAAACCGAGTACTTAGGCACTAAAATACAACAACCTCTCCAGAGATATGAGTCCTAGCTTAGTACACAGAAGTCACTTATTAATTTTATCATTTAATATCCTGAAAGTGGGCAGTGCATATAAGATATACAAAGAAAAAGGATTTACCAAAAAAAGATACAAGAAATGCAGAAAGACACACAATTGGCAATTTGTTATGAAAATAAAAAGGGATAAAACAGAAATAAACTTTACCCAAGTCTATTTGTTAGTAGAAGCATACTGGAACATGTGGGAACTCCCCAGTTTCGAACTGGCTTCGTGGAAGAACAATGTCCATATCTCAGGCTACCCAATTTATTGAAATATGGATGCGGGCTGGACTTTAGCCCTTGGCCAATCAACCCTGGGGGGGTGTTCCTGTCTCAGCCCACAAATGTTTTGTGTTCTGAAATGACCAGAGTCAAATTGGCCCAGAACGGCGCTGATTGCTGGGTCATGGATAGGATTTCCGATACCAGCGCATCATGCCGATTGCAACAGTACCAATCACTGCCTGCCTGCCGCAATCAGGCGCCATATAACGGTTTTGTGTGGTTCTCTAGGATTCCACACCTGCTAAACATACAGAGTTACATGTACACGTAACCCATCGGGTGTACGATCAAAAGGAATTATTTTCATCTCTCTGCCGTTAATATTTTAGCTTTTATGAGAGATAAAATAGGTTCCTTAGATCTCTTGATATTAATCAAAGCTTACAGACTGTCCGGAGCCTTGTGAATGCCCCCTGCAGATCCGTGTGGCCAAGATGACTAGCTATTTTCTTTGAGCCTCAGGAAGGTGGCAATCTATGTTTACGCTAATGGGAACTTTTATTGGCATCTAGGTGTCACTTCGATCCTAGAAAAAAACTATCTCTGTCCTTTTCAAATGCTAATGAAAGAACATATGTGCATGACTGACATAGAATACTATATTTTTAATAACCCAGAATTAAACTACATCTACAATTACACTACTTCTACAGATCACACCACATCTAGTTAGGCAAAACTAACCTACGCTTATATTTTCGTCACAGCTGTTACCAATGTATGTCTAGCGAATAACTTGAAAGAATCCCATACTGCAGATGGAGATGCTGACTCATCATTTTCCACAAAATACATTTTCCATTTATCCATAAGCTCGCCATCTTCTGGTAGAAGAGAGAGCCAAAATGGGTTTAGGGCTATGGTCCGAAAGTATTCTAGGGCAAAACATTACCTCCGATAGCCTTGGGGCCAACCTACGTGAGATAAGTATAAAATCTATACGGGACATGGACCCATGAGAGGACGAAAAGCAAGAATATGACCTAACCTGTGGGAACTTGTGCCGCCAAGTATTAAATGGAAGGTGGAGACAAGTTTAGAAAATTTAGTTTCAGTTGGAATATTATGATCTGTTGAAGCCGGTTGTAACCTATCTAAAGTCGGATTTAAAGTGGCATTAAAGTCTCCTAACCATACCGCTGCTACATTTGAATGGCGGGTCATAAATGATATACCTTCTTGGACTGTGGAGACATTAAATGGAGGTGGTATATAAAAGGCCATTATGAGCAAAGGTTCACCATATACTTTAGCGTGGATAAAGACATAACGGCCTTGTGGGTCAGTGGTTAACTCACACAGTTCAAAATGTACCGATTTGGCTATTAATACAGAGTCTCCCCTGGAATGGGACGTGTGGGTGGAATGATACGCCCACCTGAGCCATGGCCTACGGAGCGCCATTTGAACACTGCCCTCTATATGCGTTTCCACTAGTGCTACTATATCAGCGTGTTGCCTCTTTAGGAATGTGAAGACCGACGCGCACTTAAATTTCTCACGCAGGCCCCTCACATTCAATGTAAGAAACTTCAAAGATGCCATTGGCAAAACTTTTTAATCATTAATAAAGTATTTGTGTAAAACAATTTGCTCTCTATACACAAGGCAAACAGGTTTCTAATTTTCAAACATATCTGCCTTAGTCGCATAACATACAACACATAAGTACGTTTCCATAAATCTGGCACATGTAACGTTACCTGTTTTCTATCGTAAATATGCATAACAGAGTGTAACCGAACCATAAACCTTTGAACCCCTACCCCCTTCCCTGCCCTACACTGACCCAAACTTGTGTGGGCATAATCCCTTAACTGGTTGTGAACTGGGAAAAATTCTAATTTCTTATTGATCAGTAGAATGTAGAACAATTGGTTGAGTCCCCGGACACTAAATAGCATGAGTAATATCAGCCATATCACTCGCAAAGGGTATAGTATGATCTCTCGATCTTCTTGTGTCCGTTTGGCTGCAACATCTATGTTCCGGAGAGTGTTCCAATGTTCATGGTGCTGCTCCCCAGAACTATGTGGGGTAAAGTCTTGCTGCACAATGCATGTTAACTGTAGGACTTTGTCTTCTCCGGAGCCCCGGAAGGTACTTTGACTCTTGCACTGTGGGTATCCAAGATTTATGTTTTAAACTTGTGCTGGCTAGAAACAGTTCCTGGTCACAACTGTATTAAAAGTGGGACTTAATCAATCAGCTTGTTGAGGATTAGCTCGTCGTTCCAACCAAGAAATCACCTCCTCTGGATCCTCAAAGAAGACCGCACGACCGTCATGCTCTATCCTAAGACGGGCTGGGAAGAGCATTGAATACTTGTATTGCAGATTTCTTAGCTTACGCTTGGCTTCCATAAAGCTCTGGCGACGACGTTGCAGCTCTGCGGAGAAATCCGGGAAAATGGCCACTTTCACGTTCCCCACCGGGATATTGCCTTTCTCCCTTGCCATTCTTAAAGCAGTGTCTTGATCTTTATAATTAAGGAGTTTAGCTATGAACGTGTGAGGAGGAGCTCCCTGCGGGGGGGTCTTGCTGGCATGCGATGTGCCCGTTCTACCGCAAACATAGGGGAGAAGACTCCATAGGCAGTAATCAGGAGTTGTTCCAAAAATGTGGTAGTGTCTTTACCTTTAGACCCCTCCGGCAAGCCTATCAGGTGTATATTACATCTTCGCAACCTATTCTCCATATCGTCTTGCTTTATAAGGAGTTGTATTTGTCTTTGCACGCGGTCTGAGGATGTTTGTAAGGGTGGAATAGCATCCTCCACCTCGCTCAATCTGGTCTCAGTTTCCTTCACTCTTTCCCTGAGTTTCTGAAAGTCCTGTCTAATAAGGGAAATATCCATCTTGACTTCCTCTATTTGTGCTGTGAGAGAGGTTCTACAAAAGGTGATTGCTTCAAGGAGTTTGTCGGTGTCACTCGCAGTGGGCTCTCCCCCTCCGGCCTTCTCAGTAGTTCCATCTTCCTCCATGTCCTCCTTTTCTTGTCGGCGGTATTGATCAAGTTTTGCTGCCGCTGCTTTTTGTGCTTTAGTTGGTGACATACTGTGAAGATCCTGGAAGACCCTCAAATAGCCCCCAAGCTTAAGTTAGCGAACTGGCTTGCCTGGTGGTCAGAAAAGAGTGCTGACTAGGTTTTTGTAATCACCCAGGTGTCCGGGGGCAGGAGCTGTTCTTGCAAAACTGATGTGTGAGGTGCTACCCCCCCCCTTCCAGAGGCACTGGCAATCCGGGACCATACCCTGCAAAATACAGGGGTCCGAGTAGATACTGTTTAGAGGGGGATAACAAGGCCACAGTCCATATGCACAGCACAGGCAGAGGAGGCAGGTGTGTCAAAATGGCCGCTGGTCACCACATATAGGCCCAGGCCGCAATCTAGGCCGGTTATGAGTGTCGGTCTCCCTGGGTTCTCTTATGGGCAAACAGGCCAGAAACAGGGGGATGAGTGCAGTCCAGCTCCTCTAGATAGTTGTGTAGTAGCGGGGTACCTGTATTTTGCAGCTGGCTTCAGGCAGGGCCGGAGTTGAGGAGTACCAAGATGGCCGCGGCCTCCGGGTGTAGGCCGAAGCCGCGGTCTTGATTAATTTTTGCCGCCGAGCGGGAGATCGCCGCTCCATTCGGGCCGCCGTGCGTCCTTTTTCTCCAGGAATGAGACCCAACTGTCTCAGATGTCTCAGGGCGGTGATCCAGCTGGTGATCCAATGCAAACAGTCCAGGATTAATAGTTAAACAGGAGTAATGGACGGAGCTCTGAGTCCACACGTCCTACTCCATGCTGTGTCAGGCCACACCCCCACAGCTGATATTTTTAATGACTTTACTTAACTTCTTTCCTTAATTACCGCTTCCCTATACGGCAGTTTTATGGATCATAATACCTGTTCATCCGATTAACTCCAACTCACTCTATATACTGCTGCGTCGTATGTCTCCCAATGAGCACAGAGGAGTTAATGAACTCAGTAGCCGGAACTACATTCCCCACAACACCCAGCGGCCAGCCTCATGACATGCACAGGAAAACGTCATTGCGATTATCTCAGTCTTTTCCGTCTCTGCTATCTATGAGAGATGCCGCGACGTGTAACTAACGTCTCTCACTCCATAGAACATACAAACTATTTGACGGTCATTTACATACAAGGTACTACCAAGGTAACGTCGATTGGACTCATCGACCTTCCATCTCAAGGTACCCACATGACTACACCGGGGTTACATATATGTGCCTCAGCAAATGAGAACCTTCGGGCTTCACGAGTAAACAGATAGGGCAACGAACTCCCACTGCCTAACAGAATACCTATCTGTACCTTCACTTAGGCTGACTTCCTCTCCCTTGCTCTGTAGCACCAACAACACTAATATGGATGTCTCTCACCGGATGCTGTCATTCTTACCTTACACAGCACTTACACCAAGAACAGGGACATTTTAGGACTCTCCTATAGCCTCCTAATATTGTTTCCGGGTCTGGGATCACTCCCCCTCATTACCGTGCCACTGGGAGGATATGCAAGGGCCCGCCAGGTCCATAACTGACCTATTGCAGATTCCACCCGCCTCCAGGAGTCTATATAAACCCGAACTGCATATATTGGGAGCACATTTTACCTGCTCGTGGAACTCTTATAACCCAGGAACAGGTACCAAGGCTATTGCCTAACAACCAGGTTTTGCTATAGTGCTCTATTGTTGTGTTAGAAGTCAAGTTACAGTTCAATGCTACTGTTTAATTGATTGTTGCTTAGAATACGGATGCGCACAGTTTTTCATAGTTGGGTTATTTTTCATATTCACCCTGATATCACTTCTTAGTAAAAACCCTAGGCTTCGCATCGCTGTCCTCCACAGGGGCTCAAGGACTACTCCTGTGGTTGCTCTCCTACCCCAACATGGTGGGAGGACATGTTCATAGTTAACATACCCATACACTCCATTTAAGCAGCCACACTTCCCACCTCTGTCCCCTTTTATTTGTGTTCTTCTACAACAGAAAGGTATTCCAGCTCACACACCTCATAAGGGACTTTACCTTGTCCTCCTTCCACCTCACTATGCATGCACAATGCATGTGGTGGTGGGACACTAGTGTTCTACAGACACTCTCCCCTGCTGGGTTCTAGCCAACCCCCACACGGTAGCCGAACAGTGGGTCATCGCATCTACTCAGGTGCGCTCACTGTTTGCGCTCTGTACGTTACCGTTATTAATTGAGGCAGGTGGTTAGCTTTCCACTACCTCTTCGGTATCTCTTGTATCGCTTACTTCAAATGATCTCAACTCTCTACTCCTCCCCCACTGCCAAAATCATGGTTAATGGTCGCCTGTCGAGCGCCTTCTCCATCTCCAATGGGACACGCCAGGGATGTCCCCTCTCCCCCTTAATTTTTATACTTACCATGGAACCTATCCTCCACAAGCTAAGAGAAAATCCTGATGTCAAAGGAATCGAGATCAAAAATATAAAATAGCAGCATACGCGGATGATATCCTACTTTTTCTAACAGACCCTATAATCACCATCCCTAACCTACTCAAAGATTTCTCACTTTTCAAAACACTCTCTAACCTGCAAATAAACTTCTGAAAATCTAAAGCCCTAAATATCACCCTCCCTGCTTCACTCGTTACACAATGCAAAAATAATTTCCCCTTTTACTGGGAACCACATTCTATCACTTATTTGGGTATCAAGATCCCCTCCAGACTGGCCGAACTATATTCTCAGAACTTCCTACCTGTTCTCCAAAGCATTTAAGGAGACCTTCACAAATGGCATGCAAGACCTTTCTCGTGATTCGGTAGAACAGCAATCTTGAAAAATGAATGTAGTGCCCAGACTTCTCTATCTCTTTCAAGCTATCCCCATTACGCTCCCCTCCTCCTTCTTTTCATCATACAAACGCATGTGCAGGATCCTCATATGGTCCTCCAAAATGCCCAGACTTAGTTGGGATAAATTGACGCTCCCCAAACTACAAGGGGGTCTTGGCCTTCCAGACATCCAAAAATATCACTGGGCGTGTCATTTGACCAGAATAGTTGACTCACATATACATGGACAAAATAAAGATTAGATCCAGCTTGAAAACTCTTTTACGCAAACTCCGCTACACAGCTTTTCGTGGATTCATCACTCTCACATCCCCAAAGCACTCTCATCACACCCACTAATTAATGCCACCCTGTCACAATTTAGAGCGGCTTGCAAAAAACTGAAATGGCAACTTGTACCCGGTCCCATGACCCCTATAGATGACAACCCTGAGTTCCCACCGGGCCTGTCCTTACTCGCCACACATGAGACACCACACAGAACCCAAATAAGAGCTCAACAATTTTTACAAAACAACAAACTCCTTTCACACCAAGCTATGTCTGCTAAATTCCCTAATCATAACATTCCTTTCTTTAAATTTCTACAACTGCGGCACTTTTTACATGACTACAAACGCTACACTCATTGGCAAAGGGATTACACGCTCTTCTAACTACTTTCTAGTAGCGGAGAACCCCATACACACCTAATTTCGACTATCTATGCGCTCCTTTTCTCAAACCATATTATCAAAGATGACAAAATTGTCCGACAATGGGAATCTGACCTACATGTGGACCTTACGAAGGAGGAATGGGAGCGCATATATAGCCACATACACAAAGGTTCCATCAATGTTTCCACTCAAGAAAGCAGATACAAGACATTTTCAAGATGGTATAGGACTCCTGACAAGATTCATAAGTTTCATCCTAGTCTCCCCCCACTATGTTAGAGATGTAACTCGGCCCGAGGCACACTATTACACATTTGGTGGGAATGCCCGCTCATCCAACCATTTTGAACAGAAATTCATAACCTAATCTCACAAATTACAACTTATACTCTTGATTTCACACCTGCACAATTTTTACTCCACCACACCTCCCTCCCTATATCTTCTTATAAAAAGTCCCTTGCTCTACATCTCATAAATGCGGCCAAGCTTTGCACTCCGGTTCACTGGAGAAGCACCTCCCCTCCCACTGTTACAGAATGGCTCCATGGGGTGGATAGAATAGCAGAGATGGAAAATCTTATACACCAAACTAGAGACAACCCGACAAAGTACAGAAACACTTGGACACATTTCCGTGAATCTACACAGACTGAAAGTCCACATAATAACCCATCATCTACACCTTAGAGGAATTGATCTTGGAACCCACTGATCCCTACATAGACCTGCGCCACCCCCTCCTCCCCCCCTTTCCCCCTCCTTCCACCATTCTATCCCACATAACCGCTTCTTTACTGATCATGTTATTCTACCTCGTTATACACAAACTGTCCTGCTTGGCTTCCTACGAAAAAAACCCCAAAACAAATCCAAATATGGCTCTTAGTGTTAGACACCAAGTATCACACCTAGGCTCCCAAAGCCGGAGAGCCTAAACCTATAATGTGGGCTCACCGTTACAAAAATATTCACAGACCAGACATACACAAAATAGACTTACACTCACATACCCTCCCCCCCGATCACAGTTAGATCCCTTTAGGGGTGATCGGAGGCTGGGATAACGGCTGTTGGTATTCACCTTTCTTTAGATCTAAGCCCAATACAGACAAACATACCCGTCCCCAGATGCAGAGACACATACACATTCTCCTTACCCACATGCTCCTAGACCTCTTTTATCCGCATATAAAATTGAAAAGGTCATTGTCCAATCGATTGATTGTGTCAGAATGCCGATAAGATATCTACTAAATGTGTTTCTTTGGCTATTACCAATATATGAATATAGTTCATGCCTGTTAACAACGTATTATTGTATTCTCTGTATTTGTTTATTGTAATCCTGAAAACCTTCAATAAAATCTCTTTGGAAAAAAAAAAAAAAAATATGGGTTTGAGCTTTTCAAATCATTGTGTAGATTTTACTTGGTGACCCAACTTTTTTGGAATCGGGGTTGTACTTTGAAAATCGGAGCCCACTCTTGCTGCTATTGGCAGGTTATACCACATGTGTGATTTACAGATTTATTTTTTTAAATCATTTCACTATAGTTTTGCTTTAGTTGAGTTTAAAGTTGATAGCTAATGGCTGTCAACTATTTAATTAGTGGTTTAGTTGGTAAGCATATGACATTTTTTTTTTACATGTCAGTAAACTCGGTGCAGCATACACCGCTCAGTACACTATATATACATGTCAGTATACACAGTACACCTCAGTACATCATCCATACATGTCAGTAAGTGCCTGAGAACATGTGAATGTGTGAGGAGCAATGTGTCATGTAGTCCTGGGCATGAGAAGGAAGTGATTCTAAAGGCAGAAGTGTTTTTTTTTTTTTTTAACCTTAATGCATTCTGTGTGCAGCCCCCCTTATACTTTCCTGATCCAGCAATGTGCAAAAGAGCAACAGCGCTGCTCTCACTTCTCACTGGACTCTCGTGCAGCAATGGGCGCCATTGGCTCCTGCAGGCTGTTAATCACAGCATCTGAAGAGGGAGGGAAGTTGGGGTCAACAGAAGCAAATAGTGCAGCTAGGGTCCGAGTGCCCTCATAGCAAGAGGCAGGAGGAGCACTGGTAGTGGTGTCACTAGGGATGGTGTCATTATCACCCCCAATAATTTTTTGTCTCCATATAATGACAATAGTAGTGCCCTTAATAACTAGCAAATTTGAATAACAAATTAAAATAGAACTCAGCGTTTAAACTTTTAAAGAATTAGGTTCTATGGCATAATTAATTGGTCCCAGTAATGATTATTGATTACAATAAAATATTATTTATGCCTACAGTTATTAAAGTGTGCAAACTTCCTTGCTTAACTCCAGTGGTCTCCAAACTGCAGCCCGGGGCCTGGATGCGGCTCTGTGCTTGCCATTACCTGGCCCTTGGGATGCTTTTCCTTTCACTGATGCAAGAAACTGTTCTTCCCACTGATGCCAACGATGGGGCATTATTCCTCCCCCTAATACCAAAGATGCATTGTTTACTCCCACTGATGCCAGGACATTTTCTACTCCCAATGGCCACAGTCTCCTTGTACATTAAAAGCGGAAGACTACAAGGACTTCTTTGGAGGATATGTTACCACCGCCTTCTCAGACATGCTTACCCCATTTCCATACACTACAGGGGAATACCCTCACTGATCGCAGTGGCGAAAACCATGCACAAGGGAACCATGGCAAAAGCTTTGTTGGACATTTGATTTGCCAAAGGCCTACAAAACACTCAAACTGCATAGGATGACGATGATTCTAGCTTCATGTGGCCTACCTAAGGCAGACTCTTCTGCAACTATTGTCACAATTCTTAGGACAACTAGTGGCGTTCTTAGTCATCACTCTCAATGAAAAGAGAAAGAAAATGGTTCTTAAGATCTCACACAGCTCAAGGAACTTCCCTAGCTTGGTGGATTTACAACCCAGCCTTGGCAATTGGGAAGTTGTTTCTACCATACCACTGGAAAGTTATAACAGATGCCATACTATCAGGATGGGGAGGAGTGTGCCAGTGTCTTAGTTTAAGGACAATGGCCACCTAAAGAAGCCAAGCTCCTCACCAATGTATTGGAGCTCACAGCAATAAAAATGGCTCTGCAACACTGGACCCGGCTTCTTCAGGCACACCCAATTAGGCTGCAATCAGACCATGCGTGACTGTGGCCTACATCAGTCACCAAGAGGGCACCAGGAGTCATGATGCCTTAAAGCAGTGGTCATCAACCCTGTCCTCAGGACCCACTAACAGGCCAGGTTTGCAAGATAACTGAAATACATCACAGTTGATATCATTTGCTGCTCAGTGATTGCAGTATTTTAGTCTGCATCTCCCCAAGGTAATACATAAAACCTGGCCTGTTAGTGGGCCCTGAGGACAGGGTTCATGATCACTGCCGTAAAGGATGCAAGCCTGATCATTTCATAGACAAAAAACACTGTCCAGTGATCTCTGCTGTCCACCACAGGAGTGGACAATTGGGAGGCAGAATACTTCAGTTGTCACCACCTCGGCCAAGGGGGATTAAGTAAGTCCTTCTTCCTGACTTATTTAGCCTGATATGTCAGATATTGGGGACTGTGGAGGCGGATATCCTGGCCTCCAGGTTAAATAACCAGTTACCAGAGATGCTTCTGGTTAAAAAGTGTTGATGCCAACAGTTCTGAGACAAAGAGATTATATCCAATTGCCTTGATATGGTCAGTGTAGAGGGATCAAATGTCAGATTGCATATACTATTGGAAGTCTTTAACTCAGGGGATGTTCCCTGTATCCATCAAAGATAATAGGCAGATGCAAACTAAGTTGCCTATATTGCTTGCGCCCCAGGGGTTGAATATTGAACTTAATTGGCAAGTATTCTTGGAAGAAAAAACTAATGAAAATGAAATAAGATGAAGGCTAATATGAATCTAATATAAACTACATCTAATTAGGCTTGTATTAAGTCTATAGTATTATATTGTATTTTAAGCTGCATAGATGCCAAGTGCATTATACGAGTGGGGGAGAAATTAAACCCCCAATAAATAAAGGAATCTAAAATGATATACGCTTGACATCAATTCTATCGCAGCAATATAGCCAACTTTTCCATTTTGAGAAAGACAGTAATGTCACTTCAGCCCCAGAAGATTTGGCTGCTCAATGATCAGAGCACTTTTTGCGATACGGCACTGCGTCGCTTTAACTGACAATTGCGCAGTCCCCAAACCAAATTGACATCCTTTTTTTCTCACAAATAGAGCTTTATTTTGGTGGTGTTTGATAATCTCTGTGGTTTTTATTTTTTGCGCTATAAACAAAGAGCGTCAATTTTGAAAAAAAAAAACACAAGATTTTGTACTTTTTGCTATAATAAATATCCCCATTTTTTTTAAAAAAAAAGCTAATTTTTTTCTCAGTGAATAATATAACATTTAAACTCGCGCTGAATGGTGCAAAAAACAGTGAAAGGAAAACTAAAGCAGCTGCCACACACAAAGTGCTACTCACTAGAAATTTAAAATTATGGAAATGTGGCGCTCGCAAATGTTATTAAACATGTGTGACCAAGTGTAGATGAGTGCAGATGTGAATATACAAAGCAAAAAACATAAATAAAGTCCAAATAAATGTATTGAATATTCTGATCCGAAATGGAAAAAAAACTTTTGAAGTGCAATGGACCACAGATGCAGATGCACAACACCACTCCTGAGCTTCTCTGGATACCATCACATAAGCCTGAAGTGACCCCCAGACTGCAAAGCTGGGGGTCATCGCCATTTGGTGAGTGGGGATACATATGAGGGTGGCGTTTCTGCACCTGAAAAGTCCTGGAGCGTCTGTGGTCCATTGCACTTCAAAAGTTTTTTTTCCATTGTGGATCAGAATATTCATATTTATGTGGACTTTATATGTTTTTTGCTTTCTATATTCACATCTGCACTCATCTAAACTTGATCACACATGTTTAATAACATTTGCGAGCGCCACATTTCCATAATTTAAATTTTTTTTTCTCAGTTTAGGCTGATATGTATTCTTCTACAAATTTTTGGTAATAAAAATCGCAATAAACGTATATTGATTGGTTTGCGCAAAAGTTATAGCGTCTACAAACTAGGGGATAGATTTATGGCATTTTTATTATTATTATTTTTTTTTACTAGTAATGGCGGCGATCTGCAATTTTTATAGTGACTGCGGCATTATGGCAGACACATCGGACACTTTTGACACATTTTTGGGACGATTGACAATTGTACAGTGATCAGTGCTATAAAAATGCACTGATTACTGTATAAATGTCACTGGCAGGGAAGGGGTTAACTGTGTTCCCTGAAATACTGTGTTCTAATTGTAGGGGGAGGGGACTGACTATAGGAGATGACAGATCGTGGTTCCTAGCTAATAGGAACTCACGATCTGCATCTCCTTTCAGAAAAGAACAGGGATTTGTGTGTTTACACACACATGTCCCTGTTCTGCCTCTCGTGCCGCGATCGCTCGTGGCCAGCGGTCAACCAGACCGCTGGTCATGAGCATCGGCGCCCCCGCAGTGCAGCCTGGTATTTAAGGCGAAGGGGTGATGAGGACCATCATCTTGGTGAAGCTATGCGTGATGTAGCAAAATGCGTTGACGTCACTACGGTGCCACCTGTCCGAAGACCCTGAACACCCCGTGGACATGCACAACAACTTAGGAGTCTTGGGATTTCTCAGAATGACGGAACTGCACAGCTGAGAATACAGCTACACACTGCACGGAACTGTGTATGACAAGCCGCAGAGGACCTGCAGTTCAGTATCCTTGCGGCCTGCTCTAACACGAGTTAATTTACTTACGAGACTTCACATCAACCATCGCTGTCTCCAACCTATGCAAGGAGGAGCAGGAGCTATCGGGAGATCAGGCAATCTTCACACATTTGATCCCTTTACACTGACCATATCAAGGAAATTTTTAACCAGAGGCATCTGTGATATTAGGGGAATTCATGGTAGCCCCGGGGCACATGTGAGCTGCACACTCTGCATCTAACAATATTGCGGGATACCGGACAAGAAGTGTGCAACTCACATGGATATTCGGTCCGGTTGACTTTATTTTGACATTGATTTTAATTTGTGGTGGAGGGCAATTTTCTGCACCATGTGTTTTGATTCTGATAATAATCTTTATAAAATTAACTTAATAAAAGTACATTTTCCCATAACCCAGCAAGTCCAGATTTCTGCCGTATTAACTGCTTGGCTGTCCACTGGGGATGCTATACCTCCGCCATGTGGTGACCACCATCTCTTTTTTTGTACTATATGCTTAGTTACAAGGCAGTACACCCTACTAATGTGTTTGGACATTGGATGTGAAATACAATAACAATAACAGTATCCCAACCTTTGATTGTTATATAAATAACCAGTTATCCCTGTTTGTGGCTAGGGCCAAGGATCCTCTAGCACTGGCATCAGATGTTCTGATAATTTTCGGGATAATCTTTGACTTGCCTGCAATGTGAATTCTGCCTCAACTGCTCCGCAAAATAGAGCAAGAGAAGAAACCGTCAATTTTCACTGCACTGAACCTGTCCAGAAGAACCTGGCACACAGACATACTCAGACTTCTAGGAGACCACTTCCAAACAGGTCAGACCTATTATATCAAAGCCTCCGTTTCAATCTGCTTCTGAGTCACTGGCTTTAATTGCATGGCTGTTGTAGCCAAGACCTAGAGACATAGGAGTTGCTAAGGTTGGAAAGTCACTTCCAGAAAGATCTACTATTGTATCTGGTAATCCTCTTGCTTTGCGTGAACACAGGCATTTCAATCCCTGAGATTATTCTGTCCCTTGCAATGCTTAATTGGCATTAAGTACTGTACTCTTAAGGGGCAGGCTTCAGCTTTGTCAATGCTTTCCAAAAAAACTATCAGGAAGATAGACTCCCTTTTCATCCTACCCTCAGGATCTTGCAAGGAACATCCTGTTTCAAGATCCACCATTGTGATGAGACAGCCAATCTCAAGGGCTTACACCCCAAAGGACAAAGCAAACCCTGTGCAATTATGTGCTCACTCTTCTAGATTGGTAAAGAGTTTCCTGGGAATTTTGACACAAAGCCTCTGTTTCCCAGCTTTTTATGGCCACCACCTGGTCTTCTGTTCATGCTTTCTCCAAGTTCTACTAGGTGGACGCCCAATCATTTGCCGAAGCAGTTTTTGGCTGCAAAGATCTTGCAGCAGCACTCTGCAACTGAGTTGGGTCAGTTGACCATTGTTATTGAACCTGTTGGCACAGTTCAGTTTGTCTTGTCGTTGCCAACCCTTCTTATCCATTGCTTGGGGACATCCCAGGGTCTATCAAAATTAAAGACAGCCCTGCCTGAAGGTACCAGCCCATAACCCAGGATCTATGCATATGAAACCTGTGTCCTGTACTTTACTCCAAACTACAGAATTTACAAGTGCCATATTTTTTTTTCCTGAAAGCATAGTTTCACTTTAGAGGCTGAACCCTGTTTAAGGCTCCATTCACACTTGTGCAACTCTGAACATCAAAGTCTCATGAGAAGTCTTTCCCCATATTTTTCAATGATAACCATTCATATGTGTACGACTTAAAGTTGCAGCGACTTCAAAGTAGTTTAAGCACTACTGGTCTGACTTTCACGCAACTTGAGGGCCATAGACTTTAATGTTAACCCTCAAAAGTTGCATGAAAGGCCTACCTGGATGTTATACAGTGCATCAGTTGTCCATTATCATTGATCAGTCATATCCAAGTCACACCTATTCAGAGTTGCACTCCGAAGTCGTGCAACTTTGGAGTCATACAAGTGTGAATGCAGCCTAAGGGCCCTTTCACACTGGGGCGGCATCGGCGGTAAAGTGCCGATATTGTAAGCCGCGCTTTGCCGTCGGTATTCCGCCGCTAGCGGGACGGTTTTACCCCCTGCTAGTGGCCGAGAAAGGGTTAAAAACCACCGGAAAGCGCCTCTGTAGAGGCGCTTTGCCGGCGGTATAGTCGTGCCGTCCCATTGATTTCAATGGGCAGGAGCGGTGAAGGAGCAGTATAAACTCTGCTCCTTCACCGCTCTGAAGATGATGCTAGCATGACTTTTTTTCCAGTCCTGCTAGCGCACCGCTCCAGTGCGAAAGCCCTCGGGGGGCTTTCACACTGGAGAGACAGCAGCGGCTGTTTCGGGACAGTTTGCAGGCGCTATTATTAGCACAATAGCGCTTGCACACCGCCCCAGTGTGAAAGGGCCCTAAATGAGCACTCCATAACATTATCAGTTACAGCACCTCAGTCCAGAAAATACCACATCATTACCACTAGATGGAGATGAAAATCATAGAAAAATAAATATACTAGGAAAAATACTGGATTTTTCTTGATAACTGAGCTAATACTCGAGACATTTGCACAGCATTATAAAAACTGACATTGCAACAGATGTGGAAAGGTATTTTTTCTGCTACAAAAAAGGTATATTGAAGATAATTGACAGTCATATACAGAACAAACACATGGCAATGAGTATAGTGACACAGTCCCATCCAGACAATGAGCCCATAGAGGGGCGATACATGAAAACAACAAAAAGTATGTTCCAAGGTCCATGGAAACAGGCAACAATAATATGAAGCATATGGGGCAGTATGGATGATCAATATCAGGGGTGTCCAACTTGCATCCCAAGATGGCTATGATTGTGGCCCAACACAAAGTTGTAAACTTTCTTAAAAATGTTGATTTTTTAAAATATTTTTTATAAAAATATGTTTACACTTAGGGCCCTTTCACACTGAGGCGGGGGCGGCGTCGGCGGTAAAGCGCCGCTATTGTAAGCGGCGCTTTACCGTCAGTATTCGGCCGCTAGCGGGGTGGTTTTACACCCCGCTAGCGGCCGAGAAAGGGTTAAGAACCGCCGTAAAGCGCCTCAGCAGAGGCGCTTTGCCAGCGGTATAGCCACACCGTCCCATTGATTTCAATGGGCAGGAGCGGTAAAGGAGCGGTATACACTCCGCTCCTTCACCGCTCCGAAGATGCTGCTAGCAGGACTTTTTTTACCGTCCTGCTAGCGCACCGCTCCAGTGTGAAAGCCCTCGTGGCTTTCACACTGGAATCAAAGCAGCGGCACTTTCGGGTTGGTTTGCAGGCGCTATTATTAGCGCAATAGCGCCTGCAAACCGCCCCAGTGTGAAAGGGCCCTTAGCGAACACATGCGGTTGAGGAAAAATTTGACGGTGTCTCTTTACTGAACTTTTAAACCTTTTATCTTCCCAAAGAAAAATATCCTACTCTTCACAATCATGCCATCAGTTTTTGGCAGCACCTATATTTGTGAGCAACTATTTTTAAGGATGAAGCACACGAAGGGCAAAATTAGAACCAAAATATGTGATGAGCACCTTGAGAATTCATTAAAAATTTCTACTACATCAATCGAACCAGATGCTGATGAGTTAGTATATTAAAAATAGTGTTCAATATTGCACTGGTTTTATGTTGTCCTCTTTTACTTTTGTAATAAAAAAATATTACAAAAAATGATGTTTTATTACTCAAGCACATTATATCAGTGATCGTTAACTTGTGATCTGCCCAACTTTTCATCAGCTATCCCTGCTGTTAGTGTATTTTATGTGTGACCCAAGACAATTCCTCTTCTTTCAATGTCGCCCAGGAAGGTCAAAAGATCAGACACTCCTGATCAAAGATATAGTGCTGTATACTGAAGTGATTGCGTAATATTGCTTCATAAACTCATAGGTGAAAGGCAGACTAAGCATGCCCTGCATAGATGCAGCCAGTATGTGAGTAAATCCAGAGCAGAAAGATGGCAAAGAGAGAGAGAGGGGCGGTTGTGGGGGTCATGTTCTTCTGGCAAAGATCTCCCCTTGGCAGCTTTCCCTTTCTTGCAGGGAGTGTCTCCTCATCTGGACCAGATTTTGACCTTTGTTCTTCAGGTGGTCCTGAGTTGCAGACAGTCCCCTGCCTCCTCCCTCAGTTAAGTCTCGTACACACGATCGGATTTTCCCCAGACAAAGCGCCAGAGTTTTGTCCAAAGGGCGCGTGCCGGGAATTTGTCTTGCATACAAACGGTACACAATTGTCGGCCAACAAACACGAACGTAGTGACGTACTACGAGGTATTTCAGCTCTTGAGCGCCACCCTTTGGGCACCTTTTGCTAATGTCATGTTTGGTGAGCATTGATTCCGAGCATGTGTGTTTGGATTTTGGACTTTTGTGTGATAGACTTGGGGTAGAGACGACCATTTTATTTTGTAGCAGATAAAAATCAATTGATTTTATTATGAAAACTGTGTTGGGTACCAGTGTTACTAAACCCACAACAGTAAAATCTGTCTGTATATGCAGAATTGCATGCTTGTTATACTCACTGTGGAACTTAAGGGGTTAAACCTCTGTATTGTGTAAAAAGGCTCTTTGATCCTGTATGCACAGATCCTCCCCCTCCTGCAGGGTCTTTCTTTGCAAGGCCAGATAAGACACAGTGAGGGTAGTACTGCTGCACATGCTCACACAGGTCTCTATTGCTGGAGAGAATATTTGCTGTTTGAGCTGAGATTTTAAGGTCACATGGTATTGACATCATCATTCATCATCATTGGGTGTGTATACAGATCCTAAATGACAGCCGAGTCCCTCCCTCGTACTCCATGCCCAGTAACTGAAAAAAAAAAACAGTGGGTGGGAGGTCACATCTTGATTGATGGATTATCCGACCTCTCATAACAGCATGAGGATACAGGCTGTAGTGAAAATCTCCTATTGGAACACTCAGCACTCAGGCAGACCCTGCAGTTTATCACTGACTGTGGTATACAGATCAGCCAAAAAAGGTATATAGCGGCAGTATTTTAATGTAAATGAAGATTTATAAGCTGTGGGGGGTGGGATGCAGATGAACTATTTTCATTTTACTGGGTTTATGTTCACATATCATGTATCGGGAACAAGCATTCTCGCTACCTGATTTTCAAAACATGATTATCACAAGATTCTGTGTGTTGCATATGGCCAGTCCATTCACTTGAATGGGCTGCCCTATGCGAAGTTCTCACCTGAAAAGAAGCTCCTGCTCTTTTTATGGCAAGATGATTCACGCTATTTTTAAAAGAGCGGTTCGCAGCGATTGGCACTCGACAAACGCGGCAGAACTGCATCGTGTTTGTGGTGCCATGGAAGTATAATGGCATCCAAATGTGAATTTTGCAGTGATTGCCATGCAATTTGGAATCACAGGCAGAATCGCGTTGATTCTGCTCACAATTACAAATCGCAAAGTGTGAACGGGGCCTAAAAGTTCGTTTTTGTTGTCAAAAGTTTGTAGAATTCACATCCGTAACATCTCTAAAATTCGCCCCTTTTTAACAAATGAAACCACCAAGCTCCTTATTCACTCCCTCGTTATCTCTTGTCTTGACTATTGCAACTCCCTTCTCATTGGCTTACCTCTCTATAGGCTATCTCCTCTTCAGTCTATCATTAATGCTGCTGCCAGACTTATCCACCTTACCAACCGTTCAGTGTCTGCCAACCCTCTCCTCCAATCCCTACACTGGCTCCCAATCACCCAGCGAATTAATTTCAAAATACTAACCACAACATACAAAGCCATTTACAACTCTGCCCCGAGCTACATCACCAATCTTGTGTCCAAATATCGTCCTCTCCGCTCTTCTCAAGACCTCCTACTCTCAAGCTCTCTCATCTCCTTCTCTCATGCTCACATGCCTGATGAAGGGGTCCTGCGTGACTCCGAAAAGTTGCACTCTCCTTGTGTTGTGATCATGCAATTAAAATTACAAGTTTGGACGCTATGTCATTCCATGGTGTGCTGGCAAATATCTTCACTGTGACTTGAACCAATATCCAGCTGGTTGTTGCTGCAGCACCCATACTCCATAGCTCATCCAGGAATGTGTGCGATAGGAATATGAAGTACTCCTCTCATGCTCGTCTCCAGGATTTCTCCAGAGCCTCTCCCATCCTCTGGAACTCGCTACCTCCACCTGTCCGGCTATCCCCTACTCTTGCTACCTTCAGGTGATCCCTGAAAACTCATCTCTTCAGGAAAGCCTATCAGGTCTCTAACTAATCTTTTACCACTTCCATCAGCTCATTCCCCATAGTTACAACCTTTTGTACCACCTGCCCCCAGGGCCGGATTAACATAGGGGCTTTTGGAGCTGCAGCTCCAGGCCCCCATTATAATATAGGCCAAAACTCTCTAGATACACAATCACCATTCGGCCCCCGGCCGCTATATAACTTGACATTGTTCAGGCAGCTGCATTATTTAGGCCCACATATATGAGTCTGTCAGCTCAAATGTAATTGCGGCTATACTGTATATTATGCAGAGAGAGATGTTGCAGTGCGGGCTGTACCAGTGCAGTGCGCCGCCGAGGCTGAGCGTGCTCCCACACTGTAGGCGGAGCTTGACGTCCCGACCGGCGTGACGTCCTGAGGCCTTCCCCAGCATCCCGGGAGGCTTGATTAGGAAAGCACTGAGTGCTGTGTGCGGGCGGTGCTATGAGCCAGAAGGAAGGAGGATTTGCATTCAGCATCTGCACAATTTCAAGTAAGTCATGGGCGCTGGGCTGGCCCGCTGCTCAGACGGAGGAGTTCTATTTGTGAAATTGTGCAGCAAGAAGTGAAGTGGTTAACTTACTTTTTTTGGGGGGGGGCTATATCAGTGCAACTTATCACATCAGTGCAGGCAGCCCATTTAGTGCATCTCGTCAGTGCCACCTATCAGTGCAGCTCATCAGTGCCATCCAATCAATGCCAGTGCTGCCATCAGTGCAGGTTATCAGTGCCATCCAATCAATGCCAGCGCCACCTATTAGTACAGCTCATCAGTGCCATCCAATCAATGCCAGCGCCACCTATTAGTACAGCTCATCAGTGCCATCCACTCAATGCCAGTGCCACCTATCAGTGCAGCACATCAGTGCTACCTATCAGTGCCCATTTGTGCAGCTCATCAGTGCCAGTGCTGCCTAACAGTGCAGCTCATTAGTGCCACCTATCAGTGCTGACTATCAGTGCAGCTCATCAGTGCCATCCAATCAATGCCAGTGTCACCTATCAGTGTAGCTCATCAGTGCCACCTATCAGTGCCCATTAGTGCAGCTCATCAGTGCCAGTGCCACCTATCAGGGCTGCCTAACAGTGCAGCTCATCAGTGCCGCCTATCAGTGCAGGCCATCAGTGCCGCATAATAGGGCTGCCCCATCAGTGCCACCTTGTCAATGCCCATAAGTGCTGCCTGTCAGTGCCGCCTATCAGAGCCCATCAGTGCAGCTCATCAGTGCCACCTATCATTGACCATCAGTGCTGACTGTCAGTGCCGCCTATCAGAGCCCATCAGTGCTGCCCATCAGTGTCCATGGGTGCAGTTCATCAGTGCCCATTAGTCCTGCCTATCAGTGCCCATTAGTGAAGTTCATCAGTGCCACCTTATCATTGACCATCAGTGCTGCCTATCAGTGAAGATCATCAGTGCCACCTATCAGTGTCAGTGCCACCCATCAGTGCTGCCTATAAGTGCCCATCAGTGCCGCATAATAGTGCTGCCTCATCAGTGCCACCTTATCAGTGCCCATAAGTGCTGCCTGTCAGTGCCGCCTATCAGAGCCCATCAGTGCTGCTCATCAGTGCCCATTAGTGTAGCTCATCAGTGCCTATTAGTGCAGCTCATCAGTGCCAGCTATCATTGCCCATCAGTGCTGCCTATCAGTGCAGCTCATCAGAGCCCATCAGTTCTGTCTATCATTTCTGCATATCAGTGCAGATCATCAGTGCCACATATCAGTGCAGCCTCATCAGCGCCACCTTATCAATGCCCATCAGTGCTGCCTCATTGGTGCCCATCAGTGTCTATCAGTGCTGCCTCATCAGTGCTGCCTATCAGTGTAGCATCATCAGTGCACATGAGTTAAGAAGAAAAATTACTTATGGTAAAATATTATAACAAACTAAGAAAAATTTTTTTTTTTTTTAAATGTCTTTTTTTCATGTTTAGCAAAAAAAAAAAATCCCAGTGGTGTTTAAATACCACCAAAAAAAAGATCTATTTGTGTAAAAAAATGACAAAAATGTCATATGTGTACAGTGTAGCATGACCCCCCAATTGTCATTCAAAGTGTGACAGCGCTGAAAGCTGAAAATTGGCCTGGGCAGGAAGGGGGTGAAAGTGCCCGTAGGAAAGTGGTTAAAGGATAAGTTCACCTTTGGGAACATGTAACATGTTCCAACTTCCCACTGCAGCATCTCCCCTATCCACTGGATCTAGTGACAGCAAGAGGAGAATCTTCTCCCTCAACGCGCTGTCACTATTTAAAAAAATACATTGTGGAAATAAATAGTGGAAATAATTGGATATGAGGGAATGTTAATCTATGATGCTGGGAGTTATTATTGCTGCTACTGACACCAATGATGTGGGTTGTTATTGTGTAAACTGCCACTGATGTCATGCTGGGGGTTATTATTGCTGCTACTGATATGAATGCTTTTGGTTGTTATTTTGTAAACTGCCACTGATGTTTTCGGTTATTATTATGGAAATTGCCATTTAGGATGGGGGTTATTATTTTCTAAACTGGCACTGATGCTGGGTGGATAGAATTGCAGAAACTGGCACTAATGCGGTGGGTTATTATTGTGTAGACTGGCACTGATGCTGACGATCCATCATTAATTATAGGTGATGTGTCAAAAAATGTGTTTATGGCAACCATATGAATTGTGCAGTGCTTATACAAATGGTAAAATATGTATTTTTCAGTAACAACCCATGTAATCCATAAATACAAAGAAACCAAAACAAATCGGTTCAGAAATGAAGTTCTGTGTAATAAAATGGAAGGACATGGGGAAGAAGTATTGAATCCGCTAACTGAAATGTATTTAATACTTGGTACAAAATCCTTTGTTGGTAATGACAGCTTCAAAACATCTCCTGTATGGAGAAACTAGTCACATGCGTTGTTCAGATCTTCAAATCTTGTCTTCAATTCTTGTCTTCAAACCTTGAAGGTCCTTGGCTTTGTGTTTGGGATCATTGCCTTGCTGAAATTTCCTCCCTCGTTTCATCTTCATCATCCTGGTAGATGGCAGCAGATTTTTATCAAGAATGTCTTGGTACATTTTTCCATTCATCCTTCCTTCAATGATATGAAGTTTGCCAGTAGCATATGCTAAAAAAAAACCCCGCCAGCACCATGATGTTCCCACCTCCAAACCTCACTGTTGGGTTTTTTAGGGTGAAGTGACCCCCAAACATGGTGTGTTTTATGGCATCCAAAGAGTTCCATTTTGGTCTCCTCTCCCCAGACTATATTCTCTCCGTGTTTCACAGGTTTGTCTAAATGTTGTGGAGCAAATGTTAACCGAGCTTCAACGTGTTTTTTCTTCAGCAATGGAGCGTGCATACAGCCCATGGCGAGGAGTGCATTATTTATTGTTTTCTTTGAAACAATTGTACCTGCTAATTCCAGGTACAATTTTTCATCTTCATTCTATTTATTTCCATAAAAAGGCCCACCGAAATCCTCAGCCCCAGGCCCATGATGCTCTTAATCTGGCCCTGCCTGCCCTACCCTATTAGATTGTAAGCTCTTCTGAGCAGGGCCCTCTTAATCCTCTTGTATTTTATTGTATTATAACTGTATTGTCTCCCTTTTAATATTGTAAAGCGCGACGTAAACTGTTGGCGCTATATACATCCTGAATACTAATAAAAATAATAATTATTTTTGATTTGAATTGTTTTGAATTATGTCACTTGATCAAAAATTGGGGTATTTAATGAATATGGAAAGGTCTTATTTAAAAATATCTTTAGCATGTTGATGAGGGTGAAGGGGGAACTAAGGAAGGCAAAATATAAACTGAATAAATGTAATGTAATACAAGGTAACACTCTTTCAGGAAACCTCTGGAGTTGTGGCATGATGCTGGGTAAGGAGCCAGGGAGAAGTCTTCAGGCTAAAATAGACGGGGCAGGTAGATTCTGCTCCACCTCCATAAAATGAATGGAATTGGAGTGAAGCATATTTCCTTTCTTAAGGCCAATTCACCTCTGTGAGGTACAATTTTAGGTGCACTGCAATGTAGGCGTATTTTATATGCTTTTTAGTTGAGTTACTATTGAACTCAATAAAACATGTTTTGATGAAAGTGCATCAAACTTGTACTATGCAGACCCTTTTCAATGCACTGCACCAAAAATGCATATAAATTGCACAGGCGAGAATAGGGCAGAAAAGACATAAAATGTGTCAAGTTGAAGTCCAAGTTCAGCCTTTCAGCCTTTCTTTGAGAACACTAAGGGCCAGTTCAAACCACATGCAGTCCAGTGCGCTTTTTTTTTCTGCATCCAAAATGCATGCAAAGTAGGTTATATAGTTTTCAAAGGCATTGTTCACACCAGTGCTTGCAGTTCCAGTGCGTTCCAGTTCCGGAAAAAAAGGTAGAACATGCTGCATTTTCCCTGCACTGGACTGTACTGGAACACTGTAAAACGCATTAAAAATGCACTGGAATGCACCTAAATGCACCAAAAAACGCACTGGAACTCACATGTCCTTATTTAGCCTAGGCTCACACTTGTGAGATGTGAGAACCAGCGTGATTACAGCGCCAGTTCCCACATCGCACCTCTCCTGCTGGCAGTTCATACTGCCCTCTGCGAACCGCTGCGGGTGTCAATACATTGGTAATAGGTTCACAGATCGCAGTGCGAACTGTGAACTCGCACAGGAAAAAGTCCCTGCACATTTTTTCTGCGAATCTAATGTAAGTTCAGCCATACAACTATATGGCTGAACTCGCATCGCATGTGATCGGCACCTGCGGTGTGGGTGCGAATCACATGCAATATCTGAGATCGCATGTGTGTGAACCTAGGCTTAAAGTTAAAGTGGAGGTCCACCCTGAAAAAAAAAATTGCACAAAAAATACCTAAAAAAATGGAGGAAAAAAATAAATTATTTTACTTACATAAAAAGGCTGTTGCTAGGCAGTTTTACTAATCTGCCTCTTCCTACACCGCGGTGATCTTCAGTCTTCTGCTCCGCTGTCTTCTGGGGAATGGGGCGCGGTGTGTTATGGGAACTGTGTGTGTTCCACAACACATCGCATTCCATTCACAAAGCGCCGCGCCGCTCGCGCATGCGCAGTAGGAAACTGGCAATGAAGCCGCAAGGCTCCACTGCCTGTTTCCCTTACTTAGGATGGCGGTGCTGGGACCCGAGAGCCAAGGGACGGGTCGGCCTCGGGTGGCCGACATCGCGGGCACCCAGGACAGGTAAGTACCGTTTTAAAGTCAGCAGCTACAGTGTTTGTAGCTGCTGACTTTTACATTTTTTTTTTTCAGGGACGGCATTCCGCTTTAAGAAAAAAGACGGGGGGAAAATGCCCTGGACTGCATCAAAAACACACTGGAACGCGTCAAAAACGCGCATTCAAAAAAGCATCTGGAGCACATTCGGACTACATTTCTATGGTGTGAACTGGCCTAATACTTTTAAGATTTGGTGCTGTCTGGAAAGGGAAACTGGCAGAACACTACCAGAGAAACGAGTACAGAAGGTTGTCAAGTTGACCCATATACCTCTTCCGTACACTCCAAAATGCAGGATGCATGCTAAAAGTTATCCAAATGGCAAAAGGTGCCAGAGAGGTACTTTTTTACATCTAATGTGGCATTGGTCAGACATAAAACCTCTCTGGATGGAAATTATGGACTTAATTGGGAAAGCTACTCAACAAAAGGTATCAGACGATCCACTAATAGTCCATGTTACTACCACATCTCATGGTGCTTAAAAGTCATTTCTTATACCACATTCACCAAATGCTAAAAAGGGTTTGACCCCCTATTGTGGAAGTCACAGCATGGTTACTTAAAGTAAAATGATAGAAGCAGAGGATTTACAAAATTAAAGGCAAGTATGATCACTTTTACAGAATTCAGATAAATTATATTGCCTTGGAACCATACAAGCAAATAATGTTACAATAGTAAAGAAGAATTCCAAGTATAGATATTTTTACATACAGTAGATACATTGGTCCAGCTTGAACCAATGTAACTAGGCATATACCATACCTGTAAAAGCTGAAAATCACTGTAGTAGTGACTGTTTCTAACGGTGATCTCCACTAGGTTCCGGTTTCGTGCTCAATGGTTGCCCTCCTGCATTGTGAGCATAGGAGGTCAGTGGCTGGGTGCAGGCCTCACTTAACCACTTAAAGACCAGCCTCGTTTTGGATTTTAGGTGTTTACAAGTTTAAAACAGGTTTTTTTGCTAGAAAATTACTTAGAACCCCCAAACATTATATATTGTTTTTTTTCTAACATCCTAGAGAATACAATAGCGGTCATTGCAATACTTTTTTTTGCACCGTATTTGCGCAGTGGTCTTCTAAGCGCACCTTTTTATGGAAAAAATTCACTTTTTTGAAAAAAAAAATAAGACAACAGTAAAGTTAGCCCAATTTTTTTTTTATATTGTGAAATATAATGTTACGCCAAGTAAATTGATACCCAACATGTCACGCTTCAAAATTGCGCCCGCTCGTGGAATAGCGTCAAACTTTTACCCTTAAAAATCTCCATAGGCGACGTTTAAAAAATTCTACAGATTGCATGTTTTGCGTTACAGAGGAGGGCTAGGGCTAGAATTATTGCTCTCACTCTACCGGTCGCGGCGATACCTCACATGTGTGGTTTGACCACCGTTTTCATATGCGGGCGCTACTCACGTATGCGTTCGCTTCTGCGTGCGAGCTCGTCGGGACAGGGCGCTTTAAAAAATTTTTTTTTTTTTTTTATTATTTATTTTATTTTATTTTATTTATTTTTTCACTGTTTTTAAAAAAAAAAAAATTTGGATCACTTTTATTCCTATTACAAGGAATGTAAACATCCCTTGTAATAGAAAAAAGCATGACAGGTCCTCTTAAATATGAGATCTGGGGTCAAAAAGTCCTCAGATCTCATATTTAGACTAAAATGCAAAAAAAAAAAAAAAAAAAAAAAAAAGTCGTTTAAAAAAATGACACTAAAAAAATGTGTGCCTTTAAGAGAGTGGGCGGAGCCGTCGTAATGACGTCGCTCCGGCCGTCACATGGTATGGAGACGGGTGGGCGCCATCTTGGCCTCACTTGTCTCCATACCTCAGCAGGGAAAGGACCCGATCGCCTCCGCCGCTACCGACGGCTCCGGTAAGCGGCGGAGGGTGCGGGAGAGCGGCGGGAGGGGGGGTGGCACCTCTCCCGCCGCCGATAACGGTGATCTCGCGGCGAACCCGCCGCTGAGACCACCATTATCGTGTACAGAATCGCTCACTGTAAAGATGGATATCTCGGTTGTGGCAGCAGCTGCTGCCGTTACCGAGATATCCATCTTCAAAAAAATGACGTATATATACAGTGAGCGGGGCTTTGCATTTCTCAATGAATGCAAAGCATTCTTTGATTGGACTAGGTGGATAGCGCAGTGTCGCCCACTTGCCTATTCACCTCCTCCCAGCCGACCTTCTGTGTTCAGAATGCAGCAGGGAAGCCGCTTGGCACAGGACCTGGAAGCAAGTGGAGATCACTGGAGTAGCAGTAATTTCCAGCTTCCACAGGTATCCCACATGTATGGTATATGCATCATTAGATTGGTCCAAGCTGGAAACAATGTAACTTTGCGAAAATATCTGTGCCTGGAATTCTTCTTTAACCACTTCATCCCCGGAAGGATTTACCCCCTTCCTGACCAGAGCACTTTTTGTGATTCGGCACTGCGATGCGGTTTTATTTTTTGTGCTATAAACAAAAAAAGAGCGACAATTTTGAAAAAAAAAAAGCAATATTTTTTACTTTTTGCTATAATAAATATCCCCCAAAATTATATAAAAAAAAATTTTTTTTCCTCAGTTTAGGCCGATATGTATTCTTCTACATATTTTTGGTAAAGAAAAAAAAAAATCGCAATAAGCGTATATTGATTGGTTTGCACAAAATTTATAGCGTCTATAAAATAGGGGATAGATTTATAGCATTTTTTTATTATTAATGGCTGTGTTCTGTTTTTATCGGGACTGCGACATTATGGCGGACACATCGGACATTTTTGACACTATTTTGGGACCATTCACATTTATACAGTGATCGGTGCTATAAAAATGCATTGATTACTGTGTAAATGTGACTGGCAGTGAAGGGGTTAACCACTAGGGGGCAGTGAAGGGGTTAAGTGTGTCCTAGGGAGTGATTCTAACTGTGGGGGGGAGGGGGCTACACCGATGACAGAGAGCAGTGATTTCTGTGCTGTCACAAGGCAGAATGGGGAAATGCTTTGATTACAAAATCATCTCCCCATTCTACCTCTCCGTGACACGATTGAGACCGCGGCGGGCGCAGCACCGCTTCTTAAGGGGACGTCCCTGTACGCCCTTTTGCCCACCAGTGCCATTCTGCCGACGTAAATCGGTGTGCGCTGGTCGGCAAGCGGTTAAAGCACAGACAAATGATTTCCCATATGGTACTTATTGTATGTCTCATTCTGTTTGTTTCCAAATGGCAGTTTATGCATTGACATACCTCCTTTGTCTGTTCGGACAGTATGATCACCTGCTGACTTGGTATTATACACAAACAGCTGGGGAAAGTGGGCACTTTCCACCCTTCCTGCCCAGGCCAATTTTCAGCTTTCAGTGCTGTCGCTTTTTAAATGGCAATTGTGCGGTCATGCTACACTCTACCCAAACAATAGTGTTATTATTTTGTTACCACAAATAGAGCTTTCTTTTGCTGATATATGATCACCTCTGGGTTTTTTGTTTTTTTTTTGCTAAACAAATAAGAAAAGACCAAAAATTTTGAAGAAAAAAAAAGTTTTCCTTTGTTTCTGTTATAAAATTTTATAAATAAGTATGTTTTCTCCTTCACTGATAGGGCTACACAAATGGGCACTGATAAGGCGGTACTGATGGGCACTGATATGCAATACTGATGGGCACTGATATGCAGCACTGATGGGCACTCATAGGCGGCACAGATAGGCACTCATAGGTGGCACTGATGGGCACTAATAGGCGAAAATGATTGGCACTGAAAAGCTTCACTGATGGACACTGATAGATGACACTGATGGGCATCACTGATAAGGAGGCACTGGTAGGCATTTGTGCACTGATTGCCACCATTTGTGGGCACAGATTGGCACCATTTGTGGGCACAGATTGGCATCCCTGGTGGCCATGGGTGGCATACCTGGTGTTCAGTGGTGGCCATCCCTTGTGGTCCTGGGTGGGCATCCTCGGGGGGGGGAGGGATGTGCTGATAATCCCCCTGTCAGGAGAGCAGTCGATCGGCTCTCCTCTACTCGTGTCTATGAGACGCGAGTGAGGGAAAGCTGATACACAGCTGTTCCTGTTTACATCGTGATCAGCTGTGATTGGACACAGCTGATCACGTGATAAAGAGTCTCCATCAGAATAAAAGAACCACTTTGCCGACGTCATATTGCTATATGGCGGGTGGCAAGTGGTTAACCGCTTGCCAACCGCCTCACGACGATATATGTCTGCAGAAGGGCTCGTACAGGCAGAATCACGTACCTGTACGTTCCCCTTTAGGAGGTGACTTCACACAATTGCTTAGTGCTCACAGAACTCTCACCTCTGTAAAATGGTGAATCAGCCTTATAGGTGTCTATGGTGGTGGCGGGCTTCCACTTCCAGACTCCCAATTACCAGGTTTTGATGTGTCACTCAAAGTTCCAGGTGCCATGTGAGAATAAAATAATTGCTTCCCATAGTGTATAACATTTAAACAACCAAAGATTTATTAAAAAGCCAAATGGAATCTTACATAGATAACGTTTAAAAGCGCATGTAAAGTGCAACAACGGCCTTCCAGACACCTTGTACATCACTTCCGGTCCGCTTTTTACTTCTGGCCATGCCCAGCCACGCCCAGGGTGTGGCCGGAAGTAAAGAGCGGACCGGAAGTGACGTAAGAGGCATCTGGAACGCTGTTGTTGCACTTTACTTTTAAACATGGGGGCGTTTAGCTAGGACCAAACTAACTAGCACTGGACAGAAGGGGTGAACAATGAAACTAAAATCACATAGCAGACAAGTTGTAGTGGTCCAAAATTGCCACTAGGTGTCAGCATAGTACAGAAAAACGATAACCTAATGCAGTTCAATGCAACACAGAAAAAAAATAAATGAAAGTGGGGCGGAACACATTTGAAAGCAGGGTAGTGGGGATTAATCATGTGGAGTTCACTTGCTTCTCTTTCTTCTTCTGTGTTTTTTCAGCTCAGGTTTTTCCATCCGTCTTTCCTCTTTTTTCTCCTTCAGGCGGTGCAATATGTATGCAGACGCTACACTTGATTGCATAATAATTGTGGCGCACATCTTCCTGCATATGTATATGCAATTCTAATTATTAAGATGTCTGTGAAAGCGTTCTTGTAAAACATCACTTGTTATGGAAAGCTGTCTGAAAAGAGATTAAAAGAAAAGATTTGATGTTGTCTGTGACTTTGTTGGGAAAATTTCACCACATTTTCTCTCTCTGTGTTAGCAGGACAGGATATGAGGGTAATGGTTGTCTTTGTGAAACAAAAGACACACACACTAATGGGGCGTACAAACGGTCGGACTTTTTGGCTACAAAAGTCCGACAGACTTTCGACAGACTTTCGACGGACTTTTGGCGGACTTTAAACGGACTTTCTAACGACCGGACTTGCCTACACACGATCACACCAAAGTCCGACAGATTCGTACGTGATGACGTACATTGGTCTAAAATAAGGAAGTCGATAGCCAGTAGCCAGTAGCCAATAGTTGCCCTAGCGTGGGTTTTTGTCCGTCGGACTAGCATACAGACGAGCGGATTTCTGGGTCCAGCGGAGTTACGACGTAAAGATTTGAAGCAAGATCCAAATCTAAAGTCCGTCAGATTTGCAACTAGAAAAGCCCGCTGAAGGTCCGGGGAAGCCCACACATGATCGGATTGTCCGCCGGATTTGGTCCGTCGGCGTCCGTCTGACTTTTGTAGCCGAAAAGTCAGACCGTGTGTATGCCCCATAAGGCTTTGGACGGATGTTGACAGGCTCCTGAGCTTTGAATCGTAAAATGTCCAGCGTTTTCCTGTGCCCGGGGAGCCATAGTGCCACGCACAGCCACCGATACAAGTGGATGGATGTATGTGGCCTGCCACTTGTAAGCACTGATGGCCTCCGTGTATTTCCTCGAACAAGACAGTGACGCCATACGCTCACGTGCAGGTAAATGCTGATGTAGAAACAATCGTTTACAAGCAGCCAGCCGCATACAGCCATTCATTTGTGTTGGGGACTGAACTCGGCACTGTGGATCCCTAGGCACACAAAGGTTTTGGACATTTTACTCTTCAAATCTCAGAAGCAAAATATCTGTGTGCATTAGGCCTAATAATGATACTACAGAGGTTATAAGTTACCCATTTTACTGAAAAAGATCTCCTATGACTTTCTGTCCTAACAGGAAATTTTGGGACATTTCCCCAATGAGGATGCAGACCACAAATAACAATCCATTCAATTCATTAAAACAAGGGGTGTTGCGCTAAAGTGTCACTTGTGAATATGTATAAATATCCCAGTGGCAGCCACACTCGCTATATCTCCACATATGACATATATAGAGTTGCGTTGCGCTACCAAAAGTAAGAAAAAGTGTATGTGCTTAACAGTAGATTCATTAATATATATTGATATTGAATATTTTAAATTCATGGAAATTCATAAAATTCAAAAAATGTGCTTCACAAAAATCATACAAATTAAATATACAGTATCTCACAAAAGTGAGTACACCCCTCACATTTGTGTAAATATTTTATTATATCTTTTCATGTGACAACACTGAAGAAATTACACTTTGCTACAATGTAAAGTAGTGGGTGTACAGCTTGTATAAGACCCCATTCACACCGAGGGCGTTTTGCAGGCGCTATAGCGCTAAAAATAGCGCCTGCAATCCGCCCTCAAACATCTGCAGCACTGTCTCCAGTGTGAAAGCCCGAGGGCTTTCACACTGGAGCGCTGCGCTGGCAGGACGTCAGGAAAAGTCCTGCCAGCAGCTTCTTTGGAGCGGTGAAGGATTGGTTTGTTTACCGCTCATCCACCGCTGATCCCTATTGAAATCAATGGGGCAGCGCTGGGATACCGTCGGCAAAACGCCGCTATTGCGGCGCAAATTGGGGGCGGTTTTAACCCTTTCTCGGCCGCTAGCGGGGGTAAAAGCGTCCCGCTAGCGGCCGAAATGCACCGCTAATCCAACGGTAAAACGCCGCTAAAAATAGCGGCGTTTTACCGCTGACGCTATGGGCGGCTCGGTGTGAAAGGGCTCTAACAGTGTAAATTTGCTGTCCCCTCAAAATAACTCAACACACAGCCATTAATGTCTAAACCGCTGGCAACAAAAGTGAGTACACTCCTAAGTGAAAATGTCCAAACTGGGCAATATTTTCTGTGGCCACCATTATTTTCCAGCACTGCCTTAACCCTCTTGGGCATGGAGTTCACCAGAGCTTCACAGGTTGCCACTGGAGTCCTCTTCCACTCCTCCATGATGACATCACGGAACTGGTGGATGTTAGAGACCTTGTGCTCCTCCACTTTCCATTTGAGGATGCCCCACAGATGCTCAATACAGTACAGGTCTGGAGACATGCTTGGCCAGTCCATCACCTTTACCCTCAGCTTCTTTAGCAAGGCAGTGGTCGTCTTGGAGGTGTGTTTGGGGTTGTTATCATGTTGGAATACTTCCCTGCTGTCCAGTCTCCAAAGGGAGGGGATCCTTCGCTGCTTCAGTATGTCACAGTACATGTTGGCATTCATGGTTCCCTCAATGAACTGTAGCTCCCCAGTGCCGGCAGCACTCATGCAGCCCCAGACCATGACACTCCCACCACCATGCTTGACTGTAGCCAAGAAATAATTGTCTCTGTAGTCCTCACCTGGTTGCTGCCACACACACTTGACACCATCTGAACCAAATAAGTTCATCTTGGTCTCATCAGACCACAGGACATGGTTCCAGTAATCCATGTCCTTAGTCTGCTTGTCTTTAGCAAACTGTTTGCGGGCTTTCTTGTGCATCATCTTTAGAAGAGGCTTACTTCTGGGACGACAGCCAAGCGAACCAATTTGATGCAGTGTGCGGCGTATGGTCTGAGCACTGACAGGCTGACCCTCCACCCCTTCAACCTCTGCAGCAATGCTGGCAGCACTCATACGTCAATTTCCCAAAGACAACCTCTGGATATAACACTGAGCACATAGCACTCCACTTCTATGGTCGACCATGGCGAGGCCTGTTCTGAGTGGAACATGTCCTGTTAAAGCGATGTATGGTCTTGGCCACCATGCTGCAGCTCAGTTTCAGGGTCTTGACAATCTTCTTATAGCCTAGGCCATCTTTATGTAGAGCAACAATTCTTTTTTTTCAGATCCTGAGAGAGTTCTTTGCCATGAGGTGCCATGTTGAACTTCCAGTGACCAGTATGAGAGAGTGAGAGCTATAATACCAAATTTAACACACCTGCTCCCCATTCACACCTCACATCAATGGAGTATAATCCATTCAATTTCCCCAAATAGATATTTCTGTTACAGTGCCACAGTACATTTGATTGCTAAGTCATCAGTTGATTTCTTATATACTTTGGTGACTCCACTGCAAAATATTCCCTGCAATAGTTTCAGACTATTCCTGGCTATCTTAGGGTGTTCCCATTCCAACTGCTGCACATTCAAGTGCAAAGAACAGAGTCCCTGAAAGATAAGTGCCCATTAGGTAGAGATCTGAGCCTTAACTGGATTACATTTAGTTTGCTAAAGTACTGCATATCAAATACTCTTTTTTCCCATAAAATGCTGTTACTTTTTCTTCCTGTTTTGTATTTTATTGTTGCTGATCTCCTCCAGCCTGTTATAGCAACTTCCTGTCCAAGTGTACTAGTTTCAGATTTGGCTGCACATCATTGCTCTGGGCCAATTCCCTAATAGCGAAAAGCCCTGCCTGCACAATTTAACACTACCACTTGCCACTTAAGTTAAGAGGAACTTCAGTTTAAAAAAAAAAATCAGCAGCTATAAATACTGTAGCTGCTGACTTTTCTGATTCAATAATTTTTATTCATTTACAAAAGATAACAAAAGAAAGCACCATATCTGCCCACGCAGGAGCTAAAACTGACAACAAGTAAATACAAGGCTTATAAGGTGCCAAATAAAGTGAAGGACAACAACAATGACCAAACATAATAGATATGAACACAGGAATAAAGAGGTCCAGGAAGGATCCACATAACTGGCAGTTGCAAACCTGGACAAGCAGGTTTCCAAACAACAGTGCAATATGGTAAAGACCCATAAAAAAAAAAAAAAAAAACAAGAAAGAGGAGCGAAATACTACCAGAAAGAGAACAAATGGAAAGTGAAACAAGAGGAAGGAGAAGGAGCAGAGCCAAGGGGTATAGGGGCTCGGGATCCTTGGGGGCGTCAGTCATCATAGACATCCCACACTAGTTGGAGAGAGAGTAGGGAAGGCATACACCAACCAAGGTTCCCAAATTTTAAGAAACTTGGTCTAGCGGTCTTTAACCACTTGGCGACCGCCACACGACGCTATACGTCGACAGAATGGCACGGGCAGGCATATGGGCGTACCTGTACGTCCCTCCCCCCCGGTGCCTGTGGCGGTCTGCTTCGTTCTAGGAGCAATCCGTGCTGAGGGGGAGGCCACCGATTCATGGCCACCCCCTCGCGATCACTCCTGACGAATGGGCTTCTTCCTCTGCCTATGAACTGTAAACACAGGTCAGAGGAAGTGATGTCATCTCTCCTCGCGCTTCCTTTTTCATTCGAGAGCCATGAAGCGAGGACGTGAAAAGTGAGTTACACCAACAGCACACTAACACCAGTACACATAGGCACACAAATCACCCCCCAATCACCACCCCCTGCACCCCCAGTCACAGTTTCACCGATTGCAGTGTTCATTTTTTTACTGATCACTGCATTTGGTGTCATTTGTGACTGTAAAAAGTGTTAGGGCAGTTAGTGGCAGGCCCCTTTAGGTCTAGGGTACCCCCCTAACCCCCCAATAAAGGTTTAACCCCTTGATTGCCCCCCCGTTAACCCTTTCACCCCCTGTCGCCAATGTCACTACGCAATTTTTTTTCTGATCGCTGTATTAGTTTTACAGGTGACCCTAGGTAGCCCGTTAATTATTTAGGTTCACCGTCAGCTTTTTATAGCCTCAGGTACCCCCATATACTACCTAATAAAGGTAGTAACCCCCTGATTGCCCCCTGGTTAACCCTTTCACCCCCTGTCAGCAGTGATCAGTATTATGCCCCGTACACACGGTCGGATTTTCCGATGGACATTGTCCGATCGGAGCGTGTTGTCAGAAATTCCGACCGTGTGTGGGCTCCATCGGACATTTTCAATCGGATTTTCCGACACACAAAGTTGGACAGCAGGAGATAAAATTTTCCGACAACAAAATCCGTTGTCGGAAATTCCGATCGTGTGTACACAAATCCGACGGACAAAGTGCCACGCATGCTCAGAATAAATAAAGAGATGAAAGCTATTGGCCACTGCCCCGTTTATAGTCCCGACGTACATGTTTTACGTCACCGCGTTTAGAACGATCGGATTTTCCGACAACTTTGTGCGACCGTGTGTAGACAAAACAAGTTTGAGCCAACATCCGTCGGAAAAAATCCTAGGATTTTGTTGTCGGAATGTCTGAACAAAGTCCGACCGTGTGTACGGGGCATAAGTGTTATGGATGACGCTGGTTAGTTAGTTTGTTTTTTAAAGCGTCAGGGCACCCACCGTTTATTACCCAATAAAGGTTGGGCGATCAGGGGGTTAAAGTTAGGGTCTGCGTCACCCCAGGCAGCGTCAGATTAGTGCCAGTAGCGCTAACATCCACGCACGCAGCATACACCTCCCTTAGTGGTATAGTATCTGGATCAATATCTGATCTGATCAGATCTATACTAGCGTCCCCAGCAGTTTAGGGTTCCCAAAAACGCAGTGTTAGCGGGATCAGCCCAGATACCTGCTAGCACCTGCGTTTTGCCCCTCCGCCCGGCCCAGCCCACCCAAGTGCATGCAGTATCGATTGATCACTGTCACTTACAAAACACAACACACATAACTGCAGAGTAAGGCCTGATCCCTGCGATCCCTAACAGTTTTTTTGGTAGCGTTTGATACAGTTGCTGACAGAGTCTCACTAGTGTACCAGTAAATTTAGAGCCCAAAATGGCAAATCGAAGGTACACTAGTGAAGAGGCTTACACGTTTCTGAGCATGAGAGATAGTGAAGAGGAAGTCGCTCATCTGTCAGATTCAGACTCAGAATACGATCCTGTAGACGACAGCGGCTCCATGACAGATGGCAGGGACCACAACTCCGTCGTCAGAGCTAAGGTCAGGCGTACCAGACCCCGATCTTCTTCTGCTGTTGTTGAGGGGCAAGAACCGCAGGTCCCTCGTATGGAGCAGAGAAGTACTAGTGCCACTCATCCTTCTGGTGAACTGGCAAGCGCCAACGGCCTAGTACACCCTGGTCGTAGTCAAACCAGCAGTGCCTGGCAGGCACTGTGTATGTGGACACAGCAGTGCTACTCTGGAGGTTTATATGTGATTTTAAATGTTTTTATCTTGTAAGTGAAACTTGTCTGTTTGGGGGCTTTGAATAAATTTGTATACAGAGAACACTATGGTCTCTATACTTATTATTTACATGTCCTGAACTTATGGAATCTTGAGCCAAGCTGGGAGATGATCCGCTTCTTTGGATGTTAATGAGCTGAGTTACCATTAAGAAAAGAGCCATCTGGATTACCCACCATTGATTGGCAAGAGGAAGTGAGAGCAAAGAGCTCGTAGGGAGATCCACATATGAGTTTTGACTCATCTGGGAGGTGAGCACGCATTTTTACTGGTGGTGTACACTCCTTTTGAGGACGAACAATCACTGTGGTGGAATTGTGTGGATACACTGATCACAAGAAGAGTTTTTCATGTTTCATTTCTTCATTTTTTCATTTTATGGACTATTCATTTATATGTAGGATTTATTTATTTTAGTGATTTGCACTTTATATTTATATAAATTTTTACACATAGCGCTACATTTATGCGTGAGGGCCAACAATTTTTCCTGACATTCTTTGAACCATTAAAATTAAATGCAAATTAACTAATACACTGCCCAACACAAATTCTCTTGCCTTTTTGGCTGTGTGTGGTGAAGAGTCTAAGGATGAGCCCGGGCTTGTTATTTGGATATACCGTATTTATCTCACCGTATTTTACCTCACCATTGCCCTAAATGCAGCCTCACCATTGCCATGAATGCAGCCTCACCATTGACATGAATGCAGCCTCACCATTGCCCTAAATGCAGCCTCACCATTGCCATGAATGCAGCCTCACCATTGACATGAATGCAGCCTCACCATTGCCCTAAATGCAGCCTCACCATTGACATGAATGCAGCCTCACCATTGACATGAATGCAGCCTCACCATTGACATGAATGCAGCCTCACCATTGCCATGAATGCAGCCTCACCATTGCCATGAATGTAGCCTCACCATTGCCATGAATGTAGCCTCACCATTGCCATGAATGTAGCCTCACCATTGCCTTAAATGCAGCCTCACCATTGACATGAATGCAGCCTCACCATTGCCATGAATGCAGCCTCACTATTGCCCTAAATGCAGCCTCACCATTGCCCTAAATGCAGCCTCACCATTGCCCTAAATGCAGCCTCACCATTGCCCTAAATGCAGCCTCACCATTGCCCTAAATGCAGCCTCACCATTGCCATGAATGTAGCCTCACCATTGCCCTAAATGCAGCCTCACCATTGCCATGAATGTAGCCTCACCATTACCCCAAATGCAGCCTCACCATTTCCATCAGCTAGCCAGCGGCTGAAAAGCGCCGCTAAAATGAGTGGTGCTTTAGTGCTTTAACGCTTGGGCGGCCCCAGTGTGAAAGTAGCTTTATTGGGATTTTTTTACCAAAAACTTGGCAGCATACATATTGACCTATTTGATGTGTTTTATAGCAGAAAGTAAAAAAAATATATATTTTTTTTCTTAATTGTCGCTCTTTTTTTGTTTATAGCGCAAAAAATAAAAACCGCAGAGGTGATCAAATACCACCAAATGAAAGCTCTACTTGTTGTGAAAAAAGGCTATAAATGTTATTTGGGTACGGCGTTGCACGTCCACGCAAGTAACGCTGCGCCGTATCGCATGGCCGGGTCAGGGAGAGGGGTAAATCTTCCAGAGGTAGAAGTGGTTAAACGTGTGAAGAAAAAAAAAAAGGGTCTGGCAGCAAAGGGGTTAGCAGTGGTTTCCTTTTCTGTACTTGGTTGTGACACCTCTATGAGAGACAGGCGGTGACTGAGTTCCCTCCATTACACACAACAGCTGGACTCTCAGACACCGCCCGCTCAGCACCAGTGTGACTGGAAGAAGTTCAGGCGTCACCAGCATGCTCTGGTCACATGACTAGTCATCTCGCATGAGGCGGATCACCTGCTATGCGGCGTGTTTCTATGAGCGGAAGGATCTGACAATGAATGTAGTCCCGGCACTGTGTGTAGGAAGAGACCTGTTGCATGTTCTTGTTTCATTGTAGCGGAGCTCGGTGTGCTTCCGCCTGAGGCTTGCCTGGAACCAGCAGCAGGCACATCCGGGTACACGATGATCAGGTAAGTGTCCTGGTAGGTGAATGTGGTCACCACCCTCCTGTATGTCAGTAGTCTGCCTTCTATCATTGTATGTCAGGGAGATGTGTTTACTGTCAGCTGTAAGAGGGAGGGATGATCCACAGCTCCAGTGGTCCCCTATGGAGGAGGTATTGGCAGCACTCTGATTGCTGGCCAGGAGGGCAGTAATGAGATTCCTGAACTGGGTTTATAATGAATCTTTTACAATAAAGCTGTCCATACACTATACGATCTGATTGGACAATCTTCTTTTTTTAGATGCACATTGATTGGATTGTTTAACCCCTGTCCCTTTAAAAGGTTCTAAATGCTTGGTGGTGGTTGGCGGAAAAAGAATCCGTGACCACTGTGATGTCACGGTGGTCTCACGATCGGGAGTCGCTCCCGCTGGCTATTGATCGTTAGTTTGGACCAATCGCTGGCCTTAACAGGTCAGTCTCTGCGCTGGGAGCGTGCAATGAGGGCGCACGCAGCACAGAAACCTCAGTTGCCAAGTGACACCTATCTGTGTTATGTGGGCATTAACCACTTCAATACCGGGCACTTTTACCCCCTTCCTGATCAGACCAATTTTCAGCTTTCAGCACTGTCGCACTTTGTCGAATGACAATTGCGCGGTCACGCAACACAAATGGCTTTATTTTGGTGGTATCACCAGTGTCCTTGAATTTTTTTTGCTAAATTATTATATAATTTCCCAAATATATGATCTTTCTTCATAAATTGAGGCCAAACTGTATTCTCCTATATTTCTTTGGTGAAAATAAGCCGAATCAATGGATATTATTTAGGAAAGTTATAAATTCCACAAACTATGGGATATATCTGAAAATTGATCAGTCCTGATGTACTGATGGAAATCTCATTTCTTGAGGCCTGGAAATGCCAGGACAGTACAAATACCCCCCAGTCCAAGGTATTTAGTAAGAGGCATGGCAAGTTTTTTTGAAGTTTTTTTTTTTTTGTCACAATTTTTTGTAAAATGAATAAAAAAAAAAAAAAAAAGATTGTTATTTATACTTAGTTTTTTACATAATGTCACCAGTGCCGTATCATCATCAGTATATCATTGTATAACCAGTGTGGTGGTGATCAGGCACACTGACTGGTGGCAGTATGTTTAAAAAACAAAACAAAAAAAAAAACACTTTTTTTAATTTTTTAATTTTTTTTATTAATACTTCCCCTTTTTTTTATTTTTTTTTCTATTTTAACACACTGTGACCAGAGCAATACAGTGTCACCATAGTTTTTACACATCACGATAGCTTATACCAGTGGATTTCACTGGTATAAGCAACCATTTTTTCTGAATGAAATTGATTGATTGTCGTGTGTATTGTCGTGATTGGACCTGTCTGTAAACTGTGACCAATCACAGCTAGCCAGCACAATTGTACACAACGAATGACATTATCAACCACTTGCCACCCACCATATAGCAGAATGATGGCGGCAAAGTGGTTGTGATATCCTGACCGGACGTCATATGACGCGATCGGGGGTGCTGTGTGTCAGTCTGACCGCATCTCCGATCATGGTATGGAGCCTCTGACAGAGGCTTCTTACCACATGATCAGCTGTGACCAATCACAGCTGACCATCGCGTGAACCAGGAAGTGTCGGTAAACAGCATTCCTTGGTTCACGCTGACAGGGAGAGCTGATCGGTGGCTCTCCCTGTTAGGCTGGATTCACACCTATGCATTTTTAGTGCATTTTGCAGATTTGAACTACAGAACGTGTTCCATAGTAAACCATGGTAAATGGACGGTAGTGCAAATCTGCAAAATGCAAAAAGCACTAAAACTGCATAGGTGTGAATCCAGCCTTAGAGGGGGGGTCTGTGCTGATAATCAACTCATTGATTATCAGCACAGCCCCCATCAGCTGTCAATCAGTGCCCAACACCTGCCAGCCTGTCCCCACAACAGTGCCCAAAAAAAGTGCCTCATCAGTAATGTTTGTTAATAGCTCCTCATCAGTTCTGCCTATCAGTGCCCATCAGTTTTTTTTTTTAAGTTGTCGCGCTTTTTTCGTTTATAGCGCAAAAATTAAAAACCTGCAGAGGTGATCAAATACCACCAAAAGAAAGCTCTATTTGTGGGAAGAAAATAATAAAAAATGTAATTTGGGTACAGTGTTGTATGACCGCGTAATTGTCATTCAAAGTGCGACAGCACTGAAAGCTAAAAAATTGTCCTTGGCAGGAAGGGGGGAAAGTGGCTGGTATGGAAGTGGTTAAAGGTTCAATTTAACAAAAAAAAACAAACCTGTCATACTAAACTCCTCTCTGCAGTTGGTTTTGCACAGAGTGGCCCCGATCCTCCTCTTCTGGGGTCCCTCAGCGGCGCCCCCTGGCTTCTCCTCTTCTTGAGTCCCAGGTTGGAGAGCTGCTCTTCCTCGAGGCACCCCGTGTGGGCACGCACCCGAGTCCTGCTGCTGCATTCTTTGACAAAGACAGCAGGACTCGGCCCCGCCCCTGGCTCCTGCGTCATTGGATTTGATTGACAGCAGCGGGAGCCAATGGCTGCGCTGCTATTAATCTATCCAATCAGGACCCGAGACACTGGCTGGAGCTGGTGTGCTCCTCCCTGTCTCTGGAAAGACCTGGTTCAGGTAAGAAAAAGGTGGGGGGGCAGGGGCTGCTGCATCACAGGAGGTATTTCACCTTATTTTTTATTGGTATTACAAAGACAATGTTATTTTAGTGTGACAAAATGCACGAAAATTGTGGCAAAACACACAACACTAAACACGTCTGGATCAGTGTCAAAATTTGATACATGAGCTTCTTTAACACAGAGGGAGGCCTATTCAAAATGAAAAAAAAAATGACATTGGCAGTGTCACTCACGTGTGAACAGGGCCTTGAGGTACAGTTTTCAGGTTTTTTTTCTTCTTTTATTTTCACCTGGTGATCCTGTCGGTAAGTTTGTTGTTTTTCAGAAGGATAAGCTCTCTTACAGTGGCAGCAGTTTGAGGGTCGAGACAAGCTGTTTACCACTGACAGGGGTGCTTACAGTGATCATCTTTTAGTTATGTAAAACCTATATCCCAAAAAGAAATAAACTGTTTGCTGTAACTGTTTAACACAGAAGTATGGCCAAAACTTTCATGGTCCTACTTCTCTTGTGAGTCACACACAGGAATTCACCTACTTTTTGCACTCCTGTGACCCCGATCAGCTGACAGCAGACTAAGGCTCTGTTCACACTTGTATGACTTGTCATGCGACTTTGGACACACAGGGGTTGATTCACTAAAACCGGAGCGTGCAAAATCTGGTGCAGCTGTGTGTGGTAGCCAATCGGCTTCTAACTTCAGCTTGTCCAATTAAGCTTTGACAATAAGCCCTGGTCCACATTGCAGCGTTTTGGCATGGGATTTGACGTGTCAAATCGCCGGCAATGGTGCCACACCGATTTCCAAAAGTAGTTTCTGTATTACTTTTGGCGACTTCGGGGGTGCGATTTACATGCACAGATGTCTCTGAAAGCGCCCTCGAAGTCGGGACTGACATGCGGGATTGAAGTCGTGCGAGTTCAGGTGAACTCGCATGATTTCATTCTCGCTGTCAGTGTCAACCTAGGCTACAACCTGGAAGCTGATTGGTTTTTGTGCAGAGCTGCACCAAATTTTGCACTCTCCAGTTTTGGTAAATCAACCCTATAAAGTCGCATGACAAGTCGCAGCCCATTGATTTCAATGGAACCTGTTCAAATCTATGTGACTTAGACCCCTTTCACACAGCCGCCCAGGCGTCAGCAGTAAATCGGTGCTATTTTTAGCGCTGCTTTACCGTCGTTTTAGCGGCGCTATTCGGCCGCTAGCGGGGTGGTTTGAACCTCTGCTAGCGGCCAACAAGGGGTTAAATCCGCCCGGAAAATGCCGCTGCAGTGGCGCTCTGCCGGCGGTATAGCAGCGCTGCCCCATTGTATTCAATGGGGAGGAGCAGTGTATTCACCACTCCTCCACCGCTGCAAAGAAGCTGCTGGCACAAATTTTTGTGACGCCCTGCCACCGCAGCGCCCCCACTGTGAAAAGCACTCGGGCTCTCACATTGTGTTTGCAGCTGAGGCCTTTTTCAGGTACTTTACAGACGCTATTTTTAGCGCTGTAGCGCCTGAAAAACGCCTCAGTGTGAAAGGGGTCTTAACGTTTCAGCAACTTTGAAAAGGTTCGTTCACTTCTTTGAAAGTCGCATCAAGTTGCACTTGAAATTGCAAATTTGGAGTCGCTTAAGTGTGAATGGAGCCTAAAGCCCACTGTCAGCTGACATCACAGTACCGGTCCAGGCTCTGCAAGGATCCTGACCTGAAATGGACAGCTGGCTGTTGCTCTCTGCACACGGCTGGGAGCTTTAGCCAGCAGAGCCCGCTCCCTCTTCTGCCTGGCGCTCCAGTGAGCACTGGAGGGGCAGAGTGGTGACTGAACAGACAGGAATTTTAGTTTGAGGATGTTGGACATTTTAGCACTTTGCAGCACACATGTTAAAATGCAATAGTGTAAATGGGCCCTAAGCACAAGCTTGTGGTTGTGCCGTGGTAATTCAATACAAAATCTCACATGGGTTCAGGAAAAAAAAAACATGCATTCATTTTTTTTTATTTAGTTTTGGCTAAAGTATGAAAGAGTTAGAATCCCTTTCCGATTTTTATTGCTGTCTGTGTCCCCGCTGGGGAGATTCACCCTCCATCTCTTCAGGTGACCACTGTTACTGATTTTGAAAGTGAGTTGTCACCAGAACAGAAATAAAGGGAAAATCTTCCAATGGAGGCATTTATTCCAGTTTCTTTCTTATTGTGTCTACAGGACAGGAAGTGAAGGGAAGTCTCCCCAGTGGGACACAGATGGCAAAAAAAATAAATAAACTGGCAGTGGTTTTAACCCTTCCCTGTCCAAAATGAAAAAAAAGAGTTTTAGCTTTAGATCTTTCTATACCAAGGTGACAACGTTGTGTGCAGACGTTTGAAATGTATACATTGTTGTCACCCTTTGCTGAGCATCGCCTTCTCAGAACTACATGTCTGCATTTGAAGAATGACGACCCAGCCTCTTCCCCAGCGAAGTCTCCCTGCACATAGCGGCTGATCTCTCGCACCAGGTTGCATCATATATAGTCCCCCCCCCCCCCCCCCTCTGGGGAATGACAATACGGCCGTCATGCCTTCTGCGCTCATTCAGAGTGCTGCTGGGAGTTGTAGTTCTTAGTCATGACCTCAGCTTACAAGTGCTAATGTAGATCTCTGGTCACTGCTGTTGGCTGGGAGTCTAAAACGGAGCATTATAGCGGTCAGGTGACAATACTAAAAGTGATTTAACAAGAGAATTTGGCTTTGTGTTTTACTGAAAGGGGAAATAAAAAATTACTAAATCCAGGACCCTGCATTCACTATATCACCCCCACAGTGTACAGAACATGGAAATGCAATTATTTTAGTAAATATAAACGGCTAAATACATTTTCTCTTCAGCAGTATATAGCAGTCTTGTGACTTCTGTCAGTGTCCGGTTAAAGATTGCAGGAAGAGTTTTCATTCTTCTCTGACTGTCCTATGAGGCTGCAGGACCCCTGACCCTCTGTCTGAACAGTGCTGATTGGCCCTGTGCTGATCACATGCACTCTCCCAAGAAAAAAAAAAACTCTCTAGCAATACACACCAAACTGAGCATGTGCAGAGTGACTCCAAGGCTCGGTTCTATCAGGAGATGGATCGGGGACTGTGGAAGAAGGGGAGGATCAGAGAAGACCTGATCAGTCATTTTACACAATGCAGAGTATTAACCCCTTAGGTTCCACAGTGAGTATAACAAACATGCTTTACTGCATATACAGACTGATTTTACTGTTGTGGGTTTAGTAATACTTTAAAAGTAAAAAAAAATGCACTCATATTAAATAATAAAAAATGTGCAGTTATTATTTGCGTACATTGCGGTTGTGGATTGTGGTCAGTGGATTGATGGCAGGTGCAGTGCACTATTCCTCCAGCCCAGGTCTGTATGGACCTTTCAGTTATGGGGCTGGAGGAAGTATCGGGAGACTACAGATGGGACATGACCACACTTGTGCTCCACTGATCTCTACCAGTCCTTCTCATGTAGATGACGGGAGGTCATATCCTGGGCTAGAGCTTTGTACATGAGCTCCTGATCAATGCATGTGATTCCTTCTCAGAACCGAGGTCTTTGAAGAGCTGGAAAAGTCTTGACACATGTATGAGATATCGGAGTTGGACACATACATGTCTGGCTTTCAGAAGCACTGTATACAGACATGAGTCCTAGGAATGCTCTATTTATACTTGTAACCTAGAGTCTGAAAAATGTGTTTTCAGCCAATCACAAGGCCTTACCGTTATTTCCTGCATGCTGTGTTAAAGCGGGGGTCCACCTATCTATCGTGTTTTTTTTTAGTTCATTCACAAACTTTTCTTCTCAGCATTACATACTCACATATTGTGTGTAATAAGTCCGCCTGTGTCAGATTTAGTTGGAAAGAATAACTTATGTTATTCACTGCAGGCGGTTTCCATCTTCATTGTGGGCATTTGAAGTCCACAAGCATTTATTTCCTGGATGTGGTGAATGCTGTGCTCCCAGCATTCACCGCTCCTTCCCGCACATGCTCAGTGGCATCTGGGAAGCCTGTGACTAGCTCCCAGGAGTCTGGGAGAGGCTAGAAACACGCCTACTCCCACGGGAGGAGAACCAGGAAGTGCAAAGAAGAATAGAAAAATAAAAAGGTAATTACGGCGATTTACATTTTTTTAAACGGCATGTCAGCATCTAGGCAAGGAAGAGAATACATACAGATATTGTTCAAAATTTGGGTGGAACCCCGCTTTAACATCTCCTCTTCTTTATGTTCTTACAGGTGACCTTTCCCTGGTGGATGCAGCACATATTTCCGGAGATGACTATAAACATCTGTAAAGGATTTCAGGCATTCTGTGGAATAAATGCACGCCCCTGCTAACCGGAGTCTAATTCCAGCCTTAGATTTACACAGAAGTCCAGATAATCTTCATATATAGCAACAAGATGATTCCTTGGTGGTTTTCCAATTGCATTGGTCTGAACTCAGTACTCATTCTGCAGCTTTTGTTGTCCCCGGAAATACTGACAGGAGAACGTGTGCCTGGAGGACCTGCACGAGACAGTGCCGGAAAACATCATAGTAAGACCAGTTCTCCTATGTTTACCATACATAGTATGTAACACACAAATGCCATGGGCCCTCCTTGTCTGTGTGCGTGAACGTAGAACTTCAGTCACATACTATCAATGCTTAAACCTGCCCCCACCCCCATTCTAGGTCCTATTCTAAATACCCTGTAAAGGAAGCATGTGTATGCTTAAAGTGGTTGTAAACCTCAGACATGAAATATGAACAAAGCATATCCCTCTATAGTGTGCACTTGTCCTAATTAAGAGTACTAAGCGTCACTTTTGTCTGCTGCTTTATTCTTCTGCTATCAGCATAAGTCACTTCTGACAAGTTTTCCTGACACCAAGAGAAAAAAAGGTGATGGGGAGGGATCTCCAGCTGATTGACAGCCTCAGCTCTGTTCCTGTATGTGCTGTGTGGAGGAGGAGGAGGGGGATGTCCCGTCCTGTCCCGTCCCTCCAATCAGCTCTCTGAGTTCTCCTCACTGAGCTCTGCAGAGTGTAACTTTAGCTCTCCACCCCCTTTTTTCTGAATGCTCAGACAGGTTGATAAATTCTGGACTTTGAACGGACCTAGAAAAGCAAAGACTGCAGATAAACCGGTATCATTTTATGTAGGGAGATTTGTTTCATCTCTGCGTATTACCCGAGGATAGTCGCTTCACTGGGTATACTTAAGGGTTTACAACCTACTCTGAGGGTATTCCCTCCGATCCGGTCACATGATCGGCTTCAGTGTAGAGGAGGAACAACTGACAATGGATGCCCTACAGTAAGTCTATGGGTGACATCACTGCCCAGGCTCTGCAGCTGTTGTCGGAGATCTCTCCTCTTCACTGAAGCTGCCGCTGGGGAGATCATGTGACCAGACCGGAGCACCTTCAGAATAGGTAAGTATAGACATCTTTCCTATACAGGGTATTTGGAATATGGCTTAGAATGGGGGTGGGAGCAGGTTTAAGCTTGGATAGTATTTAACTGGACTTCTGCTTTAAGTCAGAATTGTCTGTTTTTATCAATCGTATACAGCCCTTCCCTAAATGGATTTTGTTTATTTTTGCTTCAAAATAAAAGGAATAATCATATGATTGGATAGTATACAGGCAGCGCAGTTATGTTGTATATACCAGAATAAATAAGGTCTTTGCTCTTCTTCCATGTGTTGTGTTTGTGGTCATTTGGTTTTAATATTAAAGCTGAACTCCAGCCTTCCGTCTTGCACAGTTGTACAGGCTCCGCTTCTGTACTGAAATTGCTTTATGCACACTGTGAGCTTCATTCAATGTGCATTAAAAGCTATTTCCTAGCTGGAGAAAGTCCATCATCATCTAGCCCTTTCCTCCCTAGGCTGACTGTCCTTTGGCCTTGTCCCTTTCATTCATTGGATTTCAGCTCTTTCACTGTGGGCTCAGCATCAAATGCAGAAGGACTGCTTAGGGATGGCCACTTCTCCAGACTTGCATTTGCCTATAAAGATGTTTTGATATGTGCAGAACTCCTCCCAGGAGCCAGCTTGATGCTTGCATCAGAGCTGAGGGCACTTAAAGCGGAGTGCCACTCAAAAGTGGAACTTCCACTTATCCATCTCCTTCCCCCTCCGGTGCATCGTTTGGCAACTTTCAGGGGGCGGGGGGGGGGGGGGACGGGTACCTGTTTTTGACAGGTACCATTCCCCACTTCCTGGAGACCGGGCTGCGGCCTGGTCTCTTGGAAGTTCAGCCCCCTTCCTCCTTCTTCCGCCGCAGGACCACTTTGCATGCGCAGTAGGGAACTAGGGTTCCCTTACCAGGATTGGCAGCTGCTGCATCTGGCAGCCACTCCGAAGATCGGCTGGGGTACCGACATTGCAGGCTCCCTGGACAGGTAAGTGTCCATATATTAATTGCAGTATTTGTAGCTGCTGACTTTACATTTTTCGTCGGGGGCAAGACCTCCTCTTTAAGACCCCTTTCACACTGGGGTGCTTTTCAGGCCTTTTAGCACTAAAAAGAGTGACTGTAAAGCGCCTCTCAAGCCACCCCAGTGTGAAAGCCCGTGTGCTTTTACACTGGGGCGGTGCGCTTGCAGGAAAGGAAAAAAAGTCCTACAAGCAGACCATTGAAATGAATAGGCAGCGCTGCCGAAGTGCCTGCAAAGCGCTTCAGCAGCGCAGCAACACGAGCGATATTAACCCTTTTTTTGGCAACTAGTGGAGGTTAAAGCATCCCACTAGCAGCGCTTTACCGCTAGTGCCCGCACCGCCCCAGTGTGAAAGGGGTCTATGAGGAGTACAGAGGCAGGGTGCTGTGATGTTTTCAGAAAGCTATGTACAGCACCCTGCTGGCCCCTCCCACCAGCCACGATCTGCCTTCATTGTATAGATGAGCACAGAAATCCAGTAATGACATTGCTGGGTCTAAAATAAAGTGTTTAATAAAAACTGAAATGTTTTGCTGGGAAATGTCATTGCCAGGTTGATGGCTGGAGGGACAGGTGGGAGAATAAAATGTTAGATTCGTTTCAAAAGTTGTTTTCAGTCATTTTAAAGCAGGACTCCACTCCAGACAAAAAAAAAAATAGCCTGTTAAATTCTAAAATGGCAAGACCAGCTTTTTTTGCAATTAACCTTCAATCCAGAGATTTCCCATACAATATTTTGTATTGCCATTAGGTATACTCTGTGAAGGCCAGCTTCATTCAACTCATTTTATTTGAGCCCAGGTCCTGGACTGGCCCCAGCCTTTGACTGAACAGTGAACGGAGAAGCAGCACAGTGATGAGTTGATCTTTGTCACTCTGCTTTCTCCTTCCATCGGCATGCATTTTGTCGGCACATGTACTGCTTCTGTTTTTAAAATGCTTTCCGTTCTGCTTTTTAAGTATTTGCCACCCAGAGAAAGGTTTGTTTTCAGTGGGTATGTGGTAGTCTGACAGCTTATATTGTTATTGTATATGATTGCTGTTTACATGCTGGCTAATGACTGTCTATATGGCCTATGTCTGACTGCTTTGAGGGAGCCTTTTTTAGTGCCTGTACATGTTTGTTTACAATGATGAGATCAGGAAATAAAGGCATGGCACACAGAACAAGTAAATGATCCTAGTTTTGTTAAATTATAATGTCAGATCAGCGAAAGAAGGCAGTTCTAAAGAAGATGGCAGTTCTCTGACTAAGCCTGTGGGCGGGTGAAATGCGTCAGAAGGGGGTAGCTTGGGAGGAGACAAGCTGAAGCCAATTTCTCATATGACGATTGAGCTGATAGCTGGTGTGCAGCTCCTTATTCTTTCTGACAGCTAGTTCTGGTAGGCCAGGCAAGTCTCGGATGCTGGCACCCAATATTATTGGAGTCACTGGGGGTTTGTTGTATGGCTGCACTTAGAATGGCGCTCTTCACTCTTTCTTGGGTCAAAGGCCGTTCCATTATTTAAATTGTGTTGTGATTAGCTTGGAGTGAGGGAAGTAATTCATCTGTTGGGGCCAGAAATGTTCTGAGGCTTTGGCTTTGGAGAGGCCTTTTAGCGGGATGAGCGAGAGTCGTAATTCTCAGTTCAGGAAGTTCCGACGTCTTCCCGCTGACAGGCTGAATGGGAATGTTGGCACCCGTTCTGTGGCATGTCATACGATGGATTGGTCTCTGTATATTTACAAAGTATTGACTCAGCATTAAAGAAAAATATTCTACGGTTATGCAAAGCAATGTACACAGACCAGGACAGCTTCTTACAATTTATGAGTCGCTGACCATGAATGAAGATTCCCTTGTTTAATGGGATCAGTTACAGCATTACACTATAGCTGCTTGTTTCCTAAAGAAAAGCTAATTTATGTCTTTTTATATAGCTCACTGTGGTAATGTGTGTGTGCATCCGTATGTTTTATGAGGAATTATTCACAATAGAGGGGGCTTTTGGGACTTTAAATGAGACGCATGGTAACGTGCATCTCCATCCCTATTCAAGTACATAAAGAAAGAGGGCCGGGACTTTAAATGTGGTGTTTATAATGTGGCTAATCAAAGGAGTCAAAATAAAACTTGAACAAGTACTGTATAACACTCACTTTTTCACCATAAAAATTGGGTGCAAATAGTGCGTGCGTGTTATACGCCAATACTTCAGTTTTAGCTGCCTTGGAGGGGACAGGGAGGGGGGGGGGATGTGCGCCGTCAGATTATATACAGTGAGAATCTCCTGTTTACTTGGCAGCCTCTATAATAGGAACTCCTGTCTCCTGGGCCGCCATTGGACCACTGTTCTGTCTATCATAGGAGATTCTCACTGTATGTAATCTGTCGGCGCTTGTCCTGCCCCCCTCCCTGTCCCCTCCTGGGCTGCAGATGGGCATCGATCAGGCTGCACTGATGGCAGTGGTGAGGCTGCTGCATTGATGGCAATGGTAAGGCTGCATTGATGTGGACTGATGAGGCTGCATTGATGGCACTTGTGAGGCTGCAGATGGGCACTGATCAGGCTGCATTGATGGCAATGGTGAGGCTGCAGATGGGCATTGATCAGGCTGCATTGATGGCAATGGTGAGGCTGAGATGGGCACTGACCCTTACTTTACTTCAAAGTTCCTTATTTAAAATGTAAAATTTTTTTTTTCCTGAAACTTCCCTCTTAAAATGAATGTGCGTGTTTATACGCCTGTGCGTGTTATACGCCTGTGCGTGTTATACGCCGATAAATACGGTATTTATTTGTTTGCCATGACTGAGTAGGTACATAGCAGACAATACATGCAATAATGGCACATAATATAACAAATCATGTATCCAAATCATTTACATGTTAAAACTATAAACATAAAAGTTATAAAAGTATAATTAGAATATACAATAGTATTATCCTCCATAATAAAAAATCACTATAATATAACAGTTATAATCCACGATATTGCCTGGATCCAAAAACCATGTAGGTATGTATGCATTGCATCTAGGTTAAGCCTGACGCATTTCATGAGATCTATCCAATCATCCTCTGACTGATACAATCTCTGACTTTACCAATCTCTGGGGACCTATGCTGTCTTGATATCAGTTCATACTCATGCTATTTGGGCTCCTCTCTTTGATTAGCTTACTTCTTTATATTTTCAGCACCATCTTGGTATTCATATTTTTATTGATCCACAGATTGGCGCCCATTTTTCCTACTGTTCTAGATACTCTGGGTCACACCTACATTTATGCTCCCTGTGTTCCTGTTTGGACCCTACTACCACAGCTTCCGAACCAGGCATTCCTTCCGGCCCTAGCACCTCGGCGGTGTGTTTGTTTCACACTAAGCAGATATGTGAGTCCTACAGGGATGACTATCCCTATCCTATCCTCCCTCCACCAGTGCAGTCAGTTCAAGTCACCTTCCGGTGCAGAAAAAAAAAGTAGAACATGCTGCATTTTTTTTTCTGCACAGAACTGTACTAGAACACAGCAAAACGTATCAAAAATGCACCCGAACTGCGTGTGGTATGAACTGTAAGCAAAAACTCATCCGGAACGTGTGCTATGCTATGGACTTGTTGTACAAAGTCCTCATGCATGCAACTGTTTTTTATGTTTTTGAATAAAGGTACAAAACAAACCTGCTTGGACTGTTCTGAGTGTTCCTGTCTCATGCTTGGTTTACAATACCAGTAAAGGCTCCCCCGCCTACACAAAATGTGTGTTTTTATTTTTGTGGTATGCCTTCTGAGGCCATAGCACTGATTTTATAAGTGGCCCCTAGTGCAGGATGGTTGTCAAACGTTTGCCGTTGCATAAGGCACAACGAATGCTATTAGGCATGGTGGTTTTTTGTGTTGGTTTTTTTTTTTTTTTTTTTTTTTACTGATGCTTAGAGCAGAACTAACCAAGTTGGTTTGACAAATGAGTTTGAGTGCTCCCAAACGCATTACTATGCCTCTAGTAGTAGGACCTCCCTGGTGTGACATCACATCCACTCTTGCATTCCAAGGTGGTTCTTTCAGACTTCTTGGTCCAGCTGTGGAGCGTTCTCTCCACTGTCACAAACCTGAAATTCCATCTACAGCCTTCCCAGGCATGAGATTATTAATGCGCTTTGCATCGTGCATCCACGATATTGCCTGGATCCAAAAACCATGTAGGTATGTATGCATTGCATCTAGGTTAAGCCTGACGCATTTCATGAGATCTATCCAATCATCCTCTGACTGATACACATCTTGTGCAGTCTGCACCAGAGACCGCTGGCCTTTACTCCTATATCAGCAACACTAGGTAACTAGCACTATCATTATGACATTTATTTTATCTGTGGTTTCCATCCCAGGACTTTACCAATCTCTGGGGACCTATGCTGTCTTGATATCAGTTCATACTCATGCTATTTGGGCTCCTCTCTTTGATTAGCTTACTTCTTTATATTTTCAGCACCATCTTGGTATTCATATTTTTATTGATCCACAGATTGGCGCCCATTTTTCCTACTGTTCTAGATACTCTGGGTCACACCTACATTTATGCTCCCTGTGTTCCTGTTTGGACCCTACTACCACAGCTTCCGAGCCAGGCATTCCTTCCGGCCCTAGCACCTCCGGCGGTGTGTTTGTTTCACACTAAGCAGATTTGTGAGTCCTACAGGGATGACTATCCCTATCCTATCCTCCCTTTATGTATATTTATTCTTTGCCAATTTTTGTCTACGAATGGTTGATTTTGATATACTTAGCTCTCTTTATATAGATGTATCATGCATCCGCCCCTGGTGATTGGATAGATCCCATGAAACGCGTCAGGCTTAACCTAGATGCAATGCATACATACCTACATGGTTTTTGGATCCAGGCAATATCGTGGATTATAACTGTTATGTTAAAGTGATTTTTTTATTTTTTTATTATGGAAGATAATACTATTGTATATTCTATTTATACTTTTAACATGTAAATGATTTGGATACATGATTTGTTATATTATGTGCCGTTATTGCATGTATTGTCTGCTATGTACCTACTCAATCATGGCAAACAAATAAATACTTGTTCATGTTTTACTTTGACTCCTTCAATTAGCCACAATATACACACCTCATTTAAAGTCCCGGCCCTCTTTCTTTATGTTATGAGGAATTCTTGTGTAACACGGGAATGTTATGTGAAGGGAATTCCCAACATTTAGCAAGAATATGATAAACCCCTTAGTCAACAAATACAAGTCCTGGGTCCCCTGAGTTCTGCTTTGTGGATATCGGGACACTGGAGGGGTTGTGAACTTCTGACAGTGACTGGCCCCCCCTTTAAAGATGGCTGCTCGCCCTCCTGGGATTTGTTCACCCCTTTTAGGGGAAGCAGCCTCCAGCCACTGCCATTGTTTATCCTTTTGTTATTGGGTAGAGTGTCAGCTTATGTGCAGCAGTGCTTATCAAGGGACTGCTGTTCCCCTATATAGGGGATGTTAGGAAGACATAGGGTGAATTGCTAGAGAACACTCAAGGAGAGGAGAAGAGATCTGTCTAATGACCTGTCCTAGTCTTGGGACAGGTTTGTCCCCTCTTCTGACAAAAGGTTGACTGCTGATAGGTACCAGAACTGCCATATGTTGGAGGGAACTGATTATGGAGTTGGTCAGGGACTGACCTTTTGGTTTAGTGGTTTGGATGAGCAGATTTTTACTCGATTCAGTGCTAGTTCACATTAGATGCAGTCCAATGCTTTTATTTTCCTGCATGAAAAATGCATACACAGCGTTTTCCGTGTATTCCAATGGTCCTAGTTCACACCAGTGCAGTCAGTTCAAGTCACCTTCCGGTGCAGAAAAAAAGAGTAGAACATGCTGCATTTTTTTTTCTGCACAGAACTGTACTAGAACACAGCAAAACGTATCAAAAATGCACCCGAACTGCGTGTGGTATGAACTGTAAGCAAAAATTCATCCGGAACGTGTGCTATGCTATGGACTAGTACAAAGTCCTCATGCATGGAACTGTCTTCTATGTTGTTGAATAAAGGTACAAAACAAACCTGCTTGGACTGTTCTGAGAGTTCCTGTCTCATGCGTAGTTTACAATACCAGTAATGGCTCCCCCACCTACACAAAATGTGTGTGTTTTTATTTTTTGTGGTATGCCTTCTGAGGCCATAGCACTGATTTTATAAGTGGCCCCTAGTGCAGGATGGTTGTCAAAAGTTTGCCGTTGCATAAGGCACAACGAATGCTATTAGGCATGGTTGTTTTTTGTGTTGTGTGTGTGTTGTTGTTTTTTTTTTTTTTTTTTTTTTTTTTTTTTTTTTTTTTCTGATGCTTAGAGCAGAACTAACCAAGTTGGTTTGACAAACGCATTACTATGCCTCTAGTAGTAGGACCTCCCTGGTGTGACATCACATCCACTCTTGCATTCCAAGGTGGTTCTTTCAGACTTCTTGGTCCAGCTGTGGAGCGTTCTCTCCACTGTCACAAACCTGAAATTCCATCTACAGCCTTCCCAGGCATGAGATTATCAATGCGCTTTGCATACTATAGCACGTGATTTGCTAAATGGCTTTTAACCAATAAAGTTTTGAATAACTTTATTGGCACCCCTGCCACCGGACACAGCCGGATTGCAGCTCCCGATATCCAGCCACTATGCGATCACAATGTCAACAAATCTGTTACTGTTATGAATTAATTTTATTCATGACAGCTGTGATTCCTATAGTGATGATGCATTCGGCCCACAGCTATCATATGGTACCTGGGCAAAATCGCTGCACCATGCTCCGTGTGATAGCTGTGGGCCAATCACTGCACACAATAGTAAATCATAGCTTTTGTGAATGTAACCCATTCAGGACAGTACAAAACATTGCTGTTACAGTGATCATTGCTTTAACAGCAATCAAAGTGTGTAAAGAAAAAAAAGAAAGGTGCTCTCCCAGAGTAGTACAGTGTCACTATGATGCCACTGAATTACTCTGATGAAAGTATGTAAATAATCCAGTCATATGACGCTGTACTGCACTGGTGGTATGTAAAAAAAAAAAAACATTTTTTTTCTTCTTTTTAATTTTTGTTTTCCAAAAACATGTAAGACAAAGGCATAATGAGCTAGTATGCATCCCATACTAGCTCATTATGAAATGCTTACCTTAGAACGAAGCCCTGCAGTGGCACCCACACACCGCTCAGATGGCTGACATCTTCCCCCAGTGTTTTCTTGCGGGCTCACGGGCTCCGACGCTGTGATTGGCCGGAGCCGCCGCACAGGGCCCCAAATAAACAGCTTGTTTGGCCGTTTCTTCAGGGCGCATGCGTCGATGAGATCAGTAAATATCTCCTAAACATGCACGTTTAGGAGATATTTACAGTAACTACAGGTAAGCCTTATTATAGGCTTACCTGTGGGTACAATTAAACAGGAAGACTTTACTTCCTTTTTATAGAGGAACTGAAGTCTGCTCAAATAATTTGTAATAAAAACATCTTTGCCATTCTGAAGCTTCCCTCCAACCACTTTGCATATTATTTATTATTATTATTATTATTATACAGGATTCATATAGCGCCAACAGTTTGTGTAGCGCTTTACAACAGTAGGGCAGACAGTACAATTACAATACAATTCAATACAGGAGGAATCAGGGGGGCCCTGCTCGTTAGAGCTTACAGTCTTATTTTATATATACTGTGATTTTGTATTTTCCAAATATGCTGTAGAAATCTCCTTCCACAAAGTCTGGCTGCAACCATTTTAACTGTGGGCAGCGGAAGATGCTGCCTGTTCACTTCCTGGATTTACACAGACGCACACCTCCAGCTCTGCAGCCTTCATTGGTCCTCTTATGACTCATCCCCCCATCCATTCCTGGCAAACTCTCAAGTGAGTGAGAGAGCTGTGCATGATGTCATAAGCCTAAGCTAATGACCAGACAAGAATCAGGAAGTGGGCTGTATAAGGGATTTACTGGCAGAAAAAAATGTTTTACTATCCAAAGTTAAAATAAACAAGGGAAGAAGATTTAATAGATGGAAAGATTAAAAAATGACTGAAGGTCCACTTCAAATGAGACAGGCTTTCAGTACATCATTGATCAAATATATGTACCACCGTAGTTTGTAGATGCTATAACTTTCACACAAACCATTTAATACACACTTATTGGGATTTTGTTTTATTGTTTTTTTTTTTTTTTTACCAAAGACATGTAGAAGAATACATTTTGGCCTAAATTTATGAAAACATTTGATTTTATTGGATATGTTTTATAACAGAAAGTAGAAAATATTGTTTTTTTTTTCTTCTTCTAATCTTTCAGTCGGTAACTTTTATGTAGCAAAAAATAAAAAGCCTAGTGCTGAGCAAATACCACCAAAAGAAGGCTCTATTTTTTTTTTTGTGTAAAAAAAAAAAATTATATAAATTTAATGTGCATACAGTTTTTTTGTTGTGTAGCAGTGCTGAATAGCATGTATGACAAGGGGTTAAACTATAACCTAACTATATATAATGTAGGGATGAACCGATGTATCAGGCACGGAACATTGCTGCGATTTTGCCATGTTTATGGTGCACTTTTCATAGGCCCTGTGACTGAAAAACCGCATTAAAAATGCAACATGGGTACATTTTTTTTTTTTTTTTTTTTTTATGCGTTTTTGCCATGTTTTTTCAATGCATTTCAATGGGGAGGTGCGGGTTTTCTAACTGACCAAATATGTGGCAAGCAGAATTTTTAACACCGCAATTGACCAATGTGAAAACTTACATAGAATTTAAAGGGATGTATTTTTCTTGCGCTTTTTTTCAGAAGCACTTCAGAAAGTGCTCAGTGTGAAAGCAGCCTATCATCGAAAGGTGTGTGTGTGTGTGTGTGTGTGTGTGTGTGGTTTTTTTTTTTTTTTTTTTTTTTTTTTTTTTAGAAAATGCTTTTGGAGAAAAAAAAAAAAATCTATCTAAAGATAGATTTCTATTTAAGATGCATTAATAATTTTAGTTTATTCAGCATGAAATGGAGCTTAGTTATGTAGCATGATTCTATATATTCTGCAATGTTTACATTTTTGGTAAAGTCATTCAATGAATCCAAGCTCTGCAAGCTGAGATAACATGCACTGCATTGATGCATTCACACAATTTCACAGTAACCATGAGATAAAACAAAGTTCAGAAATATTCCTTTATCCCATTGTTTTGCAAATCTATGTATATGTACACTACAAACTGTATGATTGAATTGGTTCTGATATCGCTGTTTTACTAACCTGACAGTTTATTACTCTACTCTAAATAGGAAACCTTCATTTTGTTTGCAAATATTAAAGATTATAATTGCCAGCAAGAATAAGTCCTTACATTTAAAGAGCACCTGTCATTTCAGATCCATCATGGCAGCGCCTGTTAGCGGCATCCACTCACCTGCTGCCGCCACGTCCCTCACCTTGTTGTGTCACTGCCGCATCACCAGCCATTCCATTTAAGTGAATGGGACTGCCGGTGAGTCAACAGCGGGTCAGAGGAGGAGCCACTGCAGGACAAAGTTGACAGTTGCTCTTTAAAAATTTATGATTTAAATCAATTCTTTTTACTAGTGATTTAAAGCAAAGTTCCATCCAAAAGTGGAACTTCCACTTTAAGCAATCTTCGTCCCCTGACATGCCACATTTGGCATGTCATTTTTTTGGGGGGGGAGTGTGTACCCTTTTTTCGTGGGACTTCCTGTCCCCTGCTTCCTATCATCAGCCACCTAGACAATGACTCCTCTCGCCCTAGGCGGCCCCTCCCTGCCAGCAATCTTCTGGGACACAACTCAGGTCCCAGAAGATCGGCAGGCCAATAGGAGAGCGCAGCACGACCAGCGGTGAAGCCGTAAGCTGTCGCGGCCGGGTGCCCACAGTTACCATGACGGCGCCGGGGAGAGGAGCTAGCCTCTGGGCGGCCACATCGCTGGACCGAGGGTCAGGTAAGTGTCGGTTTATTAAAAGTCAGCAGCTATGCTTTTTGTAGCTGCTGACTTTTAATAAAATAAAAAAACGGGCTTTTGATCAAGTCCACCCTGGTGTAAGGTGTGCTGCTTTTAGAGATCTCTGTTTCTCATTCCTGCTTTGCAGGGATAAGAAAATAACAGATCGCTCTCTCTGTACAGAGCTCTGTGTTGTTTACCAACACAGAGCTCTGGGCTGTGATTGCACACAGCCAATCAGCAGGTCCCTGCCGTGAATCATTGGCCGGGACTAGCTGACATGCTCCCGCTAAACCCAGAAGTTGGCAGCGACGTACGAGCATGCCGATAGTAGGCCGCTAATCTGCAGTATCTTGCAGATGGGTGGTCGCTAAGTGGTTAAACAGCTAGTTGCATAAGGGACAGATATATAGATAGAGGTGTGTTTTTTTTTTTTTTTGTTTTTTTTTTTGTTTTTTTTTTTTCTATAAACCTATATTTGAACTTTGAAAACCCTATGAAAGTAGATATTTTACAATAGTCGTACCCATTCCTCTGTGTGTGCAGAAAACCCAGTCCTGTCCTTAGCCCATGTGCATCATCTCCTCAGTGCTGAGTTCTCAGGCATGTATGGTAACCTCTCAGTACCCAATGTATATGCTTTTAATCTCTCTTATGTGCATTCATCTCTCAGCTGCCAGTACCCAAGGCATGTGTACTTATTCACTGAGCAGCAGGTCTTTGGCGCATATGTAATAACCCCCCTGTGGCTCAACGTTCACCCCTCTGCACCCAGTCTCCAGTGCATGTGCAATAATCTTCACATTTTGTTCAGTGCGCCACGCCAAATATTTGTCTCCTCTCCATTGGGAATCTCAGCTCTTTTGCCCCGTTTCCTATTTAAACAATCCTGGACAACAAGTCTGCCCCATTTCCCACATCCCCAGTACCACCTCCACCGTTCTGTGCTCCATAACACACTCCCTGTTTCCCCTCTGTCTAAGCTTTCTATGTGAAAAGCTTGGCTCCCATGCTGCTGCTCTATAATTACTGTTTGTATATGGGTGAAAAATGCGTTCTGGGGCATCTATTACTGCCCCTGCCTTTCTCTTGTATGGCTATGATGATATATTTTAGTGATTTTGGCGCTAATTATGGAAAGATTAGTAACCACCATTTGTGAATCAAAAGATTATCTTTTCTTGCTGCAGCCAGAAGTCATACCCTACACACTCCTCTCCTACAGGTACAGCCAGAAGTCATACCCTCCACACTCCTCTCCTACAAGCGCAGACAGAAGTCATACCCTCCACACTCCTCTCCTACAAGCGCAGACAGAAGTCATACCCTCCACACTCCTCTCCTACAAGCGCAAACAGAAGTCATACCCTCCACACTCCTCTCCTACAAGCGCAGACAGAAGTCATACCCTCCACACTCCTCTCCTACAAGCGCAGACAGAAGTCATACCCTCCACACTCCTCTCCTACAGGTACAGCCAGAAGTCATACCCTCCACACTCCTCTCCTACAGGTACAGCCAGAAGTCATACCCTCCACACTCCTCTCCTACAAGCGCAGGCAGAAGTCATGCCCTCCACACTCCTCTCCTACAGGTACAGCCAGAAGTCATGCCCTCCACACTCCTCTCCTACAGGTACAGACAGAAGTCATACCCTCCACACTCCTCTCCTACAGGTACAGCCAGAAGTCATACCCTCCACACTCCTCCTACAAGCGCAGACAGAAGTCATACCCTCCACACTCCTCTCCTACAAGCGCAGACAGAAGTCATACCCTCCACACTCCTCTCCTACAAGCGCAGACAGAAGTCATACCCTCCACACTCCTCTCCTACAAGCGCAGACAGAAGTCATACCCTCCACACTCCTCTCCTACAAGCGCAGACAGAAGTCATACCCTCCACACTCCTCTCCTACAAGCGCAGACAGAAGTCATACCCTCCACACTCCTCTCCTACAAGCGCAGACAGAAGTCATACCCTCCACACTCCTCTCCTACAAGCGCAGACAGAAGTCATACCCTCCACACTCCTCTCCTACAAGCGCAGACAGAAGTCATACCCTCCACACTCCTCTCCTACAAGCGCAGGCAGAAGTCATACCCTCCACACTCCTCTCCTACAGGTACAGGCAGAAGTCATACCCTCCACACTCCTCTCCTACAGGTACAGACAGAAGTCATACCCACAACACTCCTCTCCTACAGGTACAGGCAGAAGTCATACCCTCCACACTCCTCTCCTACAGGTACAGACAGAAGTCATACCCACAACACTCCTCTCCTACAAGTGCAGACAGAAGTCATACCCACAACACTCCTCTCCTACAGGTACAGGCAGAAGTCATACCCTCCACACTCCTCTCCTACAGGTACAGGCAGAAGTCATACCCTCCACACTCCTCTCCTACAGGTACAGCCAGAAGTCATACCCTCCACACTCCTCTCCTACAAGTGCAGACAGAAGTCATACCCTCCACACTCCTCTCCTACAAGTGCAGACAGAAGTCATACCCACCACACTCCTCTCCTACAGGTACAGCCAGAAGTCATGCCCTCCACACTCCTCTCCTACAAGTGCAGACAGCAGTCATACCCTCCACACTCCTCTCCTACAAGCGCAGACAGAAATCATACCCTCCACACTCCTCTCCTACAAGCGCAGACAGAAGTCATACCCTCCACACTCCTCTCCTACAAGTGCAGACAGAAGTCATACCCTCCACACTCCTCTCCTACAAGCGCAGACAGAAGTCATACCCTCCACACTCCTCTCCTACAAGCGCAGACAGAAGTCATACCCTCCACACTCCTCTCCTACAAGTACAGACAGAAGTCATACCCTCCACACTCCTCTCCTACAAGTACAGACAGAAGTCATACCCACCACACTCCTCTCCTACAGGTACAGACAGAAGTCATGCCCTCCACACTCCTCTCCTACAAGTGCAGACAGCAGTCATACCCTCCACACTCCTCTCCTACAAGCGCAGACAGAAGTCATACCCTCCACACTCCTCTCCTACAAGTACAGACAGAAGTCATACCCTCCACACTCCTCTCCTACAGGTACAGATAGGAGTGTGGAGGGTATGACTTTTGACTGTATGTGTAGGAGAGTCCCTCTGTCCCCATGTTGTGTTTAGATCCATTGGCAGTGATTGTCGCCAACGTCCACCCCTGACTGCCTGTGTGACTGTAGCCTAACATCTCCAAATGTTGCCATGATTTTCTGTGATTTCATATGGCTGATGGCTAGTTTATATGTGTATAGCGGAAACACTTTCTACGCATCGCTCCAGAAGAATTATAAAATGCTATTTTGTGCAAGTCTAACTTTTCCCCAATTTTATTTTTTCACAGCAAACCTGGACTCCATGCTGTCAGATTATGATGTCATCTCGCTGTCTGGCATCCAACAGCATTCTGTGCGGAAACGGGACTTGGAGACACAGTCTCAGGTGGAGAGGATGTTGGACTTCACGGCCCTACAACGGTAATGTCCCCCCATGGCCCCCTGTACATACAAATTCTCCATCCTGATACTGAGGGAGACGGTGCATCATCTGGCTGTTCTGACAGCATTCCCAACACAACCGTGCGCCGCAATAACAAAAAAAGTTTGATTTATTAATACCGTATTTATCAGCGTATAACGCATTTTTCCCCCCTGAAAATAGGGGGAGAATCACGGGTGCATGTTATACGGCGATAGTGTACCTCGGAGGGGAAGGAGGGGGACCAGCGCCACCGCAATTCAACGAGCCGTCATCTCCTGTATAATTGGCTCTCACTCGGCTCTGACATCACACACACAGTCCCGCCTCTGCCACCGGCATTGGACCAGTGTTCTGCCAATCACAGGAGCTGGCCCGATGGCGGAGGCGGGACTGTGTATGTGACTGCCGACTGAGAGCCAAGTAAACAGGAGATGATGGCACGGTGATTTCCTGCATGAGAGATAGTGAGGCTGCATTGATGGGAGATGGGCGCAGATCAGGCTGCAGATGGGCGCATATCAGGCTGCATTAAGGCTGCAGATGGGCACATATGAGGCTGCAGATGGGCGCATATCAGGCTGCATTGAGGCTGCAGATGGGCACAGAGCAGACTGCATTGAGGCTGCAGATGGGCACAGAGCAGACTGCATTGAGGCTGCAGATGGGCACAGATCAGGCTGCAGATGGGCACAGATCCCGCTGCATTAATGGGCACTGACCATTATTTTGCTTCAAAGTGGTTTATTTTGAAACTTCCCTCTTAAATTGAAGGTGCGTGTTATACGCCGATAAATACGGTATTTATTGGGCAACTTTACTCCCTTCTTCTTCCCTTTTTTTTTTTTTTTTTTTTTTTTTTTTTCTTTTTTTTTTTTTTTTTTTTCAGCACACACCAACGCAGCGTGTTGGTGTGAACTGAAACAATTGCATGGTGGGACTGTATTGGGCAGCAGATTAATTGTGCAGTATTTTGATAATGATTATACATTTATTATTGGTGCGCGATTTTGATGCACTTGTTCGGTAGTGTATTGGTTTGCAATTCGACTATGCTGCTTCTATTTCAGGGGTATTGAATTAAAATTCATGGAGGCCCAGTAAGTAAAATTTTCTTCTTGTAGGGGTCTGAATCACATGTTTAATTATTAATGGCACCTGTGCGCGATGGCAAACGCAGCATGTTTTTGTGAGTGCCAAACTGCATTGTGCCGCAGCAATTGCGGAATGGGCAATTTAAAGCTTTTCCTTTCTCGGCACTTCTGCCTATAAGGCAGCCCATTAAAATGAACAGGCTGCCTACACACAGAGCACAAGGAGTATCGATGTAAACCTAGCCTCAGATCCTTCACATCACAATCCTGTTTTTACATCAGTGTTCAGTCCTCCTGCACATCACAACCTCATTTCTTTATATCACAGTCCCTAAATTCACATCAGTCCTCCTTCACAGCAGTGTCCTCAACCCCCCCCACACACACACACACACACACACACACACACACACACATACACACCTTTACAATACAGTCCTCAGCCCCATTTCACATTCCTGTCTCTGGCCCCCCTTTTTAAATCACCCCCCCCTTCACATTACAGCCCCAAGCCCCCCTTCATATCAACCCCCCCTTCACATTCCTGTCCTCACCGTTTACATTGCAGTTCCCAGCCCCCGTTTTTCATAGCAATGACATAGCCTTCTTCCCTGTCCTACATTACACAGGGCAGAGGGCACAGCAGGTTTATAGCGGACATTAGGAAGCGGGCCAGTTCTGGATGGAGGGTCAGATTTGCACAACTTTTCTGTTCGGTTTGTGATTGGTTGCTGGGACCACCCTGCATCCTAGCAACCAGTCAGTTAACCGGGGCAGCTCCCACCCTCCGTCCAGCACTGTGCTGCCCCCTTATGTCTGTTCTGCTAAGATTACTGCGCTAGCAGAGGCTGAGGGAAAGAACCAGCTCCTAAATGGCGTGACCGCGGCGGTTCCAGATGGGACAGTGACTCGGTCCAGATCTGGTCAGGTCAATGAACAAGCTGTTCTGTGAAATTTGTCACTTCACCTTCCAGCTGAAGTGGCCAGAGCTCCAAATGGAACATTGCTGATAGGTAGTAAATACAACAGAAACGGAGTTCATTTTTATAGCTGCGCAAAACGGCAGTTCTGAATGAATCTAAACAATCGCACAATTTTGTTTTGTGTTCATTTTTTAACGCGTGCTGTCATGTATTACACTTTTTTTTTTTTTTTTTTCAGCATAAAAATGAGTGACCATTTCAGAATCTGCTGGTTTCAGTGGGGCTTATTTTCACCAGCGCACTGCACAGAGAAAAAGCCTTGCCATTCCTTTTCACTTTTATTGAAATCAGTTGCACCGCACATCTGGTGTGATGCACACTTACTAAATTTTTAGTTTAAAGGAAATAGAAGTCACATGGGAATGTTATGTTGCTCTTACCAAAGGCAAGGCATATAAAAATGCTCAGCAGTGTGTATGCTATAACTTAGGCATTTTCATTTATTTCTAGTGTGAATGAGCCCTAAAACAGGAAACCAATCTTTGCCGTTTTCACTCTCTTAATTAAAGTGTTAAAAAACCCTCCTTAAGGCGGAGTTCTACCTCTAAGTGGAAGTTCCGCTTTAAGCACTCCTCAACCCCTTCTATGCCACATTTGGCATGTCATATTTTTGGGGGGGTGCAGGTACCTGGTTTTGACAGGTACCCTGCTTTCACTTCTGCTTGGGTCGCCTAGGCGACCCGAGTGAAAGCTCTCCTCTCTCTCCCCTCCCTCCCTGCAATCTTCTTGGATACGTCGCAGGTCCTAGAAGATTGCCCGCCCACTGAGGAGGCGCAGCGTGACTCGCGCATGCGCAGAGTGCACCTGGCTATGAAGCCGCAAGCTGTCACAGCCGGGTGCCCACATTACAATGCCCGCACTGGGGAGAGCCGAGGGAGAGAACCGAGGGTTCGGACGGCCACATCACTGGATCGTGGGACAGGTGAGTTTGTGTTTATTAAAAGTCAGCGGTTACACTTTTTGTAGCTGCTTATTCTTAATAAATACAAAAACGACTGGAACTCCGCTTTAAATAGGAAAAAAAAAAATATTGGTGCACTTAGGCTAGGTTCACACTTGTGCGGCCCGTGTTTGCTTGGGCAGGACAGCCTACTCAGTTGAGAGGTCTGCCGTTCCCTGTGAGGCGCAGGAAAGAAGTCCCTGCACTACTTTGGAAATGGCGAACCACGAGTACGGCACGGTTCCCAGTGCGATTGCGATTTTCAAGTGTGGACAGCATGCCATTAGAATTTATGGCACCCGCCCCCAGGGCCCGCAGCAGCTCCACGTGCACAGATGTGAACCTAGCCTTAGTGTTATTGGTTTCCTGTTCCTTTTTTGTGTGTAGACGTTTTTTTGCAGCACGATGAGCCAGTGAAGACTCTGTGTATTTTAGTCCTGCTTACTGGGAGGCTATGTTGCTTTGCACGGTTTCCCTAGAGCCTAAACAGAAAAGTCAGTGCTACTACCCATACAACACATAGATAGCCGAGCTCCCGGGTGCTCGATCCACAGTTGCTGGCTGAGTAAAATAGTGTAGAAAAAATGATCCGCACTCAAGTTGTTGCTCTTTAAAAAATCTTCATTTATTAACAAGCCACAGTGAACTAACACAGGTGAAAACGGTTGACGCGTTTCAGCCTATAAGGCCTTAGACATGACTAAGGCCTTATAGGCTGAAACGCGTCAACCGTTTTCACCTGCGTTTGTTCACTGTGACTTGTTAATTAATGAATATTTTTTTAAAGAGCAACAACCGGAGTGCGGATCATTTTTTCTACTCTTCCCCCCTAGAGCCTCGCTGATGACGTCTGCCTAACTTAAAGGGTAACTCCATTTTTATGGGAAAAAATAGCAAATCGTAAAATATTAATATAGCAGATACAAATCGTATTGTAATTGAATGTTATTAGGAATGTGCAGCACTGTATTTTTCTGTAAAATGCAGAGTGTTATCAAATATGGAGGCATTCTGTACACAGATGGTGTATGGAGCGCCCATCAGATATGTCATTTTCTGCTTGTGTGATTGCCTTACTGATCTTCCCAGAAGTCTGCACTAAGATACAAATCGGATTTTGAGCATTCCCTGCAAACAAAAATTTCATTTGTGGTGAGATACACCCAAAGGTAAATCACGTCTAAAGGGATGCAGATCCTGCCACTTTCCTCATTTGAACCCTGCAAGTGCATCAGCTGATTGATAAATTATCAATTTATTATTCCCATTAGATTCACTTTGCACACGGACACAGAGAAACACACAACTATTTCTTCAGAGTAATAAAAAGTAGAAATCTGCAACAAAGTTTGTTAAAATCTCTACATAGATCACCAAGAGGGGAATTTTTTTTTCTCAACAAAAGTGGAGTTACACTTTAACTTTTTTGCTCTGTTTGTTTGTAATGTGAAATCCAGGCTTTTGTTTCTGTCCGTGTTTGACCATTCTGTTACACCTCTTGAATTCTTCACAGGCATTTTCAGCTCTACCTAACAGCTGATGCAGATCATCTCTCGGAAAACTTGAAAGCAGTGGTTCTGGATGGTAATGGCAAAGGAAAGGAATATCCTGTAAAGCGTTCAGACTTCTTCACTGGCCATGTCATTGGTTAGTATCTGTTTACATTGAGTTTCTTTTTAGGAGAGTGTTCTCTAAACCTTTCAGCCATCAGAACTGTAAAATAGACAGTCACTGAGTGCAGTCCAATAAGGGCTTCAGGTGACCCATATTTTATAATTGTAAAGATTTCCAGCTCGATGCATATCTAATGAAGTGATAGATGCTGCATCTCCACTCTTCAGCTGTGGCAGGAAGAAAATACAATCAAACATCATCACACCCCTATCTCTGAGAAGTAAACCATACCTTGTATGAAAAATAAACAAACATTCATACTCGCCTAGGTGTATGCAGTATTAATTCCATGCTGCATTTGTACCCCACTGCCTCTACACCGAGAACTGAGCGATCAAAGACTGCTGATAACTCAGTTCTTGGGTCTGCTCTGAGCACAGAGTGGTGACTGTCAGGCACCGGCTATGTTCTCTAAACCTCCAGAGCTCACTGGAGTGCTGTACTGTGGAGGGGCAGGAGCAGCTGTCTCAGGCTCTTGGCTTAGCCTCTCAGCGCACTGCCAACTGCTGGTCCAGGCATTTGGGTGGATCCCGACATTAAAGTCAGGATCCCTCCAGAGTCTGTACTGGCTGAGTGACGTCAGCTGATTTTAGCCCACTCTCAGTTGAATAGGGTCACAGGAGTGCGGAACCAAGTGCACTTCTGTGATACCCAGGAGAAGTAGGGCCAAAAGAGCTTTGGGCCTAAATAATTACATGATTCCTTTATCGATCCAGTGCTGTGCCTGTCTGCAAGTCTTCTCTCTCCTCTCACAGGCTTTCACAGGCTTGGCTGAGATTAGCGGGAGCTATTGGCTCCTGCTGCTTTCAGTCAAATTCTGTGAGGAGGGGGCGGAGCTGAGCTGTGCTCTATGTGTTTATGGATGCACAAAGTCCAGCTCAGAAGCGCTTCCACACAAGCTCCCCCATACTAAGCTGCTTCCCATTGTGGCACATGGAAAAGAGCAGAGAAAGCTGGGGAGGGACCCCAGAAAGTAAAGTTTGGGACTGCTCTGTGCAACACCATTGCACAGAGTACGTAAAAATTATTATTTTAATTAAAAAAAAAAAAAAAAGACTTTACAACCTTTTTAAATATATCTTGACCCAATGTCAGGATTGATACAGAATACAGTGCATTGCAACCACTTTGTCTGGTATTTACATCCAGTGCTATGTTTTTCTCTTATGCAATAAGAGCTGCTGTGCCCAGGAGGAGATGCTGAACATTTTCCTTTTGCCATGCCAAGTATAGACACAGAAGTGACTTCAAAATACATTATGTATGTAAAACGCAGCCATCAACCTACAAAGACACAGGACTCTTCTGTCTAAAAATGAAACCATGGCATGACATGGAAATGAGCAGGTGCCTAAGTATTTTATGAGCCCCCCAAACCATGTCTCTTCCACTGGTTTTTAAAATGTCATTCTGCAGTATCTAGAAGGCTTATTGACACCAAAGTAGTGATCCAGAAATGTCTGATATGGAAAATGTTGCTCCTGTTTGAGAAGGTGGAGAGATAAACCACTTCTGTGAGAGCAGATAAGAAGCCAAGGAGGGTTTTGTCTCTTCCATACATATGCCTGTTATGAGATCAAATACAACCATGATCATTTCTCTACTAACTACTGCCACCCCCTCGTCTCTCTCTACCTATATACTGTACAATATATTTATATATCTTAACCAGAGTCGCTTTTGTCAAGAGGAATGTTACCAGCTTGAGGGATCTGTCGGGGCCTGTTCACATTGCACGGGGCATTCCTAACTTGCCATTTACCACGTGTTGCAGAGAATCACAATGTACAGCAACTTGGTGTTGTGTGTTGTAATGCACTATTACAAAAAGTAGTATATGCCCCTTTTTTGGTGAGTTTGGCAGCCCATTCCAATGAATGGGCAGATTTACAAGCTGCATAATATGCTTGTGCTACTGCAGCACAACAGTGTTTCACGTGGTAGTAAAGGCCATTAAAAAAATCAAAAAATCTTCCCCCTGCAAGTTTAGAGCACCGCATACTAGCACGATATGAAAGACTTACCTTAAAGTGGATGTAAACCCGAAATTTTTTTATTAATTAACACTTGTACCTTGTAGAGCAGAGGTATTCATGTCATCTGTGCCCATACTTGCCACAAAGAGTTAATCCAGCTCTGAGCATTCCTTTTATTTTTTTTCAGTAAGATAAAAACAGACAGACAGAGAAATAGGAGTCTGTTCTTCCCCCTTGCTGTGAGTGACAGGTGATTTACCTATCTCATGAACCAGCATACAGAGCTTCACATCTCCCCTCTCTGTGTCTCAGAGCTGTGCTAGCTATACTGAAAACTCCTCCCCACTACAGCCTGTGTGGCACATGCGCAGGAGTCACAGGTGGGCCGTGAGCATGCTCTGCCTCTGCCCAGAACGCGCTCTGTGTCCCCTGTGCACGCACTTCTAGTATACCAAGCGCAAGGTTCGTACTCACGCCGCTGCCAGCACAAGGGGAGTGTAGAGGTGGGCGGGGGAGCCTAGTGACATCACGTCTCCACCCACCGAGAGCCGCAGCATAGACCCGCCCATGGACAAGTATTTATTCATGTGGTGTGGGTTTACAGCCACTTTAAAACAAAGCCAACCAGCGGCGTGCTGTCACCGCTGACAAGGCTTCCATCTTCATCTGACTTTCCTTCCGGGTTCTTGTGTTCCAGTCCTTTTGATTGGCAGAGCCGCGATGACGTCATTCCCCATATGGCTGTGGCCATTTTTGGACAGTGATGTCAGCCAGCATCCCTACCCTTTGTTTACTTTCATCTGCTGGGCAAGAAATCTCCTGGCTTGCAACTAAATGGGACTCTGGTTGTTAGGCAGTCTGAACCAGAAACTCACAGGTAGGATTTTCATGACAGAAGAGACCCTATTGATCTCTGCCATCATAAACTCTTCTCCCTGCCTGTCAGGGTTTATGTACACTGAGAAAGGTATTCGCGGCTCAGCATGCATTTACATCAATCCCCTGTGCCATGTTTTTACTCCTGTGCCCATGTGTGGGAGTGATGTTATTATGGCCTGGCCAAGCAGATAAAGAATCCGAACCCATGAGGAAAACTGGGAGAAGATGGCAATGTGTGTGACCTATAGAAGCACTGACAGCGCTCGCCAGGTAAGTCTGCCACAATGTGCTAATATGCTGTGCATACTAAAATTTACCAGGGAAAAAAAAAAAAAGTTTGTGTTTGTAAAGTCAGAAGGTTTTTTTTTTTTTTATCCTAATGTATTTTATTCATTAAGATAAAAAGCCTTCTGTGTGCAGCAGCCTCCCCAGCCCCCCTAATACTTACCTGAGCCACATCTAGCTCCAGTGATGACCACGAGTGAATCGGCAGTCCGGAACTCTTCCTCCTGATTGGCTGAGGCACAGCAGCAGAGCCATTAGCAACCGCTGCTGTCAGTTAAACTCTGCCAATCAGGAGAGAGAGGGGTGTGGGGACGAACCGCAGCTCTGTGTCTGAATGGATAGACAGAGCTGCAGCTCGGCTCAGGTGCCCCCATAGCAAGCTGCTTGCTGCTCAAATATTCCTGCAGTGTTTCCTCTTTTTGCATCAGAGTCTTTTCTTGTGCTCAGCTTGTGATTGTATTATTTAGCCCTGTTTTTCTGTTTGAAAACAGTTTTCTGTTTCTTGCGCACATCTTCGTGCTCCTTGGGATAGTTGCGATTAATCACTCAATCCCTTTTTATTTCTCCCTTGCAGGGGAACACAATTCAAAGGTTTTAGCACACATAGGAGATGGTGATTTTACAGCACGGATCACAGCAGATGGGGAAGAATATAATATAGAGGTAAGCCATGCATGTGTTTGTCCTTTTGTTGGAGAAGCTATGCCTTTATTGACAGAGCTCTGCAGTTCTTGTTAGAATGTAAGAACTTGCTCATGTCTAAGCATTTACTCTGTGTGTTTTACTACATAAAAATGTTATTTAAAGTGTATGTTCAGCCAAACCAACAGAGAGAAAAAAAAACACACAAATCGAAAACCTCCATATATACAATCCTATACCAACAGTTGATCCAGAGGAAGGAAAAAATAAACCTCCCAATAAACCATGATCCAATTTGCTCCAGCGGGGTAAAAAAATTCCATCCTGACCCCCCAACAGGCATTCGAATACCAACTTTACCTATAACTTTTATATTATGTACATGTAGGGCTGGGCAATTTTCCCAAAAAAATTAAAAATCAATCTTCTTTTCTCAGGAAAGAATAAATTCAGTTCCGCTCTTTGATCTGGGGCGATTTCTTTTCAGTTTTTGTTGTGTTTCTGGGACAGAGAGTGAGGGGAATTCAACCTAAGCGTATAAAAGATAAACATTTTTGCTGTATCCCTAAAGTGATTGTAAAGCCTTGTTTTTTTTCTATAACAATAACAAACATGTTATATTTACCTTCTCTGTGCAGTGGATTTGCACAGGGCAGCCCAGAACCTCCTCTTCTCGGGTCCCTCTTCGGTTCTCCTGGCCACTCCCTCCTGTCAAGTGCCCCCACAGCAAGCAGCTTGTTATGGGGGCACTCAAGCCGAGTGACGGCTCCCTGTGTCCATTCAGACACGGAGCCGCAGCCCCGCCCCACCCCCTCTCTCTCCTGATTGGCTAGCTGACTTTGACAGCAGTGGGAGCCAATGGAACCACTGTTGTGTCTCATCCAATCAGGAGGGAGAGTCTTGGACACTCGCTGGACAGAGTTGGGGCTCAGGTAAGTATTGGGGGGGGGGGGCTGCACACAGAAGGCTTTTAATCTTGATGCATAGGATGCATGAAGATAAAAAAACCTTCTGACTTTACACCTCTTTAACCTTTTTGCTGCTAGGCCTGGCATTCTAGTAATCCTCAGGAGGCCAGTTTTGCTTGCATTTCATTATTTTTATTTTTCATATATAGCTTTCAGAGTTTGTAAAAGATCCCCCAACCCAACCTATACTTTTTCTGAATACATAGTTTTAAAGAGATGAGATGTGTGGAAGGTGTTTCTGTCCTAGGTGACAACAATGCCCCTTCATAGATACTGTATAATGGCATAGTGGCAATCATTCATCAAAAGTAGATCATGTGAAAAAAAGGCAAGAAGCGCCAATCTAAGTGCAGTATCATTAGAACTTGGGTTATATAAAAACAACAGCCAAATGACTATTCACAAAGAAAGGGTTAATAAAAGCAAGGACAAGTAGTGGGTCCAGGGACGTCCTCCTCAGATGTTGTAAAGGTGCATAGTGCAGGTTCACGTGGAGGCGCTGTCAACGCTGTGATGTACAGGTGGTCCGTGGGGTCTCTGCTGTGGGGAGCACTCCACCCCTGCAGGGGTATGAGCATATGATGTTGATCCTGTTGGTCTCTCCGATTGTATGGGTGCCGGTATCCTTCCACGTGTCCCAATCCAAAACAGCCACTTGCATAGAGGGAGGTGGGGACTCACTGTCCCTTGTCGTAGATATGTATGTAGGTATGTCTAATATCTACATACCAGCAAGAGATGAAGCTTTCTAAGGAAATATAGCAAAAGTGCAGTGGATATCTAATTGGGACCTGCATTACAACAAGGGACAGCACCCACAGCAGAGACCCCACGGACCACCCGTACATCACAGCGTTGACAGCGCCTCCACGTGAACCTGCACTATGCACCTTTACAACATCTGAGGAGGACGTCCCTGGACCCACTACTTGTCCCTGCTTTTATTAACCCTTTCTTTGTGAGTAGTCATTTGGCTGTTGTTTTTATATAACCTAATTAAAGTTCTAATGATACTGCACTTAGATTGGCGCTTCTTGCCTTTTTTTCACATTATCTTTCAGAGTTGTTTGCTTCCACTCTCAAGTGAGCTGCCGCTGGTGTATAGTATCAGATTCCTGTGATCTACATATTTTAATTAATTAATTTATATATATATATATATATATATATATATATATATATATATATATATATATATATATATATATATATATATATATATATATATATATATATATATATATATATATAATATACTATTATTTTCATTCTCTGGACGGTTGTGGCAGAGTCCTTATATATATTTTTACTATTTTGATCTTGCATATTCAGGTTTTTTAGTCACATTCCCTGTTTTATCCTGGACTTTTTATGTCAATGTGAATTATTTCATTCAAGCTTGATGTGTGTTCTTGCGCCATTTATCTTTTTTGTTTATCAAAAGTAGATCGGAGAGAATCTGGAGCATGTGTGCATGGCAACCAATTGGCTTCTATCTTCAACTTGTTCAATGTAACTAAATAAAAGATAGAAGCTGATTGGTTGTCATGCACAGCTTCTGCAGATTCTGGCTGATCCATTTTTTGATGAATTTCCCTTAGTCAGTTACCACTGTCACCCTAGGTCAGGAAGTGTGTTACTGGCGGGGTTACCAGATGCAAATAAAGGCAAAAATACTTAAAAAAAAATGCAGCCACCACATTTACAGACTGTAAACCTAAAATCAATTCAAGTTTTTCCATTTCCCTACTATTAGCAGTAGTACACTAGTTTTTTTTTTTTTTTTCATTAGCCCCTGTGGAGGTATACAGAGAATACATCAAAGGATAACCTATTAGTGTACAGATCAGAAGACATCAGAGAAGTGTCTCGTCTACAGTCCTCGAAAGTGTGCGGTTACATCAAACCAGAACAAGATCTTTTCAGGAATCAGCCTGACCCCTCGGATACTCATGGTAGGTGCTGCATGTTTACCAATGTTCAGACAAGCACAACTGATGTAAAAGACCTTTTAGAAATCTTATTTAATACTATTGTGCATGGCAATGTAATACATAAATCCCACCATCCTCTTAATAGCAAATCAGAATCTGATTTTCTTAAAGTGAACATGAGCTTTGCCTTTATGGAGCAAAGCAACAAATGTATTTTAAAGCGATACTTAAGGTTCCTTTAGACCCCTCTTCTGGGGTCCCTCGGTGGCTCTCTCGTCTCTTCCTCACATTAGATAACCCCCTGGGAGAAGCGCTCTACTAGGGGGTTACCTTGCGGGCGTGCTTCCAAGTCCAGCAGTCGGCGTCCATAGACGCCGAATGCAGGACTCGGCTCCGCCCCCCCGGCGGCCACGTCATTGGATTTGATTGTCAGCAGCGGGAGCCAATGGCTGCACTGCTATCAATCTATCCAATCAACAGCCGAGAACCCCCTAGCCGAGAAACGACGCGTCCCCGTGGGACAAGTTAGAGGGTTCAGGTAAGTAGCTGGGGGCCAGTCACTGCCAGGTGTTTTTTCACCTTTAATGCATAGGATGCATTAAGGTGAAAAAACACTTACCTTTACAACCCCTTTAACCGTTGATACCATTATAAAGGATTCTACTGGTGGTAAGTGCACCCATCTTTCCCAGTAGAAGCCTAAGGAACAGACTGCAAAATCTTCTCCCTCTATATTTGTTAGGAAACGTCTCTTTTGTTTCTCCACTCCTGTGCCCTTAATGTTGAGACTGGCCAGGTTTTTCTTCAGGTATAAAGATCCTTTAGAACAGTGGTCATCAACCCTGTCCTCAGGGCTCACTAACAGGCCAGATTTTATGTATTACCTTGGGGAGACGCAGACTAGAAAAGTACAATCACTGAGCAACAAATGATATCACCTGTGATGTATTTCAGTTATCTTGCAAACCTGGCCTATTGGTGGGCCCTGAGGAGAGGGTTGATGACCACTGCTTTAGAAGAAGCAGTGGATGCTCTGGTGGCTCCACAGTACACAGGGTTGCTGATAAGGGGGGTAGCACTTGCCCTCCTGTTACAGCGCCCAGGTCACATACGTTGAGGGGGGGCCCAGAGCAGCAGGATTGGGCGCAATTACAGGAACCAATCCCCCTATGGCCTTCCCTGTGTTTGCAGTGTTTCAGTTTGTGAATTAACAGGCAGCCTCTGTACAGATCGCTTCCTGTTATTTCATTCTGCAGCTGAGGTTGCAGAGAAAGGATTGGGGATTTTGCGTCCTCAATCTCTTTCTCTGTCTCAAAAGTGAGACGACGGGTGTCTGTTTAGACCTCTGACATTTCACCAACCCCCACAGGCTGTTGAAAAAACAAAAAAGACATAACTAAGGACGCATTCTCACAGGAATTCTGGTTGCATGAATAAGTGGTTTGTTCATTCAGCTGGAGCCGCATGTTAGGCTTTGTTCACTGTTCCTGTCAGCTAGGCTGTACAGGGGTTCCGCGATTTCTAATAGCAGCCCTGTCAATACACCCTAAAATTTTTGAGATGAAGGGCATTCTGGTGTTTCCCATTGCTTTTCACTGGCCCAGGCAGATGTTGCACCCTGACTTTGTAGAGCTTCTGGTGGACACTCTGTGGGCTCTGCCAGATTGTCTGGATCTTCTGTGTGGAGGACTGATGTGCCATCCTGCTTTACAGCTGCTGGCTTTAACAGCATGGCTGTTTTGAAGCCCAGGATTTAAGAGACAGAAGCATCTTTGAATTTATTGATTTCTATGATGCTAAAAGCTACAAAGGCTATTTTCCGCAACCTCTACCATCAGACATGGAAGACCTTCTTCACTCAGTGTAAGTCTCGGGGCCTTGACCGCAGAAGTTTCTCTGGGGGACAAATCCTCTCATCCTATAGCTGGATTTTGACCAATGTTTATCTCTCAGCACTAGTAAAGGTCAGGTTTCGGCCCTTGTGCCTCTCGTCACACTCCATTAGCCCTGTCTATCTTGTTTAATAAGGCTTTTGGCCTCTCACTCCTTGATTAGGCCACTCACATGTAAAAATTCTTACGCTCGCATTTAGACCTGGAAGTGCCACCTTAGCTTTATGCTAGCATTTGGGGTCTAAATGCGAGCATAACAATTTTTTACATGTGAGTGTAATACTGAACAATAATTTTTTTAAGAACATTTACTACACGATGGCAGCCTTTCCCCCCCCCTATTGACCCTTCGTGAGTAGAGTGTGTGCGTGGCATTTCTTTCGTTCCCATGGTTATACAATAAAGGAGCTTTTACTCTCTGGAAGTTCCGCTATCTTCTTCTTTTCTACCTGCATATATGGGGTTTGCAGACCCAGGCAGGCACCCAGGTTATTTTGGCAGCTGAAGCTCTCATAGGAAATCCTCTGGAGCGGTGCTCACCTCAATTGCTTTTTCTATCCTTTTCCCCCCTTTTTTCTTTTAACAAGAAAACAGGAATGCGGTATCCTCATTAGCATAATAATAATAATTATTAAAAGAAAATAATAGCACACTTACAGTTAGAATTCTTGGAAATCAGCATAGGTGGTAAGAATCCCCAAGGTGGAGACAAAGCAAGGCTGTATACAGGAAATAGGAACTCCAGATCCCCTGTGTAGGTCCCTGTGATGCAGGCCAGGGGATCTGGAGTTCCCATTTCCTGTATACAGCCTTGCTTTGTCTCCACCTTGGGGATTCTTACCATCTATGCTGATTTCCAAGAATTTTAACTGTAAGCATGCTATTATTTTCTTTAATGATTATTATGCTCATGAGGACCCCGCACTTCTGTTTTCTTGTTGTTTGAGTTGCTTTTGGATCATCCTGGATCTCTTCTGGAAGCTGCAGGATCCTCCTGTCATATTTCCTGACTGGATTAGGATTCCAATTATCACATTGATAATTCTGCCATTTGACCGTGGAAGCTGGGACTTGTAGTGTGCTTTGCTGGTTTGTGGATTTACTTTCATTCTTTGCTCTAATTTTCTTATAATTGCCTGAGTACTGAGTTTCAAATATACTGAGTGGTACTGATACATGTGGGAAGCAAGGAAGAGTCCAGGATTCAGACACCCAAGGAATACTGGAGTCCAAAGGAGATCCTGGTAGGGAAAATATCCAAAAGCTTGGCTGACTCTTATGCTGGTAGCAGAGGGTCAAAAATCTCTGAGAGGGGGAGGGGTGGGGTGGTCACGGATTGCACTGGGGACACGGTGGAATTATTTATTTTTGCACGTTTATTGATGGACTTGTTTCATGCACGGTTTATGCACTGAGAATGTGTATAATGAGGCACTGAGAGACTTTATTTATTGAATCACATCCGATGATATATTTACTTTTACCATATATATTTACTTTTATTATTTTTTGATTTGGCACCTACAGTAAGTAGGTTTAAAAATTGAGCTAGCTCTGTGAAAGGGTGTTCTTTACCGGTTAAGGTTGCTTGCAATGTCTGTTTCTCTGTGTTTCACAGCAGTAATGATCATCTTCGTAGCAGGTGAAAAGCTAAATCTTGAAATTAACATTAATGATGCTTCCCTCCTTCTCCTTTCTTTGCTGCCCACTCACTTGTAATAAAGAACAGCCTCTGCGTGGGAGAATCTTGCACCAGACTTCGGCTTGTGAACAGCAGGGGAGCCTCTTCGCTGTGTGGGATAATAGGCAATTATGTGTATTGCTGCACTACAAGCAGGCGGTATTAATGTCTCTACAGGGCAGGTCACTAGTGCAAGTCAGAAGATGATTTAAAAGCGACATCATGTTGAAATTTCAGGTGACATTTGGTACAGAGCTGTGATAATTTTTTTTTTTTTTTTTAAACCTTATCATTTTTTTCAAAAGCACTGGCTAAAAAAATGATACAACAGCACACTTTGCTTTGTACCTGCATACATGTGCAGTGTGGTAAAATGTGTCATTTTAAGAAATGATGCTAGGAACACTAATAACTACTGTTGGCCTCCACGTGGAACTTGTTTTCCTCCATCATCTCTCAAGACAGCATGTGAGACCGAGGCTCCTCCCACCAGAAAATGTGTTACCAGGTCAAAGATTGACAGGAAGACCTTCAATTGTCCTCAGTTATTGTGTTTTGTTCGTTCAGGGGACACACGTTGCTGGATCGTAGGTGGCAATGTCTGCTGGCCTGCCATTTTCCTCACCTGTAATCTTAAAGATGGTTATCGGTAATTTTCCTACCTATTGTTAACCCTCCCCAGATCCCTCGTTTGTACAGGTAAGAGAAGGCCTGGATCCCCTTCCTCCTCCTATGCTTGGTCAAAGCCATGAACTTACTGACTTGATGCCTGCCTCTTTTGACAGTTGTGGATAGCCATGGAATCTACGAGGGGACTATGCATAGCTAGGAATTCGTTTTTTTAGCTTTCTCAATTAAAACTTTCACTTTGACACAGGCATGCCCAGAGAACAGATTCTTTACTCTTTTTCGCCATGCTCTTTAGAGATGTAGGGTCTATTACTCTGTTGCTCTACAGCACTAATTTGTCCAGACATGCTTAATGGCTAAAGACTTAAAGTAGTTCTAAAGGCTCAGGGTTCTTCACCTTTATAACGGCAAACATACTCCTGCGCAATGGTGTGACGTCGGGTAGTCGGTCACTCAAAGGATAGTTGCTATGGCCTTGCTGTCCTCCAGGATAGGAGATATCCTAGTAGTCGCAGAAGTCACAAGAAAGAAAAGAAGGGTAACCATACAGTACCAATATGCCACATCACGTGGCTATTTTATCTTTATATGTTTATACCCTAACGTGTACAATGCGGACAGGGTGATGTTTTTATTAGTTATGATCGTGCTGAACTCTGTGGAAGTTGAACGTTCCCCTCAGTGGGCGGGGGACCTAGGCTCTCATGGGATGTGTCTGATTATTGCACATGCATCTGTAAAAGTATAAAAATTGGGCTGAAGGGATCACTGTTGCTAGGCTGTGAAGAAGAAGCTATGACTTCAAAACGTGTCAGCAAGCAGCAGCCCTGATTTCTTTTCCATAGCTATCTGGAGACCATTGGTCCTGGACTGATCACCACGATCAGGTGGCTACACTAAGCACTTAATCTCCATATGTTTGTGAGTGGTATTTTATTTTAGTTTTATTAATCCATTTGCTTGGGATAATGCACAAGGCTGGTGCGCCCTCATTTTCTTTCTTGTTCTTCACCTTTTATGCATTCCATGCATGAAGGTAAAAAACCTTCTCTATGCAGCAGTGCTCCCGTTGCTGTCAATCACAGACAGTAAGCCAATGAGAAGAGAGAGGGGGTGGGGCCAACCTGCAGCTCTGTCTGAATAGACATGCAGAGCAGCGGTTGGGAGCAAGCCTTCTTGGGTTCCCTTGCAGCAAGCTGGGGGGGGGGGGGGGGGGGGGAAGAATTGGCAGGGGGGAGGGGATGCTCTATGCAAAACCACTGCCCAGAGCAAGTACAGTCATAGCCAAAAATATTGGCACCCCTGCATTTCTGTCAGATAATGCACAATTTCACCCAGATAATTGTTGCAATTAAAAATGTTTAGGCTTCCTCATGTGTATTTTCTTTGTATTGCTATGACACAAAAAAAGTGGAGAAACAAAAAGCCAAATCTGACATTCCATGCAAAACTCTAAAAATGTACTGGACAAAATTATTGGCACCTTTCCTAAAATTGTAAGAAATAATTGCATTCCAAGTTTTGCTTGTGTAATTTGTAATTAAACTCAGCTGTATCGGTTCATAGGTGCTGACAATATAGAAAGCACACCAGCAACCAGTTAAAATGGTAAAAAAATGTACTCCACTTTTCTGTTGTGTGTGTCTGTGTGCCACACAGAGCATGGAGAAGACAGAGCAGCAAAGCATTGACTGAGGATTTGAGAACAAAAATTGTGGTAAAGCATGTGCAATCTCAAGGTTACAAGTCCATCTCCAGAGATCTTAATGGTCCTGTGTCCACTGTGCACAACATTGTCAAGAAGTGTACAGGCCATGGCATTGTAGCTAATCTCCCTGGACATGGACAAAACAGAAAAATTGATCAGTTTGCCAAAATCCTTTTTTACGAGAATGTGCTGTGGACAGACGAAACAAAATTACTGCTTTTTGGTAAAGTCCATCATTCTACTGTTTTCAGAAAAAGAACCGAGGCCTTTAACCACTTACGGACCGCCTGCCGCAGTTTTTTACGTCGGCTGTTTGAAGGAGGATATTGTTGTTATGGCAGCAGCTAGCTGTCATAACCCCGGTATCCTCTTCTTCAGCGGGCGGTCCGCTACAAGATAAAAGTAGTCCTTGCAGCGGATTGGCCGCAAGATCACTTTAATTGGTGGCGGGAGAGGGCTCCCGCCAGGATACGGTGCCCTCCGCCGCCTACCGGAGCCGTCGGCAGCGGCGGAGGCGATCGCGTGTTTTCTCCTGTCAGGTATGGAGACGAGTGAGGGGAAGATGGCCCCCACCCGTCTCCATACAATTGCTGGGCGGAAGTGACGTCAAAAGGAATAACAGAGATGCAGGGATGCCAATATTTTTGGCCATGACTGTATGACATGTTTGTTATTTTATTTTTTTGTCTTTTAATATCACTTTATGCTGGCCATACATGGATTGAAATTCAGCTAGTTGAGCATGCACTGTCCGAATTTCAATCCAGGTATGTGCACCCTGGTTGTACACCCGTCTACAGCCAGCAACACTAATCATTGTATTAGCACTGTCGGAGGGATTTCCTTATCAACACTGAATCAAGCTATTTTTCTTTCCTTCCAACTGTGGTGGAAGAAACAAAAATTCCATAATCTATGGCCTGCCTTGGACATGGGATCTGGCATCCAATCTGCAGCTGTTCAACCAATCAACTTCCAATAATATTTTCCTTGGCCCTGAGTTGGAGGAAATGCTTGATCCTTGATTCTGGTGGGAGAAAGGTTGAAGAATCTTTGCACAGTGGAAGAAGGAAACCTCCCAACTAATTCATTTTGGGGCCTGTAGAAAAAGGATACCTACTAGAGATTGCAGGTGAAGTGAAGCTGGGCGTTAATGGGCTGTTTTAGGTTATAGAATGTGTTGCACAAACACTGAAAAAGAGTTCAACAGAGTCGGAGGTCACAAACATTCTTCACACCTGGGGAACTGAAAATGTTCAAAAGATGGAACACAACAGCCTGCCAACTGCTTACAACATTCTACTCTCTCTGCCATGTTATCATGCTACCTTATCATCATGTTTATCTTCACAAGGTCCAGCACATACCTCTCAAGGGGATTATCATTCCTGAGGCCAGACACTTGTCCTTGATTTGCTCTGCTTCCCACATGTGCTACAGGAAGCCTTAGCTGTGCTTAACGGGAAACTATAATATTACACTTTCAGCGAGTACATATTTGAGCTATTATTATTGCAAAACGATTGCACAGAGCAGGTAAGTATAACATGTTTGTTTGTTGTCAGTGCAGAGGCGGCGGGGGGCAGATGCAGGTAAGTATGATTATGGGGGAAAAAAATCCCATACTTCTCTTTTAACATGCAGTAATACATTTCTTTATCGGACATAACAGGGCACAGGGCATATTAATGCTTACGAAACAGGGTTATGCTGTCACCTACAGGCGATTGGACACTGGCAAAAAAAAAAAAAAAGAGAAAGGTCCTTTCTAGGCATAACTCTTCCCTAGTAGACAGGACTTCAGTTTTCTTGCCAGTGTCTGAAGGTGATGGTCACTGCTTTGCAGCTCTCATGATTTATTAGAGTTCCATCTGTTCCAAAAGGGATCAGGAGACGGGTTCTCTCCAAATCCATTCCTAAAGCTATCATAAAAAAATGATACCTAGAACCCACACTGGATGAGGAGGAGGACGGGGCATGGAAATGGTCTATAATGTTTGCTGTTTGGCACTGGACCCCGTGTTTGCAGAACCCTGCATAATGATATATTGCCTGGTGTTTTCTGGTAGGGTGCTTTACAGGTTCAGGGCAGTGAACCCCAGCTGGTGGATTGAGTCTCTGAAAGCCTTGTGGATGAAGCCCACTGTGATGGGTGAAGTTTGGACCCCTCCTAAAAAGGGGTTCTGCAGCTGGGCTGGTGAGTGCCCACTGCCCAATGGTAGCCCTGGTGGTATTACCATGTTTAGCCACGTGCTGCCCTTAGGTCAGGTTCTAGTGCTTTTGACACCCCTGTTTTGTAAAGATTAAGAAGACGATCTGCGCCCCTTGATGTATGATGAAGAAAATGGGAGTTTGTCTTACCTGTAAAAAATATTTCTTGGAGTACATCATGGGACACTGAGATCCCTACCCCCTCTGTCTTGTGGTTCATGTCTTAATACAAAGCTGGAGTCCTGCCTACCAGGGAGGGGGTATGTCTAGAAGAGGACTTGTTTTTTGCTAGTGCCCAGTCACCTGTAGGTGGGAACACAACCCTGTTCATACAGATTAAGGTGACGCTTTAAGAAATGAATGTTAGAGATGTTAGAAATAAACCAAAAAGCCAGTTTTTACCACACACCACTACTGTGCATAGACGTGAATGGGCCATTAGAGGAAACTTGTGTGGAGAGAAATACGGGGATTGCCTTTGCTAACATACTCCTGAAAATGCTTTTCAGTACTTTGAGTTTACTGAACTAGAACATGCATTCAGCAAGTGAAGTAGTCAGATCATGGTCAGGCCCTTTTTTTAAAAATACTTGTTCTGAGTCAGTGACGACCATTTTTTTTTTTTTTTTTAAACCAGTAAATCACACTGGCGGCCAGGGAACTAGCATAGGTAGAGGCAAAGCCATCCTCCCTCCTATATTTTTATTTTTAAACTTCGTACACATTTCTGCAGTTCTGCATGTAGTTGCCACGTGTAGAATATGTTGCTAGGAATTTTCTTGTGAATGGCATAATTTTATGTTGCGATGTGAGAAAGGTGTTAAAGCGTGTATTGGTGTGTGCTTCCGGTAAGACGCAGCAGGAGGCATTCTCAGAAGCATGTTCTTTTTTAAGCAATGTTTTTCTGCCATACGTTTCTTTGTACAGCAAAGAAATTTCCATAAAGAAATTTTGTTCTATTGCTCTCTAAAGCATCTCTCCAATCTCTCTCCCTTTTAATTCCCTTTTCTCATTTGTCTTTTTAAAAAAAAATAATCCGTAGTAGTAATAAATGGGAATGACAACCATGTGAACTAGCTTTTTTTCTTCCCCCCCCCTGCCATGCAGGATTGTTTGATTGTATTCCAGATTCTCAAGAGGAAATGTAAAAGCAAATCAAAAATAACTTCAATACTTTTTGTTTATTTTTGGATGACTAACTTAGTTTTCCATTTCCTGTTATAGTAGAATATTTGTAATGCACTCTGAAAATAGCACTTCCCTTTTTTTTTTTAAATGGAGATTTTTTTTTTTGTTATAAAAAAGTGTTAGTTAAAGGGGTTGTAAAAGGTTCAGAGTTTTAAAAAAACAAACAAACATGCCATACTTACCTCTGCTGTGCAGTTGGTTTTGCACAGATTGGCCCCGATCCTCCTCTTCTAAGGCCCCTCAGTGGTGCTCCTGGCTCCTCCTCTTCTCGAGTGCCCCGTCGGAGAAGCGCTCTCCTTCGGGACACCCGTGCGGGCTCGCTCCCATGTCCTGCTTCTGCGTCTATTCACACAGAAAGCAGGACTCGGCCCCACCCCCCGGCGCTCACCACCCTACTTAGTTTACCTCTGTGAACAACAAAACACTACCAATGTCATGGGATGAGGAGAGGGGGGAGTTGTTTTATAACCACTTGACCTCTGGAAGATATACCCTCCCTTTATGACCAGGCCATATTTTGCCATACCCACTGCGTTATTTTAACTGACAATTGCACGATCTGTGTCCTCCTCCCTTTTTTTTTTTTTTTTTTTTTTTTTTTTTTCTTCTCCACAAATAGAGCTTTCTTTTGGTGGTATTTATTTACCTCAGCGTATTTTTTTTTTTTTTGTACTATAAACAAAAAAAAGACAGACTATTTTGAAAAAAAAAAAAAAATATATATATATATATATATTTTTTACTTTCTGCTATAAAACATATCCAATAAAAAAAAATCAAATTTCTTCATAAATTTAGGCGAATATGTATTCTGCTACATATCATTGGTAAAAAAAAAAAAAAACAATAAGCATATATTGATTGGTTTGCACAAAAGTTATAGCATCTACAAATTATGGGATATGTACTGGAATTTTGACTTTTTTGTTTTATACAAGTAATGGCAGCAATCGGCGACTTATATCGGGACATGCGATGTTGTGGCAGTCAATCCTGTTACTTTTGATACTTTGTGGGAACCAGTGACACTAACACAGTGATCCGTGCTAAAAATATGCACTGCCACTGTACTAATGATGCTGGCTGGGAAGGGGTTAAAACAGCTATGGTGATCAAAGGGTTAATTGTGTGCCAAACTAGTGTTTTTGTGTACAGTGTGCTGCTTTCAATAAGGGATGTGATGGATTTTCTTTCCCTGCTTTGCATTGTTTACAGATGCAGAGCTCCGTCCAGCCTCTCTCCCCGACGATCAGCGTCAGCCACCCTGTAGCAGTAAATTTGCTATGGGGCGTTCAGCAAGTGGTTAAAGTGATCCTAAAGGGTTTTTCGTTTGTAAATAACAAACCTGTTATATTTACCTGCTCTGTGCAATGGTTTTGCACAGAGTAGATCTGATCCTCTTCTTTTTGCGTCCCCTCCTAGCTTCTCCCCCTTGTCACGTGCTCACAATAGCAAGCCTCTTGCTATGGGGGCATGTGAGCAGGTTTGCTCCCGAGCCGTGCTCCTGTGAATGGACATTGTCCAGTCACACACGGAGTGTGAATTGCCCCCCCCGCTCCACCCTCATTTGCTCACTGGCTGTGATTGGCAGCAGTGTGAGCCAATGATGGAAGAGATACCTGGAAGAGCCTATGCTCTCATGCACATCGCTGGATTGAGATGGGGCTGGGGGAGATGCTTCACTCAGGTTTTTTTTTAACCTTCATGCATGCAATGCATAAAGGTAAATAACCTGCCTTTATAACCACTTTAAAGGGGTTGTAAACCCTTGTGTTTTTTCTCCTTAATGCATCCTTTGCATTAAGGTGAAAAAACTTCTGTCACTGAGCCCCCCCCCCCCCGTTTTACTCACCTGAGCCCGTTGCCCCCCCCCCCCCAAAGGAGATGCGCTATACCTCTCTGGCCTGGGTTCTCTGCTCTTGATTGGATAGATTGATAGCAGCGCAGCCATTGGCTCCCGTTGCTCCTCCATAAATACAATACAGTGAGTGACTATTACTAGGACAGAAAGTATTACTGATAGGTCTAAGTAAAAATAAAGGAAAAAAGCCTGAAAAAAGAAAAACAATGCAACCGCCACATCTAAGGACTGTTGGCTGCTATATATTACATTTTTTCTTTAATTTAGATCTGCTATAAAGCGTACTGTTCCCCGCCCCAGCCCTCCCCTACAAGTCTAAAGTGGGCCGGTTCAGCAGGGATCAGTCAAATTTTGATCCATCCATGGCTGTTACCACTTTAGAGACGTTAATCTAACGATCAACTTTTTTTTTAACGGGACTTTTAGAAAACTTTCATTGTATTCTGACTGCAGAGGAATCCCTGATGGTGCCTGGACTAAGTGCAGTTCTGGTGCGATGTGATTTTTTTTTCATCCCATTTATTTTAATGGGCTGAAATTGCACTGGATCCAGAAGTACTGCATGCACTGTAACCAGATTGTATAGTATAGCAGTACCGTGCAATCCAGTGCAGGAAAAAGCATCTCATTTGCGATCCACGTTTGGGGTGTCATTAGGATTGCATTGACACCCGCAAAATATAGCACACCCAGTGCAATACAAACGTGCAGTACAAACGCAGGGCCGGAAAAAACGCACGGTACGCAGGTTTCCCATACTGTTTTAAGCCTGGTACACACCCAGCGGGTTGAACGAAAAAAACTGACCGCTCCGATCAGAGCCACGGTACTAACAGTTTGGTGTTAGTACAGCGATCTCCCCCGCTGAGCTGTTTTCCTGCCAGCTGTATTCCGTTGGCGGAGAGCGCTGATCAGGAGACGTTCAGCTGCTGGTTTTCTAGCATGCTCATCTGAGAGAAGCCTGCCAGACGACCGGCTTCTGTCGGACCGGCTTACATACACACAGGCTGAATGTTGGACGGTTTTTATTGAACTGCCCGATTTCTCCCCACATTCGGTCAGTGTTTACTAGGCGTAAGGGTCCCGTTACACCTTTGCAGTGCATTGACGTGTGGTACTATGCACATGTTAACTTTCGAAGTTTCCTTATCCTTTTTAACACCCCCCCCCCCCCCCAAACTTTGTACACTGTATTTATTGAGATTGCACCACCAAGGAGGACTGCAATGTTTACATCCCACCATAGGTATCTTCATATTGATGTCTGTACAGGCACAGTAGAATCCCATAAACTTCTAAGGGGCTGAAAGACAGAGATCCATTAATGTCTATGTTAATCTACCATGTACAAGCAGGCAATGCTAGGAAAAAGCTAGCAAATGCGATTTAAACATTGCTATGAGCTGCAGCAGTGCAGTCTTAAAAGCATGGGGCTTTGAATGGGAGGGTGGGATAGTTCTGTTCAAAGGGGCAACGCAAATGTGTGGAAAACCAGCCTAAATGGTAAGAGGAAAAATGGTATAATAATGTTATGCAGTCTTCTATACAGCCAGCAGGTGCAGTCCTAGTGCCATTTTTCATGTTATTGGTATGATTACTTTTCAGCAGCTCTTTCTGGGGCCCTGGAAGTATTGACTCCTTAAGTTTTATTTCAACAAATGGAGCCACAAAGCAAACTACCCTGCTGTGCTGTCTTTTTAGATAACCCATAGTGCTCTTGAAACCTAATGTCATATGTTAAATTTTTTGTAAAAACAATTTAAATGTATATAACAAATGGGTAAAATGTTTTTAGGGCTTACAATATTGGTTAGCTAATTTGGTTTCTACTCTAGTTGGTCCTGGCATAGTCTTCTTCACCTCTGCTAGTGTAGTGTACCAGTGTATTTTAATGCTATAGAAAGGAAAAAGGAGGATGACTAATTTTTTATATTTACATTGTGAATCACCAGTTCATAGGGGAGGATAGTATCACAGCAACAGTTATTAGGATTATTTCTTTTACTCTGCCAGCTCTTCTTGGTCCTCTGTGTATGAGGACTTGGATCTTTCTGCACACTGCAGGAGAGCTGTAAACTAATGTCAGCTATCGGAGAAACATGCTTCAGTTGTCATAATGGTCTGTGCAATGTCCGGGTGACTCTTGTGTAACTCCGTGTTTTCTGATGAAAGCTCTTATGTATCCGCTTCCTGTGCTTCATAGTGATACATGTAGCTTGGCACTAATAGCTGTCTGCTGAGTTGTGCAATGCTGTATACTGTGGCATACATTAGGTGGCACCATAATGGGTAAATGTATTTGTCTTATGTTGGCTAAGAATGTGACTGGCCATTTCATTCCTTCTTTTGACTATACAGTTTTGATGCAGCGAACATAACACTTGTGTTGTCTGCATACCCAGCAAAAATATGTTTCACAGCAAAAATGTTTCAGAGGGTTTTTAATTGGTATCCAAGGAACCATCTTGGGTTAAAGCATTAGTGGGTCCCAAAAGAAAACCAAGTAACGTGAATAATACTGAGTATCTTGTTAGAATGTCATTTGAAAGTGGGTGGAATATATTGGGTTGTTCCTGACATTGATGTGTTGAAAGCAGAAAAGATGGGCATTGCAATTTGTTGTGTATGGGGATCCGTAGCTGCAGACTGGTAAGGGTGCCTATACTGACCTGTGTCCACAGCCAAATTTGCCCATATTGGGCACATGAGCATTAGAACTGGACCACAGAGCAAAGGAAGAAAGTGGCCTGGTCTGTTTAACCAGATATTTTTTATTACATCATGTGGATGGCCGGGTTCATGTGCAGTGCTCTCCTGGGGTAGAGGTTGACACCAGGTTGCAGTATGGGAAGAAGACAAGGCAGTGGGCCTTGTTCTGCTGGGAAAACTTGGGTCCTGCCATTTATGTGGATGTTACTTTGACACGTACCGCCTACCTAAATAATGGTGCACCCCTTCATGGAAATGGTATTTCTTGATGACAGTGGCCTCTTTCAGCAGGATAATGTGTCCTGCCAAACTGCAAAAATGGTTCAAGAATGATTAAAGAAGGAACACAACAGTTGGTGTGAGGTGTTGACTTTGCCATTAAATTCTCCAGATCTCAATCTAGTCGAGCGTCTGTGGATATGCTGGAAAAACAAGTCCGATCCATGGAGGTCCCACCTTGCAACTTACAGGACTTAAAGGATCTGTTAGCCCTGGTTCACACTTGATCGTTTTGACGTGTCAAATCGACGGACTCGCACGGCTTCATTCCCTCAGCTCAGTGTGAACCTAGGCTTACTGACGGTTTGGTGCCAGATATCACAGCATACCTTCAGAGGTCTAGTGACATCCATGCCTCAACAGGTCAAGGCTGAATAGGTTATATTCAGACAGTTTAGCTGCATTTAGAGAAAATAGAATTGTGTGCGTCCAGGATCCGATTGTATACTCTAAACGCAGATAAACCTGCTTTATAGCAGAAACATCTAAACAAAGGAAAAGTTAAATGCAGGAGTGCCCAAGAAGGTCATTGAGATTATGGAGGCAGAGGACTGGATAGCGACTTGCAAGCGTACACTCTTCCATATTATTTGGGCAGCTTGGTGGGACTATACTACTGTACTACTGACCTGCACTCTGTCCCATCAAGCCTAGATGTCGCCCTATTGGCACTAGCAAACCCCTCGATCAACTTACGTAGCACCATAGGGGCCCAAAACTCACTCGAGTACGCTACCGCTTTACTCATTATTTGTCCAGTGGATTACGCTGGTGTTAGTGGTATTGTGGTTTTTGTTTTTTTTTTGTCGTGTAAAAATGTCCAGTCTGTTGGGGAATTATTTACTTAGTTGTGTGCATTCCTTACCCTCATCCTTCTTCTTTTTTTTTTCTGTCTGTGATGTATTGTTCATGGGGTCCTACAATAGTTAACTGTATTCTATAAATTGTTTTTTTTGGTAAACACCTGGCACTCAATGAGCTTGATAAACCATAAAAAATACCGCGCTAACATAAAGGTTGTGCTACTAATGATTAGTAGAGTAAAACAAGCTGCAATCCTAGAGTGAGGCGTGCACACAAATATATAAAGGAAATCAAAAAAAGACTGCGCTAGAATACATATTGAACACCTTATATGATTAGGTAATTAATAAAAGAACAATAAATCAATTATTCAAAGGTGAATGAATGAATAATAGGTGAACCGGATATGACACAAATGATGACATTGAAATATATGTGTCAACTGCCAAGAATATGTCCAAAGGAATGGTGAAAATGTTCAAAAAAATGAGTCTCTGAAGTCAGAGCTTAATAAAGGGTGATCAAACGGTTACACTCAGCACCCAGTGAGAAATCCTCCACCTTATAAGATGTACGCTTACCAGAGGTAAGCTGGATAATAGCTTATCTATGGATATCCACACGGGGGACACAACTTTATGGACCTCCTCGCCAGGAAGGGGTAGACAGGAACTCTCTTGCAGCGGACCTCAGACAGCATACCAAGGGGACCCAGAAATAAAAGGAATTTCCTCCATAGTGTGAATCCGTTTGGTATTTTATTGTGAAATAAGGTAAAAGCACTTACATAAAATCTTGGTTAAAATCACAGAAACAGCCGGCCGGCTAGCATACACCCGTTCGGTGAGATGAAACGATGACGTCAGCGCGTCGACCTTCCGACGTACGTTTCGTCCTATTGAACGTCGTCATGGGAACGGGCGACGCACTGACTCATCGCTACTTATAGGAACAAATCGAAACCAAGCCTCGCTGTGAAGCTCGGATGGCGTCATCACAACATCCTGTTGGAAGAGGATGTGTGTATCGAATAACATGGCATAGGCTGACGTTTCCCTCGTCAGCCAATCATAGCCTCCTATTGCGAGGGAAGAGTTAGATTAGTAAAAACACATTGGAGGGCGTGATCAAAACTCATACACGCCATCTAGTGGACTGAATGAAATAAACATTCAAAGCCACATACTATTACGTGGAAGGAAAAAATAACCAGTAAGTTAAAATGAAAAAAATGAAAAAAAATTTTGTAGATAGAAGTGTGATATCCAAATGTTAGAAAAAATGACTTACTGACGCCATCAGAGAGTCAAAGGAAGTTTACAGAATTATATGAACATCATATCAATATAAAAATTGTAATGCAACTCTAAAATAAAAATGAGGTAAAAATCATCCAAATAATGCGTAGGAAATATCACCCCTCTCACCCTACTCAGTAGATTAGATGAAATAATGATAGGATAATAGGATTTAAACCATACAGTGTGTTAATTTAAGAATTATCTAGAAAAGCGTTTAAATCTACGTCAACATTGAGCCCAAAGGGGGTATAACACTTCAATCTGTGTATCCAGGTCATCTCGAGTCTGGAAATCCCTCGTAAAACAGACCCCCCCCCCTCCAATGTGGAGTGTACCTATCAATACCAAGAAAGATAGTTTTCCTGGGGTCACGATCATGTGCTTCTAGGTAGTGTCTTGAAACCGGGTGTTTGGGGAAACCAGTTAGGATGTTGGTAATGTGCTCGTTAAGCCTTACAGATAAGGGGCGCTTGGTTCTTCCTACATATTGTAGGCCACAAGGGCATTGGAGAAGGTACACCACTCGCTCTGTGGAACATGTGATAAATGATCTGATCTCAAATTCCATCTGAGTGCTGGTGGAAATGAAGTTATGTGTCCTTCTATGTGTACAACCACTAAGAGAACACACCCTACACCTCCTGCACTGATAGAAACCAGTCATGTATTCAAAAAATCCTTTTTTAGTGAGAGGAGGATCTAGGACATTCGGGGCCACTCTATTTCTAAGCGAGGGGGCACCTCTATAGATTACCTGTGGTTTAGCCGGGAGGATAGGACCAAGCACATGGTCATTTTTAAGGACATGCCAATGCTTTTTTATTAGCTTAGCTACGTTGTTATGTTGGGAGGAATAGGTGGTAATAAAGGGAATGTCGGGTAACCTCTCACGGTGAGGCTTCTTAGTTTCGAGTAAAGTACATCTATCAATCTTGGCCACTTCCTCCAATGTGTTCCTCAGAGATGTCTCCACATAGCCCTTCTCTAGGAAACGTTTTAATAAAATATCCGCTTGGGCTAAAAATTCAGCATGGTTAGAACAATTACGTTTTAAACGGATAAATTGGCTTTTTGGCACAGACTTCAACCAGGCCTCATGGTGGCAGCTGTCAGTCGGTATATAGGAATTCCGATCTGTGTTTTTAAAGAAGGTGGCTGTGGTGAATTCCCCATCCTTCACACCAATCTTTAGGTCCAAGAAATTAATCTCGGACTGGCTGGCCTCATATGAAAGTCGGATCCCCCGGTCATTGTTATTCAACACCACCATATATGCATCGAGATCCTCACGATCACCATTCCATAGGAGGAGGATGTCATCTATGTATCTAGCCCACAACACCACCTGAGGTTTCTGTTGGGCATAGATGACATCCTCCTCCCACAGGGCCATGAAGAGGTTCGCCAAGCTGGGGGCATATTTTGCCCCCATGGCGACCCCCCTGTCCTGCCTGTAAAACTGACCCCCAAACCAAAAATAGTTCCTAGTGGCCACAAAGTGGAGTAGTTGCATAATGAAACATATTTGTTCATCAAACAATGACGAATCTCGTCTAAGATAATATTCAACCGCAAACAACCCCAAGTCATGGGGTATTACGGTGTACAATGAGGCGACGTCCGCTGTCACCAACCACCAATTGGGCCCAGGGGTATAATTGGAAAGCAAATTGATTACATGACGGGTATCCTTTAGGTACGACGGCATCTTAGTAACTAATGGCTGCAGGTAGAAATCAATATACCTGCCCACCCGGGATGATATGGAATCAATTCCACTGACAATTGGACGTCCCGGGGGGCAGGTAGGATGCTTGTGAATTTTTGGCAGGTAATAAAGAACAGGGGTACGGGGGGCTTTTGGTACCAGATAGGATTTCTCCTTGTTATTTAGGATACCCTGCTCTGACCCGAACTTGATCAGCACCTCCAATTCTTTTTTATACTGAACTTTTGGGTCTGATCTAAGGGGGGTATAAGTGTCACGATCCCCCAAAATGTTAGACATTTCTTTGAGGTAATCATTCCTGTCCAGAACTATAATGCCACCCCCCTTATCTGCTGGTCTAATTACTAAGTTTTTGTTGTGACACAAAGAGCCCAAACCAGTTTTCAAATTCCTGTCAAAATATACTCTTTTAAGGGGTAATTCCTCTAAATCCTTAAGGACTAGATCTTTAAACACCTTCAGTGAAGGGGCTACAGCCCCAGGAGGATTGAAAAGGGAGGCATTTGATAACCCAGAGTGACGGTAATCATTGGGACCAGTTATAGTATTATTATTACCTTCTCCAATGCCCTTGTGGCCTACAATATGTAGGAAGAACCAAGCGCCCCTTATCTGTAAGGCTTAACGAGCACATTACCAACATCCTAACTGGTTTCCCCAAACACCCGGTTTCAAGACACTACCTAGAAGCACATGATCGTGACCCCAGGAAAACTATCTTTCTTGGTATTGATAGGTACACTCCACATTGGAGGGGGGGGTCTGTTTTACGAGGGATTTCCAGACTCGAGATGACCTGGATACACAGATTGAAGTGTTATACCCCCTTTGGGCTCAATGTTGACGTAGATTTAAACGCTTTTCTAGATAATTCTTAAATTAACACACTGTATGGTTTAAATCCTATCATCCTATCATTATTTCATCTAATCTACTGAGTAGGGTGAGAGGGGTGATATTTCCTACGCATTATTTGGATGATTTTTACCTCATTTTTATTTTAGAGTTGCATTACAATTTTTATATTGATATGATGTTCATATAATTCTGTAAACTTCCTTTGACTCTCTGATGGCGTCAGTAAGTCATTTTTTCTAACATTTGGATATCACACTTCTATCTACAAAATTTTTTTTCATTTTTTTCATTTTAACTTACTGGTTATTTTTTCCTTCCACGTAATAGTATGTGGCTTTGAATGTTTATTTCATTCAGTCCACTAGATGGCGTGTATGAGTTTTGATCATGCCCTCCAATGTGTTTTACTAATCTAACTCTTCCCTCGCAATAGGAGGCTATGATTGGCTGACGAGGGAAACGTCAGCCTATGCCATGTTATTCGATACACACATCCTCTTCCAACAGGATGTTGTGATGACGCCATCCGAGCTTCACAGCGAGGCTTGGTTTCGATTTGTTCCTATAAGTAGCGATGAGTCAGTGCGTCGCCCGTTCCCATGACGACGTCCAATAGGACGAAACGTACGTCGGAAGGTCGACGCGCTGACGTCATCGTTTCATCTCACCGAACGGGTGTATGCTAGCCGGCCGGCTGTTTCTGTGATTTTAACCAAGATTTTATGTAAGTGCTTTTACCTTATTTCACAATAAAATACCAAACGGATTCACACTATGGAGGAAATTCCTTTTATTTCTGGGTCCCCTTGGTATGCTGTCTGAGGTCCGCTGCAAGAGAGTTCCTGTCTACCCCTTCCTGGCGAGGAGGTCCATAGAGTTGTGTCCCCCGTGTGGATATCCATAGATAAGCTATTATCCAGCTTACCTCTGGTAAGCGTACATCTTATAAGGTGGAGGATTTCTCACTGGGTGCTGAGTGTAACCGTTTGATCACCCTTTATTAAGCTCTGACTTCAGAGACTCATTTTTTTGAACATTTTCACCATTCCTTTGGACATATTCTTGGCAGTTGACACATATATTTCAATGTCATCATTTGTGTCATATCCGGTTCACCTATTATTCATTCATTCACCTTTGAATAATTGATTTATTGTTCTTTTATTAATTACCTAATCATATAAGGTGTTCAATATGTATTCTAGCGCAGTCTACTCAATGAGCTTGGCCAGGGGCCTTAGAGCCCACCTATCTACTGTCATCTTGGCTCATAAGAAGTAGGTTACCTCTTTGACTGATGGGGCTTATTTTATACAGCTAGTCTAGACATGTCTACATCTGTTCATGACATATTGGATCCCTTATCAACACTTGCACTAATTTTGTAGGTTATCTATATGTCTTTCCTTTGTACAATCTAGTGGTTATATGCAATGCCCGTTTCAGTTATTTGTTGTACTGTGCTGCAAATTATCCATTGCTTACAGTCACCTCATATATGTATGCTATTTACATGTTTAAAGATTATATATAAAAACAATGCAGGCGTGCCAGTAGGAAGGGGCCTAACTGAAGCAGAGTAAATTTGGCTAGTTTTACTTATTTTTATTTATTAGTAAATTATGTATTTGTATTCTTTGATAGAGCATTTCCACCGAGAAAAGAGACAGAGGGCAGGTCCTGATCCTAATAAGAACACTTGCAAAATGCTGGTAGTGGCTGATCATCGATTCTTCAGCTTCATGGGGCGGAATGAGGAGAGTACCACCATAAACTATCTGGTAAGAAAAAACTCTGATTTTGTTAAACTTTGAGAACTACTATGGTATGGAATGGAAGAGCTATGGCAATGGCTGTATTGAGTTTATATACAACACTATTGTTTTTTTGTTTGTATTTTGTCCTCAATATACAAGTCAGGAGTGTTGATAAGTAGACCGATCTATTGCAGTAACAAGGTAGGCGACTGGTGCCTACCCTTAGGCAAGGAAAATAGTACTAAAGTCTTGAATGTATGGGCTTGAATACATTTATATATCAGTTGAGCATAGGAACATGAATCCTTTATTAAACAAATGTCCAGAAATACTCTAATGTTGTATGTTCACTACCATAGTCTCTGGGGTCCTGTCCACCACGTCCCTGAACTTCAGTTAAGCACACTGATCACATGGTAGGGCCCCTGACCCCTATTCTGGACTTCATGTCCTATAATTCCAAATGCTCGTGCGTACCCCATCAGTCCTCCCTGGCTGCCTATGCATGTCTACTCAGGCAGCGTAGTAGCATTGGCTTTGATTCTATTTCTCTGGAGTGCTCATGTACCTGTGGCTGGAATGCAATGGAGCCACTGGAAAACCAGGAACCTGGGGCAGTGATGTTTGGACCAGCTCAAATGAGAAGAAAGGTAAGGTTTTAATAAAGCTGCAGCACACATGAAAAGTACTGAGGTAAGCTGCTGTAATTGATTTTTAATTCTAGGGTTTAATAACACTTTGTCTAGATTGGGCTCTTTAAGGATAATACAGTTGCTGTAAGGGCTAGTTTACACTTGCTTCAAAACATGGCTTCAGATACACTTTTTAAAGCTCTCTGAACACCAATCAAAGCTCCTGTCACTAAAAAAAATGGTTAGCTTACGGTCCTGTTTACACCTTGCCTTTTGCTTGGTGCTTCGATGAGGCTTCGATGAGGCTTCGATGAGGCTTCGATGAGGCTTCGATGGGGCTTTGGTGGGGCTTCGGTGGAGCTTCAAGCGAGCTTTGCCATAGACTTCTATGGAAGCTTTGATGATGCTTTGAAGCACCACTAAAGCTACATGAGGTATCATTTTTGAAGCGAACCCAAAGCAAAAACTAGGTGTAAACAGGACTGTAAGCTAACCATTTTTATTTAGTGACCGGAGCTTTGACTAGCATTCAGAGAGCTATAACTAACAAAACCTGTCCGAAGCCTTGTTTTGACGCAAGTGTAAACTAGCCGTTATTGTGTGTTGAAGCCGAAGCAAGTGTAAATGGCCCTAAAGCAGAGAGAGGGGTGTGGGGAACGGAGGTGAGCAGAGAGAGGGGTGGGGTACAGAGGTGAGCAGAGAGGGGTGTGGGGTACAGAGGTGAGCAGAGAGAGGGGTGTGGGGTACGGAGGTGAGCAGAGAGAGGGGTGTGGGGAACAGAGGTGAGCAGAGAGAGGGGTGTGGGGAACGGAGGTGAGCAGAGAGAGGGGTGTGGGGAAAGGAGGTGAGCAGAGAGAGGGGTGGGGTACAGAGGTGAGCAGAGAGAGGGGTGGGGTACAGAGGTGAGCAGAGAGGGGTGTGGGGTACAGAGGTGAGCAGAGAGAGGGGTGTGGTGTACAGAGGTGAGCAGAGAGAGGGGTGTGGGGTACGGAGGTGAGCAGAGAGAGGGGTGTGGGGAACAGAGGTGAGCAGAGAGAGGGGTGTGGGGAACGGAGGTGAGCAGAGAGAGGGGTGTGGGGAACGGAGGTGAGCAGAGAGAGGTGTGGGGTACGGAGGTGAGCAGAGAGAGGGGTGTGGGGTACGGAGGTGAGCAGAGAGAGGGGTGTGGGGAACGGAGGTGAGCAGAGAGAGGGGTGTGGGGAACGGAGGTGAGCAGAGAGAGGGGTGTGGGGAACGGAGGTGAGCAGAGAGAGGGGTGTGGGGAACGGAGGTGAGCAGAGAGAGGGGTGTGGGGTACGGAGGTGAGCAGAGAGAGGTGTGGGGTACAGAGGTGAGCAGAGAGAGGGGTGTGGGGAACGGAGGTGAGCAGAGAGGGGTGTGGGGTACGGAGGTGAGCAGAGAGGGGTGTGGGGTACGGAGGTGAGCAGAGAGAGGGATGTGGGGTACAGAGGTGAACAGAGAGAGGGGTGTGGCCCTAAAGCAGAGAGAGGGGTGTGGAGTACAGAGGTGAGCAGAGAGAGGGGTGTGGAGTATAGAGTTGAGCAGAGAGAGGGGTGTGGGGTACGGAGGTGAGCAGAGAGAGGGGTGTGGGGTACGGAGGTGAGCAGAGAGAGGGGTGTGGTGTACGGAGGTGAGCAGAGAGAGGGGTGTGGGGTACGGAGGTGAGCAGAGAGAGGGGTGTGGGGTACGGAGGTGAGCAGAGAGAGGGGTGTGGGGTACAGAGGTGAGCAAAGAGAGGGGTGTGGGGTACAGAGGTGAGCAAAGAGAGGGGTGTGGGGTACAGAGGTGAGCAAAGAGGAGGGTATGGGGTACAGTGATTAGCAGGGGGATTGGGGTCCAAAGGTGAGCAGTGTAGGCCAGGGAGACTGCAAATTGAGTCCTGGTGGGGATTTATACAGCGGACCCCAGTGCTGCACAAAAGGCCAGATCTAGACTATCTGATCTGGGGGTGCAAAAAAAAAAAAAAAAAGTCAGGGGGTATATAATGTCATCACTGTGTGTAAGTCACTGACACTCAGTTACACAATGTCACATAGATGCAGGGAACCAGTATTCCCTCTTCATGCTTCTGTACAAGTCATGAGTCGGGAAACACTCCTATGTATTAAGCTATCATTTCATTAGTATGATTAACCACTTCAATACCGGGAGCCATCACTCTCTTCTTACCCAGGCCAATTTTTAGTTTTCAGCGCAGTCACGCTTTGGATTTACAATTGCGAACTCATGCAACACTACCCATATGAAATTTATATCATTTTTTTCACACAGATAGAGCTCTCTTTTGGTGGTATTTAATCACCACTGGGGTTTATTTAAAAAAAAAAACCCCGCATTTTTCTTTGTTTCTGTTACAAAATTTTGCAAATAAACGCTTCACATTCTTGTAAATATTTCATTACAGTGGAACCTCGGACTGCGAGTAACGCGGTTAACGAGCGTTTCCCAATACAAGCACTGTATTTCTAAAAATCCTAACTCAGTTTGCGAGTGTTGTCTCGCAAAACGAGCAGGATTCAGGCCAAAGCAGTGTGCAGTACCGCCTTTGGCCTGAGGTGGGGGGGGGCACCGGAGCCGATCGCAGCCGATCGTTGCCGTTCGGAAATGCACAGAAAGGCCCGAGGACAGTTCGGCAGACCTCGGAAAGGCTCGTGAACGAAGCCTTTCCGAGGTTTGCTGAGGTCAGCCGAAGTGTCCTCGGGCCTTTCCGGCCGTTTCCGAGGCTCTCCGGCGCCCCCCCCCCTCCTCTGGCCCCATGCGGTATTGCAGGCCATTGAAGTCAATGCGGAATGAATTATTTTCGTTTCCATTGACTTCAATGGGAAATCTCGCTTTGATATGCGAGTACTTTGGATTACGAGCATTCTCCTGGAACGGATTATGCTCGAAATCCAAGGTTCCACTGTATGTCTTTTCATGTGACAACATTGAAGAAATGACACTTTGCTACAATGTAAAGTAGTGAGTGTACAGCTTGTATAACAGTGTAAATTTGCTGTCCCCTCAAAATAACTCAACACACAGCCATTAGGCCCCTTTCACACTGGGGCGCTTTGCAGGCGCTACATCGCTAAAAAAAAGTGCCCTGAAACAGCCGCTGCTGTCTCTCCAATGTGTCCCTCCTTAACGAAGTGCCCCCTTAAATCAGGTTCTTATCAGAGTTCCCCCTTAAGTCACCTGTGCCTCCTTGGACATGACACACAAAGCGGAGAAACCATTTATTAAAGTTGTGATTGATGACTTTAGCTGTATTTCATTCAGAATTTGAATAGCACTTAGAGTGGATTACGCATGACTACCTTTTGATATAAATTTGATAGAAATATTAACTGAAACTTGTTACAGATTGAGCTGATTGACAGAGTGGATGACATATACAGGAATACCTCGTGGGATGCCCAGTGGCAGTGGAAAGGATATGGAGTACAGATCGAACAGGTATAATTCTGCATTCTTTTTTGTACCCATATATGTAGCATTTCTAGACATGATCATTAAGGTGGACCTCCTAAATAAATTAAATTTTTCAGATGAATTGATTGAATATGCTTTAAAATCAATCTGAGATAATGCTGACCTTAAAGTGTTTGTGAATGCTGAAGGTTTTGTACCTTCGTTTATTCTATGCATGAAGGTAAAGTAACCTTCTCTGTGTAGCAGCCCCTCTAATACTTACTTGAGCCCGATCTTCCTCCAGCGATGTGCACAAGAGCCTTGGCTCTCTGGGGACTCTCCTTCCTCATTGACTAAGACATCAGTGAGAGCCATTGGCTCCCGCCGTTGTCAATCAAAGCCTGTGAGCCAATGAGGAGAGAGGGGGTGGGGCTGAGCCGCGGCTCTGTGTGTGAATGGACACGCAGAGCTGTGGCTCGGGATCCCCTATTGCAAGCTGCTTTCTCTGGGGGCACTTGGCAGGAGGGGAGGAGCCTGGAGGGTCGGCGGGGGACCCGAGAAGAGGAAGATCAGGGCTGCTCTGTGCAAAACTGCTGCATAGAGCATCGAAGTATGACATGTTTGTTATTTAGAAAAAAAAAAAAAAACATTACTTGATTATCACTTTAAAGCATTAGAGTTTCTTTTTAATGATGTTTAAAACAAAATTGACTTTGGTTTATTGTTTTATGTGCGGTTAAACCAATGAATGTAGAATGAAAGCAAGCCTTTAGAGTTAATAAACATCTGAATGACAACCATGGGGTCTGATGTAAGAACAGTGAAATGGCAGTGAGGCTGTAGGGCATGGCAATGAGATTCCTTCTTTTAATTTGAAAATTATAGGTTACAGCTACACTCCTTATCTGGTTTAGAAATCAGCAGTTACTTTTTCGGCTCTAATTTTTCTGCTTTAGGCATTGTTAAAGCAGAACTAAACTGTATCTGAGCACCACAAACTTAAAATGCTATTTCATTTATGTTCATTATTCAAAGAAAACTCACCAGTCCACCTATGGTGTCCATACTTTATTTTGTTGAGAAATGACTTTGAAAAAAACCCTCTAGCATTTCTAGCTGCGGCCATCTTTACTTTTACTTCCTAGAATTATTAGAGCCCTTGCACACTGGGGCGGGGGGCGGCGTCGGCGGTAAAACGGTGCTATTATTAGCGGCGTTTTACCGTCGGTATGCGGCCGCTAGCGGGGCGGTTTTAACCCCTGCTAGCGGCCGAGAAAGGGTTAAATACCACCGCAGAGGCGCTTTGCCGGCGGTATAGCCGCGCCGTCCCATTGATTTCAATGGGCAGGAGCGGTAAGGGAGCGGTATACACACCGCTCCTTCACCGCTCCGAAGATGCTGCTGGCAGGACTTTTTTTACCGAAAGGGTTAAATACCGAAAGGGTTAAATACCACCGCAGAGGCGCTTTGCCGGCGGTATAGCCGCGCCGTCCCATTGATTTCAATGGGCAGGAGCGGTAAGGGAGCGGTATACACACCGCTCCTTCACCGCTCCGAAGATGCTGCTGGCAGGACTTTTTTTACCGTCCTGCCAGCGCATCGCTCCAGTGGGCAAGCCCTCGGGGCTTTCACACTGGAATGAAAGCAGGGGCACTTTCAAGGCGGTTTGCAGGCGCTATTATTAGCGCAATAGCGCCTGCAAACCGCCCCAGTGTGCAAGGGCTCTTATACAAGATTTTTATAGCGCCAACAGTTTGTGCAGCAAAATCCATCTGCCCTTAGCTCAGGCATACAGGTAGGAGGGTGTGCCCATGAAGACTCATGGAATGTATGACATTTTGGCCAGAAACCAGGATGTAACTGGAAAAATGTTGAATTAAAAAAAATGTTATTGTTCTATCTATTCACCAATGCCAGCAGCATAAGGATTAAAAATGGTTAATGAGAAATAAGAGAGTTTAGTTCCACTTTAAACCATAGACAGTTATGTGGTTACTTTTATGACCATGAGCTGCATGTTTTCAATGGGCAGCACAGTGATTAGCACTTCTACCTAGAGCACTAGGGTCGTCTTGAATCCCAACCACAGCACTGTCTGCATGGAGTTTGCATGTTCTCCCTGTGCCTGTATGGGTTTTCTCCGGGTACAAAGGTTTCCTCCCACACTCCAAAGACCTGCTGGTAGGTTAATTGGCTCCTGTCTAAATTGTCCCTAGTATGTATGAATATGAGTTGGGGATCTTTAAAGTGCAGGGACTGATGTGAAAGTTAAACATCCCTTGTGATAGCAAGTTAAAAAAAATAAAAAATTCTGGAGAGTAAAAAAAAAAAAAATTCATAAAAAAAATATTTAAAGTGACCCAGTGCTTATGTGCAAATGTGAACAAACAAGTAGCTTCCACATTCATCTATAAACAGTGATCGTATCACATGCGAGGTATCGTTGCAACTTCAGAGTGAGCGCAATGATGTGCCATTCCACAGGCATAAGTAGTTGTAAAGTGTGACATATGACTCGGGATAACATCATCTTTTAATATTTTACCAAAATTGGATTTTGTCATTTCATTTAAGGCTCCATGCACATTAGCTGAAAAAAGCGCTCCTAGCAGCTTTTAAACATTTTTTTTTGGTTTTAGAAGCAAATATTGTTATCCTTTGTGTCCATGCACACTATTTCAGCCTAGAAGAGTTTTTTTTCTAGGAGCAGAAAAAAAAACACCGTCTTTTTTTTTTTTTTTTTTTTTTTATAATTTTATTTTTTTACTTTTTTTGCATTTTTGGGAGCGATTTGCCAGCAGAAAAACTGAAAGCCCATAACTCTTGTTAACGTCTGGCACAAAAACGCTATTGTGAGCAATTTTCAACCAGTGGTTTTCCGGCATTTTTTTTTTTACCATTTTAAAGTGTGCACTGAGTCTAAGGGGCTGTACACACAGACTGAATGTCGGCCGGTTTCTTTTGAACCCATGTGTGTATGGCAGCCGGTCCAACAGAAGCCAGTCGTTTGGCCGGCATCTTTCGAAGAGGCATGACTGAAAAAGGTCTGTCGGGTTTGACATCCGATCAGCGCTCTCAGCCAATGGCCTCCCCTCCTGCCAATGTACCCCTGTCAGAACACAATAGCTCAGCAGGGGAGATTGCTGTACTAACATCAGATAGTTAGTACAGCGGCTCCTCCTGAGCTCTTCGCTTTTTTTTTTTTTCGTTCTGCCAGCTGGTTTGAACAAAAAAACTGTTGGTGTGTACCAGGCTTAAGTGTATATTTTCCTGAAAATTTGCGTCTAATAAACCGCTGCGCAAATATCATGTGACCTAAAAAATAATTTTTCAGAGACTTTGCTTTTAGAAAATATATATTTTTTGGGGGGGTCCAAGTAGTTTTCTAGTGTAAAAAGAAAACTTTTTAAATGTACAGTATGTGAGAGATGTCAGAATTGGCCTGGTAGTTAACAATAAAGTCATTCCTTTTCAGATTCACTATGCACATTGACATAAACGCCGTGTTTCCTTCATAGCAGAAACGTGTAGGACTCTGCAACAAAGTGTGTTAAAAACCCTGCAATGCACATTGATTGCCCAGAGGGGATGTTTATTTTTCAACAAAAGTGGAGATCCTCTTTAGGCTGGATTCACACATGTGCGGTGCGAAATCCAGCTCCATTTTGTCTGCGAAGAGAAAAAGCAGCTGTTTTCGGCGCGGGGGGGGGTGTTGTGGTGAGGAGAAGGAGAGAACTTGTGTCCAGGGGGGGGGGGGGGTGTAGTGAGGAGAAGGAGAGAATTTGTGTTCCGAACGGAACGCATCTGCGAATCAGATGCGTTCCCATAGAGGATATGTGCCTGCAATTCGCACCGCAATGCCTAGAAAACACACACGTTTTTTGGGCAGTGCGGATGCAACGCACATATGTGAACCAGACACATTGAAAAGAACCGATTTTTTAAAATGTTCTGCGAATTGAATGCAGTGTAAGCGCATCCAATAGGTGTGAACCCAGCCTTAAGCAGAAACGGGTGAAATGGCTGGCAGAAAGAAATGAGATGGAGAACAGGAGGCTGCAGCATAAGGTGACGGAGCGACACTTCTCAGAGGAAGCAGACACTGAGATGGAGGAGGAAGAGAGCAGCAATACAAACAATCTGGCATATGCAGAGCCTTGAGATTTCGTAGAAGCAACATAAGTGTGCAGAAATGGGAGTATGTACCCGTCTTAGAACTACAAGTGGCATCAAATGCTGCTTACAAAGGGTTGTAGGTTTCCTAAATAAAAATCATTTCCTAGTGTTACATTTTGCAGGGTACTGCACTACTGCTTCTCCGACTACTGAATTCTTCATCACATTGCCCATGTTAAAATAATTTGGTATGACAAGTTTTTGGCAGCTAGAAGCACACATATGTATTAAATTGCCTGCAAAGTGTCCAAAATCATGGTGACTTTATGACACATAGCAACTAGCTATGACATTTCTTTTTTAGAAGTGTACTTTGGGCTGCTTTTAAAAAGTATTCTGCAAGGAAAACTACTATGACTGCTGTAGACTTTTGCGCAGGTCGCAGAAAAAATGCACCTTTTTGGTTGCTTTTGGCAACGTTATTTTTTTTTATTTGCTCAGATAGTATGACAAAACTGCTAATGTAAACATTGCAATTTAGGCTATGTTTCCACTAGTGCGACTTTTAATGCGATTTGGGACAGAAAAGTCCCATGACAAGTCGTACCCCATGATTTCCAATGAGTACCGTTCATATCTGTGCGACTTCAAAGTAGTCCCTGCACTACTTTGGTCCCACTTTGATGCGACTTGAGGTCTATAGACCTCAAGAATACACGGGCATTTCTTCAAGTTGCGGTCAAAAATCGCGGCAAAATCGTGCGACTTTGGGGACGCAATAGTGGAAACGTAGCCTTAAAGATTCATTCACTTTAAAGCAGAGTTCCACCCTGAATTTTTTTTTTTTTTTTTACATAATCACAGACCTTTTAATCCTATAAAGAAACATTTGGGGGAATTTTTTTTTCCCTAATATTTACAGAAATGCCCTGTTGCTATGTAGTGCTCCTAATCTGCCACTTCCTGGTCCACGGCGCTCCTCATCACTTCCTCCCTCGCCTGTGCCATCATAACTCAGGAGTCTGTGGGCAGTACTTTGATCAAAAATCCCATTATTTCCCGACAGGAAATGACGCGATTTAAGACGGTTGCCATAACAATGGGGCAGGACCTTACTCCTCCGCCGCCCGTTGTTATGGCAACTTTCGAAACAATTGGCACTACAGCCTCCGGAGAATCGCGCATGCACAATAATATCGAGAGGTGCATACTGGTTACCCAGCATGCACCTCACTATCGCTAATCCCGGAAGAGGTATCGATTGGGCTTCACGTGACCACAATCATCATGGCAACGGCCAGAAGAGGATTTAATAAGTTGTGAGTATAAAATGAATATATTAGGAACATCCACTAGCAAACATATAAAAGCATTATTTATGCTCATAATGCATTATGCTCAGATACCCGGAAAAAAAAATGTGGCCGGAACTCCACTTTAACATTAATTTTGTTTTAAACATTTAAAACTGTGACCAAAATGAAAAGGTAGGGGGGGCGGGGGGTGGAGAATCTCGGATCAAAGTGTTTATGTGGTGCATTTGAGAAAATGAGTTGTAAGTGTGCATTACATGCCTTTTCAATGCCACTGCTCACAAAAAACAGCAAATTATATCCTGCACTCAAATAACACACACATATGAAAACCACTGGTTAAAAATGCAAGACTGACCCATATCACTGAAATGCAGTTCACCACTTACACACATAATAAAAATGGTTGTATAAATTGGAGCAGACGTCGGTGCTAAGAGCAATGTTTCCTGAGTTCTTTTCATTCCATATATTTTCTTTTACCCTGCCAAGGATTTTCTTTCAGATAGTGCCATGCATGTTTTTGCAATTCAAGCATGTCACATTGACTTTTATGAGCGAGATCATACAATCTTGGTGGACTACATTCTATGATATATTGGATACTTTTATTTTTTAGACCAAGATGTTTATTACAGTGCAGTTAGAACAAAATTGTTACCTGTTCCACACTTACTATATATCACATTTGAATGCAGATCATTGTTCACAAGGAGCCAGAGAATGTGTCCAATTCCAAGATACACTACAACATGGCCAGAAATTATCCGAATGAGAACAAGGATGCCTGGGATGTAAAGCAGCTGTTGGAGGTGAGAGGGTATGCTTGTTATACCAGCTGCTATTATAGTTTTAGCAGCCATATTGCTGTTTATGTACTGCTTTAATTATTGGTGTTAATTTCATGGTCTGGTGATCTGATGACTGGTGGGTGGTAGTAATCCAGCAGCAGTAGAGGTGAAGGAAGCATAGATACAGAGAATATGTGAATTGGAAGCAGAGAGATACATGGATGGATTTCAGTTCTTTAGGTACAGCTTCGTCTCCAGCAAAGGATATTGATGTCGCCAACTCTTGTGAAACTAGCAATCAGGCGCATAGTGCCTTAGATCAGGGCTCAAAATGGGCACTGATTGGCACAGATTGGGCATAATTTGCACATGTGGATGGCCATGGGGTACATACCTGGCCATCCACATGTTGCCCCCTTCCCTGGTGGTTCTGGCGGCTTCCCTGGTGGTCTAGTGTTGGATCCGAGGGGGGGCTGCGCTGATAAACAATCAGCGCAGACCCCCCCTGTCAGGAGAGCTGCCAATCGGCTCTCCTCTACTCGCGTCTGTCAGACGTGAGTGAGGAAAAGCCAATCCATGGCTTTTCCTATTGACATCGTGATCAGCCGTAATTGGACATGGCTGATTACGTGGTAAAGAGCCTCCCCCGGAGGCTCTTTACCAAGATCCGTGGAGCAGTGTGTCAAACTGACACACCGCTCCACCGATCGCCGCGATGCGCACCCCCCAAGGGCGCGCGACGGCTGTTATCCTGCTGGACGTCATATGACGCCCAGTCAGGATAACTGAACAGAAGTGGATAAAGCATGTTATACATGAGTGCTTGTGTTGTGTTGCTTGTGTTATGTAATTTGGCCCTTTGTATATCCCTAAATACCTGGCTGATCCTGCCTGGTTCTGCCCTCCCCCTGTAAACTAACCACAGTTTATCATGGCTGCTGAGCCCTGACACCGTGCTCAGTTTACATGCCTCTGTCATCCGCTGTGTCTCCTCTCCCCCCTCCCCTTCCTGCCTGTCGGCTCCAGACACTGCCCGCCCCCCTCCTGCTGCTATAAAAAACTATATCATATGTATACAATCCCATCTGTTATAAAATGCTATGTGTCCCAGTGCCTGTGCTGTATAAAAAAGATGCCCATTTCTACCTTATCTTAGAGCGTCTCCCGGTGCTCACGTGACTCCTTGGCTCTCTGCTCCTCTCCGCCCCTCCTCAGCAGGGGATTTTCGGGCCTCTCCCACTATAGCTGTCAGCCGGGGAGAGGGGAGAGAGCCGAGGAGTCATGTGAGCACCGGGAGACGCTCTAAGATGAGGTAGACATCAACATTTTTATACAGTACTGGCACTGAGACGCATAGCATTATATAACAGATGGGATGGTATACATATGATCTAGTGGCTTAACCACTTTTAAGTTATACAAATATTAACAACAATATTGGCATAAAGCATATTTAATTCGATCTGACTGTGATAACTAAAATAAGGATAAAATTTGATTGGCTACTATAGGCTCTGTAAACATCATTACTGCCTTGTTAAGTAAATATTTTAATGCTATATTAAATATATCATTAAAAAAATGAAAACCATTGAATGACATTTTCACTGATTTAGGATGCAGGGAGACTTGCAGAGGAGTGGGAGCCGCCAAAGTTAACTTTTCCTATTAACTAACTAAGATGGTGATTGGTTGCTAAGCGGTCCAAGCAACCAATCACCAACTTGTTATTAGGAAAGGTAAACTTTGGCAGCTCCCGCCCCACCCACCTGATCTAGTTCTTTGCCTACTCCCGCTGTATGCCAGGCCCTGCTAGGAGAATGACAGGGGGTGGATTCTATGAGGAGAATAGACTCCTGTCCAACCCCCCCATCAGCCGGTGGCACCCACCCCCCTACCACCTACCTCCAATGCGGCTCCACACTCGCCCTCAGCTTATTTCCACTCGCTTAATGCAAGCAGGCGAGTGGAAATTTTGAGGGCTCCCTTAGATGATGGCACACTGCATGTATACACCTATGAAACTCAAGGCAAAGAAAGTGCAAATGGCACAGGGAGTGCACTGCTGTTTTTTCAGGCAGTATTCAAGGAAAAAGGTGCATTTTTAGGAGTACAGCTTTTGCAAAATTACTATCTTCACTTTTTAAGTCATGGTCATCTTTGAATCAAAGACCTTATCTGCAAATATTTTTTCAGTGCCTTGAATTAATCTAATCATCACTTTTTTCTCTTCTACAGCAATTCAGCTATGATATATCAGAAAAGGCATCTGGGGTCTGTCTGGCCCATCTCTTCACCTATCAGGACTTTGACATGGGGACTCTAGGATTGGCTTACGTAGGATCCCACAAGCCAAACACCCATGGAGGGATCTGCCCTAAAGGTTGGTCCTTGTTTAATATCTTAGGGCCCATGCACACTGGCTTAAAAGAACTTTGCTTCTAGAGGAGTTTAGAGTTTTTCCTGTAGAAGTAGCTAATGTTATCCTAGGTGTACATGCACATTAGGACATTTAGAGGCATATGTTAAGTTTTTAGCGTTAAGAGGCAGAAAAAAAACCCTTTTTATCTTGTGTTTTTGAGAGCAGTTTTCTGGCAGAAAAAAAAAAACACTAAATGCTTAGAAATGCCTGTCCAAAACGCTCCTATATGAGCATTTTTTTTCTGCCACAAGAACTGGTGTTTTTAAGTCCGGTGTGCATGGAAACTATATGTGTTCTGGAAAACCATTAAGGCTAGGTGTAGGCAATGCTTTAAATGGCATCTGCATCATGCTGCGCTTGTAAGTTTTGCTGAACGTGCAAAAGATCTGAACCGTATACAGTTTTGTTAAGTTATTCTTGCACTGTACTTGACAAAATAAACAAGGTTAGACACACAGGGAGACACTGTTTTAGGGTTAAAGACCTAAAAACAGCAGGCAGGGGCACTCCAGCTCTAATGAGCACAACCAATGGAGGCTGCGGCCACCTGCACCTTCCTTAAGGCCGCCCATAGGCTGTTCGAATCTCGGCCAGTTCGGCAGGAACCATACGAGATTAGAACCATGTATAGGTAGGTTGAATGTTCCAAGTTGATGGATCGATCAACTTTAGTTGACAGACCCCCCCACCCCCCCCCCCCCTCCCCGGGAGAAGATAATGGCTTGGCAGGGGGGATTTCTGCATCAACGCTGTCTGTGTTGATGGGAGAATCGAGCAAATTTCTTTTGCAGGAAAGAAATTTGCTCGGTGTATGGCCTGCCTATTAGCCTATCTGGGGCCAGTAACCAAGAATAGCATGTGGCATCACTTGTCATAGTGTGCAAACGATCCTGTGGATTAGCCCCTCTGTGCCTTCATTTATTTTCACCAAGCTTGTAAAGGACTGTGTGTGGTAGTCGTAGATTTCCTAGTTCTAGACAAAGCTGTCATTGGGAGTGTTATTTGACATAGTGTGTGTCTTTGCATCTCTTGTTCCTGTTTAAGGTGTCTGCCCTATTCATTGAATCTAGGTGTCTGTTTTGCCATTCTTTGCTGTCACAGTAATGTCACAGGAGATTTTGTTTCATGGTTTCACAGTCTGAGGAGTAGTCTGTGACTTCTGTTTTTCCATTATTCTGAAATGTCACATTTGACATGACTTCATCTCTCTCTCCTGACAGCTTATAAAAGTGAATCATCCCAGAAGCCTATTTATTTAAACACCGGTTTAACAAGTACAAAAAATTATGGGAAGACCATTCTAACAAAGGTATGACCAGAAGGCCTGTACTCCCTTTCATTGTAGATGACCCGATTTTTGTGTTTTCTGTGTGATTCCTAACAACAATGATGTATGTAATCATCTGCAAAATTGTGAAAGACTGTCAGTTGGAAGTCCTCCCTTGTAACACGGGAGGGGTAATTTACTCTTTGCTCTTACAGATCTCATCTGTAGCACCGCCTAATGTTTAAAATATGGTATTGCAGTGCTGTCTTAAAACAACTGCTGTTTTGTGGTTCCTACCACCAGCACTTTATTATTTGTTTCTAATCCTGACTGTTGTCCACTGGGGAGATTTCTGCTCACTACCTGCTGTGTGACATCAGTCAGACCGGAAGTAGGGAGATGTTTCTTCTATTCCTGTTTTGTCTAGTGGAGCAGAAACCTCCCAAATGCGGTACTAGGGATTTGACAGATGTTCTAACCCTTCCTCCCTCTATTCATACTAATTCTAAGGTGGTTTGAGTTTAGCGTTTTAATGTCTTTTTTTTTATATTGAATAGCAACAAAAAAAGTGATTTGACCAGGGTAATAAGTGATTAAAAAGTGATATGTTAGTATATTGCTGCCAATAAAGAGGAATTTTCACTTGCCTGTAAATTCCATATCTTGGAGTGCAGTACAGGACACAGACAAAGTATTCATAGGCCTCGGGTTATAGGCTTATGCTTTTCAGGTGATTAGACACTTGAAAAGCTTTTGAGGACATGCCGTCTAGGTGCCTCCCCTATAACCCTATATCACTCCAGGAGTGCTCAGTTTTTTGCTAGTGCCTAAGGTGATGGACCTCTTCTCCCTTGAAGAGAAATCACTCTTAGCTTAACTAGTTTATCATCTTATCTTCTGACTCCTAAACGTTTCAGTTATATTCTTCTCGGCCTTCTAATTTCACAAATGGAAGCAGTGCATCCTGAAATGGTGCAACCTCGGTAAAACCTCGGGAGCTGTACCTGGACCCCACACTGTGGGAACAGCCTGTAATGTTGCTTTGGGCACTGGATCCTATATGGGCGTTCACCTTGGTACTTGGTGCAATACTTGTAGTCAGCCGCAGGGTGCTATACCAGGGCCATGGTCCATTGCTGTGGAACCCTGACCCCGAAGACCCCTTAGGGGGTATGCCCACCATGATGAGCAAAGCCTGGACACATATATTAGCCATTTTCCCTCCCCGGTGTCATGTGACTCGTTAGTGTTACAAGGTCTCAGGTGTGAATGGGGAGCAGGTGTGTTAAATTTGGTGTTATCGCTCTCTCTCATACTGGTCACTGGAAGTTCAACATGGCACCTTATGGCAAAGAACTCTCTGAGGATCTGAAAAAAAGAAAAGTTGCTCTACATAAAGATGGCCTAGGCTATAAGAAGCTTGCCAAGACCCTGGAACTGAGCTGCAGGATGGTGGCCAAGACCATACATCGGTTTAACAGGACAGGTTCCAATCAGAACAGGCCTCGCCATGATTGACCAAAGAAGTTAAATGCACGTGCTCAGCGTCTTATCCAGAGGTTGTCTTTGGGAAATAGACGTATGAGTGCTGTCAGCATTGCTGCAGAAATTGAAGGAGTGGGGGGGTCAGCCTGTCAGTGCTCAGACCATACGCCGCACACTGCATTAAAATTGGTCTGCATGGCTGTTGTCCCAGAAGGAAGCCTCTTCTAAAGATGATGCACAAGTAAGCCCGCAAACAGTTTGAAGACAAGCAGACTAAGGCACTGGTGAGCAACAAGATATTGAGGAAACCATGAATGCCAACATGTACTGTGACATACTGAACAGAGAATGATCCCCTCCCTTCGGAGACTGGGCCGCAGGGTAGTATTCCAACATAACAACCCCAAACACACCTCCAAGATAACCACTGCCTTGCTAAAGAAGCTGAGGATAAAGGTGGTGGACTGGCCAAGCATGTCTCCAGACCTAAACTCTATTAAGCATCTGTGAGACATCCTCAAACGAAAGGTGGAGGAGCGTAAGGTTTCTAACATCCACCAGCTCCGTGATGTCGTCATGGAGGAGTGGAAGAGGACTCCAGTGGCAACCTGTGAAGCTCTGGTGAACTCCATGGCCAAGAGGGTTAAGGCAGTGCTGGAAAATAATGGTGACCACACAAAATATTGACACTTTGGGCCCAATTTGGACATTTTCACTCAGGGGTTCACTCACTTTTTTTTGCCAGTGGTTTCAACATTAATGGCCATGTGTTGAGTTATTTTGAGGGGACAGCAAATTTTTTAAATCATAATCACAACAGAAACTACTTAAATGACCCTGATCAAAAGTTTATATACCCTGGTGATTTTGGCCTGATAACATGCACACATGTTGACACAAAGGGGTTTTAATGGCTGTTAAAGGTAATCATCCTCAGCTGTGATCTGTTTGCTTGTAATTAGTGTGTGTGTATAAAAGGTCAATGAGTTTCTGGACTCCTGACAGACCCTTGCATCTTTCGTCCATTGCTGTACTGACATTTCTGGATTCTGAGTAATGGGGAAAGCAAAAGAATTGTCAAAGGATCTGCGGAAGAAGGTAGTTGAACTGTATAAAACAAGAAAGTGATATAAAAAGATATTCAAGGAATTGAGAATGCAATCAGCAGTGTTCAAACTCTAATCAAGAAGTGGAAAATGAGGGGTTCTGTTGAAACCAAACAAAAATGTCAACCACAACTGCCAGGAAAATTGTTCGGGATGCAAAGAAAAACCCACAAATAACTTCAGGTGAAATACAGGACTCTCTCTGAAAACATGTGATGTGGCTGTTTCAAGATGCACAATAAGGAGGCACTTGAAGAAAGATGGGCTGCATGGTCGAGTAGCCAGAAGAAAGCCGTTACTATGCAAATGCCACAAAGTATCCCGCTTACAATACCCAAACAGGACAGAGACAAGCCTCAAATCTTCTGGCACAGTCATTTGGAGTGATGAGACCAAAATTGAGCTTTTTGGCCACAACCATAAATGCTTCATTTGGAGATGGGGGAGATGGGGGTGTGTGTATATATATGTATGTATGTATGAAAATATAAATATACATACACACACACACACACTATATATATTTATAATAATGCAGTATTGTGGACAGATAAGGTCACCCTGTACCTCTGATCATTACTACAAAAAACAGGGCTTTGCTTGGAATGTGTTGACTTTCCAGTGTAAACTTCATAAACTTGGTACTAAAATTAAATCACTTAGTTACATCACACCACTGTTTGCCTACTTTATCGCTACTTCCTCCTAGAGCCCTTATAAGGTACTCAGGTGCTTCCTCCCACCCTTTCTCCACAAGGATTCGTTACAGGACGATCTACACCTAGGTTCCCGCATACTTATTCTGGACATGCTTATCCTATATTCCACACCCTACTCTATGAGTAGGGTGTGGGTGTCCCCATTGGGGAATACCCTCACCCATAGCTATGGTGGAAACCAGACGAATGTTGATCATGGTTAAACCTCAGGTGAACATTTGCTCTTTCCTCTGATTGCTCACACAACACTTAAAGCGAAATTCACCCAAAAGGAGACGTAACACTTTTCCTCCCCCTACATTTTGGAATGGCTTTTGGGGGGTGCAGGTACATGATTTAGACAGGTTCTCACTGACTGCCCAGGTGATCAAAGCAGAAGTTCACCCCCACCACTCCCTATAGCCGCTGGGGACACAGGCCACCTTCCTATCCATTACTTGGTTACTCTGCATTACTTGCTACAAACCTGAGGCCTCATGGGGTGGCGTTATGGAGAAGCTACTCAAGGAGCGTGTCCTTGTGAAGGTGCAGCCTATAACCCAGGGTTTATGAATACTTTGCCTGTGTCCTGTACTGCACTATTAGATATTGAATTTACAGGTAAATCTAAATTTTTTGGCTGCAGTATTTGACTCAAACTATCAAAAAATCACAGGTGTTCTTTAACTTGGACTCTACATTTGTCTTTTTTGTGGTCTAATTTCCGGACAGGAAGCTGACCTGGTGACTACTCATGAGTTGGGCCATAACTTCGGGTCTGAACACGATCCAGACAGCATGGAGCTGTGTGCACCCAGTGAGGATCGAGGTGGGAAATATGTGATGTACCCTATAGCTGTGAGTGGAGACCACCAGAACAATAAGGTACACTGCTCTGTTTTACGCAGCTTGTGTTCTTTGTTAATGTAGCCATGTGCAATCATTTTCATTATCGCCTACATAGGATTATACCTTTTGTCCAACTATTGTATAGAGTTTTAGCAAATGATTGTTCCTTTTCTGAGACATTAGAAAAGTAAAGCTGCTGCCCTTCTCATACAACATTACACATAATGGGATATGTGCATTTTGGATGGTTTGAAAATGTTTTGTCAGATGAAGTGCTGCAGGCACCTTGAGTGGATGAACTCATGGAGGCTGGCTTAGGAAGCCTTGGGGAAGGCCCAAAAATGTGGGGGCAGTAGTTTTATCTTCCAGATGGCCAGGGAGAACTTTAGAGTCTATAGGAAAAAGTTTGAGTCAATAGCTAGGCTATGTCTGAGCTTCTCAACCATCCTCCTCATGTCTCCCACAAGAATAGAAGTTGGATAAATTTGTGTTTTTGCCCTGTCCCTTGAGGGGACACAAGAGGTTTTTAACCTTCAGGTTATACTGCCATGTACAGGAAGATTGGACACAGGTAAACTACTACCAGCATGCCTCCATTTTTGCTAGTGTCCTGGAAGGATGGTCGTCCTTCTTAATTCTGCTGTGGTAAGATTAACCTATTTTTTGCTAGTACATTTTTTTTATTCTTCAACTTTTTTTTTTTTTTCTTCTTAAAATCACAGCTAAATCCTTGTCTCTTCAATGGCAGCTATCCGACATGGTCATCTTTAACCTGACTTTTGGAGTACTGTGTCCAGACCCTGCTGAACTGAATGTTGCAGGGCTAGGCTGATAGTGACCTTTGGGAACTAGGTTCCATGTAGGGCACTGAGCGTTTTCCAGGTGCAGAGCCACTGGCATTGCCTCCGTGCTTGCCCTACCTATGAAGACCTACTTAGTGAGTCTTAGCTAAAACCTACTTGGTGAGGCTCTGAGAGACAGTCAGGCCGAGGGGGGAGGGCAGAAACAGGCAGGACCTGGCTGATCCTGCCTGTTTCTGCCCTCCCCCCTGTAAACTGACCATGGTTTATCATGGCAGCTGGGCCTTGACACCGTGGTCAGTTTACGTGCCTCCATCATTCACAGCTCTCTTCTGTCCTCCTCTCCCCCCTCCCTCCTTCCCTGCCTGTCAGCTCCATGTGTCTGTGAGCTGTCTTCACCCCCCTGCCGCTATTAGTAGTACATAAAACTTTAAAAAAATGTCACTGTCTGACCCTCTCCTTTATCCAGCGATAACGCACAGTGTAAGTGTTTATTGAAATTCATTCCTCTAAATACCTTTGTCAGATAACTTTTGGCCGGTCATGTGATTCCCAGCGGCTCTCCTAGTCCAACCCAGGGCTACAGCAGGAGGGGCTGAGCGGCCAGCACGACGGTCTCGGCTGGTGTCAGAGGGGAGATCTCAGCCCCTCCGGCTGTAGCCCTGGATCTGAGTGGGAGAGTGATTGGGAGTCATGTGACCGGCCTGAAGATTCCTAAAAAAAAAAAGGCATTTACAGGCATCGATTTCAATAAACACTTACACTGTGCGTTATAGCTAGATAAAGGAGAGGGGCAGGCAGTGAAAGGGATTTTTAGGGTTACAAACCTTTAAGAGGACTTGGAGTACTGGATAGAGTCCAGGAGCAGAGGACGAAATGACTGGAGTCATCGACACCATCATTGGGCATACTACAAGCAGCCCCAGAGCTGTTGGGTGTGAGCTGGGGACACTCAAAAGAACTTGAATTGCATGTTGTGTTTGCTTGGTGGTAAGGCAACTCTGGGTAAGAGGCAAGGCCTCAAGCTCTCTTGAAACCCTGTCAACTGATAGCAGGTGCAGGCCGGATTAATGTAGGTGACCACAGTCACTGCAGGCGGGTAGCAGAATGGATGGAAAATCAAAGTTCTACTCGGGGATGCGCCCCCGAAACACGTTAGATGTACCCCGTGTTCTGTGCATGTCCATGCACTGTGTTTATGGCCTTTTGTCAGTTGCATTTTGTGAGTACCCACTTTTATATAAAAATTTCTTATTATTAAATTATTTTTGGTAATGCACTAGGTGTGCACGTCTTCCATTTGTTTTTCTTGTAGCTTTAAACTTCAGCTGTGACAGTCTGCTGGAAGCCTCTTGTCTTATCTCTCCCATGTGTCTCGTGTCAGTACACATGCATAAGGTACTTTGGTTAAAAATGAGAGAAAGGAAAGACCTTTGTGCAAGAAGTCAAGGACTATCTTCAAACTGACTCTTGCTAAAATCACCAAGGACGTTACTTGTAGTAGGTGTACCTATCTTCCTTCGTGGTAAACGTGTTAAAAGCCTAACTGATTGTATTGTCTTTTCCCTCTCTCGCTGTTAAGTAACGTTCTGTTTTGCTTCTTCACTCGCTCGACTTTCTCATCTGGACCCCAGTCTGCCCAAAAGGTCTGGTACTCGAAGTCTGCTAAAGCCTCAGACAAGCCTTTTTCTGCTTGATGGCACCCTCCCACTTTCCATTTGCAGATGCTTGGACAACTTGCATCACTTGGGTGTAGGAAGTGGGTGTCCCTGGATTAAAAAGCAAAGTTTCTCTCCCTGCACCCTCCTTGGTTTCTCTCTTCCAACTTCCTGCTCCTTCCTTCACTGCACAGATTAGCAAATCTCCATCTTCTGGATTAGGATGTCATTGCCCCACTTCCTGTGGCAGGATGGTTTTAGGGGTTTTACTCCAGTCTGTTTACCATTCTCAAACCCCAAGTGGGCAGCTGCTTTGGATCTCAAAGCTGTGGATGTCTTAATTTGAGTTTAGAAATGATTCCTGGATTCCACCAAATCAGTCATCAATTTCCTTCCCCAGAGAGACTTTCTGGCTTCTGAGAATATCAAGGTTTGCTTACCCATATGTCCCTATCTATGCAGCACATTGTTTCCTCCATTTTGCTGTGGGGTCATTATGCTTCCAATTTGTGGCCCTGCTCTTCAGCCTCTGGCATGCACATTGGGTGTTCACCAACTTTCTAGCCCAAGTATTAGCCATGCTGCGCTCTCATGGCATCCCCATTACGGGATATTAGAATGACCTCCTGTTGAGGGAACAGGGCTTGCTTGGATTACGTGGCCTTGACTTTCCAGATATTACAGTGATTTGGATGGGTTTTGAACCCTCAGGAATCGTTGCTGGAACAGACTCATTGTTTAGTGTTGGGGTCTAGTCCTTTAAACAGCTCAGGTGAAACGTCATACTTTCTGGTTTCAGATTTAAGCTCTCCAGTCCAACAGGTGCCCGACTTTCTGCATTTGTATAAGTGTCCAGGGGCTTGAATTTAGCATGCTTTGAAGCAGTTCCATTTGCCAAGGTTTCTGGCTTTTATATCCTGTTTCAGAGTTGGCCTCTCACTCCTTGATTCAGGCCTTTGTACAGGGGCTCTCCCCCCGTCCGTTCCTCTGTGGGATCGGAATTTGGTTCTTGTGCTTCAGAAATCGCTGTTTGAAGCCATTAGACAGTCTTATCTCTACTCTTATCCACAAGGTGAAATTCCTTGTAGCCATCATCTCTGTGAGGCTAAATTGGTAGCTTTATCCTGGAAAGAACCCTTTATGGTTTTGCATAGCTAAAATGTGGTGTTCAGGCCCCCCTTTTTATGAGAAACTGTTGTCAACATCAGGAAACCCACCTTGAGAAATCCAGTGTAGCCAGTGTAGCCATCCTCGAGTTAATGTATGACAAAGTGGCTGCATAAATGCTACAGGAAATCAGTAGTACTATGATGCAACAAAATGGGGGAAAAAGTAACTAAATGTGACAAATTTTTGATACACAGTGCTAAATCAATGCTGCTCAAAAAGGAAAAGTAATTTGGGCACTTTTGTTCATGTATATTTCATACCATCTGGAGCTTTACCAACACTTTTCTCACTTCTTTTGCTTTATTTCAAACTAAACAAATTTAGTCACATTTTTGCATTACAGCTCCTCCATTAAATATATTCTTAAGTTCTCCTATTTCACTGGTGGGTGACAGTTAAAGAGGTTGTAAACGTCATTTAAAAAAAACAAACCTGTCTATACTTATCTGCTCTGTGCAATGGTTTTGCACAGAGCAGGCCTGATCATCTTCTTCTGGGGTCCACCGCTGGTGCTCCAGGCCCCTCCTCCTCATCGGGTGCCCCCACAGAAAGCCACTTTCCATGGGTGCTTCCAAGTACCACTGCTGCATCCATTGACATGGACGGCGGAACTCAGCCCTGCCTCCCGCTCCTGTGTCACAGCTTTTGATTGACAGCAGCCAATGGCTGCTGCTTCTAGCTTCCAATGAGGAAAGCGACAGCGGCCGGAGCCGCTGCGCTCGAGCACATCGCTGGATCGGATCGGGCTAAGGTAAGAAAAAGAATGCATTAGGTGAAAAACCTTAATGTGTTGCTAATATAACTTCTAGTCTGTATTTCTTGGAGAGCGTTAGTGACATGCATACAGTGAATAAACTCATGTTTCCCTCTCTCAGATGTTCTCTAGCTGCAGCAGAGAATCCATCCTGCGCACACTTATGAGCAAGGCATCCATCTGCTTTAAGGAACGCAACAACAAAGTGTGTGGAAACTCGAGAGTGGATGAGGGGGAGGACTGTGACCCAGGCCTGCTACGTCAGCACAACGATCTCTGTTGTACCTCCGACTGCAAATTCAAGGAGGATGCAATATGCAGGTCAGTTTAGTGTCAAGGACAAATGAGATGTCAGCACTATTAGGAATGGGTGTCTGGTTGTGACCATTTTAAGGACTTTCTCCTTGGTAGCCTTGAGTTGTGCATTTTGTCCAATCAATACAAATCTTGATACTGCTGGTAATGCTCTATTCACAATTTTGTGCTTGATAAAGGAATCCTTGTAGCAACCCATCACTAAATCCTATAGAAAAAAGAATCAAAATTGCTAGCAAATGGTGTGGAAAATACCATGCACTTTGATGTTGGAACAGTCATTTAAATGCACATACCTGAGTGTGAAGACAAACGGTGGTGTTCTCATTTGTGAAGGTTTGATTAAATGACCTGAAAGAAGATGACAGACGATCAAAATAGCAACTTCAGAAGGAGACAGTTGTCGTCATAAAAATGTCCCCATTGATGATTAGCTTTTATTTTTGGTGGCAGCTCAAAATTTTAGAGTTTTTTTTACTTTCAGTCCCGGTGACAGTGGTCACCAGGAGAAGGAGAGACTAAATCTCCCTAGTGGAGACAGACAGACGTTAAAATGCCTATTTCTTGTAAGAAAATGATGATCGTGCTTCTGTGAAAGAAGAAAATAACCATGAGATAAAAAAAAATGACAATTGAATCTCTTAAATTAGCGAATTGCGCCTAATGAAACAGAGGATCCTGCGAGCAAAGCTTGTAATTGAATGCTTAAAATGAAACCTTAAAAATGCAAAATTCCTTTAAATAACATGCCAGGGGGATGCCCTCAACCTGCTTGTGAAGTGGCGCATCTGTACGAAGTATACAACCTACTACAGAAAAACTGTCATTTACAATGAGAATAAATGTTTAAAGTGGATTTCCAGTCAAAACTAAACCTGCTCTCTGCCACGTTCTAAGCCTAATCTGTCTAACTTTGTAAAGCAAAAATCGCTGTACTTACCTGTTCTGCAGCCTCTTCCGGTCCGATCTCCAGTGCCAGATGCTGTGTGCAAGAGAGAACCGACAACGGCTGTGAAATGCCTGGGAAGTGATGTCACCCATAGACTTACTATGGGGCTTCCATTGAGGGCTGCCTCTCCTGCACACGCCTACACAGTAAAGGGCCGCTAACAGTTTAGCATGGGACCAGACTGGAACAGCTGCAGAACAGTTAAGTACAGGGGTTTCCCTTTACAAGACTAGAGAAATTAGGCTTCAAATGTGGCAAAGAAAAGGTTTCGAGTTAGGTTTTAACTGAAATTCCACTTTAAATTGCCAGCAATTGACGGCTTCAGTCACTTACCTCTGTTTGTAATCAAAGTGGCTGGAAATCAGACCCTTATCTGAGCAAGCAGCCTAGCAGGCTAGGAAAAAGGGGGATGAGCATCAAGCCCCCTTCCCCCTGAACCATACCAGGCCACATCCCTCAGCGTAAGGGATAGGATAATGAGTGTTTCCAGGCATTGAAATGTATCATTGCTTACATCTTCTTGCGTTTAAAATATGCACCTGGTGCTTCGCACCTGTGTTGATTAGGACAAGGGTCTCTTCCACACAACCCTGGTCCAGTGGTTGCATGGGTATGTGGGCGAGGGGCTTGTCGGAATCTGGAAGGCCCCTTTTTAATAAGGGAGCACCCAAATATACCCCCGCTCCTATGTGAGTATTCAAACTCAAGAAAGGTATATTGAATATAAAAACAGTTTTATGATGTTTATTAAAAAAAAAAAAAAAAAAAAAAAAAGACAAAGAAGGTCCAGTGATGTAAATTTAATCATGATGAACGAGAACCCATAGAGAGCAGAAAAAAAGTGATGGGGTCCCCCGGGTGATGTCATTGAAAAAATATAGACAATACCATATTGTGTCAATGACGTTATGGGGATTCCTGTGACAGCATTGACCAAATATCCCTTTTTAGGATTGTGCACAGTACTTTAGGAATCTAGAATCTACGGATCACAGGTGCAATGCTTTGCAGGCTACTGCGGGAAAAAAAAATTCTAAATGCATAGGTTTTTCTGAAAAAAATATGTGCATTCATTTTTTTTTTTCCAAAAGGTTAACTTTAAAAGAGAAGTATAGGTTTCTTCCTTTTTTTAAAAAAAATGTATTTATTTATTTTTTGCTTAATCTTAATCCTTATGAGCTGCTAGTACCTACAAATCTTTCCAGCCCTCTGAGAAGTGCATCCCTTCTGTTAAAACAATTACATATGGGAGGGACTACAGTCTTTTCTGGAGTGTCATGCCGACAATCTGGTCTGGATCCCCCCCCTTCCTTCTTTTCTGTTTGATTGCCGGGTCTGGGCTCTCTGCTCGCTCCCGAAACTTCAGACAACACACACATCTGCTCTCCTCCTCCCTTATCCAGGCAGAACGACCTCAGCACACACAGCCTTCAGTTAAAGCAGCAGCTCTGCCATGTATTAAAAATAGCAAATGCTCTCAATACATTGTTCTGTGTTCATTTACAAAACAGAAAGACACAGTAAACAGGGGGCTGATGTTTACCACGTCTTCCCTTCTGAATGAACACAGTGCGATATGTAGAGAACATTTCCTGTGTTCATCCAGGGGATCGCTGAGCATGGGATGAAAAATTATAAATATACATTTCAGTTCAAACTCAGACTAAAGAACGTCAATTAGGTGTTAAACTTTATATTCACTTTGATCAATTGTTAAGGTTTATAGTCTGATTAGCTCAAGCAGAGGTCCACCGCTTTAGAACTTCCCAGACATGCCTCTTAGCGTGGCTATAAACCGTTTAATCTTGATGTGATGTCTGATACAAGACCAAAACAGGGATCAGACTCTTCAGGCCTGCCCTAGAGGGTGATGATGAGTATTTCTAGGCATTAAAATTTGTCATTGCTTCCATATTCTTGCCTTTTTAAAATCTGCATTTTTCCTCTTGCATTTTAATAAAGGAAAAGAAGTACTCAGTCCTATGCTGTTTGTTTTCATTGGATGATTCACACAGAACATTAGTGGAAGGTCTGTTACAAAGTATAGGATAATTCTCTCTACCCCTTGTGCTAAGGGAGACATCTGTCCATCTAGGCATAGCTTTAAATTATGGCTGATAATGCTGAATGCAAAATTGGTTTTCTTTTAGTCTGGGTTCACATATGTGCGGCCGCGGGTTCGTGCCTGGGGTCCTGTGCGTGTGTATTCACCGGTTCAGGTGCCTATCAGGCTTGAATTTTCGTCTGAATTTGCACCCAAACCGGACCCAAGCACACACCAGACCCTTTTTCAATCCGGACCATGGCCTTCCTGGACATGCATGAACACTTGCCTGTCATGCAAAGAAAACCCACATCCGATTCGCATATGTGTGAACCCGGCCTTAGGTGAATGAGATCTTTATCTAGCCACATCCTTCCCCTAGCATATGCATATAATTAAATGCAGGATTTGACTTGTAGATGGACAGCATGCAGATTAGGAGCTTTTCCACTACCTGGTGCATCTTGAGAAAATCTACAGGAAAACGTTATGGGGCTGATCCTTAACCATGTAAGGACCTTGGACATTTAAACTCCCTCCAGTCAGTTCCTTCTGGCCACATTACTGTGGGTATAAATGTTGGGTCCTGTCATTATTTGAGAGCCAATGTCCTAGTCTATGTCAGTGAACTGACAGTAGCTTTTTCTGTGCTGATTACTGTAATTACACTGTCAAGGTTTTCTACATTTGATTATCCCTTGGTTGTCATTAACTAATGAATTCCATTCACTCCTTAGCCTTTTTTTTTTCTTTCTTTTAATTGGTTTGATTTTTATTATAAAGTAGTAGCAAACTGAAAAAAAGGCCCCTGCAGGATAATGTCATAATGTGCTAGTGTGCATCGCACTGAGAGCATAGTGCGCATGTGCCGCTGATGTCACTAGCTGCTACTAAAGGAAATATCCCCTTAAACATTGCACGTTTAGGAGATATTTACTGTACCTACAGGTAAGCCTTATTATATGCTTACCTGTAGGTATAAGTCAAAAACTGGACTAGCACTTTGTATCCATAGTAACACTAGTTGTTTTGAAACTGGATACAAGGGTTTTTTTTCCATTTAAAAAAAAAAAATGTTCTTATTTTTATTTTTTTAAGTTTTGCCTGTAAAGTATATTAAGTATATTGAATATTAAATGTAAAGGAAACCACAAAAATCAATGATTGTGTCATCTTGGTATCAGACATTGCAGAATTATAGACCAATATCTGAAATTTTAAAATTGCTCTGTCGTTAAATTGAAATGGTGTTTGGCTTAATGTAATTGTTTTTTTAGAATGTGACAGTGTGTATTTTAACACTGGGTGGAGTAAATATGCCTTAAAGGAAGCCTGTATTGGGAGGAGTATTAAAGCTGCTGTTGCTGACCTAGAAGTGACAGTTGCCCCACTGTCATGCTGACTTAGACCCGGTTCACACAGGGGCAACACGACTTGCAGGTCGCCTCAGCGAGGCGACCTGCAAACGACTTGCGCGGCGACTTGCAAAATGACTTCTGTATAGAAGTCTATGCAAGTCACCCCAAGTCGCCCCCAAAGTCGTACAGGAACTTGCGTCGCTCCGATTAGAACGGTTCCATTGTACAGAACGGGAGGCGACTTGTCAGGCGACTAGGTCGCCTGACAAGTCGTCCCTGTGTGAATGGGCTCTTAGGGTCTTCGATGCTTACAGTTACTGCCCAGACCATCAATACATTTCAGAAGTTCTGGCTTCATATCTCCTCCAAGTCAGTGACACCAAGGACTAAAACCAGAGACAGCCAGATAGGTAGCATTTTCAAAAACTGGTAAGCACTCAGAGCTTGCATATTTCTTCTAGAACAGGTTTCTTTTAACCAGTAACAAAAGATGGCAGCAGTGTACCTTTTTTTGATGCTATTTAATACAGTTGAAAGGTAAGATCAGATTTGCTGTTGTCTTTTACATCAGCCTTAGTGACACTGAATGAACCACGATTTTTTAGCTAGCAGTGTTCTCGAACTCCAGTGTCTTTCTGATTTGTCTTTATATAAATCTATATTTTACATATTTCAGTGATCGCAACAGTCCATGCTGTAAAAATTGCCAGTTTGAAACTGCTCAGAAGAAATGCCAGGAAGCCATTAATGCCACTTGTAAAGGAGAGTCCTTCTGCACAGGTAAATGGCAACATAACATAGCTTCAGAAGAGCAGGTGACAGCCACGGAGGTCTATTGGGATAAGGGGCAGTGTACTGCCAGACTGAAAAATGTTTCACACAAGCAGCAATAGCATTTGTATGATATAATGTACATACTGCTCCATGATCTCTGGGTTATTCCTATGAAAGCAATCGTTCTAATTCTGTGACAGTTTCTGCTCTCTGCAGAACAGACAGATAGAAGTTCCTATAATGATTTTACTAAGGATTCCTGCCCTATATAATTACATACCTGGTTTTCTGCCTATAAAGAACCTATGGTGCTGTGTTTTTTAATAAGCTAGCTATACACATTACAGAGCTGCAGGCATAATCCAGCCTTTGAATAAGCTCTCATCCATCCCCCAACTAGTTGTTCTATGTATTAATTCATATGCACATATTGATCAAGTATATTTATGGTAACTTCTTAAAGTGGATGTAAACCCAATTTTTTTTATTTTTTTTTAATTAAGGCTTGTAACTTTTACGGTATAGGATTTCATGTCATCTGTGCCCAGTCTTGCCACGAAGAGTTAATCCAGCTTTGAGCAGTCCTCATCTTTTTTCAGTGAGATAAAAATGGACAGACAGAGAAATAAAAGTCAGTTTCTCCCCATAGGGGCATTCTGGTGTCCGTTTATGAAGCAGTGATCAGCGGTGATCCCGAGGATCGCCGCTGATCACAGTCCATAAACAGTTTATGAAACAGTGATAATCGGGGGAGAACGTGTTTGAACTTGTTCTCCCGCTGATTATCTCTACACACGGAGAATCCTCATTGAATGACACAGTAACGGCCAGTTTATGAAGCGGTGATCTCACCACTTCACTGGCGATCTGTGTCAGAATTCACACTCCCAGGTTCACCAGCTCAGAGGTGGTGAATCGGGGAGTGAAGAGAGAATCTCGGGGGATCTGAGGGGGAAGGAGGAAGTTTTTTAACTTTCTTATGCCTCGTTCAGACCCCCCAACACTGTAAGCATGTCCCTCTGTCATATTTATGAGTATACATATATATATACATATATACATATAATGTGTATGTGTATGTATATGTATATATATATATATATATATATATATATATATATATCTCATGTGTGTGTATATACATGTATATATAATGTGTGTGTGTGTATACATGTATATATAATGTGTGTGTGTGTATACATATGTATATAATGTAGGGGGACTCGTTATTTTATTAACATTAATCCACGCCGTTGAGCGGTGATAATTTATCACTGCTTGATAAACTGACATCTGGTACTGTAATCTCGTAAAGTCTCACGAGATTCCAGTATCAGGGGCCGTTCTCCACTGTTTGAAGCATTTGTAGATCACTTCACTCCTCCAAAGGTGAAGCGATCTACAAAGCTTCATAAACTGGCACACAGAGGAGAAGATTCTGCACTGTGAGTGCCGGAGAATGAAGCAGTGAATAGATTTCACTGCTTCATAAACGGACACCTCTGTGTACTAAGTTCACAATTCACATCCCCCCTCCCCTCTTTCTTCTCCAGCTCTCCCAGGATTGGCTGCCTTTCCTGGGTTTTGATTGGATGTTTCTCATCATGGGGTGTGATCCACAGAAGGAGGAAATGTATGTTTAGTGCAGTGAACTCACAGGATGGGCAGCAGAAGACACAGACAAATTATTTGATTTAGGGGAGCTGTATCTACTCAGAGATGGGCAGAGGAGAAGCTCCAGTGATTGGATTATTGTTATGGTGCAGTGTGTGTGTCTGAGGTCACCTGATCACAGTTGCAACATTCCTTTTGATCACCAGGATGTGTTATGTGGGGGAGGGGTAGATGTCTCACTTTCCATAATTACACCCAGTAAGGCTGAATGAGCTCAAAGCTTACAGCCTACATGTGTCACCTGACTGCTCCCACCAAGTCCCTACTCGTGTCACCTGACTGCTCCCACCAAGTCCCTACTCGTGTCACCTGACTGCTCCCACCAAGTCCCTACACATGTCACCTGACTGCTCCCACCAAGTCCCTACTCGTGTCACCTGACTGCTCCCACCAAGTCCCTACTCGTGTCACCTGACTGCTCCCACCAAGTCCTTACTCGTGTCACCTGACTGCTCCCACCAAGTCCCTACTCGTGTCACCTGACTGCTCCCACCAAGTCCCTACTCGTGTCACCTGACTGCTCCCACCAAGTCCCTACTCGTGTCACCTGACTGCTCCCACCAAGTCCTTACTCGTGTCACCTGACTGCTCCCACCAAGTCCCTACTCGTGTCACCTGACTGCTCCCACCAAGTCCCTACTCGTGTCACCTGACTGCTCCCACCAAGTCCCTACTCGTGTCACCTGACTGCTCCCACCAAGTCCCTACTCGTGTCACCTGACTGCTCCCACCAAGTCCCTACTCCTGTCACCTGACTGCTCCCACCAAGTCCCTACTCGTGTCACCTGACTGCTCCCACCAAGTCCCTACTCGTGTCACCTGACTGCTCCCACCAAGTCCCTACTCGTGTCAGTAGTTTTTTTTTTTAATTTAATTTAATTTGTTTTTAATTTTTTCACAATCCTTTTGCTTGGTGCCTTGGACCAGGTCGGTTGGGGGGGGGGGGGGTTATGATGTCAATAGGTTTATTGTTTTGTAAAAAAACTTTCTTTTTAGCCCTATTGGGGGGCTTTGGTGAGATGCCAGACCCCTGACATCTCCCCATTGAGACAGAGAAAGGCACAGAGGACAGATTCCCCAGTCCTTTTCTCACCACTGAAGATGAATGGAGAGGAGACAGAGGCTCCTCTTCATTTATAAACTGAAGCAGAGTAACACGCAGTTTACTTTGCTCAGTTATCACAGGGCATAGAGAGCGATCAGTAATGAACACTCTCTATGTCCCATTCAGAAAAAGAACGGACCTTCCTCCGCTCTCCATTCTGACAGATTGTTCTCTCTCAAAAAAAAAAACCTTCAGTTGAATGGACACTGGCCAAAAAAAGGCAGCGACGATGGCTGCAGTTGGTAATCTCTTGGTGTCTAGACTTAACAACAAGATGGACAGGTTTATATCCCAGACCAGGCAACCTCAAGTGTTTGTGGTGGATGCAGGGCCGGTGCAAGGATTTTTGTCTACTCTGGCGAAGGTGTACTGTAAAATTTCAGTAAAAAATACAATAAAGTAAATTTCTGGGTGCATAAATGCAATTTATTACCTTTTTTGGTAAGATATAAAAGATAAGGTTGTGACAATTAAATAGATACCTGTCAAATGTCAAATCTTAAAATTGCGTGCGCCTGCAGCACTTTAAAAGCCTCTACAGGTCATCAGTGTAGAGTTATGCAGGAACACTGGTGCTAAAATTATTGCTCTTACTCTGGCGTTTGCGCTGATGTATAACGTGTAGGACAATCGCTGTTTTCATACGTAGATGTCCAGCTCGCACTTTTTTTTGGTGTGTGTGTGTGTGTAGACTCTAAAAATATATTTTTTTAAAAACATTTTTTTTTATGTTTCCTTTATATGCTTAAAATATGTTTGGACCAGCAGCAGTGTCCTTTTCAGGTATTACTTATTTGAAGTTACTCAAAAAATGGGGGGAAAAGGGGATGATGGGATTATTGCGGTGCCACCAAAATTCAAAATTACTAGAATGATATTTTACATAAAATCATTTATTTTATTGATATCAAAAACATCTAAAATGTTTACATGAAAGAGTACAAAAAATATACAAAGCAAAAACAGAAATACAGTTCAAATAAATGACCGTCACCAAAGATGTTGAGGGGTGATCATAGTCTTATGTTCCCAACTAGTTTCGCCAAAACATTGGCTTCATCAGGGGAATGTAGAGATGTACTGCAGAGAGTAAAACCACATGCGGGCTCCAAAACGCAAGGGGGACACCACCAAGACACTGAGAATGGAAGTTGCACTCAGCCCAGTATTTGGCTACAGGGGAATTAAAGGGCGCCCTAATTATATGCAAAACCAAGGCACTCAATGTTGCACAAGGGAGATTCACAGCGCAGTCAGTTCATGTAAAAAAATCGCACGAATGCGATCAAAAGGACGAATATGCATTAAGTTAGAAAAAATGCATCCTATGAATAAGGTTCCGCCAATATCTTGGCTAAACGTTGGAACCTCCACAATGAGTCTTTCTGGTAACACCGGTTATTGTAGATGGTCTTTTACATATGTGGCCAGCTCCCCAGGATGGTCCCACGACAAGGACACCTTGGCAAAATTAATTACACAAATGATTATAGGAGAAAGGAGAGGAGTTGTGTTGGTGGCAGAATATCAAAATTCCCAGCATAAAACTGTACACCTAAAGTCAAAAAAGCTTCATATATTTCAGTATGTATTTCCCACATAACCCATGTACACACTCTACATATAACCCTGTGATTTTACATATGAACACATTGCCAATTAATCATTTTATCAATGGGTGCTATTAGCGTGTATATTAAAATATAAATCCTACAGGTTTCCTTTCAGTGGTGCGTATCTCACAGTCCACTCTGTACTTTCCTCGTTGTAGGTAACAGCAGTGATTGCCCCGCACCTGGCAGTGCAGCCGATGACACAGAGTGCGTGGATTCAGGGAAATGTATTGGTGGAGAGTGCCGGCCTTTCTGCGAGATTGAAAAAAATCTCAAGTCATGTGCCTGCAATGGTAAGAGAGTGATGGGGTAATGCTGAAGAAATTGAGGAAATCTGGATTTTACATCCTGGCTAAGTTTTCCTGTTTTCATGAGAGGAATCCTGGAATATAACTATATGTGGCTTTTTTCATGTTGTGGTTGTTTGTAAGTAATCAGGTCTATGTTTTTTTTTAGAAACTGAACAATCCTGTAAAGTGTGCTGCCGGGACCACAATGGAATCTGCAGTCCATACATGAGCGATAAGAAGCAGTACCTTTTCCTGCGTAAAGGAAAGCCGTGCACTGTGGGCTTCTGTGATGGCAATGTAAGCTGCCTTTGAATTCCTAAATCTGTCAGAATGAGAACTGCCAAGGTTTCCACTGCCTACACAAAGGGAAAGATGGTCTTTGTGGCTTCCAGTAACATCTATATAGGCCTTATGATTGGGCAGTGACAGTGAATGCATTCAGGCCCACTGCCTGTGTTGTCGCATCGGAACACCACCTTTTGTATAAACATTTCTTCGCACCAGATTGAAGACTCATGCAACAATGTATGCAATCTGAAACATATCTAAATTGTGAATGTGACTAAAGTGAATGTAATAATAGCCCCCCCCCAGCACCGGTATCAGTGGATGCTAAAATAGTCCCAGCATTAGTGTCAGTGAACACAATAATAACCCCCAGCATTGGTGTATCTGAACACAATAATAGCTCCCAACATTTGTGTCAGTGAACTTAAAACCGTAATAATAGCCCTCCCCCAGCACTGGTGTTAGTGAATGTAATAATAGCCCTAACATTGGTGTCTGTGAACGCAATAATAAACCCCAGCATTGGTGGCTGTGAACACAGTAATAGTCCCCAGCATTGGTTTCAGTGGATGCAATATTTAACCTATTAACATTGGTGGTTATTGGCAGTGAAATTTAACCACCCTCTCCCATTGGTGGTCAGTGACAGTGACATTTAACCCCCCCCGCAGTGGGACTTGTACTGTGGGTGAAGGTAACTGCCCAAAGTAAGTCTCTTTTTCAGTGCTGGCACTGGAACATATCGCACCAGGGCTCTAAAGCATTGTCGCTTTGTTCTTATTTCATGTCATTTATATCCCAAACTATATCTGATTTTTATTTAAACCTGCTCACATTAAGGCCTTCTATGACCACCTAAAGGCAGAGTACAAACAAGCTCATGGTCAAAACACTCTGTTTTGCCAATGGCATGTGTCTAAATTCAGTTGGTGGAGAAACCTGATTTGAAGCTGAACTGATTGCAGGAACCAGGTAGCCAAAGCTGGCACCTCTCTTCCACGAGTTCTGCCCCTTGTTAGTGGAAGTTCATGTCACTAGGCTATACTTTTCCTCTGTTGCTCTGAGGCATGAGATGCCATGCGATTTAAAAGATGTGTTAAATAATATATTCTTAGTAATGCATCAGTATGCAAAGTGGCTTGTTGTGTTATGTGTAGGCAGATTGTACACCTTCATCCATAACTATAAGTAACTAATCCTATACAAATATTTCTCTTCTGTGCTTCTCTCATACAGGGAAAGTGTGAGAAACAGGTCCAGGATGTGATCGAGAGGATCTGGGATTTTATTGACAAGCTTAGTATCAACATGTTGGGCAAGTCTTTTTATACTTCCTTTTTTTTTTTTTATTTATTTTTTTTAATGTAAAAGCAAACCTGGGAAACAGGACGTGTGTGTGTGTGTGTGTGTGTGTGTGTGTGTGTGTGTGTGTGTGTGTGTGTGTGTGTGTGTGTGTGTGTGTGTGTGTGTGTGTGTGTGTGTGTGTGTGTGTGTGTGTGTGTGTGTGTGTGTGTGTGTGTATATACTACTCCAGTGTGATACAGATTTTAGCAAACAATGTTTATGTTTAAAGTAGATATTCAACATATAACTAAATTTAAATAGTATCTCTTTCTTGTCCATTAAGGAAGGAAGTCTTTAACTTGCAGGGTTATATTGATGCCTACTGGAAGATATAACACTGGCAAACAAATGACTGTAGGTCAGCTCAAGATAATGCTCCTACTACCGCCCCTCCTCCCCACCTTGTCCAATCATAGAACACTTTGCATTCATTCAGAGAATGCAAAACATTCTCTAAATGAATAGCACCTGTGCTGAGCCGCCAACTTGCTGTCTTCAGGATGCAACAGGACAGCAGCTCAGCACAGGACCTGGAAGTAAGAGGATATCATTAGAGTAGCGGTGTCTACTTCAGTGATTTCCAGCTTCCGGTGGCATCGGCCAGATACAGTTAATACATAGTTACAGTGGTCCAAGCTGGACCAATCTATCTATAAAATATCCATACCCCTACCTTACAATGCCCCTCCTTTTTTTTTACCCCCCCCCCCTTTCTAAAATTTGTGTCAACACACACTTCTAGGCCAAGATGTCATTGTTCTGGTTCCTGTGGCAGAATGGTTTCAAGTATTTTACTACAATATTATCATTCCCAAAGCCAAAGGAGGCTTGTGTCCCATCTTGGATCTCAAAGCTTTTCATAAAAAAAATATCCCAAGAGGCACTGGGACTTTAACATTTATTTGCTCAGAATGAGGAGTGAGGAGAAAAAAGTCATTCATTAAGTTTACTGGCTGTGGTATGGCTGCTCACATAAAGCAAGGTTCTCCTTTAAAGGGTACCTGGTATGCCACTCAGAGCATAAAAATATAACAGGAGTGCCAAACTCAAAGATGCAACAACATCTTTTTTCACCAGTGAGCCTTGTTGGCTTCGGTGAAAATAAAGGAAGTGTACCTGCATCTCCCCATCTTTCCAGCGCATCAATGCTTTCTTTATTTTGCTGTTGGACTGCTACATCACCAGTTCATGGTCCTGATCTTCAGCCTCTCATCAGTACCTTGTTTGTTCACCAAGGTGAGGGCCCCAGTATTAGCCCTTTTGCATTTCATGGCATCTCCATTGTTGGTGGAACTCCTGTTGAGGGACCAGTCACAGAAGACTCCGTCGAACAATGTGGCTTTGACTGTTCAGATGTTACAGTGGTTCAGGTGGATCCTGAACCTTCAGAAATCTTCTCTGGAACTGATTCATGGTTTAGAGTATCTGGGTCTAGCCCTGGATACAACTCAAGCCAGAATTTTTCTTCCACGAGAGAAATTTTAGACTCTCATCTAGGGACATTCATTTGGCAGTGAGGACCGTGCAGGGGACTTGGTTGTCTTCAGAATATTGTCTCCCAATCCACATCCTGGAGGATCACGTGATTTGGCTGCCTCTGCAGTGGTGGAAAATCCTGCTGAAAAGTCATCCGATCCAGATACACTCAGACAAAGCCATGGCAATTACATCTATAAACCATCATTAAGGAACCAAAAGTTTCACAGCTACAAGAGTTTTTTTTTTTTTTTGCAAAATATTTTTTTGTTGGTGACATTTTTTAAAAATACAATCCACACTGATACAGAGTGTAAGGATGTCATCAATCATAGCAATAAAGGCAAAAAATGCGCAATATTAACTTGTAATAGTTATCCAAATTGACTTATTCCATGTGGGATATACTAGCCAAGAAGGCTTATCAGTATACAATTTTTTTTCATATTGTAAAAATACACACATAAACTGTAGGTTTAAATGTACATATTCAAGTATAGTAGCTAAGATCAATAGCATAAAGCAAGGGTACATTAGCTCATTACCTGGGGAGGTGTAAGACACTCAGAAAATCATACAGCCCAGTTTATTTTTCGGAGAAGGATCCAAGGATCCCATTGCTTGTAAAAGCAGGAAGCATTGCCCTCTTTGTGGGTCATAATTTGTTCATATTTGAAGGCGTCATCGACTTTTTTAATAACTTCGTTAATGTTCGAGGATAGCTCTGACTTCCACTTTCCCGGCACCATCAGTCTAGCTGCCATTAAGATCTGTACCACTATTGGCCTGAGATTTGGTGGGTATCTGTCTTCATGGACACTCAAAATGGCTATTTCTGCGTTACCTGCCATAATTCTACCCGAAGTTTTCAAAAACCTTTAAGGTTAGGGTAGTCCCAAAGCATGTGAAGTAAGGTGCCTACTTTTCTGCATCTACGCTAACACTCATTTGATCTAGAATGGGTGAATTTTGCAGCGATGTAAGAGGTATAGTACCATCTAAGAAGTATTTTTTTAGCCATTTTCCAATATGAATTGGATCTTGTGAAGCATTGATTATATTTAACTGCTTCTTTCCATTGAACCTCTTCTTATTGTTTTTTTAATGTGTGTTTCATTTCAAAAAGACCAAGCCTTATGTGGTATCTTAGTTGGGATTACAGGATGGGCCTTTAAAAATGTAGTTACCCTCGTGTAGGTATAATAATCTGAGGCAGCAAGTGAATATCTCTTTTGCAGTATGCTAAATGGAACAGCTTTCCTGTTATGAAGAAGGTGCGTAACTAGAGTAATCCCTTTTCGTTCAAGTGTTTACGGAGATGTCTGCTATGTGGGTTTGAATAGATGACAAAGGTGTAGGGATATCAGTTAATGCCTCTGTAAAGTTTCTAGAGAAGCAAAACTGCTTCCATGTGTTCATTACCAGCTGGATAATGGGGTATGTGGATTTAAAGTGTGTATTGGAGAAGGAGTTGGCTAGAAGTGTAGAACTTAGGAAGTTTGGGGGGGGGGGGTGTATGTCCAATCTTTTTCTATAGATGCCCAGTGCTTTAGTGAGGAAGATTGAAACCAGAATTTAGTTTGCTCTAGGAGGCTTGCTGTGAAGTAATCCCTTACTATAGGGAACCCCATTCCTCCTACTTTTTTGTGTTTCTGTAGAGATGATTGGGAGCATCTTGGTTTTTTGTCAGCCCACACAAACCTGCAAAGTTGTGAATGCATAGTTTTAAAAAAACGATGCCGGTATTGACATTGGCAGGGCTCTAAAATAGTATAACATTTTCGGTAGAATAAGCATTTTGTATGCTGCCAATCTCCCTGACCAAGACAAGTAGAAGGGTTGTAGTCTATTTAATTCACTTTGTATAGAGGAAATGAGGGATATGAAGTTAATCTTGAATAATTTTGAACTTGGGGTCGTTCGATATACACCTAGGTATTGTATGGGTTTACTAGACCATGGGTATGGAAATCGTGTGGACAATTTTTGTTTATGGTCTCCATCTATAGCTATTGTGAGTATGTTAGATTTAATTGCATTTATTTTATAGTCGGAAATGTTATTAAATTGGTTCAGTATATTGTGCATTGCTAGAAGAGATACGTTTGATTTTTGAAAGGGAGAGGATCACATCATCTGCAAAAAGTGAGATAGAGTGAGATTGATGTGAGGAGGTAATGCCTTTTATGTCCAGATGTGATTGTATTTTTTCGGCTAAGGTCTCCATTATAAGGGCAAATATTAAGGAGGATAATGGGCAACCTCGCCTCGTCCCATTAGTAAAATGAAAGCTTTTAGAAAACATGCCTCCTGTAAACACCATAGCTGATGGGTTGGTGTATAATGCTAATATAGCCGAACTAATGGTACCAGTAATACCAAATTTGGATAGGACACGTTTCAGATACCCCCAATGAATCCTACCAAAGGCCTTCTCTGCGTCTAAGGATAGAAAAAGAGAAGGAACTCTAGATGACTCAGCAATTATGAAAAAGGTTAAGAATTCTTTGTGTGGCATCCGGGCCTGCTGACCTGGAATGGAGACAACTTGATCTTGTTTCACCAGAGAAGGCAGAAACCCAGCCAATCTATTTGCAATAATGTTGGCATATATTTTCAGATCGACATTCAATAGCAGTATGGGTCGAATGTTTTGTGGCGAGTCTGGTGTTTTCCCAGGTTTGGGAAGAGTCACATTTGTGGCAGTTAGCATTTCGGGAGGAAATGAAGCTTTGGAAGCAGCAGCCTCCTAAATGTTTAATAAATGTGGACTAAGTAAAGAGTAGTATGTGCGATAGTATTCAGAGGAAAACCCATCCGGGCCTGGGGATTTGTTGTTGGGGCGAGACATGATTGTCTTTTGTATTTCCTCTTCCTCTTTCCTCTGCTAGTTTAGGCATAGAGACAGAATCTAGGAATTCTTGAATCATTTCTGGGGAAGGTTGTGGAGTTGTTACATCCCTTTTTTAAATTGTATAGGCTACTGTAGTAGTCACGAAATGCGTTAGCAATTTACTTTGGTTTTAACAATTTGGTCCTAATGGTTGGGTGGTATATGAAAGGAATTTTTTATTTACCATTTTTTTTTGTTTCACTCGGTTTGCTAAAAGCTTACCCGCTCTGTTGCCATGGCAATAGAATTGGGCCTTCCATTTTCGTAGATTGTCGTTATGTAGGGAGATGAGTAATAATCTGAGCTCATGTCGAACCCTTTCAAGTTGGGAGCTGATTATAGAGTCGGGAGATTTTTTGTCTGACTCCAAGCTTTTAATCTGAGACAATGGGTCATTAAGCTGCTGGTTCTGCTGCTTTTTGATAATATTGCTGAGTTTCATGAGGACCCATCTTATATAGGCTTTGTGGCTATTCCATGTTGTGCAAGGATCCAACACAGAAAGGGCATCAATTTGAAAAATTCTTGTAGTTTATTAGCTATTTTAAGTTTGTGCTCGGAATGTTCAACGACACAGACATCATTTTTCCACCTATTTGCCCGAGTTTCTGTGCGGGGCCCCTCCACCATAATGGAGATTGGAGCGTGGTCTGACCACGTGATATTGTGTATACTAGACACACTGACATTTTGCAGGAGAAACTTGTCAACTAGAAATAAGTAGATTCTCGAGTTTGTACTATGCACATTCAAAAAGTAAGAATAATCTCTCTCAGTCGAGTGTTGACATCGCCATACTGAAGACATGAAGTGCGAAAGGGTAGCTCTGCCTGTCCAATTGCAGGCTTTATCTGAGACATCTAGTTGTCTGTCAGATATGGCATTGAAATACATAATCTGGTTTGACCCTTTCTTGCTTCATGGACCAGTTCATGTGCCAGTTTCCACACTTTTTTTTTCTGAAAAGATATTTGTTTCACATTTGGCAAATGGACATTCATTATAGTGTATATTACGCTGTTCACTTCACAGACCAGTATAATATATCTACACATGTCAGTGGCGGCTGGTGCTCAGAATTTTTGAGGGGGCCCAAACAAACTGAAAAATTCTGAAAAAAACCCTAACAATTTCAGCCTTACTGTACCATCAATTGCCGCCACTGTGCCTATCAATCACAGCCACTGTGCCCATCAATTGCCGCCACTGTGCCCATCAATTGCCGCCACTGTACCCATCAATTGCCGACACTGTGTGCCCATCAATTGCCACCACTGTGCCCCATTAAACGCAGCCACTGTGCCATATCAAATGCTGCCAGTGTTGCCCCTTGCCAGATCTACCGGAGTAGGATCATTGTTTATCCTGAGCCTTCATCCATCCGCAGCATTCAGCCATGTAGGAGAATGAGGAGGTGGTGAGGAAGATAATGGAGACCCCTCTTACATTTCCAGGATGCTCCATTCTCTCAAAAGTTGGATGCTTTCTTGCACAGTTAACAACAAATTGTTTTCCATCTTTTGTAATTAGAAGCTTGGCTGGATAGGACCACCTATAAGTGATATGGTGATTCCTCAGTGGTTTGGTTATGGTGGACATATTTCTTCTTTTCATTGTGTATGCAGATAGGTCTGGAAAGAAGGAAAGGCCTTGAATGCATGGTGATGCGTTTTCTGGGTTTCTTGTGAGCATAAGGAATTTATCCTTGGTTTGGTAAAAATGCACTTGGGCGATCGTGTCCCTTGGTAGATGTTCTGGCAGGTGTCTAAGTTTAGGTAGTCTATGAATCCTATCAATAGACAATTCGGTCATAGATGCATCAGGAAGCATTTCCTGGAGATGGGGTTTAGCGGTTTCCGGGACCCCTCCAATTTTACTATTTCTTCTTGAGCGATCCTCGAGGTCAGCCAATTTAGCTTTGATTATTTGTAGTTCATCCTCCCTTTCATTGTGAGCGACAATTACCTAATTTACTGTGTCTGCGAATTCCGCCATCTTATTTTCTATATGGGTGACTCTGCCATCCACAGCCTTGATTTCGGATTTGAAATGATTTGTGAGGGATATGATGTCAGCGTGTATTGTGCTGCGTAGTGAGACAAGCATGTCCTTTAGAGTTGTCTATCACAGGCTGGTTTTTATTAGGAAATTCTAATTCTGGAATCTTGTAATTCCCTGCTGTCATTGAGAGAGGTTTCTATATCTTCTCCATCACCCTCTGTGATAGCTTTTTGTAGGTTTTGCTTTAACAGGGCTGGATGTAGAGGAGGATGAGAGGTAGTTGTGCCCTTGATTTGTTTTGTGTTTATGGAAGGGAAAGCACTTTGTATTGTCACTGTGTCCTGAAGATCTGCCATGTTCTCTGTAAGTGTGCTTATCATCGCCATCTTGGGTGTGCAGGCGACGGGGCTGATGGAAGAAATCCATCATCCTGTTCAGTTTTCCTGTGTCCTTTCTTTTCCTGGACATGTTGCCAAAGGGTGCACGATGCTCCTTGTGAAGAAACCACCAGGATCCGAGGCTCAGGGAAGCCATTATTTTCTCCGGTATATCCGTGAGGGAGAGCGCTCTCTCACACTGCAGCCATACTCCTCGGCTGCTGGCCACACCCCCACCTACAAGAGAGTTTTATTAGATCCTGTCCATAGCAGAACTTTCCAGCCTTGTCCACTGTGTACATTCCAGGCATAGGGATGAAAAACCTTCTCAACCAGCAGCACCTGGACCCAGGAAGTGGTCCCTACACCTGGTGGTTTTCCAGGGTTGTGTTGTAGGTAGGGGATGCTGGATTTGGACCTTCTGACTTTTGGTTCAACAACAAACTGGACAAGTTTGTAAACAGATCCAGGGATTCGCTAGCGGAAGCAGGGCATGTCTTGAGAGATCAGTACAACCTGATCTCTGCCATTGCTCCCACGAAGCATCTTCCTAGTCTGCTTTGCAGGATCAAGATATAGGGCATTTCAGCAAACCTCACTGCCCTGGACTGGCCCAGGGAATATGGTGCGTTGACCTGGTAAGACTCTTGGTGGACACTCCATGCACTCTGCCAGATAGTTAGAATCCTTTGTCTAAAAGTTGTAAGGCTATAATCCACAAGGTCTATAATTAGACGTGGATGGTATGCTTAACCTGGTGTAAGTGTCTGGGCTTCTGCCCTAGGAGTTTCTCTGTGGTAAACTCTTTCTTTCCTAAAGCTTTGTTTGGACCAGTGTTTGGCTCTCAGCACATCAAGGCCCAGGGTTTTGCCTTTTCTGTCTTGTTTCAGAGACTGTTGATCTCTCACTCCTCGCTCCTTTATACAGGGAGTTTCTGGTGTAACTACCCCTGGTTCATTCCTGTGATTCTGGTTCTTATATCACTTTCTACTCTTACCCACAAGGTGATATTGCTTGTGATTGTCATGACAGCGAGGTGGTGGTTTTATCCTGCATAAGGAAAAGGTGTTGTTGAGGCCAGGACTTTCCTCTTGCCTAGGGAGGTTTTTTTAATTTTCACCTCAAACAAAACCTGTTTTTTCAGGCACTGCTTCCTTGAGAACCACGGATTCCCTTTGTCATTCTAGAAGGGCCTCCTTATGGGTGCATCTGTTCCATTTAGGTGGCTCAGACAGACCCTTCACTCAGGCTTATAGTCTCAAGGATCAGGTTCTACCCTTTCGTGTCAAGGCACACTCTACTAGATCTTGAATTACTTTTTGGGCTTTTTGGTATCAAGCAGCTGTTTCCCATATTTGCAAGGCTGACACTTTTTCTCATGTTCTCTGTGTATGGTTGTTCTGACAGCTATTTGGTCAGTTCCTGTTTACAATTTTGGATATCCTGAAGGTTTAAAGCGGTTCTAAAGGCAGAAGGCTTTTTATCTTCATGCATTCTGCATGAAGATAAAAAAGCCTTCAGTGTGCAGCAGCTCCCTAATACTTATTTGAGCCCCATCTCAATCCAGCGATGTTGCCCGAGAGCCTCACGTTGTCCAGGACTCTCCCCCCTGATTGGTTGAGACACAGCAGCGGGCGCCATTGGCTCCCGCTGCTGCCAATCAAAGACGCAATGAGGGGAGAGGGGGCTGGGCCAAGCGGTAGCTTCGAGTCTGAATGGACACAGAGCAGCGGTTCGGCTCGGGTGTCCCCATAGCAAGCTGCTTGTTGTGGGGGCACTCGGCAGGATGGAGGGGCCAAGAGTGCTGGCGAGGGACCCAAGAAGAGGAGGATCTGGGCTGCTCTGTGCAAAACCACTGCACAGAGCAAGTAAGTATAACATGTTTGTTATTATTAAATAAAAATAACTTAGTATTGTATGTAGGGAATAACTTGGTATACTCTTAGTATTGCTTTTACTACAAAACTGGCATGCTGTTGTAGGATGCCTACAGTTTTGTTTTTTTGCCAGTATCCAGTCTTCCTGTAGAATGTACTATAACCCCAAAGGTCAAAGTATAACTAAAGACAAACCTTTTTTTTTGTTTTGGATAGAGTGGAGAGGGAATAGTCCCCCTGTCAGTTTTTATTGCTTTCTGTGCCCCCATAAAGGAGATTCACCCTCTCTATGTGTCCTGCTTACCATTATTATTGAAAGTGAAATTAAAAGAAAAGCCCAAATTTTGGGTTGCCCCCATAAAAATAATAGAGGAGAAATCTTCAAATGTGAACACTAGTTCCAGTGACCTGGGGGTCCCCAAGGAATTCCCTTAATTTGCAATGGTTTCCTCTCACTTCCTGTTTGGCTATGGGACAAGAAGTGAAGGGAAATTTCCGCAATTGGACACAGATGGCGAAAAAAAAAATCTGACAAGGGTTACAACCCTCCCTTTCTCAATCCTAAATAAATAAAAAAGTTTTGCCTATAGTTCTTTGTCCCATTGGGGAGATTTACCTTCACTTCCTGTCTCATAGCCAAAAAGAAGAAATCCCTGAAAATTAAGGGAATCTCTTGGGGACTCCCAGGTCATGAAAACTAGTGTTCCCCTCAAGATTTTCCCTCATTCTTTTCTGGGGAAAACCCAAAACTTGGGATTTTCTTTTACTTTCAATGATAATGGTAAACAGGACAAATAGAGAGGATGAATCTCCCTAACAAGGACACAGACAGCAATAAAACCTACTTGGTGTTCTAATCCCTCTCCTCTCTATCCAAAACTAAAAAAGTTTTGCCTCGAATTATACTTTGCCTCGAATTATACACTTTGGCTTTACAGTGAGTTAAAAAATCATATTTGTTGAAATATCTACTTGAAGTACAACTTTAAAATGTGTTAATCCCTCCATTAAGAGCATACAGTACATCCGGAAAGTATTTACAGCGGTTCACTTTTTCCACATTTTGTTATGTTATAGACTTTTTTCAAAATGTATTCATTATTCATTATTTTCCTCAAAATTCTACAAACAATACCACATAATGACAACATGAAAGAAGTTTGTTTGAAATCTTTTCAAACATATTAAAAAGAAAAAACGAAAAAAATCACATGAACACTCACAGCCCTTTGCCATGATACTCAAAATTGAGTTCAGGTGCATCCTATTTCCACTGATCATCCTTGAAATGTTTCCACAACTTGATTGGAGTCCACCTGTGGTAAATTCAGTTGATTAGACATGATTTGGAAAGGCACACACCTGTCTATAGAAGCTCCTACAGTTAACAGTAGGGATCAACCGATTATCGGTGCGGCCGATTATTCACTTTTTTAGGAGTATCGGTCAAAAAACTGACTGTTATTATCGATATTGCTTCAAGGGGTTTTAGCAGGGTGATGCATGCAACTGCATGCATCGCCCCTGAATAGTTCTTTAGAGCGGACGGTCGGCTTTATTATAATAACAACCGATGTGGCTCAGCAGCCGCTCCGCTTGTTATTACAAGTAGCGGGAGGGGACATTGTCCTTCCCCTGCTCGCCCGGCCTCTCCCGTCCCACCAGGAGGCCCGGGCAACCAGCCAGCACGTCCACCGGCTGGCTGAAGACCCGAACAAAGCCGATGCTTTGTTCGGGTCTTGGATCTAGTAATCCAGGAACCTATGTCATCACATCACTTCCCGGATTACTGGCATCTTAGAGGTGCCAGTTTAAGGAAAAAAAAAAGTATTCAAAAACGTCGATCTTGACGTTGTGAATACTTTGAAGTGCGGAGGAGGGGTTTGGGGTCTTATAGACCCCCGATCCCTTCATAAAGAGTACCTCTCACATGCATATTACTGTCACAAGGGATGTTTACATTCCTTGTGACATTGTGACAGCAATAACAGTGATAAAAAAAGCAAAAAAAGCAAAAAAAGTAAAAATGACAGTGTAAAAATTTTGTTTTTTAAAGTACAAAATATCTGCTATTGGCAGGAGAGGTTGCCGAAATATCGGTGTTGTATCGGCAGCGAGAAAACGTTATCAGTCAATCCCTAGTTAACAGTGCATGTCAGAGCACAAACCAAGCCATGAAGTCCAAGGAATTGTCTGTAGACCTTCGATACAGGATTGTATCGAGGCACAGATCTGGGGAAGGGTACAGAAAAATTTCTGCAGCATTGAAGATCCCAATGAGCCCAGAGGCCTCCATAATCCGTAAATGGAAGAAGTTTGGATGCGCCAGGCCTCTGCCTAAAGCGGGCCGTCCGGCAAAACTGAGTGATCGGGGGAGAAGGGCCTTAGTCAGGGAGGTGACCTAGAACCCAATGGTCACTTTGACAGAGCTCCAGCGTTTCTCTGTGGAGAGAGGAGAACCTTCCAGAAGAACAACCATCTCTGCAGCACTCCAACAATCAGGCCTGTATGGTAGAGTGGCCAGACGGAAGCCATTCCTCAGTAAAAGGTGCATGACAGCTGCCTGGAGTTTGCCAAAAAGCACCTGAAGGACACTCAGACCATGAGAAACAAAATTCTCTGGCCCGATGAAACAAAGATTGCACTCTGTGGCCCGAATGGCAAGCGTCATGTCTGGAGGAAACCAGGCATCGCTCATTACCTGGCCAATACCATCCCTACAGTGAAGCATGGTGGTGGCAGCATCATGCTGTGGGGAAGTTTTTCAGAAACTGGGAGACTGGCCAGGACCGAGGGAAAGATGAATGCAGCAATGTACAGAGACTTCCTTGATAAAAACCTGCTCCAGAGCGCTCTGGACCTCAGACTGGGGCGAAAGTTCATCTTACAACAGGACGACACTGTGCACACAGCCAAGATAATAAAGGAGTGGTTACGGGACAACTCTGTGAATGTCCTTAAGTGGCCCGCCCAGACCTGAACCCGATTTAACATCTAATGGAGTTTGAGAGGTCCTGCAAAGAAGAATGTGAGAAACTGCCCAAAAATAGATGTGCCATACTTGTAGCATCATATTCAAAAAGACTTGAGGCTGTAATTGGTGCCAAAGGTGCTTCAACAGAGTATTGAGCAAAGGCTGTGAATACTTATGTACGTGGGATTTTTTTTCGTATTTTATTTTTAATAAATTAGCAGAGATTTCAAACAAACTTCTTTCACGTTGTCTTTATATGGGGTGGTATTTGTAAAATTTTGAGGAAAATAATGATTTTAATCAATTTTGGAATAAGACTGTAACATAACAAAATGTGAAATGCACTGTACATTTCTGTGTTTGGTGACCCTGATTTTCCAGTAGACCTACCTGTAGCAGTCAGTGTGACTGCTGCTGGATTATCTTTTCATTATGGGAAATGCAAAAGCTGTAGTATGCTTAAAACTTTGTGGGAGGTCTTGCTGCAGAAGCCCTTGAAGTAAAAAAACTACATCCACCAATAACTAAAGTATACTTTTTTGAGTGGAATTATACTTTGGCTCATTTTATCTAGATTTGTTATACTATTTCCTGACTGATTAGAGGTTTGTGTGTTTTTAGGCAAGTTCCTGTCTGATAACATTGTGGGGTCTGTCATTGTGTTCTCTTTGGTCTTCTGGATCCCTCTCAGTATACTGGTCCACTGTGTGGTGAGTACACGTTTCATGCTGAACATTGTGACATGTCCCTACTAATCAATATGGAAGGAGCGCAGATAGGACAATAATCCCCAGTAATTGAACACATCATTATATTACATTCACGTGATATTTTTTTTTGTTCTGATGTAGAGGTCAGTTTTGTACACTGAACTTTAAAAACTCCATTCCCAGCAGTAATAATTGTCAGATTTTGTACTTTGGAGTTTTACTAGGCCAACAATCTAATGTAAAATGTTCTATCCAAAAACAAAATGTAGGCACAAAGGAACAGCTATTCTTATACAGTGCCTCCTTAATTTAGTTTTATTTTTCCTATAGTGGAATTATTCTTTCAGTATGTTTGCTACAAACGGGTGACAGGAGTGTTGTCATTTGGCTTATATGTGGTTAATGATTTGTTTCATTACATTATTTGCGGTGTACATTGGCTATATAAATGGCCAAGTGCTGGGAGCCTTTGATAAAGGTCACTAAATTCTGAGGTGAATCCCCATACTTAAATGTTATTCCTAATCAGTGGCAAAACGAGGCATTCTTTCACCCGGGGCAAAAACCCAGGTCCGCCAATCACGATTCATCAAGGGTAGTCATGGGCGCATATTTCCCAGCACAGCAGCACCTGGGACGGAGCCAGCCTTACTCCTCCTTTCAGGACTAGTCACTGCCCCAACAGGGCCGTGTCTTCCTATATCTGCTACTATCGCCGGGTCCTAGTGCTGCTGGACACCCCATAAAAGCTCAGAGGCACAGCAGGGATCATACGGATCACTACCTGCGCCCATCTCAATACAGCGCCCGGGGCACATGGAGCCCCCCCCTAGTTAGTTTCGGCCCTGTTCCTAATAACACACTGAAGCTAGCTACTGACTGAAAAAGGCATTTGGAAGATCCAACAGATTTAACCTCTTGCTGTCCATGTGTAACATATATGTGTGGTGACAAAAGGGTGGGCTTTAACGCTTACATGCCACACCTATATACTGCTGGGTGGCCAATGTTTCTGTGCTAGGAGTATGCTCACTGTATGCTTCCAGCACAGAGACCAAGCTGTTAGCTCTCGATCCAGACTAATGATCAGTAATCGTGGGACCGGCACCTGATCATGTGTCCACTGTATAAGCCAATCACAGTGATCATGCAATTGCCAATTTTTCCCACCCCCGGGTGTTCATAAGTTTTTAAAGGTAAGCTGCGGAAAGAGGGAAGGGGTTAAAGTAAAAGAAAAATGTAATATATGGAGCTCACCAGTCCTAAGATGTAGTGGCTGCATTTGTTTTCCTTTTCTGGCCAAGAAAGTTTTCCGCAAGTACAAAAATACCTGTTGATTATAAAGGGAATGCAGCCACCCCATCTAAGGAATGGTAATCTGCAGTATGTTACATTTTTGTTTTTGGGTTTAGATAAACTAGACCAGTGGTCTTCAAACTGTGGCCCTCCGGCTGTTCAGGAACTACAATTCTCATCATGCCTAGTCATGTCTGAATGTCAGAATTTTACAATGCCTCGTGGGATGTGTAGTTCATCAACAGCTGGCGGGTCGTAGTTTTATGATCCCTGCACTAGACCATTGGTGCTCAACCTGTGACCCTCCATCTGTTGCTGAACTACAAGTTCCATCATGCCTTTTGGGAGTCATTCTTGTAACTATCAGCCTTACAATTCCTCATGGGACTTATAGTTCCCCATCAGCTGGAGGGCCAAAGGTTGAGCACCAATGCACTAGACAAATGTGAGACCCCACCCCAACCTGTGATCTTCTTGGCTGAACTAGCATGTTTATCTGATGTGCAGATATCCCTAATGAGAGACCTAGACCAATAAAAACAGTAAAGGAACATTTCTTCCCATCCTATTTCCAGGCACACAGAACGACATTCTCTACCCCCACACAGTTTCAGTATAGGCAGCCTTTATGTTTGCTGTTATAACAGTATATTTGCTACCTAGTATACGATGAATAGAAGTAATTATTTTTTCCTATATTTTACCAGGATAAGAAAATGGACAAGCAGTATGAGGAAAATGCCAAATCCTTATTTTTGCCAAGTGTAAGTATTAATGTCTGCCAATGTGGTAAAAGATTGGGGATCTCAATAAGAATGACTGTATGCCCAGACTATATGCGTATGTGCTTTTTACTAGGCATGGGGTAATCCCATACTTTATCTAAAATTACAAAGAATTGCTCATAAACTTTACATCAGACCTTCATGCTAGACTTCTAAATAGCCATTCTCCCCAAACCAAGCTACATTATGAAGAATGGCATCCATGCTTTGTACAAAAATTGGTTTGTTTCTACAATCACATTTTTTTTTCTTTTGAGGAGAGGAAGTGCATTGTAAAATATCACCCCTCCTCACACCAGTCCTCTGTTCATATCCTAAATCTTCATATTATCCTTGAATGCTATTGAATGGTATTAAACACAAAACCAGAAATGTAATATATTGCAGTTTACCAATCTTTAGATGTGGTGACTGTATTAGTTTTCTTTTCTTAGGCTTTCTGTTTTTATCTGGTGACCCGACCAATAACACGCCACCTGTATTACTGTGCCTCCACTCTAGATGAACAAGTGCAGAGGGGCACCTTTGGACAGCAGCATTGTTGGTTTCGTGGGAGAGGAATGCTAGATAAACTAGCAGATTTAGATACACTAACAAATTGAAGCCAAACTCCAGCTCACACTTATAAACTTTTACAGCAACAGTTTTGTTTCCCTTTTGGGATAAAGTTTTTACATAAATAAAAGCTGATCATTGGAAGCACCCCTGTCAGTGGTAAATGGTTTTGTTTTCAACCCTCCAACTACTACATCTGCAAGAGCTTTTTCTTTTGAAAAACAGATTTACTGGTCAGATCACCAAGTGAAAATGAAAAAGTCTAAAAAAGAAAAGGAATGCAGCCATCACATGTAATAATTGTTAAGCTGCAATATAAGAAATATTTGCTTTTGGATTTGATCCCATTTTAAAGCTGAACTCCTAAAATAAGACAAAATGTACTCTTGCAATAGGCCCCCACCCCTTCCGCCTACACAGCAAGAGTTATGTGCTCGTTTAGTCTAATAGGGCATACACACGGTCGGACTTTGTTCGGACATTCCGACAACAAAATCCTAGCATTTTTTCAGACGGATGTTGGCTCAAAATTGTCTTGCATACACACGGTCACACAAAGTTGTCGGAAAACCTGATCATTCTGAACGCGGTGACTTAAAACACGTACGTCGGGACTATAAACGGGGCAGTGGCCAATAGCTTTCATCTCTTTATTTATTCCGAGCATGCGTGGCACTTTGTCAGTCGGATTTGTGTACACGGATTTTGTTGTCGGAAAATTTTATCTCCTGCTCTCCAACTTTGTGTGTCGGAAAATCCGATGGAAAATGTCCGATGGCGCCCACACACGGAATTTCCGACAACACGCTCCGATCGGACATTTTCCATCGGAAAATCCGACCGTGTGTACGGGGCATAAGACTGCAGAGCTAAGGATTATTGCTTACCTTAGGCTGGCCATACATATTCAATTTGCTTGTACTATTTTCCAAAAACCATATATTATGAGGTCACAACTAAATTACCTTAAATTGTATCCAGTTAGTCAGGCCCTTGCACTACATAGTTTGGTAAATCTAAAGGAAAATTGAACATGTATGGCTAGCCTTACCCCTGACTCCAGCAGTGTCCCTTAATCCACGCGACAATCCCCTGCAGGCGGAGGACTATGGACCATTGAAGGCAAGGTACGTTTTGTAGACTTTAGTTACGTTTTAAGCTCTAAACTCTATTAAACACATTCTTTAACATTTTGTAATATAAGTATAGTCATTCTTTCAGAAATATGATCTTTTAATCCCAAGTGGAATTGTGTGCTGAGCCACCCATTAGATTTGTATCTGTTCTCATCTAAGGATGAGCTCAGGCTTGTTCGCAGCTCCACATACCCGATGCCGCCAGGAAGCTTACACTGCGCAGCGCTAATCACAGGCAGTGAGACCTTTTCTGATCTATGCAGCTGCAGATCCGGAAATGTCTCACTGCCTGTGATTAGTACTGCGCAGTGTAAGCTTCCTGGTGGGCTCGGGTATGTGGAGCTGCCAATTCGCCTGAGCCCATCCTTATTCCCATATGGTTGACATATTGTTTGTTCTTGACAGAATGTGGAAATGCTCAGCAGCCTGGATTCTGCTCCTGTACGAATTGTTAAGCCTTTCCCTTCTGCCCAGGCTGCTAGCCGATTCCAGTCCCTACAGCAAACTCCGGCTGTGCCAACCTCTGCCTCTGCCAAAGGTGACCATCAAAGAATGGATACCATCCAGGAGGACCCCAGCACAGACTCTCATCTCGATGACCAGTTCGATGACGATCCCTTTCCTACCAGCGGCTCTCCTGCAAAGTCCTTTGAAGACCTCACTGATCACCCCGTCACCAGAAGTGAAAAGGCTTCATCATTCAAACTGCAGCGACAGGGGCGTGTGGACAGCAAGGAGACAGCGTGCTAATACGTCAGAGTGCACTGAAACATTGACAATCATTTCATGATTAATTGTAGACAATCTGTGTTACCAGGAGCCACAACTTATGACAATCTAGTCCATAAAACTGCACTGATTCCTGATATTTTCAGATATTGTATATACTTCATGTTTTTGAAAATAAGTGTTTTGTATGCTTTAACCATTAACTTAAAGGGAAGTCAATATAAGATGTTATACCATTCTATTTCTGTTTAAACAGCCAAAAGTAGGAGATTTTATGTTAGGGCCGTTGGGAATTATAAAAAGGTCTAAATTTATAAGGTTTTGTTCTTGGAATGATATGGATCTATGATATGGTTAACCAGCCTGTCGTCACAGGCGGCACATGCTCTGTGTAGATAGTTCAGTTTCTATAACTAAATTTGGGTATTTTGTTAGGAGATTCAGATGTGCCTACCTTTTGCAAAACTGAATTACTTTTGGATTTGGCTATACAGGCTTGTAGAATTGGATTGTTGACATCCACTGCTGGTATCTGATTGATGTTGGTCAGATATTGAACAGGCATGAGAATAGTTTTCCGTTATTATAAAAATAAAAAGATTTGGACCAAACACATCCAATTTTGCAATTGCCCTGTTCGGAGTACTTCACTTTGTGGATGTAATACACCAAACCTATTTGAGTTACCCTTGCACTATATGACTACTATGCACTGTTTAACCCCTCTGAATAATTAAAGCCCAACTCCAGGCAAAAATAAAAATTTAACAGTGTATTGCCAACATTGCACCTTTTCCTTTGTGCCTTCCGCCAAAGCATATTCCCAATCCATACAGCGCCAAAGTCAAATTTTCCTAGTACTTTCAATGTCATTTCCTGTCCCAAATACCTTACAAATTGTTAGCTGCTAGGGGACCAGTCCCCTCCCCGCCCATGTGTTCTCATCCAAGGGTAGGAAAGGAATCTTGGGAATACAGTGAGGAAGCCAGGAATCTTGGGAATACAGTGAGGAAGCCAGGAATCTTGGGAATACAGTGAGGAAGCCAGGAATCTTGGGAATACAGTGAGGGGAAAAAAGTATTTGATCCCCTGCTGATTTTGTACATTTGCCCACTGACAAAGAAATGATCAGTCTATAATTTTATTGGTATGTTTATTTTAACAGTGGGAGACAGAATAACAACAAATATATCCAGAAAAACACATTTCAAAAAAGTTATAAATTGATTTGCATTTTAATGAGTGAAATAAGTATTTGACCCCTTCACAAAACATGACTTGGTACTTGGTGGCAAAACCCTTGTTGGCAGTCAGACGTTTCTTGTAGTTGGCCACTGGGTTTGCACACATCTCAGGAGGAACTTTTGTCCCACTCCTCTTTTCAGATCCTCTCCAAGTCATTAAGGTTTCGAGGCTGACGTTTGGTAACTCGAACCTTCAGCTTTCTCCACATATTTCCTTTGGGATTAAGGTCTGAAGACTGACTAGGCCACTTTAGGACCTTAATGTGTTTCTTCTTGAGCCACTCCTTTGTTGCCTTGGCCGTGTATTTGGGTCATTGTCATGCTGGAATAACCATCCACGACCCATTTTCAAGGCCCTGGCTTGAGGTTCTTACCCAAGATTTGACAGTGCACGGCCCCGTCCATTGTCCCTTTTGATGTGATGAAGTTGTCCTGTGCCCTTAACAAAAAAACACCCTCAAAGCATAATGTTTCCACCTGTTTTATGGTGTTCTTGGGGTCATAGGCAGCATTCCTTCTCCTCCTCCAAACACTGCGAGTTGAGTTGATGCCAAAGAGCTTAATTTTGGTCTCATCTGACCACAACATTTTCACCCAGTTCTCCTCTGAATCATTCAGGTGTTCATTAAACTTCAGACAGGCCTGTACATGTGCTTTCTTGAGCAGGGGGACCTTGCGGGCGCTGCAGGATTTCAGTCCTTCACAGTGTAGTGTGTTACCAATTGTTTTCTTGGTGACTATGGTCCCAGCTGCCTTGAGATCATTGACAAGATTCTCTCATGTAGTTCTGGGCTGATTCCTCACCGTTCTCATGATCATTGAAACTCCACAAGGTGAGATCTTGCATGGAGCCCCAGACTGAGGGAGATTGACAGTTATTTTGTGTTTCTTCCATTTGTGAATAATCACACCAACTGTTGTCACCCTCTCACCAAGCTGCTTGGCGATGGTCTTGTAGCCCATTCCAGCCTTGTGCAGGTCTACAATCTTGTCCCTGACATCCTTGGACAGCTCTTTGGTCTTGGCCATAGTGGAGAGATTGGACTCTGATTGCTTTTGTGGAAAGGTGTATTTTCTACATGTAACAAGCTGAGATTCGGAGCACTCCCTTTAAGAGAGTGCTCAAAATATCCGCTTCTTACCTGTATAGAGAACACCTGGGAGCCAGAAATCTTGCTGATTGATAGGCGATCAAATACTTATTTCACTCATTAGAATGCAAATCAATTTATAACTTTTTTGAAATGCGTTTTTATGGATATTTTTGTTGTTCTGTCTCTCACTGTTAAAATAAACCTGCCATTAAAATTCTAGACTGATCATTTCTTTGTCAGTGGGCAAACGTGCAAAATCGGCAGGGGATCAAATACTTTTTTCCCCTCACTGTATGGAAATGAAGTGACACTGCTGCACAGACCTTCCTCCAGGCACCTGATCATAGCTTAGAAAACGGGGGCTGAATGATGTCACAGGTAGTTTTAATATTTGTTTTATCGTCTCTGAAGCTGGTAATTACAGAAATGTATATGCAATATATTTGTGGATGGGCATAAGTACGATATGCGATAAGTCACTAATTGCAGAGTTGGGTTTAAATAGTTGCAGACAAAATGACATACACCACAGCCAAACATGGATAGAAGTCTTATGTTCTGCAGCCTGTCATATTGCTGCATCACAATAGTGCAATCACAGAGCCTTATTGAGACCTGAGCCATAATCACACACCATGCATCTTTGCATTTCAAAAGGTATGAATGTCCCTTTCCTTCACCCAGGCCTGTACTATTGTAATATGGAGCACCTACACCACCATTCACTTTATGTACAGGGGTAAATTATGTGCTGTTTGCTGTCCCTTTGTATGGTGTGTATGTAGACATACATCTAAGAGGAACAATTGCAGCAGTTCAGCCTGCTCTGTAAGAGGATAACTGGTGGGATGTTTACAATTATACAGAGCACTGAGGGCTGGGACAGGCCCCTACCTACTTTTCTGAAGCCCCAATTCTGGTGCCTCACTTGCTCCACTGGTAGTTTCACCCTTGCTATACCAGTAGGGAAGGGCCCATACTTACCCTGGTCCCAGTTTAGGTGCCTCCATTGCTCCAGTTTGTTTTACCTGTTCTGTATTCCTAGGAAAGAGCTGTGACAAGCCCCTACTTACCTTAAGCCCCAGTTCTGGTGCCTTTACTGCAGTGGTAGTTGAACTGATTCTGTGTCGGTATGTTTTATTTTGTGTAGGTTGTGCCTGTACCTTCTGCACCATCCACAAAATGACCAAGTAGTTTACTCGCCCACTTTCGTGCCCTTCTCAAGTTTACAATTATAAATTAGTATTATTATTTCTGTACTATAGCTAAACATAAAAGGGACAGTTCTTGTTCAGGCATGAACTGAAGTTTGGAAAGTTTAGAGACTGAGTATGCCTAGGGACCATGCCTGAATGTGGGCCTTCTGGATGAGTTAAAGACTGGCACACAATCCATGGGTCATAGAAATTATGGATTCTGAGAGCTAATAAGGAGATACTGTGCCCCCTCTGCCTATAAACTCGATCAGCTTCACACAACCGTAAAAGGAGAGATTGAACAAAATGACCAAATGTGTCATTTTGTTCTCTGTGAAGTGGTTAATATATTCTCCTGTAACATTGTTATCTTATAATATGGCTTTTGTAAGACATTTTGTTCTCTGTGAAGTGGATAATTTACTTTCATGTAACATTATGTAATAATATGGCTTTTGTAAGTGCCAAATATCTGTCCTAAAATTACATGTTGTGTTTGCCATCAGTGGCTTAGTTGGGTGTACTCGCCACCCGCATTGTCCTGTGATTCATCCCCTGCTGGAAATAACTTGGTTTCTCATTTCCTTCTAGCATCATCTGCAGTATCGACACGCGTTTTAAAAGTTTCCGTTTATTATTATATATATATATATATATTTTTTTTTTTTATTCCGTGTTGAGTCTGTGACTTGGTTTGTGAGATATTTATCAATTAACACTGTTTTATGGCAGATTGTGAGCCACATACTTGAAGTTATACTTTACCTAACTGCATCCTCAGAAATTGTCATAAGCGGTACAGGATAGAGGGATTAAGTACAATGTGTAAATTACTACAAAAAAGGAGCAGATACCACCTTCTACCCCGCTTGTGTTAGAGATACACTGAACTCCCATTGCATCTGTAAGTATTTTTAACTTTCCACTGTGCCAGGATAGTGGTTCTGCTGTAATAAAATCGGAATAACGGCCAATTACTATGAGGACTCATTTACACTTTAGTGACCTGTTTTATGTTAAAATTCCTTTCTTCATGGGTTTAATTAAAGTAGCCAAGTCATAAATAAATCAGAAATGCACACAACTTTATTTTAGCAAGACAGCACACCTCCATATACAGTATATAACAATCCCTGCTGGAGGAGTCCTCCCTGTGTAAGCTCCAGTATCAGAGCTTGCCCAGAGGAATGATCTCACTGCCCCCTCCACATTGGTGTCCAGGCCTTGTGATTTGCCACTTGGGCCCAAGCACTGTCACATGGGGGAAGTTATATGCTCCCCTGTACCCATAGGCCCTAATCTGTTAGGACAATGGAACACAGATATGACTATACATTGCTGGAGGGTTGAGCTATTAGTGGCCCATTCAATGCAAAGTGACATTGACTTCTGAGTGTATCGATAAAGTAACCCGTGCTGAAATGCAGGGACTGCCATTATTGACTCCTTGTAGAAATACAAGGTGTCTGGATATTTTTGTCAATACTTTAAGACATGGATATGGAACTAGCATGCATCACCCGATAAAAGCCACTGATTAAGCATAGCAGCCATGGAAAAAGGATTTGTGAAGTTTTTTGGCAATGGCGCCCTTAAATATTCCTCTCAGTTAAAGTGTATCTCTAGACAAAACTCCCTTTTTTAAAATTTTGGGTGGAGTAGAGACAGATTATGCCCTCTGTAAAGTTTTTATTGCCATCTGTATCCCCATCCCTCCATCTGATGACCATTGTCACTGACAATGAAATAAAGGGAAAATTCTAAATGTTATAGTTGTCTTTAGAACAAGCAAAGGGAAATCTTCCAATAGGGATACCTGTCTAAAGAGAGGAATTTCCCTTCACTGGAAGATTTTCTCTCACTTCCTGTTGTTCTCTGGGAAGGAAGTTGAGGGAAATTTCCCCAATAGTGCACATAACACAAAAAATTATCCAACAGGAATTTTAACCTACTCCCTGCTCTATCCAAATAACTAACAGTGGCTATACACACAACTTAAGTTATTCTGGCTGTAGTTTCTCTTGTATCGTTAGGCAATTCTGTGCACGTGATAGGGACACACAGACTTTGTGAACCTCATTGTATAAAAAAGTGTGCTTAAGTTTGCAAGATGTGCAACTGCAGTATTTTTTACAGAAATAAATGGAATTTGTCAAAACTGACTCCTTTCTATAGATCAATGTCCAGCACCACAATTTCTTATTGTGTTAGCAACCCTATAAAACTAATAAATTTGTACAGATCTTAAAGGGAACCAGTATTCAGAACGCTTTTTATTAACTCCCCATTCACACTTGTATGACTTTGGACATCAAATTTGCACGACAAGTTATACCCTATGTTTTCCAATGATAGTTACATAGTTAGTCAGGTTGAAAAAAGACACAAGTCCATCCAGTTCAAACTTAAAAACAATAAATAAATAAAATAAATATCGTACAATCCAATATACCCAATTTTATACCCTCAGATGATCCAGAAGAAGGCAAAAAACCCCAGCAGAGCATGCACCAATTTGCTACAGCAGGGGGAAAAATTCCTTCCTGATCCCCCAAGAGGCAATCGGATTTTCCCTGGATCAGCTTTACCTATAAATGTTAGTACCCAGTTATATTATGTACATTTAGGAAAGTATCCAGGCCTTTCTTAAAGCAATCTACTGAGCTGGCCAGAACCACCTGTGGAGGGAGTCTATTCCACATCTTCACAGCTCTTACTGTGAAGAAACCTTTCCGTATTTGGAGATGGAATCTCTTTTCCTCTAGACGTAAAGAGTGCCCCCGTGTCCTCTGGGTTGACCGTAAAGAGAATAACTCAACACCAAGTTCACTATATGGACCCGTTATATATTTGAACATGTTGAGCATATCCCCCCTTATTCTCCTTCTCAAGAGTGAATAAATTCAGTTCCTCTAATCTTTCCTCATAGCTGAGCTCCTCCATGCCTCTTATCAGTTTGGTTGCCCTTCTCTGCACTTTCTCCAGTTCCCCGATATCCTTTTTTGAGAACTGGTGCCCAAAACTGAACTGCATATTCCAGATGAGGTCTCTCTCTAGAGTCCATTCCTCTCTTAATACAAGAAAGGACTTTGCTCGCTTTGGAAACTGCAGCTTGGAATTGCATGTTATTATTGAGCTTATGATCTACCAAAACCCCCAGATCCTTCTCCACCACGGATTTCCCCAGTTGTACTCCCCCTAGCATGTATGATGCATGCATATTCTTAGCCCCCAAGTGCATAACTTTACATTTCTCAACATTAAACCTCATCTGCCACATAGTCGCCCAATTAGACAGTGCATTGAGGTCGGCTTGTAAATTGGAGACATCCTGTAAGGATGTTATTCCACTGCATTGCTTGGTGTCATCTGCAAAGACAGAAATGTTACTTTCGATCCCAGACCCAATATCATTTATAAAGATATTAGAAAGTAAGGGTCCCAGCACTGAACCTTGGGGTACACCACTGATAACCTTAGACCATTCAGAGTAAGAATCATTAACCACAACTCTCTGAATTCTGTATTTTAGCCAGTTTTCTATCCATTTACAAACTGATATTTCCAAGCCTGTAGACTTTACCTTACACATGAGCCGCGTGTGGGGAACTGTGTCGCAAAATCCAAGTATACCACGTCCACAGCCACCCCTCTGTCCAAGATTTTACTTACCTCTTCATAAAAAGAAATCAGGTTTGTCTGACAACTTCTGTCTTTCATGAATAAATGCTGTCTGTTGCCTAAAATGTTTTTTTCCAGCAAGAACTCGTCTATGTGGTCTTTTATTAAACGTTCCAGTATCTTCCCGACTATAGAAGTTAAACTAACGGGTCTATAGTTATTTGGGATCAAGACTTTGATCCCTTTTTAAATATAGGCACCACGTTCGCCCTGCGCCAATCCAGTGGTACTATTCCCGTCATTAATGAGTCCCTAAAAATTAGATACAATGGCTTTGAAACTACAGAGCTCAATTCTTTTAGGATCCGTGGGTGGATGCCATCAGGTCCAGGTACTTTATCCACCTTTATTCTGTCTAAATGATTCTGGGCCATATCACTATTGAGCCATTGTGAATCATTCGGGGCTGTGTCACTACCACCCCCATTATGGACATAAGCTCCCCCATGCTCCTTTGTATACACAGAGCTGAAGAAGGTATTTAATAAATTTGCATTCTCTTTGTCCCCAGTCACCCACTCTAGATTATTTTGTAAAGGGCCTACATGCTCAATGATAATCAGTCATATACAGTATTTGTGACTCAGTCACAGCGACTTCAAAGTAGTTCATACACTACTTTGGTCTGACTTCAGACTTCAATGTTAATCCTCAAAAGTTGCATGGAAGTCATACCTGCATGTTTTACATGCAACATTGGGTCTGAGTTTGCAGATGGACAAGTCACATCCAGGTTGCACCCATCCAAAGTCATGGAAATAAGTGAGAATGGAGCCTAAATGTGGTGTGAGGTTTTTACTAGTGTAACCATATGCCAGTTTAACAGTCCTAGAATGAGATCTATTGGAGGCGAGGCTGCGCCCAATATTCCTGGAAAATACCAATCCATCTACAAGCAAAAAATGTTACCAGGAGAGAGAATGGAGTTCTGATCTAACCAAGCTCCAGGAATGGCATTTTTGCAGCACATTACACTGCTGATCTGACATTATACCAGTGTTGGTGGCGCTGTCACTGACCTCTCAGGTGCACCGTGCAGGACTCAGATGGCTCCAGATTGGTGGCTCTGGTCCACACATGTCTCGCTTCTCCCATGACCCCCCACCCCGGCAGCGCTTCCACTCTTGACTCCTCTCCAGACCCCCTCAGAGACTGCAGACGTGATAAAAGATAGGAGATGGTCAGAGATTCCAGACATGATACAAGTCAAAAGATGATTAGAGGCTGCGGACATGGTACAGGAGGTGAAGTGATGTGTCCACAGGACCTTCCTTCCTGACTCCATGCAGTCAGCCCCCTAAGTTGATGTCAAAGTCCAGCATTAGTCGCAGGCGGGCAGCCCGGTGTGGTGAGGTGAGGACAGTCACGTGGCGGACATAGTAATGAGGGAGCTTCTCATCTCCAACAGCTGCCCCTCACTCTCTCACACAGACACTCACACACCCAAGTTGCAGTTAGTGTCGGGCTGTCCCCTGATGGTGGTCCAGCGCTCAGCTCCCATATCTGAGCTTCCGGCCCGCTGGCAGATGCCAAGTCCTGCTGGAAAATGAAATCAGCATCTCCATAAAGCTGATCAGCAGAGGGAAGCATGAAGTGCTCTAGAATTTCCTGGTAGAGGGCTGCGCTGACTTTGGACTTGATAAAACACAGTGCACCAGCAGATGACATGGTTCACCAAATCATCACTGACTGTGGAAAATTTTGCATGTCATTTGTAAATTAAGGTCCTAGAGGAAGAGTTAAGAGGCACAGAATCCAAGTTGCTTGAGGTCCAGTGTGAAGTTTCTACAGTCAGTGATGATTTGGGGAGCCATGTCATCTGCTAGTGTTGGTCCACTGTGTTTTATCAAGTCCAAAGTAAGCACAGCCCTCTACCAGGAAATTCTAGAGCACTTCATGCTTCCCTCTGTTGACCAGCTTTCTGGAGATGCCATGCCGCATTGATACAGTAATTCATGCAAAAGGAACCCGAACAAGTATTTGTATAGTGCATATCATACCGTCCATAGACATAGTTTTCAGTAAGCCAACATTTCTGTATTAAAAAATGTTTGTTTTTTTGTTTTTTATTGGTCTTATGTAATATTCTAATTTTCTGAGACATTGAATTTTAGGTTTTTAAATTCTAGTTTTAAAGATCATGGTATCACAGTGCTTGATTGGCCAGCAAACTCTCCTGACCTAAACCCCATAGAGAATCTGTGGGGTATTGTCAAGAGGAAGATGAGAGACACCAGACTCAACAATGGAGATGAAGGCCGCTATCAAAGCAACCTTGGTTTTCATAACAGTGCCAAAGGCTGATCGTCCTCCATGCAACGCCGCATTGATGCAGTAATTCATGCAAAAGGAGCCCCGACCAAGTATCGAGTGCATACTATACTGTACATACATTTCAGTAAGCCAACATTTCTGTATTTATTGGTCCTACGTAATATTCTACTTTTCTGAGATATTGAATTTTGGATTTTTACTAGCTGTAAGCCATAATCATGAAAATTAAAAGAAATATATCACTCTGTGTGTAACTCATCTATATAAAGCATATGAGTTTCACTTTTTAAATTACTGAAATAAATTAACTTGTTGATGATATTCAAATTGTTTAAGATGTACCTGTAAGACTTCATTTTGACATGCAGTTGGGGGGAGGGGCAAAAATGTGCAGTTGAGTTGCATTTTTCCACCTGCCAACTGCTCCCCCCCTTAAGCTGCAACAGGCAGTGGACAGAGGTGTTTACATGCCACAGACACAATGCTTCCTGCCAGTGGTAAAGTTTACCCAACATGTAACGATTGGTGAGCGTCGAGCCCACCAAATGCTACACATTCAAGTAAATGGGAAAGTGCCACAAACACCCCGTAACCGCGTGGAATGCTCAGTCTTGCTGGTAAAAATGGGTGCAAAACAGGTGAGCACATCGCTTCCCCACTGCCTGTCAGTAGCCTCTGAAGCATAACCTGAATGTGGATCAGGTTTCAGAGGAAAGGGGGATTTAAACGCATGTTAATATCTACCCTTATGAGGCCTTAAAGTAGATCTCCACTCAAAGCTTTATAAAAGCCCAACTAAAGCTTCACCCCAAACTATAAATAAAATCTAGGTGCAGAAAAATATTTTATAAATTGCCACCCAGCCCTAGCAGAAAGCACATGTTCTCTGCTGTGTTGGATCTCTAGCTATATAATCAGCAATACATGCTCCAATTGGGCTTAAATGCTAGGGATGGGATCAGTTGATATACAAATAATATGTTTTGCCATTGGACAGTTACTCCAGTGATCCCCTCCCTTTAATTGCTCCAGCTCTTCCTGCCTAAATAAGGCATTTGTCTATAGAGCTTAAATGACACATTCCTGAGCTTTCTAGACTGACTGTTTATGATGTATCTGCATCAATTGCCAGCTTGTGGGAGAAATCACAGGTTAGATGACAGTGTCTAATCCATGCTATTTTCCCAAGAAATCTGGAGTCCTGAGGTGTCTACATTGTGTCTTCCCCATTTTCCTCTGTTGGTCTAAATCGGGGTCTCCAAACTTTTGAAACATAAGGGCCAGTTTATTGTCCTTCAGACTTTAGGAGGGCTGGATTGTGGCCAGCGAGGGCAGAAAAAGTCCCGGGCCTGGCATCTGTGAGAATAAATATGGCCTCAGGTTTGGTGGTCAATAGGAGGAGGAGTAGTGCCCCTATTAGTGGGAGGAAAAGTATCCCATGATTGGTATCGATGGAAGAAATAGTGCCCCATTGTTGGTGTCAGTGAGAGGAATAGTGCCCCATATTCGGTGTCAGTGGGAGGAATAGTGCCCCATCATTGGTGCCAATGGCAGGAACTATGCCTCACTGTTGGTGCCATTAAAAGGAATAGTGCCCCAAGGGCCGGACAAAGGCTAACAAAGGGCCACATCTGGCCCTCGGGCCACAGTTTGGAGACCCCTGGTCTAAATGATGTCAATCACCCAAAACCTTTGTTTATGTTGAAATGCACTGGTAAGCTTGTGATTGTGCCTATGTCCAACTGCCCGCTAATGTCTATGAGCAACCCATAGTAGATCTCAAAAGAAACAAGATGGTAGTTTTTAGTGTATATCAATTTTTTTCCAAAAATTCAGTTTTAATCTTCCCCCCCCCCCATCTTTTGCGTCAGCAGGGGCGCGCAGCGTGGCGATTGTTGGTGTGGTGTGTCAGTCTGACACCGCATCATCGATCTCGGTAAAGAGCCTCTGGTGTAGTCTCTTTACCATGTGATCAGCTGTGTCCAATCACAGCGTAAACCGGAAGAGACGTTTATCGCCTTTTCCTCCACTCACACTGACGGACGCGAGTAGAGGAGAGCGGATTGGCTGCTCTTCTGATGGGGGGGGGGTCTGTGCTGATTGATTATCAGTGAAGCCCCCCGAGGATGCCCACCCAGGACCACAGGAGCGGTTCATTGTCTCTGCGCTCCCTGAAGTTGAACACACTGAGCCCAGATATATGTGTATAGCAACACGTACTGAGAGGGAAAAGGGCGGATATAGTGGCTGGGGGGATTCAGAGGAGGGAGCGGACATCTTTAATAAGGGATAGGAGGAACATTATGGATCCAGACACATATTATCAGTATATTAGGCGGTCATTACAGTATATTTGTTATTCTCTACAGCAAAAGGTAGGTGATAGGACTTCAGGGGCGAAGCCGCCTCCAGCTAGAGGCATGCCTGCTCCTCTTACATGATAAACATTAAAACATGAGTCCCCCCCCCCCCCAATAAGCTAACAAACAAATGGGATCGAAAGGGTGGGGCTTAGATTTGGAGGGGGGGGGAGTCACATCCTTAGTTATCAGGAGTTCATGATGGGACTTATAGTCCTTCACTTTTAGGGTATGTGACCCCCCCTTCAAAAGTGAAGGACTACAGGTCCCAGCATGAACTCCTGATAACTAAGGAAGTGACTCCCCCCCCCCCCATGAACCCCTCCCAATTAGTGAAGAGCTACAGGTCCCAGCATGAGCCTCCTGCATGGGAGGAGTCACATCAGCAGCCAGCGGTGGGAGGGGCATTCACTTTCCTATAATTTCCTCTATAATTTAATAGATTTAACAATAATTAATCATTAAACTTATTTCATTTAAATTAATACTTTAATTGAATTTTAATGAATTAATTTAAAAACGAATCATTTAATAATAATAATAAATCAATTTAAAGGGATGGTATGAATATCTATAAAACAATGATAGGAACACCATACATTAATGCTGAGTTTACAATTAGCTGTTGTGGCGGAGAGACGGCGCCTGCGCACAATAGCCGACGGAAGAATTTTTTCTGTCAGATTGTACCTCGCGTTGGCGAGGCGTGTTCATGTCGGTGAGGGGCTGATTAGTACAAGATAGGGGCAGATTATTCAATCATGGGTAGTGCTGCAAAACACATATTTTCCTACTATGTTTCCTGGACGCTTGCGGGGTGTGTTTAGTCAACTAAAGGGCACATTTTTCTATCTGAAAAATGTGTTTTGCAGCACTGCCCATCATTTAAAAATCCGCCCCCATCATATACTAATCCGCCCCTCACCGACATGAACACGCCTCGCCAGCGCCAGGCATAAATCTGACAGAAAAATTTCTTCCGGTGGCTATTGTGTGCAGGCGCCGTCTCACCAACACAACAGCTGATCGCAAACTCAGCTGTTGTGCTGTTCCGTAAGGTGCATGCGTAGTACATCCCGGGAACTTCTCGATAGCGGGCACTATCCAACAGAACACCGAGAGAGGGCGGACGTGTTGTGTTGGAGGAGGAGAAATCCCGGAAATGATTGTGTGACATTCCGATGAGGACACCCGATTTAAGTGTAGCGGTGTGTTGCCACTAGTTACTAACATCCACGCAAATTCACCCTGCTGCCAGACATCCATATGTCACACTTGTAGAAAAAGAAAAGTATTTTGCTTTGTTTTGTTTTTGTTTATTGGGGGATATAACTTGGTTGGGGGAAAGGAGATATGGGATGCCCATGGAACAATTATTTTTGCCAATATATTTATGTATCAAACTACATTTGAGCCTTGAAGAAATGATGCACATGTATAACATCTACAGTCTCTTCCCTGCATCACCATGCGGATTATTGCTCCTCCTCTGTGTAACTCCTGCAGACTATTGCTCCCAGGAATCCTTCCCTTCTGCACAATCTTATTCTGTAGCACATTATGTTTCTTGTCACATCCTCTTCTATATGCAAAAGATCCCACTCTGAATAGTCTCTAATGCTGACTCTGATTAGTTGCTGCTACTAGGCCAGAGGTCTGCAGTACCTCTCCCCAGAGGCCTAGTAGTTTAATAGCATGTGCTGAACGGTGGACTACTGTTCCCAGCTAGGCCAGCTTGCAAATCCTGCGCCCTCGGGCCGCATCGATTTGACACTACTCCCCACAGTCTCTCTTCTGATCCAGGACTCCTCATTCATGACCGTGTAATGATGAAGTTCCCTCACAGACTCCCTGTCATGTCTCCACACCCAGCACTTTACTGTGGTACACTCACCGACCTTTCTCTGCCCCGAGTCCTTGATGGAGAACTTAACCGGACCGTACATTCCGACAGCTTCTCTTGCCCCTGTGCTCCAGGAATTCCTCATCAATGACCGTGTAATGATGAGGACTTCACCAATGACTGTGTAAAGGTGAAGCTCTCTCATAGCTCTCCCGGGCCTCCACCTGCGATCGGCGCACCCCCCTTCCCCCCAGATGGGGGTGCCCTCCTGCTGCTGTCTAGTACTCCATTCTCCACTTCACCTGGCTGACAACTCCTCCCAGTGGCCTGTTACCTCAGCTTATATGGGAGGCCTGCCCCCTGCCAATTTCAGTTGGGGATTGGTCAGGGCTCCTCACATGAACTGCCTGCCACTCCAGTTCTAGGCCCTGCCCCTCTTCCAGAACATTCTCCCTGGAAGCAGGGGAGGTGCCTCAGAACCAAAGTACAGGTGGTCACACCCACTGCTATACTAACCACTCCCTACCCCCCAGATCAAAACAGACAGGCCTAGCCTGAAGCATAGGCCTGCCTAAATTTACCTGCACTGACAGTTTTCTTTGCAAAAATCCTATGCTAGCACCTACCTATGGTAGAGGGTTCTGCATAAGGAAGATTTGGCATGTGATGGCTCTCTTTGCTGTACACTGTCAGGGGCCCTTACCACTACAAGGTAAGGGACCCCAAACTAAGCACTGTGATGAGCCCCTCCATCCCAGGCCTTTGATTTACGGTACACTGTCAGGGGCCCCTCCTCTTTAGTCCTATAGGGTAAGGGCCCTTCCACCTCAGTCTTGCAGACTAAGGGCCCCCTTTACTGTCACAGACATCTCAAGTCTCCCGCAAGGTGCGGGAGACTCCCGCATTTCTGCGGCAGCTCCCGCACACCCGCAAGCACCTCCCGATCTCCCGGGAATGATCGGTGCGGCGGGAAACAGCTATGAAGACCGACTGTCCCCGCAGATGTCTCTGCAAACAGCTTCTGCTCCTAGCATCCCCATCAACACTAAACAATCTGTCCTTATAATTAGGGCTCTGGCTGGCGGCCATTTTGTGGTGGACCAAATTGCATTGATTTTAATGGGAGAATTCTCAAACGCTAGAGAACAAACCTTCTTGTGTTGAGTCTCTGGCCAGCGCCACCATTTTCCTAAGAAAAACACCTCCTTACAGCATAGGACAAATTATATATATATATATATATATATATATATATATATATATATATATAAATCTGCTTTGAAGTAAAAAAATTAACAAGTGTATATGCTGACATCTCACCAAAGCCAAAAGTATAAAAAAAAAACCTACTGACACCAATCTCCCCTGCTCTACCAACACTGTCCACTGCCCCAACCCCCTCCCCCCAAAAAGCATTGTGAAAAAAAATTAAGAAACAAATTAAATTGTAAAAAAAAAAATTATTAAAAATAAAAAAACTACTGACACCGTCCACTCCCACCTACAACCCTTCTCCACTCCTGACGCTGCGGAGGTGGATTTAAAGCCTCTGCAACATCAATGAGATGCACAAATTTGATCGCTTCTTGGGGAACAGAGAATGTGGGGGAGGAGCCAGGGGCCGGGAGAACACAAGCCACGCCTGCTGGTGAGAGGTAGGGGCGCGAGCTTAAAGACAGCAGAAAGGGAAAAAAAAGGGGGGGCGGAGCCTGTTACAGAGACAGCCAATCGGGTGTGAGCGTGCGGCGAGAGGACCGTTATCTTAGTGCGTCACTCTAAGGGAGGGTCAGTCTGCGACGAGTCAGCTAAAGGATCGGCGGAAACCATGGGCGGGTTTAGGCTGGCTGTCCCCGCCCCATCCCAGATTTCAATTGCGCCTCCCACCTACAACCCTTCTCCACTCCTGACGCTGCGGAGGTGGATCTAAAGCAGGGATCCTCAAACTCTGGCCCTCTAGCTGTTGCAGAACTACACATCCCATGAGGCATTGTAAAACTCTGACATTCACAGACATGACTAGGCATGATGGGAATTGTAGTTCCTGAACACCTGGAGGGCCGCAGTTTGAAGACCCCTGATCTAAAGCCTCTACAAGAGCTGATGGTAAGATCGCCACACCATTCCCTCACTGGGTTCTGCTTATAGGACACACGGCTGCTTGTCCTCATAGGTGGGGGGGGTCTTGTGTTTTTAGAGACCCCCCCCCCCCCAACTGCTCCTCCTTATGCTGCAAAAGCAGCGTAGTGTGGAGTACATATGTCATCAGCCGTGATGTATGGCAAAGATGATTCCACTCAGGCAGTACACTCCCCTCCCCCGCTACACCTGACCCACACCGCTGCTACTGGGGGATCAGACGGCCTCCTTCACACAGCCATGTAGCGGCATCCCTCACATTCCAGCAGCAAGCGTCAGCGGATTTTTTCAGGTAGAATGTCAGCTGTGGTGTGCCAATAGCGGCGGCCACTCGGCCTGTGGAAAGTATTCACAGGCTGACAGCGGCCGTCGTTCACATGCAGCTGCCCACGAAAGCAGGTCCCTGCAGTTATAGGGACGGCCAGTTAGATGCATCCAGGCTCGGTCACCCGCAAAACACTCATTACACTAGAAAAGGTCATTGTCACACTGAATGAAAATGCTTATTGTCGGTGTTTCGTCAGATTAGGCGACCCATCAGAATGTGTAACGGAAGTGACGTTCCGTCGCCGCCATCTTGCTACACCCCGCACTCCTCCATAGTAAGGATGCACTGAGAAGGGGGAAAGCGGACATCTTCTTACACCCACCAGAGTTTTGCATTTTACACTTATTTTTAACAGTAAAGTGAGTTTATATAGTGCAATACACCGGATTTTAAGGAGGCACGCTGATGGGGACACCCGATTTTAAGGGGGAACTCTGATGGGAACACCCGATTTTAAGGAGGCACTCTGATGGGGACACCCAATTTAAGAGGGAACTCTGATGGGAATACCCGATTTTAAAGAGGAACTCTGATGGGGACACCCGATTTTAAGGGGGAACTCTAATGGGGACACCTGATTTTAAGGGGGAACTCTGATGGGGACACCCAATTTTAAGGATGCACTCTGATGGGGACACCTGATTTTAAGGAGGCACTCTGATAAGAACCTGATTTAAAGGGGGGACTCTGATGGGAACACCTGATTTAAGGGAGATCCCTGATGGGGAGTACCTGATTTAAGGGGGGACTCTGATAAGAACACCTGATTTAAGGGGGCACTCTGATGGGGACTAGTTGGCTTATTGGCCAATGTAAAAATGGGCATTTAGATAGGGATCTCATGCATGCACAGCGGGGTGCCGGTTGAGATTGCTCAGGAAGTCACAGTAGATTCCCAAATCCCAAGATGGAGGTGCTGGGGACCCAAAGAACCGTCTGCTGAATGATAGCAGGGACTGGTCAGTACCTCATTTTAAAAGGTCAACATTTGCAATATTTGTCGCTGCGGACCGTTTTATTTTTTTTCTTTTAGAAGTGAAGTTCCGCTTTAAAGAAAGGAACTAAAAAAGTGTTACATTTTTTTTTTTATAAGTGAAAAAAAAGTAATATCACCCCATTGCAAACGCTCAGCATAGGTTGCATTCATGTGAAGTATCATTGTGACCGTCGGCGTGAGAGTAATAATTCCGGGGTCAAAATTCATGGATAGTTAATATGATAATTTTCCAACGTTACATTCTTCCTTCCTTAGAAAGTCAAAGTCAAGTCCTGTATCAAAGATGGTGATGTTGGGACCTGTAATAAGAACTGGCTGTGGAAAACTCTGGTTCCCAGACATGGAAAGTTACTGAGTTTTAAAAATATGTATAAAGAGTATTTGTATCTGCTGATTTTTTTTTTTTTTTTTACAGAAAACCCAACTGAAGTTCCTGTCTTAGTCACACAGCCCGGTCCTCCTATCTCTTCTCATGTCCAGACTTATGCCCCGTACACACGGTCGGACTTTGTTCGGACATTCCGACAACAAAATCCTAGGATTTTTTCCGACGGATGTTGGCTCAAACTTGTCTTGCATAGACACGGTTTACACAAAGTTGGCGGAAAATCCGATCGTTCTAAACGTGGTGACGTAAAACACGTACGTCGGGACTATAAACGGGTCAGTGGCCAATAGCTTTCATCTCTTTATTTATTCTGAGCATGCGTGGCACTTTGTTCTTCGGATTTCTGTACACACAATCGGAATTTCCGACAACGGATTTTGTTGTCTGAAAATTTTATATCCTGCTCTCAAACTTTGTGTGTCGGAAAATCCGATGGAAAATGTGTGATGGAGCCCACACACGATCGGAATTTCCCACAAAACAAGGTCCTATCACACATTTTCCGTCTGAAAATCCGACCGTGTGTACGGGGCATAAGGATGGGCTCAGCCATGTTCGGATATGAATCTGAACTCGCCTGGGTTATCTCACCGGGAAGCTCTGATTTATTGTAAGAGCAGGGGGGACTGATGTGAATTGGTGTAATATTTCTCTAGTATTACTTTTAAAGCTAGCCATATACTAGTAAAGGTTCGAATGAACATTTATAGGAGTTTTTCTAATAGCATTCGCCTGAAAAATTCTCCAAATGATGGATTGCTTTTAACATTTGGTTTTGGATTGAATGGATTTTCCTGATCAAAAATGTTATAAAAATGCATTCATTAGAGAGAAAATGTTTATTTTGCTCCCTCAAATTTTCTCCTTGCTGTGTTTTAAAACAAACTTTGTTTTGACCCCACTAAGAATTAGAAAATCAAACGATAAGTTAATTTTTACTAAAAAAAATGAAAATAAAACAAAATAAAATGCACACAATCTTGCAGGTAAAAAAAAAAATTCATTTTTATTTCTATACTGAAGCCTGTAAAGCATTACACTCGCGATCAGTGTATCACAATGTCGGGCTTCTGCAGACACTCAGTACAGCTATCTGCCCGTATCTCGTGAGATAAAGAAAAAAAGTCAATAAATTATAAGGGCACTGATGTATGGTTGTCCAGTTGTTACCCAACATGCCCTGGCAACAGTCTAGCAGCGATTAGACCTCAGGCTGAGTGTGCCAACCTATACCAACCCTATTTAGGAATAATCCTAGCTTAAAGTAAACTCCGCTTTTGTTGAGGAAAAAAACATTCCCCTCTGGGTAATCTATGTACATTGCAAGGATTTAACAAACTTTGTTCCAGATTCCTACCTTTTGATATTCTGAAGAAATCCCTGTGTTTGTGTCTGTGTCCATGTGGAAAACAAATGTATTGGGAGTGATTTCATAATTATCAATCAGCTGCTGCGTCTCCAGGGCTCAAATGAGGAAAATTGCAGGCTCTTCAACCCTTCAGATGTGATTTCTCACCAAAAATGACATTTTTGTTGCAGGGGATGCCTGATATCAGACTTGTATCTTAGTGTAGACTTCTGGGAAAATCAGTAAGCCAATCCCACAAGCAGGAAATTGTTTCTGAGTGGCGTTATGTGTACAGAACACCCCAGGTAGCCATATTGCTTCGCACTTTACAGAAAATTACAGAGCTGCAGATTGAAAAGGAAAGGTATTTTTTTAATAACAAAGAAAAAGAAATCACCGCGCTAGGAAGGTCAATCAGGAATATACCCAGAAGACAACGCGAGGAGAAGAAGACTGAAGAGCACTGCGGTGTAGGAAGTAGCAGATTAGGACGACCTGCCTAGCAACAGCCATTTCAAGTTAAAACTTTTTTTTTTTTTCTCAAGATTTTTAGGAACATTTTGAATTAATTTTTTTTTTTTTTTTTTTTAGGGTGGCCCTCCACTTTAAGCTGGCCATAGATGGAGCAATTTTCTTTCCTGCAACCATGAGTTGCAGGGAAAAAAAAAATAGCTGGATTTCCTCATCATCACAGTTAGAGTTGAAGGAGGAATCATTTTCACAGAGCTACGGGAGAACACACATTGATGATGCCCATAGCCGCTTGCAATAATCACATGAAAAATCCTACAAGTTGATTGATCGATCAATCGGTTACAATCAGCCTGCCCATACAAGGTTTGAACCTTGGTTGGTCCCTGCTTAACCGGCTAATATTCAAATTGTCTATGGCTGGCTTTAGCTGGTAGTAGATCGTCACATTCGACCATGTGGTTATCTTTTTACGAGCACAGCTTATACCAAGACTCGGCAATCTGTGGTTGTCCACTTGTTACCTCCTAACAGTGTTGTCAACAGTCAGTATTTTTACTGGCAGCCATTAAAAAATGGGCACTTTTCTTGTGCCAGAAAATGCCAGTGACAGGAAAAGGTTGCCTGTAAAAAATATGGCTGTGACGCTTGGCCCAGCCAAGACCATTTGAGTGGCTTCTACAGTGTGTTCGGGCAACGCTGGGGGGTCTGATGAAATCGGTGCCTGAGCATTTTGTGTGATGTCATGGTGCAAGGGAGCCAAGCTGAGGAACCCGGAACCTTGTGTGAACAAGGCAAGCTGGGAGCGGGACTGTCAGTGCTGTTTGGACTGAAGGGACCATCTGGTGTAGAGAGGGACTGTCACTGTGACTCAGGAGGGGACGTGTCATGTTGGTGAGGTGTCATTATCATCTGTGCTGCTGCTCACTGCTGTCAGTGTCACTGTGAGTAAATTTCACGTGTGTGTAAATCAATTGTATTTCCTATCGTTAATAAAAAAATAAAATATAAAATTTTGCCTTAATATCTACCTTAAATCACATTGCTAATTGCATATTGTACTTGTTTGTGGCCTAAATACTAAAATGTGTGCTTAAAACTGTGATTTTGTATTAGAAATGCCAGTACATTTTGGGTGTCGTGTCAGTAAATTTCAATCTGGTAGGTTGGCAACACTGCCTCTTAACATGCCCTGGCAACAGTCCAACAGCTGTCAGTCCTCAGGCTGAGTGTGCCAACCTTTACCAACCCTGTCTAGGAATATTTTATTAGCATAGCTGGTAGTAGATTGTCACATTCAGCCAGACTTTCTGTAATATTGAAGTCATTTTATAGCTTCTTCATCCCACTTCTTCAGTTCTGGAGAAGGTATGATGGGCCTTCAACATTACAGAACAAGTCCAGTTGAATGTGACTACTACCATCTATGCTATGACCTGGATACATAGGAACCGTCACAGACAGTAATCATGGAAGAAGGTATTTATTATTACACAGCCACAGAACATACAGATGGATTTTGAATCAGACACTTTATTAACCACTTAAGCCCCGGACCATTTGGCTGGCAAAAGACCAGAGCACTTTTTGCGATTCGGCACTGCGTCGCTTTAACTGACAAATGCGCGGTCGTGCGACTTGGCTCCCAAACAAAATTTTTCCGCAAATTTTGGTGGTATTTGATCACCTCTGCGGTTTTTATGTTTTGCGTTATAAACAAAAAAATAGCAAAAAGTTTTTAAAAAACGCATTATTTTTTACTTTTTTGCTATAATAAATATCCCCCAAAAATATATAAAAAAAAAAAAAAAAAAAAAAATATATATATATATATATATATATATATATATATATATATATATAAACATTTTTTTTTTCCCTCAGTTTAGGCCGGTACATATTCTTTTACATTTTTTGGTAAAAAAAAAAAATCGCAATAAGCGTTTATTGATTGTTTTGAGCAAAAGTTATAGCGTCTACAAAATAGAGGATAGTTTTATGGCATTTTTGTTGATAATTTTTGTATGGTCACCCTAATACTTGTGATCTTGTCATGCTACAGGTGACTAACCTGTAGAGAAATAACTCACCCGCTTCCATGGTGATGCTCCCTCTTTGATCGGATTAGTGAGTTGTCAGTCCCTCGATGGCAGAAACACTGTACAATCGTCCTTCACCAGTGAGGAAGAGCATTACCGCCATAATCCAGCCAATGAGGGAGTGATGCTGCAGAAACAGGTGAGCGGTTCCTTTGTCCTCTAGTGACCCTGTGTGACATTCTGTAGGTACAATGCTGGCAGGGCGCTAAACTGCTGCAGAAACATTTTTCTTTTTGATGCCGGGTTCACATATCTCCGGGGGCAGTTCACAGCATGGGGCGCGGTGCATGTCTATTCACCGGTTCAGGTGCGATTTAGGTCTGAATTTTTGCCTGAATTCGCACCTGAACCAGACCCAAAGATGCACAGCACCCTTCTGCCATCTGGACTGTGGCCGCCCTGGACCTGTGTGATTCGGCTCCATTGACAGCTGGTCACACTCGTCTGTCATGCAAATTGGATGCGGAGAATCCGACATCCAATTCGCATATGTGAACCTAGCCTGAAGCTTTTAAAGTGGAACTAAACCCATCAATCAGTTTCCCAAAACAGTTACATTCAGGGAATGCCATGAGAGAGAAAGGTAAAAGTTGCTTGTGCTCTCAACCAAACTGTCAAGCCACCAAATAGCTGCTGTTATAACTGATCACATGTGCAGCACCCACTGCAGATCAAACTGAGGCAAAGATGGCAGCTTCATGGGCTGTAAACAATCGTTTACAAGCCAGGTGCCCAAACTGTGCCCTGCAGACACTACTCTTGGGTCCCCCATTTCCCTGTAATAGCCGGGATTTCTAGCAGTCTCATGTGTCTCCAGTCTACTACTGTCTCTTGGACCATGTTCCCAGACTCCAACAACTCCTATATTCTGTGCATGTACAAAATGATTTCGTGCAAAACCATAGAAATTATTCCGTGATATAAATTACAATATTAATCAAGAGTGAGTGTATCGAAACATAAAATAGTGAAGATCCAATAAATAAAAGTGAAAAAAGTCAAAAGGGTCCTAATGCTGAATGGCTGTGTATAAACTCTTGAAAATTAATAAACAATCCAAGGAACACGATATGTATCAAAAAAATTAATATAAAATAAAGAATGAAAGTCCAGTGGACAAAATCACAATGTACAATCGTGACTAAGTCATGATGAGTGGTGCAAAATATATATCTAAATCATAGTGAGTGGTAAAAAATATATATAAAATAAGTCCACAAAATGGTGAAAAGCCGTTCAGGAATCTTCTCAGTGGATGTGGCAAATCGAAAACGTGTGCTAAATGATGAGATGACAGCTGGAATATGTGCTCACAGAGCCCTTACCTTAAAAGGCATGGGTAAATGCCTTGAAGATCATGGTGAGTAGATGGTGGTTTGAGATCAGCAGTTTCTTCCGGAAAATAGATGATGAATGTAGGGCCGGCTCTGGCTCGCATCAGAATCTAAATATAAAAAAGAAGAACAAAAAAGGAGCCTCCAATCGAGTAGTACCATAGAGTACAATTTAATAAATAAAAAGCTGTACAGGGCAATGAAAGAGAAGCGTACAGCTAACAGGACAGCGTAGCGCCGTTACCTAGTACATCACTTCCGGTCCGCAACAAAAATAACCGGGTCAAAGGTGTTTAACTTCCGGTTGTGTCTAGTACGTCAGTCCTACGTGTTGCATCACGTACCTCGTGACTTCCCTGAGGAAGTGCGATTTGAGCCCATTCATTTTAAATGGGCGCAAATCGCAACAAAGTACTGCATGCACCTTTTTTGAGCTGCGCCACAACTAGATCGCATGGTACAGAATGGCATTATGGTGCAGGCAAATGCACTGTGTTTGCAGTGTCGTTAACATTGACACATTGTTACATAGTCAGGTTAAAAAAAGACACAAGTCCATCTAGTTCAACCAAATAAATTCAATCCCATGTACACAATCATTCACTCACAGTTCACCTGGAGCAGGTCACAAGGGCAGTTCGTTTTGCATGCGGTACGGGAAATCCCAACTGATTGCAGTGTTTCCTGCACTGCATAAGACCTAGACTTAAAGTGATCGTAAATGTTCCTTAAAAAAAAAAATATATATATATATATATATATATATATATATATATATATATATATATATATATATATATATAAATGCTGGTGTGGCTAGATGGTTGTATCAGATACGGCACCTCATCCCAGAATAATTAAATAACTAATAGATAGAAGAACAGGGGATTATAGCGGTGCTAGAGCAAAACATATGAAAATGAGATAGAGATATAAAATTACAAATATTTTATTTCACAATATTCAATACATAGAAAAAAAACATAAAATCATTAGCAACAAAAAGCATATTGGACATTGGAATATAAACTATTGTAGACATTGCTAGATGTTGGAGTGTAATGGCTGGACAATCTCACACAGGGAGGTAACCCTGGTGTAACCCCAGGATTCCGAACAAAGCTGAACAACAAACACCCAGGGGAGGCGCGGTAGAGGACCCCCGGACAAGGTAAGGACAGACTGCACCGTACTTATGCTTGCAGGGGGCACATAGAAAACCTGGCGATTGAATATATTGAAAGGAAAGAAAAGGTAATAGCTAGGTAAATGTGAAGTGTATGTAAGACGTTTAGTTTTGAGAACAGGGAGGATAATAAACTATACATAGGTTAAATAGGGCATATATATACTTGCCTGCTTTGTGTAATGGTTTTGCACAGAGCAGCCCTGATCCTCCTCTTCTTAGGTCCCTGTCGGTACTCCTGGCTCCTCCTCCCTGCCGATGCCCCCCATAGCAAGCAGCTTGCTATGGGGGCACTTGTGCATGCTCACTCCTTAGCTGTCTCAGGCCTGCCCCTTACTCACTGGCTGTGACTGACAGCAGCAGGAGCCAATGGAGCCTGTGTCTGAGCCAATGAGGAGAGAGAGAGACAGCCTGTGCACATCGCTGGATCGAGATCAGGCTCAGGGTATATATTTAGGAGGGACTGGGGAGCTGGGTAAAGAGGTTTTTTTACCTTAATGCAGAGAAAAAACCTTCAGGCTTTAGAACTACTTTAACCATCTTATGTATCATAGTAAATATTAGTGAACTGCGCCACAAAATTAGTTCTAATAAGTGCAGTAAGAAAAATGTGATGAACTGCGCACCCTACTTTTTAACAAAACATGTACATCATAAAGTGCAAAATAAGAGCAATATCATGAATGACCACTAGATGTCCCTAGCGGATTAATTACCATAAAGTGAATGCACAAAATATACAATAATTTTCCTTGCTAAAGAAGCTGAGGGTAAAGGTGATGGACTGGTCAAGCATGTCTCCAGACCTAAACCTTATTAAGCATCTGTGGGGCATCCTCAAATGGAAGGTGGAGGAGCACAAGGTCTCTTAACATCCACCAGCTCTGTGATGTCGTCATGGAGGAGTGGAAGAGGACTCCACCAAAGCTTCACAGGTTGCCACTGGAGTCTATTCCCAAGAGGATTAAGGCAGTGCTGGAAAATAATGGTGGCCACACAAAATATTGACACTTTGGGAGCAATTTGGGTGTACTCACTTTTGTTGCCAGTGGTTTAGACATTAACCACTTCAGCCCCGGAAGGATTTGCCCCCTTCCTGACCAGCGTAGCTTTAACTGACAATTGCGTGGTCGTGCGACACTGTACCCAAACAAAATTTATGTCCTTTTTTCCCCACAAATAGAGCTTTCTTTTGCTGGTATTTGATCACCTCCTGCAGTTTTTATTTTTTGCTCTATAAACAAAAAAAGCGACAATTTTGCAAAAAACACAATATTTTGTGGTTTTTGCTATAATAAATATCCCAATTTTTATTTTTTTTTTTAAACGAATTTTTTGCTCAGTGTAGGCCGATATGTATGGGCACATGTTGCTCTACCCCAATGGGCACACATCACTCTATCCTAATGGGCACGTCACTTTATTCCAATGGGCACATGTCACTCTATCCTAATGGGCACGTCATTTTAGTCTAAGGGCACTCGTCACTTTGTGAATCGATAGAGTATATTTTATGAATTTATTGATTTTTATTCACAAATTAAATTTCCAATCAGAGCCTAGCGCTGCTCAGGGCAGCCATCATTTTTTGGGCCCCTTACACAGCTTTAGGCCTGACCCCCCCGTACGCATTGAGCCGCCCTCACCTGTACATTTGTCAGCTAATCTCTGCCCATCTCTTGGATTATACCCAGGGATTGCATAGGCAGTGCTGGAGATGGGCGGAGTTCTTACAGAGCCACGCCCCCATCCTGTTATTTTTCTCTTTGTGTATTCACCATGATAGACTCTCCAGGGGGCGCTCGCGTGCCTCCTTATAAGGATGTGGCCCCTCCCACATGACATCACAGGCCAATGGTAAGAAGTTGCAGCCTGCAGGGGAATGTCGGCAGTAGTGTGTGCTCGGTGCTCAGGAGAGGACGTGTGACGGAGAGCTCCAGAGCAGCTTAGCTCAGTGAGTCACAGAGATTATCATCATTATATCATCCTATTTATTGTTATCTATAACTACATATCTATTATCATTTCAAAAAAGTAGATAATAAATATTAATAGATAAAGATAATCTTGTATTATTTTTATTATCTATTATTAGCTTCTTTCAAGCCACCCTATAATATATAAAATTACCCTTTCACCTCCCCCACCCCCCAACCAGTGCTGCCTGTCTGTTTTCCCTCTTACCTGCTGCAGCCGGCAATACCTGAGTTCCCCATCCAGGTCCTTTATTGCCACCAGTTGTTGTACAAGGAGGGCTGCTAATCCAGCTTTGCCATGGCACCCCAAGTCCTCCGCTCCTCTGCCGCCCCCCTGTGGTGATCTCAGTCCTTTCTCACTCCTGAGAGGACCCCAGTGGTGGATGTACCACAGGGATTGTCCATGTCACTGCCCAACCAAGGACCCTCAAACAGGACATGAACAGAATAGGAGGCTCGGGACTGTGGTGTCACGTGTGAAAAAAAAAAAAAGCCATTTAGATGTTTTGTTTCTTTTGCTTCGTAATCTTTTTATTAGGAATTTTTGCCATAACATCACAGAAAGGAATAGGAAATGCAATAGTTGTACATGACAATTGTTGGTGAGAAATCCAAGTTCTGTCTCTACTGGTGCTGTTCCCCAAAGCAACCAATCACAGTCCATGACTTCTTCTGACCATCAACCAATCACAGTCTATGACTTCTGACCATCAACCAATCACAGTCCATGACCTCTTCTGACCATCAGTCCCCACAGACACACACAGTCCCAGATCTCTCCTCGCTAGCCCCCCATCATTTCCTGCTAGTGCATAAAGTGCCCAGCTTATCTGGCCGTCATTCTTCAGCTATCTGTCCCCAACAGTCCCTGTCTATTTTGCTTAGCCCCTTAACACAGACCCCGATCTCCTGGGATGGTCAGTCCCTATACACACACTCCATTATTTGTCAGTCCACATTCAAGTCCCCCATCTTCCCCTTTAATTCCTATAGGCTAAGATAGTCCCTGTTTCCTCATCCTATCAGTTCCCCATACACATGGTACTCCCATCCCCTCTACCAGTCCCTGTCCCCTCTTTCAGTCACTGTGCACAAACAGTGCTGACTCCTCTAGCAGTCTCTACAGACACAGTCCTGTACACACATGCTCCCCTGCCTTCTCTGAGTGCCTGTTCACACAGTCCCTGTACACAATGTGCCCGTCTTCCTCTCTCTGGGTCCCCAGTCTCATCTACTAGTCCCAGTCCCTGTTGCCTCTCCCAGTCCTCATCTCTTCTCTCAGTTCCCTGTGTTGGTCCCTGGTCCCCTCTCTTGGTCTCTAAGCTCCTCTCTTTCTGTCCCCAGTTTCCCTTCTCTCAGGCTTTGTCTCCTCTTTCTTGGTCCTTTCTGTTAGTCCCTGGTCTCCTCCCTCTCTTGTTCCTTGGTCACCATCCCCCTCTCTCAGGCCTTGTCTTCTCTTTCTTGGCCCCCAGTTTCTCATCTCTCTGTCCCTGGTCTCCTCCTTCTCAGTCCCAGTTATTCTCTCTCAGTCCTTTTATCCTCTTTCTTTGTCCCCAGTACCCACTCAGTCCCTGATCTCCTACCTTTTGGTCCCTGGTCTCTACCTCTCAGTCCTTGTCTCCACTCTCTGTCAGTCCCCGGTCTTCCTTCTCTCAGTCCTTGTCTCCACTCTCTGTCAGTCCCCGATCTTCCTTCTCTCAACGCTCTCTCAGTCCCCGGTCTTCCCTCTCTCTGTCCTTCTCTCCACTCTCTCTCAGTCCCCCGTCTTCTCTCTCTCAGTCCTTGTCTCCACTTTCTCTCAGTCCCCGGTTTTCATTCTCACTGTCCTTGTCTCCAGTCTCTGTCAGTCCCCGGTCTTCCCTCTCTCAGTCCTTGACTCCACTCTCTCTCAGTCCCTGGTCTTCTCTCTCTCAGTCCTTGTCTCCACTCTCTCTCAGTCCCCGGTCTTCATTCTCTCTGTCCTTGTCTCCACTCTGTCAACTTAACCCGCTCAAATCTCAGTGTCAGGTTAGTGAAAGAAACCTGGAGTTTGCAGCTGGATGTTGGTTTGCACCTGGAACCCACCCGGAGCTGGACGCCACCAGTTGGGCCAGAATAAGAAGCACTGAATTTATCTTATTTCATATTTAGTTACAGTGTGAGCTTTTGTAAAGCTGGATGATTGTTTAAAGGTTTTGTACTATTCCTTTCCATTCCTGGCGGGGACATGTCTCCGATCTCTATGAGAACTTACCTGTCTAGGTCTGTGTGAAGACAGGAAAGGACACTGCCTTTTAATTGGTAGGCTAGTAAGGGACAAATGTATGTGCATCCATCTGCATTAGAGGATCAGTAGGTGAGAATATGTGTGGAAGATCGGTGGCAATACCCCTAGTGTCTCTACAGATCTAATCAGGTAATAGACACATCTTGGGGACTCTTCCCATCTTTTACACTTCACCTGCGTTATTCCAGGCTAATGTGGATGAATTTATATGGAAGAGTGCTCAACAATGATCAAAGAAGGGGAAAATGTGTAAGGAAATTAAGATGATCATTGCTGACCACCACATCACCCGCCATATTGTAACAGTATCAGCCATTCCAAATGTCTATTTTGTGTAAGAAAAGGATTGCTCTTATGTAGATTTTAGTAAACAAATCTGTAAAGCAAGAAGGAAGGTTATAGGATAGGGCCTAATTCAAACAGGTATCCAATACTAAAGATAGGATGACTAGCATCGAGTAGGTTAGCATAGTGTAGTTTAGTGTAGGGCCTGCCCTAAAAAGAGTCTACCTTGTCGTGGTGGGCAGGCTTGTAATCTTTTGGTTAAAATTGACAAAAGAGTAGAAAGAATCAATTCTCTAGACAGTTTCACTTTTGACCATTTGATTCAACTAAAAGACTCTTAGATTTATTACGGACAGAAAATAAAAATACATATATAGATAGATATCTTTCTATCTATATATATATATATATATATAAAAACAAAAAGATACAGACAGTTACAGGTATATATTATATATATCACGTTGGTTTGCATGTTTTTTTGCATGTTGGTAGTATTTTAACCACTTCAATACAGGGCACTTAGACACCTTCCTGCCCAGACCAATTTTCAGCTTTGAGCGTTGTCGCAGTTTGAATGACAATTGCGCGGTCATGCTACACTGTACCCAAACTAAATTTTTATCATTTTGTTCCCACAAATAGAGCTTTCTTTTGGTGGTATTTGATCACCTCTGCGGTTTTTATTTTTTGCTAAACAAATAAAGACCGAAAATTTTGAAAAAAAATAAAAGTTTTGCTTTTGTTTTTGTTAAAAAAAATTGTAAATAAGTAAGTATTCTCTTTCACTGATGGGCACTGATACGGCAGCACCGATGAGGTGGCACCAATGAGCGGGCACTGACGATGGGCAGTGATAGGCGGCACTGATGGGTGGCACTCATATGCAGCACTGATGGGCACTGATAGGCGGCACTGATAGGCGACACTGATGGGCAATGAAAGGCGGCACTGCTGGGCACTATGTGGCACTGGCAGTGGTAGGCATTGAAGTGGGCACTGACTGGCAGCTGCCTGGGCACACAGTGGCATTTCCCTGGTGGTCTAGGGGCATACCTGGTGGTCCAGTGTGGATCGCTTCCCTGGTGGTCCTGGGTAGGATCCGAGGGGGGGCTGTGCTGATAAACAATCAGCACAGACCCCCGCTGTCAGGAGAGCAGCCGATCGGCTCTCCTCTACTCGTGTCTGTCAGACGCGAGTGAGGAAAAGCCGATCACCGGCTCTTCCTATTTACATCGTGATCAGCTGTGATTGGACACAGCTGATCACGTGGTAAAGAGTCTCCGTCAGAGACTCTTTACCTAGATCGGTGCTGCGGGGTGTCAGACCCGGGGGCGCGCAGCGGCTCAATATCCTGCGGACGTCATATGACGTCCAGTCAGGATTTTGGAACCACTTTGCCACCGTCATTCTGCTATATGGCGGGCGGCAAGTGGTTAATTTTTGTAGCTTTCATGTTGAGAAGATTTCTATGATCTACAAGTTAGCTTGCCTATGTATACATCTTGGTGAGTGAACGAAGATACACGGCCTTTTAAAAGGTAGGCTAGTAAGGGACAAATGTATGTGCATCCATCTGCACTGGGGGATCAGTAAATTGTATTGAGTCATCTTGAATTGTATTGTAAATGTACTGTCTCCTTTTAAAGTTCTGCATATACTGTTGTTGCTTTAGAAATCCTTAATAATAGTACTGTACAGCTTGGTAAAGAAATCTGGAAAGTAAGAAGGCTGACTGATGTTTAGGGTGATGTTGGAAAGATGCTATTTAGTGTGTGAAGGGGGCAACTTGATTGGCCAGGCCACGAGTCTGGAGATTTCTCTGCTGACCCGTAGCTTTTGATGAGATCTCTGGGTAGGGTACCGCCTTCATCTTTGGGTCCTTATGCTGTACCGGCTGGAGGGGGGTTGGGGATCGGCCTCCCGCTACTTGAAGGAGGGACCTTCAGGAGGAATGTGAACTTAACCCGCTCAAATCTCAGTGTCAGGTTAGTGAAAGAAACCTGGAGTTTGCAGCTGGATGTTGGTTTGCACCTGGAACCCACCCGGAGCTGGACGCCACCAGTTGGGCCAGAATAAGAAGTACTTAATAATAGTACTGTACAGCTTGGTAAAGAAATCTGGAAAGTAACAAGGCTGACTGATGTTCAGGGTGATGTTGGAAAGATGCTATTCAGTGTGTGAAGGGGGCAACTTGATTGGCCAGGCCACGAGTCTGGAGATTTCTCTGCTGACCCAAAGCTTTTGATGAGATCTCTGGGTAGGGTACCGCCTTCATCTTTGGGTCCTTATGCTGTACCGGCTGGAGGGGGGTTGGGGATCGGCCTCCCGCTACTTGAAGGAGGGACCTTCAGGAGGAATGTCAACTTAACCCGCTCAAATCTGTGTCAGGTTAGTGAATCAAACCCACTGAGCTATTGTGTTTTGACAAGGGGCTGCCTCACTGCCAGAACATATTGGTCAGTGCTCGCAGCCATTGGCTGCAAGAACTGATCGGACGCAGATCAGCTGGTGAGTTTCCAGTATACTCGTTTGACAGAAGCCGGTTGTAAAAACAGCTTCTGTCGGCCAGGGAGCTGAACACACAGGCCGAAAGTTGGCTGGAAACGGCCAAACTGACCGTTATTGGCTGATTTTCAGCCTGTGATTACCTAGTTTAAGTGCCACGTGTCTCATAAACCCAAACACTACAGTCGCGTCTCCACCTCACTATCCTCTTGGCCATTCTAGAGAAGGAGGCAAGACTGTAGCACTGGGGTCTAGGAGATCTGAAAAGCATACACCTGAGCAACCAAGACGTACCGCAAGATATGTAAATCTTCCACTCCACAACATGTAAATGAACATTTGCCTAATGTAGAAGAAAGCCTGCATGATGCAGGGGTTGCTTTTGAGGCAATGAAAAGTGTAACTTAACACTAGTAAGTTTGTTATTCTTGGAGTTGGGTTTTTAATGAAAGCTGCAGCTTTAAAGAGACTGAAAATATAACAATTTAAGTTAACATATAATAGACATTAATCCATTAAAACTCGATACTTAAGATCTTCTTTAATACCCTGATCAGAATAGGAAGTGAGGGAAGAACAGGACTGAGTACTGGATTCAAATATTAGAAACTTTAGTCATATTAACAAAAATGAAATTGGCTGGGGGCCCACTTTATTTTCTTGGAAACTATTTTAAAGTGCTAATTCTTTAATTCTCTTCAGTGCAACCCAACGCAGCAAGAGATGTTTTTAGGATTAATGCACAGAAATCCGCCTTTTTCTTTTCAAAGTTCCAATGCTGACAGACTCTCTCCCACCACCTTACTGCAGGCCTGATACAACTGGCAAGTTTTGGGTACCAAATTCAGTGGGAGTGTGAAAACAGCAAGGATTGGTAAGAGAGATGGTATCAGATCTGCAAGCAGGACACGGTGCAGAGTTCCTCAGTCTACATTCACAGTGGTCGTATGGCTATCTGGTTAGCTCTTCTCTTCCTTCTTCTCTGTGCAGTTGGGGAACAGGGAGGGCTCTGGGTTTTTATTGTCCACATCCATCCAATAGGGCAAAAGGAAGGGTAAAGCGCCCAGCTTCTGCTCCAAGATTGGCCACAATTTAGACTCCAGAAACTCATTACCTTTGTCAGATAAATGAAGCCCATCTGACAGATAAACTGTATAGTCCTGAGAATACATGAAGTAAAATATCAGTATACATGGCAATATTTTATTAAGTCATTTGCAAAAAGGTTAATTAAAGCATATTTAAAGGAAAGTACAAAAATGTAAGATATTGCAGCTTACTGTTCCTTAGATGTGGTGGCTGCATTAATGGTTTTAAACTTACCTGGTGATTTTATCCTACTATGACAATACTTACTGTACAGTGTCAAGAAGCCTCATCTGCAATCCCAATGTGAAAGCCCGAGTGCTTTCACACTGGGGCGCTGCGCTGGCAGGGCGTCAAAAAAAGTCCTGCAAGCAGCTTCTTTGCAGCGCTTTCGTGTTTTTGTCACCGGGCTGGGTGCGCCGATGGCCCGAGCCCTTTCACACTGCCAGCGCCCGAAAAACGCCCCAGTGTAAAAGGGGTCCTAAGCGATGCTTTACCAGCGTTTTTCGGGTGCTGGTAGTGTGAAAGGTCTCGGGCTTTCCTATTGGGATTGCAGATGAGGCTTCTTTCAGGCGCTTTGTTTAACGCTAAAGCGCCTGAAAAACGCCCCAGTGTGAAAGGGGTCCTAAGCGATGCTTTACCAGCGTTTTTCGGGCGCTGGTAGTGTGAAAGGTCTCGGGCTTTCCTATTGGGATTGCAGATGAGGCTTCTTTCAGGCGCTTTGTTTAACGCTAAAGCGCCTGAAAAACGCCCCAGTGTGAAAGGGGTCTGCGGCGCCTGGTTGATATGTGGTTAAAGGAGTTGTAAAGGCAGAAGGTTTTTTATCTTAATCCATTCTGTGCATTAACCACTTGCTTACTGGGCACTTAACCGATTGCCGACCAGCCACCTTCATTATACTGCGGCAGGTCGGCACGATCCCGCGAACCGTCGTAGCTATACATCGGTCCATTTAAGCGGGATAGCAGGCACGCGTGTGCTTCATCGCGGGGGTGCCGATGCTCATGACCGCCGGCGGCGAGCGATTGCGGGCAAGAGAGGCAGAACAGGGACGTGTGTGTGTGTGTGTGTGTAGACACACACATCCCTGTTCTGTTCTGTGAGGAGAGGAGAGACAGATCGTGAGTTCTTAATAGCTACCCTGTTTCCCCGAAAATAAGACCTAGCGTGATTGTGGGTGATGGCTGCAAAATAAGCCCTACCCCCCCAAATAAGCCCTACCCTGTTTCCCCGAAAATAAGCCCTACCCTGAAAATAAGACCTACAAGGACTTTAACTAGGGCTTATTTGGGGGGTAGGGCTTATTTTGCAGCCATCACCCACAATCACGCTAGGTCTTATTTTCGGGGAAACAGGGTAGGAATCACGATCTGTCATTTCCTCTAGGTTAGTCCCCTCCCCCCACACTTAGAAACACACACAGGGAACACAATTAACCCCTTGATCGCCCCCTAGTGTTAACCCCTTCCCTGCCAGTGACATTTTTACAGTAATCAGTGCATTTTTATAGCACTGATCGCTGTATAAACGCCAATGGTCCCAAAAATGTGTCAAAAGTGTCCGATGTGTCCGCCATAATGTCACAGTCCCGATAAAAATCGCAGATCGCCGCCATTACTAGTAAAAGAATAAAATAATAATAAAAATGCCATAAATCTATCCCCTATTTTGTCGATGCTATAACTTTTGCGCAAACCAATCAATATACGCTTATTGTGATTTTTATTACAAAAAATATGTAGAAGAATACATATTGATTTTAAACTGAGAAAAAAAATTAGCTTTTTTTTTTAAAAATAAAATGGGGATATTTATTATAGCAAAAAAGTACAAAATATTGTTTTTTTTTTTAAATTGTCGCTCTTTTTTTTGCTTATAGCGCAAAAAATAAAACACCGCAGAGATGATCAAATACCACCAAAAGAAAGCTCTATTTGTGGGGAAAAAAAAAAGGACTTCAATTGTGTTTGGGTGCAGTGCCGCACGACCGCGCAATTGTCAGTTTAAGTGACGCAGTGCCGAATCGCAGAAAATGGCCTGGTCATTCAGCAGCCAAATCTTCCGGAGCTGAAGTGGTTAAAGGGGTTGTAAACCCTCGTGTTTTCTCACCCTAATGCAGCCTAAGCATTAAGGTGAAAAAACATCTGGCAGTGACCGCCCCCCCCCCCCCCCCCTGTTTTACTTACCTGAGCCCTGGAATTTCACCCGCCGCTCTCTACATCTGCCTGGGGTTCTCGGCTCTTGATTGGATAGATTGATAGCAGTGCAGCTATTGGCTCCCACTGCCGTCAATCAAATCCAATCAGAATCCAATGACGCGGGCACCGTGGCCAAGTTCGGCATTCGTGTCTATGGACGCAAATGCTGGCCTCGGGAGCGTGCCTGCAAGGTAACCCCTCCGGGAGAGCGCTTCTCCTAGGGGGTTATCTGATGTGGGGAGGAGCCCCGAGAGCCGCAGAGGGACCCCAGAAAACGAGGTTCGGGGCCACTCTGTGCAAAACGAGCTGCACAGTGGAGGTAAGTTTTTTGTTTTTTTTAAATAAAAAAAATATATATAAATAGATAGATAGATAGATAGATAGATAGATAGATAGATAGATAGATAGATAGATAGATAGATAGATAGATAGATAGATAGATAGATATATCAGAGCCTTTACAATCACTTTAAAACCCCTTCCTGCCCAGGCCAATTTTCAGCTTTCAGCGCTGTCACACTTTGAATGACAATTGCACGGTCATGCAACACTGTACCCAAATGACATTTTTATCATTTTTTTCCCCCACAAATAGAGCTTTCTTTTGGTGGTATTTAATCACTGCTGAGTTTGTTATAAAATTTTGTAAACAGTTAATTTTTCTCCTTCATTGATGTGCACTGATGAGGCGGCACTGATAGGTGACACTGATAGGCAGCACTGATAATGAGGCATTCATAGGTGGGTACTGGTTGGCATTGCTATGCACTAGCAGGCGGCACTGGTGGGCACAGATACTTGGGTGATGTCTCACCCTATTGGGGACCGATGTCCCTCTGACAAAATCCGGTGATTGGCATTTTTTTTTTCTGCTCACGCTGTTAGCGCGAGCAGAAAAAAAAAAGCTGATTACCGATCTCTTGTTTACATCACATGATCAGCTGTCATTGGCTGACAGATGATCACGTGGTAAGGGGCCGGGATCGTTGACTCGGCTGTTAACAAAGTGCGCCACTAAACATCATTCGACTATAGAGTGGGTTGGAAGTGGTTAAGATAAAAAAAAAAAACCTTCTGTGTGTAGCAGCCTCCCCAGCACCCCCTAATCACTTACCTGATCCCATCTCTGTCCAGCAATGTCCACAAGTGTTAGTCGTCCGGGACTCTCCTGATTGGCCGAGACACAGCAGCGGCGCCATTGGCTACCGCGGCTGTCAAACAAATTCAGTGAGCCAATCAGGGGATAGAGGGGGAGGGGCCAGGTTGGGGCTCCATGTCTAAATGGACACACAAAGCTGTGACTCAGCTCGGGTGCCCCCATAGCAAGCTCCTTGCTGTGGGGGCACTCAACAGGAGGGAGGGGCCAGGAGCAGCGAAGAGGGACCAGAGAAGAGGAGGATCTGGGCTGCTCTGTGCAAAACCAACTGCACAGAGGAGGTAACTATAACAAGTTTGTTATTTTTTTTTAATTTTTTTTTTAAAGGTAGGACTTTTCAATCACTTTTTAAATTTGTGTGCGCTCGTGAAATGGCGACAAACTTCAGTACCTTTATATTTTATTGCTCTCTCTCTCTCTCTCTCTCTGGTGTGCATGTTGATATATAACACGTATTGCAATCAATTCACGCGTAGGTGCCCCCGACACATGCGTTTGTGTTCGTATATCTGGGGGGCCTCAACATTTATTTTTTTGGGGGGGGGGGGGGGTTTATGTACTTGGATGTAATCTAATTTTTTTGCAAAAAAAAAAAACCATAAAAATTACAATTCACTAATGTGATAAGGGAGGAAGGGGTCACAGTATACTTTCAGGGCCCCTGACAGTGTACAGCAAAGAGAGCAAAGAGGGCCCGTTACCCCCTCAGGTATACAGAGTGATGGCTCTCTTTGCTGTACACTGTCAGGAGCCCTTACCACTACAAGGTAAGGGGCCCCCAAACTAAGCACTGTGAGGGGCCCCTCCATCCCAGGCCTTCAATTTACCGTACACTGTCAGGGCCCCTCCTCTGTAGTCCTATAGGGTAAGGGCCCTACCACCTCAGGCCTGCAGACCGAGGGCCCCCTTTACTGTCAGGGGCCAATACACTTTAACCACTTGCCGACCAGCCGAAGCAGTTCTACTGGCACGGCTGGGCGAAGCAACGTTATGTTAAGTCGCTTCGCCCTGTGGCCACTAGGGGCGCGCGCCCGCTGAGCCGATGCGAGTGCCCGGTGGTCACGATCACCGCTGGGCTCCCGTGATCGCGGCTGACACACGGAGAACTGGTATCTGTGTGTGTAAACACACAGTTTCCCGTTCTCTGAGGGGAGAAGAGACTGATCGAGTATGAACAGCGATCTGTCATCTCCCCTACACAGTCCCCTCCCCCCGTTCAGTTAGAATCACCTCCCAGGGAACACAATTAACCCCTTGATCGCCCCCTAGTGTTAACCCCTTCCCTGCCAGTGACATTTGTACAGTAATCAATGCATTTTTATAAAAACTCTATTCAGAGCAATGGCGCTGTTCAAATGATAAATATAAACTATATATCCAATCCACTATGATAAATGTTACCAGCTCTACGTATAAAGTGATAGTGTTAAAGGTATATGTAAACCTCTACACACAAAAAGATAAAGATAAAATAAAATATATGTGTACACAGCCTTGATCAACTCAAAAAATTAAAAATGGCATATGATGCAAATGAGCTTCATCAAAAAATATTAAGTGTTAGGTGCAACATAACACAATAACTTAAAGTGGTGTTCAGGTCGAAATTATACTTTTTCAATAAGAATACCCCTATAATACACAAGCTTAATGTATTCTAGTAAAGTTAGTCTGTAAACTAAGGTCTGTTTTGTTAGTTTATAGCAGTAGTTTGTTATTTTATAAACTTACAGCAGGCCGTGGCCATCTTAAGTGTGGGCATCTGAAGCCAGACTGTATTTCTTCCTGGATCTCATCCTTGCAGATCTCGCACATGCTCAGTGCAGCACAAGCAGTGCAATAGGTTTCAGGTCAGGTTTCCATAGCAACGGCAGATTCAGAGGAAGTTGCCGCCCCTTCCCAGAAGGCATTGCAAACAGGAAATGATGCGATGGGCCGCGGCCAGGGAGGAGGAAGTGAAAAATGAATACAGCAGATATACAGTAGGTGCTGAGAAAAAAAATAAAAAAATAACCAATTTGTTTACAATGCACAGTTTAGTGAGGGATGCTGAAGAGTTGTAAAAGTGGGTGGAACTCCACTTTAAAGAGGAGGGCCCATCAAAAACCAAAAAAAATTAAAAGTCAGCAGCTACAAATACTGCAGCTGCTGACTTTTAATTGGACACTTACCTGTCCCAGGGTCCAGCGATGCGGGGATCGAAGCCCAGCTCGTCTCCCCCTCCGTTCGGTGGCGCCAGCATTCCAACTGTGGGCGCGGGCTGTGGCTTCACAGCCGGGCACCCACTGCGCATGAGCGAGCAGCGCCGCGTGCCGTGATTGGCCGCTCAGTCACCTGGGACCTGTAATGGGTCCCAGATGATTGACAAGAGGGAGGGAGCAGAGCTGAGCCCTTCCTGTGCCGAGGGGGAAGTGATGTCACCAGCCCAGGCACTGAAGAGGCAGACTACGAGGGACCCCCTAGCAACAGGCATTTAGAGGTGAGTAAAAAAAAAAAAAATTTCCAAATTTTTTTTTATGTTTTTTTTTTAGGAATTTTCATGCATTTTTCTTTTTTTTGGGTGGAACATTACTTTAAAAAACAACAACGATTAGTGTTTAAATTAATTATATATATATATATATATATATATATATATATATATATATATATATATATATATATACATACACACATACACACACTCGAATGAGCAATCATAAAACAAAAATATATAAAAAAACAAAAAAAAAAAAACACATATAAAAAACACAGTGCTAATCTGCACAAAAAATAATAATTAATAAAGTGACAAGTGCGAATCCAAAGTGATAAGTCCCAAAAGTATATAGTGAACATATGTGTATATTAATACACTATCAGAAAACAGTCTGTGAAAAGTGATCCGTGCGGGGGGGGAGATGGGCGGAGCCTAGCAGAGCAGACATGCATTGTTAGAGCTCTGCACCACTGAGGAGAGAAGAGAAGGACAAAGCGGAGCCTGCAGGCTCAAAAGGTATCCATTTGAACCTTTTTACCCCAGGGAACAAACTGTGAAAGTTTGGGCAGGAAATATGGTACTGGGAGGAAACCGTGGCAGAAATAAAAATCACCTCACAAAGAGCTCACAGGCACTCACTGCAACTAAAGCAGCTCCAGTCACCTCACAAGATACAGCATCAGGGCGCTCTCACAGACAGAAAATGTCACAGCAAGACTCTCCATTTGAGTCAGATACAGAACAAATCCTCTCACAAACTTCTCCACAAGCCTCCTCAGCATCCCCAGTAATATTAATACAATTTGAAAAGATGCTTCATAAGGCTTTAAAACAAACCTCAGACCAAATAACAAACAGCCTAACCAAAGAAATAAGAGAGCTGGGAAACCGCACCGCAGCCTTAGAAATAAAAATGGATGAAATTGAAATTACAACCCAAGTAAATATAACAGAATTGGAACAATTAAAAGAAGAGAATTTAATACTTCAAACTAAGCTCGAAGATTACGAAAATAGAGCCAGACGTTCAAACTTGCGCATAAGGGGAATACCTGAAACTGTGACAGACCTGCAATCTACTATTACTGCTCTATTACAAGAACTAAAGCCAGATATCCCTATTGAACGTTTAGAACTGGACAGAGTACACAGAGCCCTCACAGCCAAAAAGAAAGATGGACCCCCACGTGATATAATCACAAAATTTCATTATTACAGAACGAAAGAACAACTACTAATTGCTGCAAGAGAAAAAAAGGAACTTAATTTTCAAGGACACAATTATCAAATTTTTGCTGACCTATCCCAACTTACTATTACTAAAAGACGATCCATGAAACCCCAACTAATGGAACTGCAACGCCACAACATTATGTATCAATGGGGCTTCCCCTTTTCAGTCAGATTTAACTACCAAGGTACAATTTACAGAAGCAGATCAGCAGATGAACTACAACAAACCCTTTTAAAATTAAATCTGACAGAACCTACAAGCAGCAACTCTCCCACACGCAGAAGAATGACATCATCTTCACCTTCAGGCAGCACTCAGAAAATTTCAGAACAAAATGGGAATCATCATTCTCACAAAAGAGGCCGTTATGCCACATCATCCATGGACCAAGAAGATTCAATGGACTGACATCCTAATTCCTGATATCTCTTCATTTATTATACTAAGAGATGGTTCTCTATAAAAAAACCTGTATTTATAACTGAATGTAACTGCATTCTGATAGTCACACACTGTGTGGGATCATGTTACATTCCAGTTATATTTCTTATTACTTCTGATTCATATAGCCTTAGAATATATAAGTAAAATAAGGAAATTCTTGTTCAGTTATATATTATCAGGTAATAACAATAGATTTATTACTTTTTAGGACAAATATGTTCAATAATCCAGAAGTAATGGAAGCTTTTTCTTTCTTTTCTTAAAACAAATATATTATTACCTAATTAGTTCCTAGAATTATGTTTTTGTTTATTCTAATCTGAAGCAATACAACCTCAATTTTATGAGTTAACATATCTAAACAGTTGCATATGAATAAAATATGTAATTGTTTACTCTAAAAGGGTTAAAATCCCAAAATAATTCAAACTATCTTCATCAATACCAAAGTTATTAACAGTACCTTTCTAACTGAATTATTTAGCCTAGGGCAAGACTAACCATATACAACCACCCTGGAATAAATAATTTCAACAAAAACTATATTCTGCACTCCAATTAATGAAACATCATTTTGATGTCTTTTGACATAGCACTTCTCTCCTGTAAGCGGAAGATCCGTGTACCCCCATTAGCCCTCCTCATTCTCCCAACCATATTATGTGGGAGTGTGACGAAGGCACTTATTCCCCTGAGAGAGATATTTACTCTCTTTCACGGGTAAATTGTGATTACTTGCAAAAAATAATTTATACAATGTATCATCTAATCTCATATGTTTTTTGTTTACTCTTTACTCCAGAATTCACTGGTTTCTTTTCTATCTATTCATCTCTTCAGTCCACACAGGTTGATCTGCGCAGTCAGCTCTGCATAACAAAAAGTAAGTCAAAACTATTTGATCTGTTGCCATGGCACCACTGAATATACTTTCCCTGAATGTTCAGGGAATAAATGTCCCTCAAAAAAGGACCAAAGCCTTCCGTACTTTTCATAACAAGAAGGCTCACATAGTATGCCTCCAAGAAACACACTTCACCAAAGATTCTACTCCAAAATATATTTCTCCTTTTTATCAACAAATTTACACGGCTTCTGCCTGTACCAAGCAAAGGGGAACTCTAATTGCATTTCACCGATCCACACCATTCACCTTATCATCAGAAATTAAAGACCCAGAAGGTAGATACCTGATACTCATGGGTTATATAATGGATACAGCAATCACGGTGATTTCCTACTACGCTCCTAACAAACAACCTACACCATTCCTCTCACATATATTACAAGTGATTAATACACACAAAATAGGAACAGTGATAATGTGTGGGGATTCGAACCAGGTCCTCCTCCCATTTCTAGATAAATCACCTTTTACACCATCCAAAATAACCTCTAGATTACCTTTTTCTCAACTTCTTTCCAAATACAATCTGGTAGATTCGTGGAGAGAAAGTAACCCAATGAAAAAGAAATTCACTTATTTCTCGCACCCTCATCAAACCTTCACCAGAATAGATCATATTTTTCTAACAATAGGAATGATACCAGAAATTATTGCATCAGATATAATTCCGATTCCGTGGTCTGACCATAATGCAGTATACACTACTATAGCCTCAGCCATACCAAAAGCGCATGACCCAACGTGGTACTTACCGGACATAATGCTCAAACACCCACTACATCAGATGGCCATTGAACAAGCTTTAAAGGAATACATATCAATTAATAATACAACAGACATCTCCCCAATAACACTGTGGGAAGCTCATAAGCCTGTCTTGCGTGGTACAATACAAAGACAAATGGCACTATTTAAACGGGAACGCAAAAATCTAGCAAAAAAACTAGAACTCAATTTTAATGCAGCCTACATATCATTTCAAGATAATCCATCTCAGAGTACAAAATCTCATCTGGAAAAATCTAGATTGGAATACGATCTATTTCTCACTGAGTCAGTTGATAAATCCCTCAAACGCTCCAAACACAATTTCTACATGAATACAAACAAACCAGGTACATATTTGGCTCGGGCATTAAATTCAACTAACAAATCTTTCAAACCAATACGTTTGAAATTATCAAAAAATGTTTACACTTGTAATCCAGTTAAAATAGTCCATAAATTTCACTCACATCTCGCAACTTTATACAAGACAAACAAGGAATTTAATCCTACAGAGGCTGAATCCTTCTTCTCAAAAATAACCTTACCTGAGTTATCTCAGAATCAAAAAAGCAGTTTGGATGAGCCTATAACTATAGATGAAGTTGCTAACGCCATAAAAGACCTAAAACTTAACAAAAGACCAGGCCCAGACGGCTACTCGGCTTTATACTATAAAACATTCTCAGAAATACTCTCTCCCATTCTCACTGAAACTTTTAACAAACTTCTAGATGGAAATTCTTTTCGGCAAGAAACACTAATGGCAATTGTTTGTATGATCCCAAAACCCCTTTCTGATGATACTTCCTGTGTGAATTATCGGCCTCTCTCTCTGTTAAACCTCAATATTAAATTATTAGCAAAAATAATAGCAAAATGCCTCAATAGCATTATAGGAAAATTAATACATAGAGATCAAGTAGGCTTCATGCCAAATAGACAGGCAGGCGATAATATACGCAGGGCAGTGTTATTGGCACATATTGCTAAAAAACGGAAAATCCCTTTATGTTTTCTATCTCTCGATATTAAGAGGGCATTTGACACAGTATCCTGGCAATATATGCAATATTCATTACAAAAATGGGGTTTTGGACCCCACTTTTTAACATGGATCAAAGCATTATATAATAAACCCAAAGCCTATATAAAATATGCTGGATACAAATCTGAAGCCTTTAATATCGAAAGAGGTACCCGACAGGGTTGCCCCTTATCTCCCTTATTATTTGCCCTTATACTCGAACCCATGGCCCAATACATCAGAACAAACCAAACTATAACTGGCATTGAAGTAGGAGGTATTACACACAAATTATGTATATTTGCAGACGATATATTACTTTTTCTATCATCACCACAGGTCTCTGGTCCTAACTTAATACCAGCTCTTGATGGATTTGCAGCCCTATCCGGCCTTATGATTAATCGTAAGAAATGCCTAGTGCTTAATATTTCACTCACAAACATGGAATTGATCCCGGCTAGGGCTGCACTCCCATTCACATGGGCAGAAAAATCAATCCCATATCTTGGAATTCATTTAACAGCATCTCATTCTGACTTATTCTCAACCAATTATCCTCCTGTATTAAGACAGATCACAAATCTAATAAAACAATGGTCGCAACTTCCTTTATCCTGGATAGGGAAGATTAATGCAATCAAAATGACTATTCTACCCAAATTGCTTTATCTATTCAGAGTCCTCCCTATTCCAATTCCTTCCTATTTTATGAGAATAGTACAAAAAAGAGCAATTTCGTTTATATGGGGCTCTTCTAAACCACGTATACCTATACACACACTACATCTTCCCAAAAATAAAGGAGGCCTGGGATACCCTAATTTTACTAACTACTACAGAGCAGCACATTTGGCCAGTCTGTCCAAATACCATGCAAAACAGGAAATCCCATTATGGGTATTTATAGAGGCTTCAGAAAATGACCCTCTAAATCATTCCTTTGATTCCCATCGCTTAGAGAAAAATATGATCTACCAAACTCTGAGATATTTAGATATCTCCAAATCAAAAATTTCTATACACTATTCCTAGAGGGGGATACACCATTATCCCAATTATCCATTTTTGAATCAATCTGTACCAAAGATCAATTTGCTAAAGGTACAATTTCATCACTTTATAATCAATTATATGGAGTAGCAAATCTTAATAGACCCTCTTACGTTCAGAGGTGGGAGGAGGACCTGGGACGAACTTTAGAAGACACGGACTGGTCTAACATATGGCTCACATCTAAGTCATCTTCACCCAACATCTTAGCACTGGAGACAAATTATAAAGTCCTAACTCGCTGGTACCTTGTACCCGCTAGAGTGGCAAAATATTCACCTAATACCTCAGCTCTTTGTTTTCGAGGATGCCCAGAAATAGGCACATATTTACACATATGGTGGACGTGCCCAGTAATCCAAACCTTCTGGAAGGAAGTCTTCGTGATTGCATCTAAAATATTTAAAAAAATAATACAACCAGATCCATATTTAACTATACTTAATCTAAAACCGGAATGGTTAACACTCTCTCAATTCAAACTTATGATCCATCTAATAACGGCTGCAAAACAAACAGTGGCCAAGGCATGGAAATCTCCTACATTGGTACTAGCAGAAACAATTCACAGAATGAATAATACAATGTCCCATGCTAAGATGGTAGCCATCGATCAAAATCAAATTCCAAAATTTGAAAAACTTTGGCATCCTTGGATAAAACAACAGTTCCTGTCAAATTTCAATGACTCTGTCCTGTTGCCATGGTAACAGATTAAATGACTTACAGAGACACCCATTCTAAGGCTTCAAAGAGAACTAAAAAGAATAATAAACTGACGAGCGGGACAACCTTGTGGACCATACCTCTGCCTTTCTACCCTTTTTCTTCTTTCTCTTTCCTTTTCTCCACCTTACGATTAAAGCTCATTATCAGAATTTATTTGACCTATATACACTCTACTTGTAAACAATATGTATAGTAGGAATAAATCATTTAAATACCTACAAAAGTAACTGAGGGAAATGATATGTATCTTTAATTTAGGTTTACGTGAACCCAATGTTTAATATTTGAAATTTCATGATATTTACCTATATAAACCCTACTGTAAAACAATGAGCTTACTTTATAGATCCTTGTAAACTTTCTTTATGTATCTTTATAATATTGTATACTCAATAAACTTCTTTTGACAAGGAAAAGTGATCCGTGCAAAAAGATGAATAGTGAAAAAATAGGTGAATCTTCAGTGATCCCCACTTTCATCTGTATCACCCTATTGTGCTTGCACTCACCGGAGCGCCGCACCCCTACAGGGGTAACAGGCGTAGTGGATATGTTCCAATGGTGTTGCCCCCCTCTTGTATGAGGTGTCCCCTCGAATCCGTGCAGCTGTATTCCACCTCTCCAGAAGCGGCATTAAGGATCTCCACCGACGGGCGTTCCCATATATATATATAAGGTAAAAGGATGAGCCTTATAGCGTAAATCTGTGGAACCAAAGTGGTACTTTATTAAAAAAATTCTCATATAAAGTTTAAAAAGGAGCTACAATGCTCCGTTGCTGTAAACAAAGTAGCACTTCCGCGATCGCCGACGTAGTGAGGTGGTGCGTTCCACAGTGGAACGCACGTCCTCACCACGCCGGCGATCGCGGAAGTGCTACAATATATATTTTTTGTGTCTATATATATAATTTTTGGCACGAAACACTTATCCTTAATACATGAGATAGATATATCTATATATCTATTATTTTATTTTTTTTTTAAATTATTTATTTTGGTTAGTTTAAACACTAAGGGTCCTTTCACACTGGGGCGGCGTCGGCGGAAAAACGCCGCTATTGTAAGCGGCGCTTTACCGTCGGTATTCGGCCGCTAGCGGGGCGGTTTTACCCCCCCCGCTGGCGGCCGAGAAAGGGTTTAAAACCACCGCAAAGTGCCTCTGCAGAGGTGGCTTTGCCGGTGGTATAGCCGTGCTGTCCCATTGATTTCAATGGGCAGGAGCGGTGAAGAAGCGGTATACACTCCGCTCCTTCACCGCTCCGAAGATGCTGCTAGCAGGATTTTTTTCCCGTCCTGCTAGCGCACCGCTCCAGTGTGAAACCCCTCGGGGCTTTCACACTGGAGACAAAGCAGCGGCACTTTCGGGTCGGTTTGCAGGCGTTATTATTAGCGCAATAGCACCTGCAAACCGCCCCAGTGTGAAAGGGCCCTAATAGTTGTTTTTTAATGTATTTATTTTTCATGTTCACACATTATATTTCTATCTTTTAAGTTATTGTGTTATGTTGCACCTAACACTTAATATTTTTTCATGAAGCTCATTTGCATCATATGCCATTTTTAATTTTTTGAGTTGATCAAGGCTGTGTACACATATATTTTATTTTATCTTTATCTTTTTGTGTGTAGAGGTTTACATATACCTTTAACACGGTTTCACTTCATATGTAGAGCTGGTAACATTTATTATGGTGGATTGGATATATAGTTTATATTTATCATTTGAACAGCGCCATTCCCCCGAATAGAGTTTTTATTTTTCTAGGACCCCACTTAGGTGGTGTTCTTAATTAGGGGGGCTGCAGTTCTCCTTTCGCTAAGCGCAGATTTTTTTGTGTTTCTATAATGCATTTTTATAGCACTGATCGCTGTATAGATGCCAATGGTCCCAAAAATGTGTCAAAATTGTCCGATGTGTACGCCATAATGTTGCATAGGTTCAAAGTAGTCCCCTTGTATAACAATGCAGAATTCTCTTCAGGATGCTGTGCAATATCTTTGCCACGGAGCACTGGATGTCTGCAATGTCATTAAATCTGTGTCCGAATTTCGATCCATGTAAGGGCAAGCTGACTGTACCGAGGTTGACCTTTCGATCAACTTGGGTACAACCAGCATGTCAGATTTATCTACATACAGGTACTGCCAGGGGGATATAGCCACTAGCAGTAACCAATGTATTCTGTCAGACGAGAATGCAGAATACAATAGTGTACCGGAGGCATTTCCCCATCAACACTGCGTTCATGGGGGGATTGAGCCATTTTCTTTTCTTTCTTTTAGCCATGCTGGAAGGAAAGAAAATTGTATCATCTATGACCAGCATAACTCCAACTAATATTATTCTAGTTTTAAATAAGGGCATGGAAAGGTTAGAACCTCCATTAGGTTTTTCATGCTGCATCTGACCCCACTGGGGAGACTTTCCTTATTATGTGTCTTGGGGACACCACTTTGACATCAGGCCATGAAATGTCAACACACCAGAATAGGAAAGCACACACCAAAAAAACAAAACAAAACAAAAAAAAAACAAAAAACTATGCTTTCCACTGAAGTTTGCAACCAATCATATTTGTTAGTAAATGTGACATGGAATCTATCTGGTTATTGTGATATAACAGATGCAGTTCTACAAATTTCAAACATCTACCACGTTTTTACTGTTAAAAAGGAAATTCTGTAGTCTGCCATGTACATTTGATAAGCATCACGTCTTTGGGTGACAAACAAAAAAAGTTGATAAAATGCCAGAAAGAAATTTGAACTTTTTGTCACCAGCGATGATAAACCAGTGCCAGGGCTCACATATCTGAAGTCACAATCCATAGAAAATCCAGCATATTGGTACCTTATCCAATATACAAAAGAAAAGCCAGATTAGACTGTCTCCAAACTGGGACCCTTATCTATGGAATGGCAGAGGGGCTGCAATAAAAGTGCTCTGTTAGGCCAAAAGAGATTAGCTGAGCAGCATTTTGAGAAATGTACGCCATTAATCAATAATAATTTCTTCTCTCATTATCACATCATATATACAGCACAACACAATTCCGGTCAGCACTGAAAGAAATATTCATATTCATGCAGTGCAGCAGTCCTTATAAACAAGCTTTAGAATATTCTCCCCACACTCTCTGCTTAAAGTCACCACCCACTTCCTCACCACACATATATTCTTTAAAAAAAGTCCCTTAACCACTTCGCGCCCGCGCTATAGCTGAAAGACGGCTGCAGCGCGGACGCTATCTGCCGGGCGGCCGTCCCTGGACATCCTCTTTACTTCCGCGATGCGCGCTCCCGCGGGCGCGCATCGGGGAAGTTTTGTGCTGGCCGTGTCCCTTGGACACAGCCAGTCACAGATCGCTGAAAACGGCCAATCATAGCGGCCGTTTTCAGCGCGATCGGCGGTGCCAATGAGAGACGATCTCATATGTAAACATATGAGATCATCTCTCATCGCCGGTGTTCTGCGGCTCTCCCTCCTCACACAGAGACAGCGTGTGAGGAGGGAGAGCGAACCGCTGCGGCGGTAAGTTAAAAAAAAAATAAAAAAAAAATCTTCATTTTGCAAAGAATTGTGGGAAAAAACGACAACATCAAAAACCTCACCGTGACTCTTACTAAATACCTTGCAATGTCTACTTTCAAAAAAGGGGTCTTTGTACTTTCCGGACTTGTTTGGGTCGCAAGAAATGAGATAGGCCGTCAGTGCATCAAGTGTGATCATTTTTTTTTGATTTGCACCATAACTTGTAGACTCTCTAACTTTCACACGGACCAAATATCTACTAATTTGGGGTTTTTTTTTACCAAAGATATGTAGCAGTATAAATTGTGGCCAAAATTTATGATGAAAAATTAATAATTTGCAAAATTTTATCACAGAAACTAAGAAAAGTGCGGTTTTTTTTTCAAAATTTTCGGTCTTTTTTCATTTATAGCGCACAAAATAAAAAACCCAGAGGTGATCAAATACCACCAAAAGAAAGTTCTATTTGTATTAAAAAAAGGACAAAAAATTAATTTGGTTACAGTATTACATGACTGAGTAATTGTCATTCAAAGTGTGACAGCGCTGAAAGCTGAAAATTGGTCTGGGCAGAAGGGGGGGTTTAAGTGCCCAGTTGTCAAGTGGTTAAATCTAGGGTGGCACACAACGCAGAATTTATGTAATGACATAAAAGCGCCATTCTGTGCAGGTGTAATAAGAGCCCATGATGACGCACCCTTAGGCTGGGTTCACATATGTGCAAATTGGATACAGTTTTAACCTCATCCAATTCACATGACAGGCGAGTGTGAGCGGCTCTCTATGGAGCCAGGTCACACAGGTCTGGGGTGGCCGCAGTCCGCATACAAAAAGGGTCCTGTGCGTTTTTTGGTTTGGTTCAGGTGCGAATTCAGGCAGAAATTCAGACCTGATTTGCACCTGAACCAGTGAACAGACACGTCCGGACCCCACAAGCAAACATGCGGCCATATGTGAACTCAGCCTCAGGGGTTGTACCTTTGACAGCCTGGGCTCAGAGGGTTGAATGATGCTCCGTGTCATTTTTCATACAAATAAAGCACTATTAGTTAAAGCTCCAAAAAACACTTTACTACTGGACACTTTTCACCAGACTCTAATCTAATGGGGGTCTGTAAGTGGTGGGTGCTGATATAAGGTGACTCTGATATAATGGGGGTCTCTAATGGGGGGTGCTGACTGCTGATCTAATGGTTGGTCAGCACCCCCCATTAGTATCTTATTAGAGTCATCTTATATCAGCACCAGTGGGGACTAGTGTGAATGAGCCCCCTGTAGTGATCAGCGCTCCTCCCTACAGAGTGACCCCCATTAGATTAGTGTCCCTTTATATTAGCAGCATAGACTTACCCCCCTCCCTTGATATTAGCAGCATAGACTCACCCCCCTCCCTTTATATTAGCAGCATAGACTCACCCCCCCCCCGTTATATTAGCAGCATAGACTCACCCCCCTCCCTTTATATTAGCAGCATAGACTCACCCCCCCTCCCTTTATATTAGCAGCATAGACTCACCCCCCTCCCTTTATATTAGCAGCATAGACTCACCCCCCCTCCCTTTATATTAGCAGCATAGACTCACCCCCCTCCCTTTATATTAGCAGCATAGACTCACCCCCCCTCCCTTTATATTAGCAGCATAGACTCACCCCCCCCCTTTATATTAGCAGCATAGACCCCCCCCCCCCCCCTTAGAGACCCTTCTAGCTCTGAGTCCCTAAAGGGGTTGTAAAGGTAAAAAAAATTTCACCCTAATGCATTCTATGCATTAAGGTGAAAAAACATCTGACAAAGCCGGCCCTCCCAGCCCCCCCGTTTTACTTACCTGAGCCCTCGAAAGTCCCGCGCTCGCCCCCGACATCCTCTTCGTTGGTCAGCCTAACCGCTGATTGGCTAGAGTGGATGGATTGAAAGCAGCGCAGCCATTGGCTCGCGCTGCTGTCAATCACATCCAATGACGCGGCGCCCCGGGGGGCGGGGCCGAGTGATACAGTGAGCGGCTATGGCCGCCGGCTGTATCACGGGAGGGCGCCTGCAAGAACTCACCACCATGCGAGGGAGCTCGCATGAAGGTGATTAGTTCTTGCGGGGAGGAGCTGAAACAGCCGCCGAGGGACCCCAGAAGACCAGGTTCGGGGCCACTCTGTGCAAAACGAACTGCACAGTGGAGGTAAGTATAACATAACATGTTTGTTATTAAAAAAAAAAAAAATTTACCTTTAGTGTAGCATGAATCTATCCATAGCCGCCGCTGCCATCCCCTATTCAGGCGCCCGGCCCTTGCAGGGCGCCTGAATTACAGCGGCGGGGTGTGTTTTTGAAGCACCTGTTTAGAGCCATAGGATCTAATAGGCGTCGCAGGTCACTCAGCTGTGTTAGGAAAGTTAATGAATATTCGCTCTCCTAACACTAAACCGCCTCTCCGCCAATCAGGTACTCGGGTCTGTTACTTGTCACCTGATTGGCTGAAACGACAGGCGCCGCTATTGGACGCCTATCAGGAGGAGGGGACGGGAGATGAGGACAGCAGGAGACGCGCGCAGGACCCCGCTCGTCACTGTCACCTGCTGCCCCACCAAGACAGGGTAAGGGGCGGGCAGACAGCGAGTGGGTGGGGGGGGGGGTCACACTGGGGGCATTGAAGGGCACACTGGGAGCATATGATGGCACAGTGGCAGCGTTTAAAAGGGCAAAGTGGCTGCAATTGATAGCACAACGACAGCGTTTGATGGGCACAATGGCAGCGTTTGATGGGCACAGTCGCAGCGTTTAATGGGCACAGTGGCAGCGTTTGATGGGCACAGTCGCAGCGTTTGATGGGCACAGTGGCAGCGATTGATGGCACAGTGGTGGCAATTGATGATTTTTTTTTTTCCACTTTTTTTGCGCCCCCCCTTCACCCCAGCAAAAATTTTGAGCCACTGAGCATAATAGACCTCCCCTGGGTGACGGTCCTCCCACCCCCCTCAGAGACCCTGCTAGCTCTAAATCCCTTAAGTATCAGACATTGCCTGCCTGCCTCCACCCCCTACAGAGCAAGAAAAACCCCCCTTACCTTTCAGGAGCCGCTGTAAAGATGTGTGTGCGAAGTGGGGGCGGAGTCTAACACCACGCTCTCTCACTCATCGCGTCCCTGGTTGCTAGGAGACCAGACAGTTCTATTCACTGTCTATGGCTGGCATCGGCGCCGGTGGGTGGGAGAGAGAGCGCAGCCACAGACAGGGCAGTGTGACCCGGGCGGCTGCTGCAGGACATTGGCCACTGGAGCGGGGAAGAAGGGGGAGAACACAGACCACGACTGCTGGTTAGAGGCAGGGCAGGGCAGCTGATAGACAGCAGAAATGAAGGGCGGAGCCTGTTACAGAGACTGCCAATCAGGTGCGAGCGCGCGGCGAGAGGGCGTTACCTTACTGCGTCACTGACGGAGCTTCAGCCTGAGAGTAGCCAGCTAGAGGAGCGGAACCATTGGCCTGTTCTCCGTCACGCCCACCTTCATGTCTTCCTAAAGGTACGCCTTTGGCCAGTAAGAGGGCGGAGATTGTAAGTAGGGTATATAGGGAGTTAGGGGGCGGGGATTTACTGAAGCCGAGTCGGACATTTATACTATTGGATCGAAGAAAAATTATCATAGGCGGATCTAGGTCGGCTGTGCCCCCTCATCCCAGATTTCAATGGCACCTCCCACCCACAACCCTTCTTCACTCCTGACGCTGCGGAGGCGGAATTTAATTTTACGCCGGTGTTGTGATATAGGTGCCAATAGACGTCTCAGGGGCGGAGTCTTGTAAGAGTCAGAGACGCCCCCAGGCTGTTGTCATGGTTACAGACGCCAGGTGTTTGCCGTGGTGGGAGGGGGTGGGCTCTCCTCTCCAGCTCCTCCCAACGGCCACGCAATACATTGAATGGGCGGCGCGGGCTCAAGGAGCAGCCCAGCTGTCCAATTTTAAGTCCCGTCCATTAGTATCTGCCAAACTACAAAAGCCGGCTGTATCGGCCAATCACAGGCCACTCAGCAAGGCTCCGCAGGCACAAGCCCCACCCCTCGTTTCGCTCCTGATCTTTATTCTGTATCCATGAGAAGTACAAAGGCGGCAGCCACTATCACTACTTTGTGTCAGCCAGAGAATATGGGGGAGGAGCCAGGCACCTGCAGAACACACCTATCAGACAGGCCGCGAGCTGATTGCAGAAATGAAGGGGCGGAGCATGCCAATCAGGTGCGAGCGCGTGGCGAGAGGGCGTTACCTTACTGCGTCACTGACGGAGCTTCAGTCTGAGAGTAGTCAGCTAGAGGAGCGGAACTATTGGCCTGTTCTCCGTCACGCCCACCTTGATGTCTTCCTAAAGGTACGCCTTTGACCGTTAAGAGGGCGATTTAGGGAGATAGGGGGCGGGGATTTACTGAAGCCGAGTCGGACATTTATACTAATGGATGAAGGAAACTTATCATAGGCGGATCTAGGCCGGCTGTGGCCCCTCATCCCAGATTTCAATTGCACCTCCCACCCACAACCCTTCTCCACTCCTAACGCTGCGGAGGCGGAATTTAATTTTACGCCGGTGTCTTGTCGAATACAGTCCCCTATCCAAAAGTGTCCGCCCTGTACAGGCGCAGTACGGAGGACAAACGAGACGCCTGCGCAGTACGGGGCGGACACTATATGATAGGAGGACAGTATATGTCAGAACACCGGTGTTGTGATAAAGGTGCCAATAGACGTCTCAGGGGCGGAGTCGTGTAAGAGTCAGAACAAAATATTCACGTGTAATAGTCAGAGACGCCACCATGCTGTTGTCATGGTTACAGACGCCAGGTGTTTGCCGTGGTGGGAGGGGGTGGGCTCTCCTCTCCAGCTCCTCCCAACGGCCACGCAATACATTGAATGGGCGGCGCGGGCTCAAGGAGCAGCCCAGCTGTCCAATTTTAAGTCCCGTCCATTAGTATCTGACAAACTACAAAAGCCGGCTGTACCGGCCAATCACAGGCCACTCAGCAAGGCTCAGCAGGCACAAGCCCCACCCCTTGTTTCTGTCCTGGTCCTCATTCTGCATCCATGAGAAGCACAAAGTCGTCAGCGGCAGCCACTATCACTACTTTGTGTCAGCCAGAGAATATGGGGGAGGAACCAGGGACCTGCAGAACACAGGCCACGCCTATCAGACAGAGGCGAGGCCGCGAGCTGATAGCAGAAATGAAGGGGCGGAGCCTGCCAATCAGGCGCGAGCGCGTGGCGAGAGGGCGTTATCTTAATGCGTCACTGAGGGAGGTTGAGTCAGCGATTAGCCAGCTAGAGGAGCGGAGCGATTGGCCTGTTCTCCGTCACGCCCATCTTGATGTCTTCCTAAAGGTACGCCTTTGACCGGTAAGAGGGCAGAGATTGTACCTATGGGATTAGAGAGATAGGGGGCGGGGATTTACTGAAACTGAGTCGGACATTTTTACTAACCCACAACCCTTCTCCACTCCTGACGCTGCGGAGGCGGATTTTAATTCTATGCCGCTCTTGGGGGGAAAAGGTGCCAATAGACATCTCAGAAGAGGGGTGGAGTCGTGCAGAGACGCCCCCAAGCTGTTGTCATGGTTACAGACGCCAGGTGTGTGCCGTGGTGGGAGGGGGTGGGCTCTCCTCTCCAGCTCCTCGCCTTTGCTCTCTGCTGACCTCTAGTCTCCGCCCCGGCCATGCGTTACATTGAATGGGCGGATCGGGCTCAAGGAGCAGCCCAGCTGCCTTGGACATGTGGTCCCGCCTCCAATTTCAAGTCCCGCCCGTTAGTTTTTGATAGACTACAGAAGCCGGCTGTACTGACCAATCACAGGCCACTCAGTGCCGCGTGGCTCCTCAGGCATAGCGTGCCGGTTACCTAGCAACCCAATGTCAACACAGTCCACGCGTCCAATCTAAGTGCGCCCGCCTCGATGACGATTGGCCCGCCCCTTTAGCTACTACGTCACACGACTCTTGTCTCACAGGAGGGGAGACCTAAGATAGGACGAACGTAATGTGTGTGAAGAATGATGGAAGAAATCTCGGAAATGATTGTGTGGCGTGTAGTAGGTGGGTGGAGTCTGTGCCGTGTCCTCTGATGGAGGAGGTGAAGAAATATCCCGGAAATAATTGTGGGACATTCCAATGGGGACACCTGATTTAACCACTTCAATACCGGGCACTTATACACTTTCCTGCCCAGATCAATTTTCAGCTTTCAGCGTTGTCGCAGTTTGAATGACAATTGCGCGGTCATGCTACACTGTACCCAAACTACATTTTTATCACTTTGTTCTCACAAATAGAGCTTTCTTTTGGTGGTATTTGATCACCTCTGGGGTTTTTATTTTCTGCTAAACAAATAATAAAAGACAGAAAATTTTGAAAAAAAAATGTTTTTTTTTGTTTCTGTTACAAAACTTTGTAAATAAGTAAGGTTTTTTTTTTTCTCCTTCACTGATGGGGCGTCACTGATGGGCACCAATGAGGTGTCACGGATTGGCACTGATAGGCGGCACTGTACACAAATAAATGGTACTGATGGATGCCAATCAGTGCCAAACAATAATGCCTGCCAATCAGTGATGCCCATTGTGGGCACTGATTGATATTCCTGGTGGTGGCATCCTTGGTGGTCCTAGTGGCATCCCTGGTGGTCCAATGTGGGCATCCTCGGGGGGGGGGGGGGGCTGCGCTGATAATCGATCAGAACAGACCCCTCCCTGTCAGAGGAGCAGTTGATCGGCTCTCCTCTACTTGCATCTGACAGACACGAGCAAGGAAAAGCCAATCACCGGCTCTTCCTGTTTACACTGTGATCAGCCGTGATTGGACTCAGCTGATCACGTGGTAAAGAGCCTCCGTCAAAGACTCTTTACCTAGGTCGGTATTGCGGGGTGTCAGACGTGTCCCGCAACAACGATCGCCGCAATGCTCGCCCCGGGGCGTCATATGACGTCCTTTCAGGATATTGAAACCACTTTGCCGCTGTCATTTTGCTATATGGCGGGCAGCAAGTTGCTAGAGCGAGTTTCACCCAAAAATGGAACTTCCACTTTTCGGATCCCCCCCCCCCCCTCCAGTGTCACATTTGGCACCTTTCAGGGGGAGGGGGGGAGCAGATACCTGCATAATCCAGGTATTTGCTCCCACTTCCTTGCATAGATCACTTTAGTATCCGCGGTTATCTAAGCCATGTCCGGCCCCTCCTCCGTACCCCTCGCTGTCTTCTGGGAGACACACAGGTGAAAACACCTGATTTAAGGTGATACCAAAGGTAACATTTTTTTGGGGGGAAAATAACAAACATGTTATACTTACCTGCTTTGTGTAATGGTTTTGCACAAAGCAGCCCCAATCCTCCTTCTCTCGAGTCCCCCTCCAGCACTCCTGGCTCCTCCTCTTCTCCAAGTGCCCCCATAACAAGCCGCATGCTATGGGGACACTCATTGCTGCTCAATGCCAAGCCCTGCTCTGTATGTCCATTAGACATACAGAGCACAGCTTTGCTCTCCCCCCCTTACTGGCTGTGAGTGACAGCAGCAGGAGCCAATTGCTCCCAGTGCTGTGTCTGAGCCAATGAGAAGGGAGAGAGCCTCTGCTCTCAGGCACAGCGCTGGATGGAGATCACGGCCGGTGGAAGGATTCTTGCCCACACAAGTGAAGGTGCATTTTACTGCCCCCTCTATCCTGGCATCCTAGGGTGGCTGTCCAGCTTTATCCTGGTGCCGGGCCTTCCTCTTCATGAGTCCTGTAATCTCATACATTTGTAAAGCATTTTACAAACATATACATGTGTACAGCGTTACTTACCGCCCAAATATGGACTCGGACGCACTCTATCTTTTTGTACAATGCTGAACAGCAGATAGAAATGATGATGGGCAGTGCAGCACACACTATGTACAGCTACACACACAATGACATGCTGGGCACATCTGTCAGGCCTGTGTGAATGAGGCACAATGCTATTAGAAGACATGAGTGCAGGAAAACACATTCCTTCCATGTACAGCATCCGCACCCCTGTAGTGTTTCCCCTGCATGTCCCAGCACAGACACTGCAATTAGCCACTTACCCACCAGAAGATTTACTCCCCTTCATGACCAGGCCATTTTTGCAATACAGCACTGCGTTACATTACCTGACAATTGCGTGCATAAATAAACGTTATGTCTTTTTTTTTTCCCCACAAAGAGAGCTTTCTTTTGGTGGTATTTGATCTCCTCTGCGTCTTTTATTTTTTGTGCTATTAACAGAAAAAAACTAAAAAAAAAAAAGTTTTACTTTCTGCTATGAAACACATCTTGTGAAATAAAAAATATAAAAAAAACGTATTTCTTCATAAGTTTAGGCAAATATGTATTCTGCTACAAAATCACATATTGATTGGTTTTCCTGAATGTTATCGCATCTACAAACCATGGTATATATATACGCTGGAATTTGTATTTATTGTTTTTATACTAGTAATGGTGGCGATCAGCAGCCTACTATGGGACTGCAATATTGCGGCAGACAATCGGGACACTAACTGACATGTTTGGCACTTTGTGGGAACCAGTGACACTAATACAGTGATCGGTAATAAGATGCACTATCACTGTACTAATGATACTGTCTGGGAAGGGGTTAAAGATCTAGGGCGATTAAAGGATTAAATGTGTACCTGACCAGTGTGTGTGTGTACAATGTGCTGCTTTCACTAAGGAATGTGCTGGATCTTATTCCCTGAAAACAAAATTCAGCAAATCCTTGCTGACAGGACAGAGCTCTGCTTTGTTTACATAGATAGAGCTCCGTCCAGTGTGTCTCCTCGCCGATCAGTGGGTGCTGTCGTTCATCCTTTGGCCGGCACCCACTGATTGGCTTCTGCTGACTAATCACAGCCGAAGCAGTGAGCATACCCCTTAACCAGGAGAGCAGAATCGTATGTGTGTGTGTGTATATATATATATATATATATATATATATATATATATATATATATATATATATATATATTACATACACACACACGTGCGCAATTCTGCACAGTGCGGCCGCCCTGTAGCAGTAAAGCTAAAATGAACCAGTCGCCAAATGGTTAATGCAAAATAGTTCATTCCTCAGTCAGTTTTTATCTGCTGTGTCCCAATAGGGAGATTTCTTTTCACTTCCTATCATGGAGACCCAACAGGAAGTGAAAGAATATCTCCACATTGAGAGAAGTGTCATAGGTGTCCTATCAAAATATTTCCCCTCCCCTCTATTTCTGGTGACAACCCATCACTTTCTGTTCCAGAGACAATGGTCATGGTGACCAATTGTCAGGGTGTAAGAGACTAAATCAGAAACCTTACAGGGGTTCTAACCCTTCCACATGCCATGCAAAACTAGAAATAAATGAGCTGTCAGTGCCCACGCAGCTGGTGTAGCGATCCAGAGGTTTGAAATCCCAGCTCTTCTCTCTCTTCTTTCTGTAGGCTTCCTGGATAGATCAGAGCCATTCTGATGGATAAAAACTGCTCTAATCCATCCTGGAAGTCCTACAGAAAGAAGAGGGAGAAGAGCTGGGATTTCATATCTCTGGACCACTACACCAGCTGTGCGGGCACTGACAGCTCAGCACCCACAAGGGTAAGTACAGTGGGGACCGGGGGAGGGTGTAGAGTGTTAGTTCATTTTTGAAAATGTGAACTTTAACCACTTCAGCTCTGGAAGGTTTACCCCCCTTCATGACCAGGCCATTTTTTTGCGATACGGCATAGCGTCACTTTAACTGACATTTGCGCGGTCGTGCAACACTGTACCTAACATGTATGTCACACCCCCCCACAAATAGAGCTTTCTTTTGGTGGTCTTTGATCATCTCTGAGGTTTTTATTTTTTGCGCTATTAACAAAAAAAGACCAACAATTTTGGTGCACTCACACCGGTAATGTCCTGTAGGGGGAGGCAGAGAGCTTCTCTGTACTCTTCACTGTACTGTGCCGACCCAGCTCCTGCTGTGCTGAGTGGGAGTTACGATGTCCTTTTTCAACCAGGATGCCACGGCACCCCGATTGAGAAAGGCTGGTCTAAGAAACCAGAAGCAACAAGTATTTTTTCATTTCTAGTTTTGCCGGATGCAAACAGGTCATTACTGGCTTGGGAAAGCATTAAATCAAACCGATCTTGGTGTGATCAGATGCTTTCAAAACGTTAGTAAACTTTTTGAAAATAAAAAAAAAAAGTTTCCTCCTGCAAAGCAATATCATAATGTGCTAGTGTGCACCACATACTAGCACTTTATGAAAGGCTTACCTTGAAACAAAGCCCTCCAGCGATGTGCTGTCACCACTGTAGAGGCTTCCATCTTGACCGGGTCTTCCTTCCGTGTTCACGAGCCGCAAAGACATCGTTCCTGCGCACACGTGCGGGAGTCTCGTCTATGGCACACAGCTCTGAAGGAAGAGCACCGGTATGCTGTTCCTTCAGAGTGCATGCGCTGGTGATGTCACCACCTGATGCTTGCTAGAATATCTAGATATTCATTTTACCTATAGGTAAGCTTCATTATAAGCTTACCTGTAGGTACAAATCTAAATGCAGAGTTTACTACCACTTTGAGGGCTGAAGAGAGATCTGGGGTCTAATAGATGTCTCAGTAAAGAGTACCTGTCACTGCCCATGCTATCACAAGGAATGTTGTTGGATGTTGCTTGTGGATGGAACACTTCACACAACAACTGAGTGTAGATCGGTGTATACTAGATCCCAATGTCTGTGTCACACCTCACTCTCCACCACTGTGAGAATTCACCGCTCACCTCTCTTACAGACCCAAGAATTCTAGGTCTAAATCCCCCTTGAGCCCCCTTTTCATTATTCACACACATATATATGTAGCAATAACTCACGGTGGAGCTGCTGGTTTAAGAGGGCCTGTTACCTTCACTCTGCTTCCCTCTGTTTCACCGGCACCGGGTCTAGGGTTCCGTTGAGTTTACTTCTGGACGACACACGCACCAACACTGGAGTACGTTTTCAATGCTTTATTAAACAAACGACTTAGGAAATAGCAGGAAAGAGTTGGAAGGGAAACTTGCAGAAGAAACTCAAATATCCTCTTGTAGGGTTCTCTTGACAAATGTCCTGGTAGAATTCAAATACTATATGGAATGTGCTCCCCTCGTGGGACACACTCCTTGCTCGTCTGGATAGGCCTCTCTCACCGGTCTAGCAGACAGTACGCAGCACGAATCAAAGTCTCTGCCACAGACTTGTTTGGGAACAAAACCAGTACGATCCTCTGCCACAGGATGTATCAGATTTTATGTAGTGAATGTCAGTCACAGTGCTTGAACCTTTAAGCCAACCCGGCAACACTATGCTGTATAGTTACTTTCGGATACGTCCTCCAACCGAGTCACCAGGCCCCTCTATAGACCAGCACGCTGCGTGATCCCTCCAAGACGGGTCCTCCCCTGGGATCTCCTCGGTTGTCCAGCTTCGTCACACAGGACCGACAGCTCAGGACCTTTCCTTGGCCGCGGTGGTAGGCCCCGGACAAGCCTCTGGACCCACCCCTGCGCCTCAGTATCGTGGGCCTCCGGAACGGAGGACCATGAGGTAGCTCCTTAACGCATACCTGTCGGCCAGGAGGGCCAGCAGGTGGCTGAAAAACGAACCCCAAAATATGGCGTCTGACCCATAAATACCCTCGCCCAGAATGCAACTCGGAGGACCACCTCCACCGAGTTGTCTCCGGGACAGAAGAGCATCTATACACTTCAACACGTTGCCTTTCCAACACTAACCAGTGGTAACAGCGACACCCACCGGTCAGCATGGAAACACACACAACGTCAGCCAAGCTGGAACAGAGGCAAACTCAACCTTCCTAACGCACAAATTACTACATTTACCTAACATGCGGTAGATTGCAAATCTACCAGCGCTACATATATATTGTGTATGTAATATTTTGTCATTATTTTTTAATAGACGTTGTAGGTACTAAAAATTAGTACTACAACATATTATAAAAATGAATCTGGTTGGTGTGGAACACGCTGAGGCAGCTCAGGAGTTTTTCATTATACATATTAGCAAATCATTGCTTTTTTTTTATAAATGTAGATTTTACACAGTGTCACAACTTTTTGGAATTGGGGTTGTGTTATTATTATCTATGCTGCTTTCTATCTTCAGCGTGTTATATTGAAGCCCCACTCAGGAGTAACATAACTTTTTTACCCCAGCCTCCTGGGATATGTCACACGTGCAAGGAGCCTGCAGAACCAGTTATATTGCACCGCACAATCTCATGCATGCACAGCGGGGTGCCGGTTGAGATTGCTCAGGAAGTCACAGTAGACTCCCAAATCCCAAGATGGAGGTGCTGGGGTCCCAAAGAACCGTCTGCTGAATGATAGCAGGGACTGGTCAGTACCTCATTTTAAAAGGTCAACAGTTTCAATATTTGTTGCAGGGGACCATTTATTTATTTATTTATTTATTTATTTATTTATTTATTTTAGAAGTGAAGTTCCACTTTAAAGAAAGGAAATTAAAAAAAAGTGTCACTTTTTATTTTTTTATAAGTGAAAAAAATTTTAATATCACCCCATTGCAAACACTCAGCATAGGATGCATTTATGTGAAGTATCACTGTGACCATCGGCGTGAGAGTAATAATTCCGGGGTCAAAATTCATAGATAGTTAATATGATAATAACTGTGAGCACAAGGTACAGTGAAATATAAAACCGAATAATAGAATAAAAAAATCACTAGTAGTCTGTATTGAAAGGGGGGTCATTAGACCATAAGCACAACAATAGTAGTCCAATAATAGAAATAATGGTGGGATGATGAGGACGGCTGCTGTCATCAGAGAGCTGGCTCTGTACACAGAAATAGAAGGGGAGAACAAAGGAAGCGCCACCTAAGTGCAGTATTAGAAGCTGGTTTTTAATGGCAAGGTATACATAAACACTCACAAGATGTAAGGAAGATACAGGCTCATCTGTATAAGTAGTCCCGAGGGCTCCTCGAGTCCGGAAAGGGTTCCTGGTGCGTGGTATGTTAATGGCAGGTCCACAGGAGAGGAGCCGGTGTTCTGCCGAGAAAGTTCCGCTTGGCGGATAAGTTCCCCCTCTACTGCGCAGGCGCTGCGCCTGTGCAGTAGGATCCGGCGGAAATAACCGAAGCGGAATAGCTGAAAATCAGCTGTACACGGTGCCTGTAAGAGAGCCCCTCGCGGGCTCGCTTCGCTCGCCACGCTTAGGGCACGGCCTCGCTTCGCTCGGCTCTTTTAGATTCCCCCTCTAGGTCCACTTGGATGGTGGGGAAGGAACCTGGATCTAGGGCGTAGGCGCCGTGTACAGCTGATTGAAGCGTTTGAGCTTCGGCTATCTCCGGCGGCTGACAGTAGTTGGTACTGCGCAGGCGCTGCGCCTGCGCAGTTCAGGGGGGGAACTTATCCGCCAAGGGAACTTTCTCGGCAAGACACCGGAACCAGCTTGGAAGCGACGTCACGGGTCACAGAATCACACACGGAGGAGTTAGTCACAGGAAAGGAAAAGAGACTGGCAGGCTACGCGCTCGGAGCTTCAGCTCCTTCTATATATATATATATAAGTTTTATATGTATTTTTCTTGTGTGTGTGTGTGTGTATATATATATATGTATGTATATGGCCATATATGTACCTGTCATATATATTTTCTTACCCAATCGAATATTATTTTTCCATCATTTAATTTTCTAATCACGTTTTATGTATAAGCTTATGCCACAATCCATGTCAAATCTGTCAGGACGCATTAACCACATTGTAATCACTTAGAGAAGATTTGTGGCTGTTCAGAGACCAGTCCACGCTGTGATTTGTTGTCCCACAGCACAGACATATAAATAGCACCATTCAGCCTATACCATTCCAGGCCAATAGAAGGAGCTGAAGCTCCGAGCGCGTAGCCTGCCAGTCTCTTTTCCTTTCTTGTGACTAGCTCCTCCGTGTGTGATTCTGTGACGTTGCTTCCGTGCGTTCCACGCTGGTTCCGGCTCCTCTCCTGTGGCCACAGGACATGCTACGGACCGGCCATTAACATACCACGCACCAGGAACCCTTTCCGGACTCGAGGAGCCCTCGGGACTACTTATACAGATGAGCCTTATACAGATCTTCCTTACGTCTTGTGAGTGTTTATGTATACCTTGCCATTAAAAATCAGATTCTAATACTGCACTTAGGTGGCGCTTCCTTTGTTCTTCCCTTCTATCTCAGTAATAAGAACTGGCTGCGGGAAGCTCTGGATCCTGGACATGGTAAGTTACTGATTTTTAAAATATAAATATATAGTATTTGTATCTGCTGATTTTTTTTTTTTTTGTTTGTTTTTTTTTTACAGAAAACCCAACTGAAGTTCCTGTCTTGGTCACACAGCCCGGTCCTCCTATCTCCGCTCATGTCCAGACTTAAGGATGGGCTCAGCCATGTTCGGATATGAATCTGAACTCACTTATTGTAAGGGCAGGGGGGACTGATGTGAATTGGTGTAATATTTCTCTAGCTGGGAGCGGGACTGTAAGTGCTGTTTGGACTGAAGGCATCATCTGGCGTAGAGAGAGACTGTCATAGTTGCCAACATTGCAAAAAAAAATATGTGGGACACTCTTTTGGCTGTAGGCGGAGCTGTACAATAATTAGGGGGCGGGGCATTCGTTTGTAGGCGTGTCTTAGCAAAAATTATAAGTGTGACGCGCTAAGTGCGCTGAGGCGAAAAATGGGTGTGACTTACGCGAAAAGTGGGTGTGGCTTACGTGAAACTTGGGTGTGGCTTAAATGGGCGGGGCTCAAGAGGGTGTGGTTAGAGTCTGAGATGAATGAGGGATGGAGAGGGAAAGGGGGAGAAGGAAAGGGGGACAGGGGAATGACGGGACAGCAGCCCCAGATCCTACACAACAATAGAAATATGTGTATTCTAGAAAGTTTAACAATCAGCAGATAAAGATACTCCAAACGCCTGGTGTTAGCGCTTCAATCATCCCGGCACCATGGTTGTTATGGTGTCAGGGTGAATGAAGTGCATTATTTCTATTATTACATTGTAATGTAAAATTAAATCATTCAACTCACCATAATGCAGAATCAGTGGGATCCCTGAGTGTGTCACTAGCCACGTCGCCTGCCACCGGCAGAGTCTGTCCTTGCATCAGGTGCCCCCGGCAGAGTCTGTCCTTGCATCAGGTGCCCCCGGCAGAGTCTGTCCTTGCATCAGGTGCCCCCGGCAGAGTCTGTCCTTGCATCAGGTGCCCCCGGCAGAGTCTGTCCTTGCATCAGGTGCCCCCGGCAGAGTCTGTCCTTGCATCAGGTGCCCCCGGCAGAGTCTGTCCTTGCATCAGGTGCCCCTGGCAGAGTCTGTCCTTGCATCAGGTGCCCCCGGCAGAGTCTGTATAGACCCCCTCCATCAGTGCAGACCCCCCTCTATCAGTGCAGCCCCCCTCAGTGCAGCCCCCCCCCCCCCGCTCAGTGCAGGAGCGGCCGGTGTTCTGCCGAGAAAGTTCCCCTCGGCAATGAAGGACCCCCTGTACTGCGCAGGCGCAGCGCTTGTGCAGTACGGGGCTGGGGAACTTTCGGCAAGACACGGCGACGGCGCCGTGTCTTCTGCTTGTTTCAGTGGAGAGGGGAGGGGCCGTGCAGCTAAAGAAGCCGCTTCATTGGCTGCACGGATCGAGCCCCCTTCCTCTCTCCACTTACTCAACACTAGGGGGAAGATCGAGCGGCGGCGCCGGCTGCCATTTTGCTGGAGCCAGCTGCTCCAAAAACAAAAAAAACAACATTCCCAATTTTCTTTATGGAAAATCCCGATTCGGGACAGCCTCCATCCGGGACGAGGGCCCAAAATCGGGATTGTCCTGGGAAAATTGGGACTGTTGGCAACTATGGACTGTCACTGTAACTCAGGTATCGGTGAGGTGTCTATCATCTGTGCTGCTGCACACTGCTGTCAGTGTCACTGTGAGAGACAATTTCATGTGTGTGTAAATAAATTGTATTTACTGTTGTAAATAAAATAAAAATAAAAAATCTACCTTAAATCACATCGCTAATTACATTATGTACTTGTTTGTAGCCTAAATACTAAAATATGCGCTTAAAACTGTAATTTTGTAACTTTTGGAAATGCCAGTAAATTTTGAGTGTTGTGTCAGTAAATTTCAATCTGGTAGGTTGGCAACACTGCCTCTTAACATGCCCTGGCAACAGTCCAACAGCTGTCAGTCCTCAGGCTGAGTGTGCCAACCTTTACCAACCCTGTCTAGGAATATTTTATTAGCATAGCTGGTAGTAGATTGTCACATTCAGCCAGACTTTCTGTAATATTGAAGTCATTTTATAGCTTCTTCATCCCACTTCTTCAGTTCTGGAGAAGGTATGATGGGCCTTCAACATTACAGAACAAGTCCAGTTGAATGTGACTACTACCATCTATGCTATGACCTGGATACATAGGAACCGTCACAGACAGTAATCATGGAAGAAGGTATTTATTATTACACCGCCACAGAACATACAGATGGATCTTGTATCAGACTTTATTAAAAGGGGTTCCGGCCGCTATATTTTTTTTTTCAAAAGTCAGCAGCTACAAACAGTGTAGCTGCTGACTTTTAATAAGGACACTTACCTGTCCAGCGAGCCCGCGATGTCACCCCCCCCAGGCCGATCCATCCATCGGATCGGCTGCCGGCGCCTCCATCTGAACGAAGGGAAACAGGCAGTGGAGCCTTGCGGCTTCACTGCCCGTTTCCTACTGCGCATGCACAAGTCGCGCGGCGCTTTGTGAATGGCCCTGTTGCTTCCTGGGACACACACAGTTCCCAGAAGGCAACAGGGCCGCTCACCGAAGAGGAGGAAGCACTGCGGAATAGGAAGAGGCAGATTAGGAAGACTGCCTAGCAACAAGGGTTTCAGGTAAGTTAAAAAAAAAATTTTTTCAAATGTTTTTTTTTTTTTTATGATTTTTGATGCCATTTTTTATTTTAGGGTGGCCCTCCACTTTAAATACTGCTTATTACATAAAATTAAAGTAATAAAGGTTCACAAACTTCTTACTGTCAATCTTGATGGTGACAAATCCTTCAGAGGCGGCCCGCACCACACCTTCATTTCCCCAGATCTCCGCCATCTGCACCGACTGTTCATTATCCCCTGTAATAGAGGAGATGAGGGGTACCTGCAATGTACTATCTATACCAGTCCTGGGAAGAATGATAATCGGGTATAACTGATCTCTAAGACACCGGTCCAGTAGGAGCCTGAATAGGCCTTGTGTACACACCAGCAGAGACACAGCTGGTAATGGACCCTCATCAGGATATCATATTCAATGGTCACATTTTAAATCCTAAAGCCCAACTCCAACTAAAACTCTGTACAATCTGCTTTACATCCACCACCAAATCTGTCATAGAAGGCCCTGTGCATATTCATGCAAACTAAATACATTGTGTACATTTGTGCTCTTTGATGTAAAAATTGGTAAGTTTAAAAGAAGATTGTACGATCAGATTGTGACATGTATGGTCACACTAATACTTGTGATCTTGGCATGCTACAGGCAACTAACCTGTAGAGAAATAACTCTCTGGCCGGATTAGTGAGTTGTCAGTCCCTCGATGGCAGAAACACTGTACAATCGTCCTTCACCAGTGAGAGAGAGCATTACCGCCATAATCCAGCCAATGAGGGAGTGATGCTGCAGAAACAGGTGAGCGGTTCCTTTGTCCTCTAGTGACCCTGTGTGACATTCTGTAGGTACAATGCTGGTGGGGCGCTAAACTGCTGCAGAAACATTTTTCTTTTTGATGCCGGGTTCACATATGTCTGGCCGCGGTTCACGGCATGGGGCGCGGTGCGTGTCTATTCACCGGTTCAGGTGCGATTCAGCTCTGAATTTTTGCCTGAATTTGCACTTGAACCGGACCCAAAGGTGCACAGCACCCTTCTGCAATCTGGACTGCGGCCGCGCCAGACCTGTGTGATTCGGCTCCATTGACAGCCAGTCACACTCGCCTGTTATGCAAATTGGATGCATATATGTGAACCTAACCTGAAGCTTTAAAAGTGGAACTAAACCCACCGATCAGTTTCCCAAAACAGTTACATTCGGGGAAAACAGTTACTAAACCAAAACAGTTACATTCGGGGAATGTCGTGAGAGAGATGGGTAAAAGTTGCTTATGCTCTCAACCAAACTGTCAAGCCACCAGATGGCTGCTGTTATAACTGATCACATGTGCAGCACCCACTGCAGATCAAACTGAGGCAAAGATGGCAGCTTCATGGGCTGTAAACAATTGTTTACAACTTAGGTGCCCAACCTGTGCCCTGCAGACTCTACTCTTGGGTCCCCCATTTCCCTGTAATAGCCGGGATTTCTAGCAGTCTCATGTGTCTCCAGTCTACTACTGTCTCTTGGACCATGTTCCCAGACTCCAACAACTCCTATATTCTGATCACAGTCTCTGATAGTAGTCTCTTGTAACATTTCCACTTTCTCTTGTATCATGCCCACAATCTCTGACCATCTCTTGTCTCATGACTGCAGTTACTAACCATATCTTGTATTATGCTTGCAGTCTTTAGGCTCAACCGCATGTGAATCGCACATGTGAAATGGAATGCATTCCTGCAATTTACATGCGATTCAGTGCAGTGCGATTTGAGCCTATTCATTTTAAACTAGATTGCATAGTACAGAATGGCATTATGGTGCAGGCAAACGCACTGTGTTTTCAGTGTCGTTAACATTGACACATTGTTACATAGTTAGGTTCAAAATAGACACAGTACATCTAGTTCAACCAAAAAAATAATAATAATGCAATCCCATATACACAATCCTTCACTCACAGTTCACCTGGAGCAGGTCACAAGGGCAGTGTGTTTTGCATGCGATACGGGAAATCCAAACTGATTGCAGTGTTTCCCGCACTGCATTAGACCTAGACTTAAAGTGATCGTAAATGTTCCTATTATAACATATAATATATGTTCCTAAATATTATTATTATTATTATTATTATACAGGATTTATATAGCGCCAACAGTTTACGTAGCGCTTTACAACTTGAGGGTAGACAGTACAAATACAATACACTTTGATACAGTAGGAATCAGAGGGCCCTGCTCCTTAGAGCTTACAATCTAAGAGGGAAGGTCAAGAGATATAAGAGGTAATAACTGTGGGTGATGTACTGATTGAGAAGATACGTGTACAGGTGTTAGGTGGGGGCCAGATAGGCTTCTCTGAAGAGATGAGTTTTCAGGGATCGTCTGAAAGTGGATAAAGTAGGAGAAAATCGAACGGATTGGGTTGGAGCATTCCAGAGGATGGGAGAGGCTCAGGAGAAATCCTGAAGGCGAGCATGGGATGAGGTGACAAGGGAGTTTGAGAGCGGGAGGTCTTGGGAGGAGCGAAGAGAATGATTAGGTTGGTATTTTGTGACTAGGTTAGAGATGTAGCTGGGGGCCAGGTTGTGGATGGCTTTGTAAGTTATAGTTAGTATCTTGAATTTAATTCAGTGACTGAGTGGCAGCCAATGGAGGGATTGGCAGAGGGGTGTAGCAGATGCTGAGCGATTTGTGACGTGGATGAGCCTGGCATCAGCGTTCATGATGGACTGAAGTGGGGAAAGCCTATTTAGCGGTAAACCAATGAGGAGGGAGTTGCAGTAGTCGAGGCGGGAGATGACCAGGGAGTGGATTAGAAGCTTTGTGGTGACATTGGTTAGGAAGGGGCGTATCTTGGAGATGTTGCGGAGATTGAGGCGGCAAATTTTGGATAGTGATAGAATGTGGGGTCGAAAGGTTCGTTCAGAGTCCAGGGTTACACCTAGGACCTTGGCGTGGGGAGATGGGTTGATAGTTGATCCCTTGATATTGACAGAGAAATCAGGGGAAGTGGCACCTGAGGGAGGAAATATCATGAGCTCGGTTTTGGATAGGTTGAGTTTGAGGAAGTGATGTGACATCCAGGCTGATATGTCTGCTAGTAAGTTGGTAATGCGTGAGGAGACAGATGGAGAGAGTTGGGGGGTGGAGAGATAGATTTGGGTGTCATCAGCGTAGAGATGATATTTAAAGCTGTGGGAGGCAATCAACTGACCCAAGGAGGTGGTGTAGATTGAGAAAAGGAGAGGTCCAAGAACAGAACCTTGGGGGACCCCAACGGAGAAAGGAAGAGGAGAGGAGGAAGTAGAGTTGTAAGTGACACTGAAGGAGCGGTGGGATAGGTAGGATGAGAACCAGCGAAGAGTACAGTCACGGAGACCAAAGGAGTGGAGTTTTTTGAGGAGGAGGGGGTGGTCCACTGTGTCAAAGGCAGCAGAGAGATCCAGGAGAAGTAGTACAGAATAGTGTCCACTGGTTTTAGCCATTAGTAGGTCATTTGAGAGTTTAAGGAGAGCAGTTTCCGTGGAGCGTTGAGGGCGAAAACCGGACTGAAGGGGATCAAGAAGTTTATTCATGGTCAGATGGTCGCTTAGTCGGTTGTAGACCAGTTGTATATACTTGCCTGCTTTGTGCAATGATTTTGCACAGAGCAGCCCTGATCCTCCTCTTCTTAGGTCCCTGTCGGTACTCCTGGCTCCTCCTCCCTGCCGATGGCCCTGTAGCAAACTGCTTGCTATGAGGGCACTTGTGCATGCTCACTCCTTAGCCATCTCAGGCCTACCCCCTACCCACTGGCTGTGACTGACAGCAGCAGGAGCCAATGGAGCCTGTGTCTGAGCTCTAATCAGTGCAGTAAGAAAAATGTGATGAACAACGCACCCTACTCTTTAACAAAACATATACATCATAAAGTGCAAAATAAGTGCAATATCATGAATGACCGCTAGATGTCCCTAGAGGATTAATTAACATAAAGTGAACGTGCAAAATATGCACTAATATAAACTCTGAAGTGCTATTATACATAAAATTACCACCAGATATCTCCAGTGAATAGCAAAAATTGAAAATTAAACTTATGGTCCAGTGTCTGAAAGGTAAAGTAATTATAAATAGAAAGTGCCGGTCTTCCCTCTCTCAGTCCTTGCCTCCACTCTCTGTCAGTCCCCGGTCTTCCCTCTCTCAGTCCATGTCTCCACTCTTTGTCAGTCCCCGGTCTTCCCTCTCTCAGTCCTTGTCTCCACTCTCTGTCAGTCCCCGATATTCCCTCACTCAGTTCTTATCTCCACGTTCTGTCAGTCCCCCGTCTTCCCTCTCTCAGTCCTTGCCTCCACTCAATGTCAGTCCCCGGTCTTCCCTCTCTCTGTCCTTGTCTCCAGTCTCTGTCAGTCCCTGGTCTTCCTTCTCTCAGTCCTTGTCTCCACCCTCTCTCTCAGTCCTCCATCTTCCCTCTCTCAGTCCTTGTCTCCACTCAATGTCAGTCCCCGGTCTACCCTCTCTCTGTCCTTGTTTCCAGCCTCTGCAGTCCCTGGTCTTCCCTCTCTCAGTCCTTGTCTCCACTCTCTCTCAGTCCCCGGTCTTCCCTCTCTTAGTCCTTGTTTCCAGTATCTGTCAGTCCCTGTCTCCAGTCTCTCTCAGTCCCCGGTCTTCACTCTCGTAGTCCTTGTCTCCACTCTCTGTCAGTCCCCGGTCTTCCCTCTCTCAGTCCTTGTCTCCACTCTGTCGGTCCCCGGTATTCCCTCTCTCAGTCCTTTTCTCCACTCTCCCTCAGTCCATGGTCTTCCCTCTCTCAGTCCTTGTCTCCACTCTCTGTCAGTCCCCGGTATTCCCTCTCTCAGTCCTTGCCTCCACTCTCTGTCAGTCCCCGGTCTTCCCTCTATCAGTCCTTGTCTCCACTCTCTCTCAGTCTAGGGTTGCCACCTTTTCTTCAAGCCAAACCTGAACATTTTCACGGCACACAGCAATTTTTTTGAAGTATACACTAGAGGATTGTAAAATACCTGGGACACCTTTTGGGTTACCCAAAGAGAGTAGTAATGAGGTGTGCTACGGTGAACAGTGGCTGTGGCCAAATTGCATTAACAGTGGGGGGGACTTAAAGGGGCATGGTTAAATGAAACTAAACCATTTGTGTACCCATAAAATATGATTCGATTAATAAAAGAAATGTCAGTTAAAAAATGAAACTAGCTTACCTTAAAAGTGGACACTGTCAGCCAGAATAGCAGTGGACAGTGTCAGTAGAACAGTGGACGTTGTCAGTAGGGCAGTGGATGGTAACAGTGGGGCAGTGTACGGTGTCCAGTGTTACCAACCTTCCGAGGCAAAATTTACTGGCAGGATACCAAAAATTTACAAATGGCACCAATTTTTTACTGGCACTGCAAAAAAGTACCTATAATTACAGTTTTCAGTGCTAAACAGTGCAAATATGAATATTTAAACTATAAACATATATCTAGTGCTATTAGCAATGTGTTTACGTTTAACAAAAGTAAAAAACATATTTCTGCATTGACACGAAGGTCAGGTTACTATAACCCGGCCAGCACAGAGTTCCCCCTTACATCAGAGTCTGCAGGATTCCCTCTTGCAGTGAAATGAAACTCTTATGTAAAGGGAAAGGCTGCAAATCATGATCTAAGGTGGAACTCTGATGTAGAGGGGGGCTTTGGTGACCAGAGACCACCTTATATCAGAGTCCACTTTGTTCTCTTTACATCAGAGTTCCCAATTACATCAGGGTCCGCAGATTGAGTTCCTTGTTGCACTGTAAGGGGGAATCCTGCAGACTCTGATGTAAAGGGGAACGCCAGGAACTCTGATGTGGGGCGCACTCTGGTGACCAGAGACCACCTTCCGTACAGTGAATACACTAAGGTAAGGGGGTTTACTAATATAGGGGGGAAACATTTATATCGGTGCCCCCTTACATCAGTGACTCCCCCTCAGATTGGCCTGGCGGCGCTGTCACTGACCTCCTCTCAGGTGCACCGTGCAGGGCTCAGTCAAATGGCTCCAGCTTGGTGGCTCTGGGTTTTATTCTACAAGAGACAGTGAGAGACTGCAGACAGAACACAGGAGACGGTCAGAGACTGCGGACATGCTACAGGAGACGGTCAGAGACTGCGGACATGCTACAGGAGACGGTCAGAGGCTGCGGACATGCTACAGGAGACGGTCATAGGCTGCGGACATGCTACAGGAGGACGGTCATAGGCTGCGGACATGTTACAGGAGACAGTCAGAGGCTGCGGACATGGTACAGGAGACGGTCAGAGGCTGCGGACATGGTACAGGAGACAGCCATAGGCTGCGGACATGTTACAGGAGACGGTCAGAGGCTGTGGACATGCTACAGGAGACGGTCAGAGGCTGCGGACATGGTACAGGAGACGGTCAGAGGCTGCGGACATGGTACAGGAGACGGCCATAGGCTGCGGACATGTTACAGGAGACGGTCCTAGGCTGCGGACATGCTACAGGAGACGGTCATAGGCTGCGCACATGGTACAGGAGACGGCTATAGGCTGTGGACATGTTACAGGAGACGGTCCTAGGCTGCGGACATGCTACAGGAGACAGTCATAGGCTGCGGACATGCTACAGGAGACGTAATAGGCTGCGGACATGCTACAGGAGACGGTCATAGGCTGCGGACATGCTACAGGAGACGGTCATAGGCTGCGGACATGCTACAGGAGACGGTCATAGGCTGCGGACATTCTACAGGAGACGGTCATAGGCTGCGGACATGTTACAGGAGACGGTCATAGGCTGTGGACATGCTACAGGAGACGGTCATAGGCTGCGGACATGCTACAGGAGACGGTCATAGGCTGCGGACATGCTACAGGAGACGGTCATAGGCTGCGGACATGCTACAGGAGACGGTCATAGGCTGCGGACATGCTACAGGAGACCAAATGTGCTCACTACTTACTCAGATAAAAAAAATATATAAACACCTCAAGACCATCAAGCACAATACATAATTATATTATCACCGTACAGTACAAACACAATATACAGCAGCACTTTTTCATCAGAAAATACCAGCCAAATCATATTGCTGCTGCTGCCTCCCCTCTCCTGGCATGCTTGGATTTGTAGTGACACTGACACATGAGTTGCTAACTCTGGGGAGGACTGAGGTGGCTGTGCCTGGACTGGTGGTGAGCACTGCAGGTAATAGGAGATTGGGGAGAAAACGTCCTCCCTTTAGAAGAAAAGCAGATCTGACACACAAAAAAACCATCTGCACAGTGCACACAAGCCTGCTACAGAAGCCTGCAACACAGCCCATCCTCTGCCCCCCTCCTCTGCCCATTAACAAAAGTAAAGACACAACTGCATTTAGCTAATTGCTAGGCTAGATAAGCTTACCCCCTGCTAGGCTGAAGTCCGTCCGGGCGGGCGCTCCACTGCAGGCTCGCTCACTCCACTCCTACCCCCCCTCCCAGCTTCTCCCAGAATCAAATAAGGCGCGCTGTCGGAGGAAGGGGGAGGGTACAAGACAAGTAGCAGCAGTCACAGGGATGATCGGAGACTCTCGGCAATGCTTCAGGACTGCACATGCGCAGTTCCGAGCCGGGACCGTCATTTTTACGGGCATGAAATTTTCTTTACGGGTTTTCACTGACATGAAAAAAAAGCCCCGTTTTTACGGGCTGCCCGTAAAAACACGGGCGGTTGGCAACACTGGCGGGGACATGTCTCCGATCTCTATGAGAACTTACCTGTCTAGGTAGGCTAGTAAGGGACAAATGTATGTGCATCCATCTGCACTGGGGGATCAGTAAATTGTATTGAGTCATCTTGAATTGTATTGTAAATGTACTGTCTCCTTTTAAAGTTCTGCATATACTGTTGTTGCTTTAGAAATCCTTAATAATAGTACTCTACAGCTTGGTAAAGAAATCTGGAAAGTAAGAAGGCTGACTGATGTTTAGGGTGATGTTGGAAAGATGCTATTTAGTGTGTGAAGGGGGCAACTTGATTGGCCAGGCCACGAGTCTGGAGATTTCTCTGCTGACCCATAGCTTTTGATGAGATCTCTGGGTAGGGTACCGCCTTCATCTTTGGGTCCTTATGGTGTACCGGCTGGAGGGGGGTTGGGGATCGGCCTCCCGCTACTTGAAGGAGGGACCTTCAGGAGGAATGTCAACTTAACCCGCTCAAATCTCAGTGTCAGGTTAGTGAAAGAAACCTGGAGTTTGCAGCTGGATGTTGGTTTGCACCTGGAACCCACCCGGAGCTGGACGCCACCAGTTGGGCCAGAATAAGAAGCACTGAATTCATCTTATTTCATATTTAGTTAGAGTGTGAGCTTTTGTAAAGCTGGATGATTGTTTAAAGGTTATGTACTATTCCTTTCCATTCCTGGCGGGGACATGTTTCCGATCTCTATGAGAACTTACCTGTCTAGGTCTGTGTGAAGACAGGAAAGGACACCTTTTAATTGGTAGGCTAGTAAGGGACAAATGTATGTGCATCCATCTGCATTAGAGGATCAGTAGGTGAGAATATGTGTGGAAGATCGGTGGCAATACCCCTAGTGTCTCTACAGATCTAATCAGGTAATAGACACATCTTGGGGACTCTTCCCATCTTTTACACTTCACCTGTGTTATTCCAGGCTAATGTGGATGAATTTATATGGAAGAGTGCTCAACAATGATCAAAGAAGGGGAAAATGTGTAAGGAAATAAAGATGATCATTGCTGACCACCACATCACCCGCCATATTGTAACAGTATCAGCCATTCCAAATGTCTATTTTGTGTAAGAAAAGGATTGCTCTTATGTAGATTTTAGTAAACAAATCTGTAAAGCAAGAAGGAAGGTTATAGGATAGGGCCTAATTCAAACAGGTATCCAATACTAAAGATAGGATGACTAGCATCGAGTAGGTTAGCATAGTGTAGTTTAGTGTAGGGCCTGCCCTAAAAGAGTCTACCTTGTCATGGTGGGCAGGCATGTAATCTTTTGGTTAAAATTGACAAAAGAGTAGAAAGAATCAATTCTCTAGACAGTTTCACTTTTGACCATTTGATTCAACTAAAAGACTCTTAGATTTATTACAGACAGAAAATAAAAATACATATATAGATAGATATCTTTCTATCTATATATATATATATATAAACAAAAAGATACAGACAGTTACAGGTATATATTATATATCACGTTGGTTTGCATGTTTGTTTGCATGTTGGTAGTATTTTAATTTTTGTCGCTTTCATGTTGAGAAGATTTCTATGGTCTACAAGTTAGCTTGCCTATGTATACATCTTGGTGAGTGAACGAAGATACACGGCCTTTTAAAAGGTAGGCTAGTAAGGGACAAATGTATGTGCATCCATATGCACTGGGGGATCAGTAAATTGTATTGAGTCATCTTGAATTGTATTGTAAATGTACTGTCTCCTTTTAAAGTTCTGCATATACTGTTGTTGCTTTAGAAATCCTTAATAATAGTACTGTACAGCTTGGTAAAGAAATCTGGAAAGTAAGAAGGCTGACTGATGTTTAGGGTGATGTTGGAAAGATGCTATTTAGTGTGTGAAGGGGTCAACTTGATTGGCCAGGCCACGAGTCTGGAGATTTCTCTGCTGACCCATAGCTTTTGATGAGATCTCTGGGTAGGGTACCGCCTTCATCTTTGGGTCCTTATGCTGTACCGGCTGGAGGGGGGTTGGGGATCGGCCTCCCGCTACTTGAAGGAGGGACCTTCAGGAGGAATGTCAACTTAACCCGCTCAAATCTCAGTGTCAGGTTAGTGAAAGAAACCTGGAGTTTGCAGCTGGATGTTGGTTTGCACCTGGAACCCACCCGGAGCTGGACGCCACCAGTTGGGCCAGAATAAGAAGCACTGAATTCATCTTATTTCATATTTAGTTAGCGTGTGAGCTTTTGTAAAGCTGGATGATTGTTTAAAGGCTTTGTACTATTCCTTTCCATTCCTGGCGGGGACATGTCTCCGATCTCTACGAGAACTTACCTGTCTAGGTCTGTGTGAAGACAGGAAAGGACACTGCCTTTTAATTGGTAGGCTAGTGAGGGACAAATGTATGTGCATCCATCTGCATTAGAGGATCAGTAGGTGAGAATATGTGTGGAAGATCGGTGGCAATACCCCTAGTGTCTCTACAGATCTAATCAGGTAATAGACACATCTTGGGGACTCTTCCCATCTTTTACACTTCACCTGCGTTATTCCAGGCTAATGTGGATGAATTTATATGGAAGAGTGCTCAACAATGATCAAAGAAGGGGAAAATGTGTAAGGAAATTAAGATGATCATTGCTGACCACCACATCACCCGCCATATTGTAACAGTATCAGCCATTCCAAATCTGATGTCTATTTTGTGTAAGAAAAGGATTGCTCTTATGTAGATTTTAGTAAACAAATCTGTAAAGCAAGAAGGCAGGTTATAGGATAGGGCCTAATTCAAACAGGTATCCAATACTAAAGATAGGATGACTAGCATCGAGTAGGTTAGCATAGTGTAGTTTAGTGTAGGGCCTGCCCTAAAAGAGTCTACCTTGTCATGGTGGGCAGGCTTGTAATCTTTTGGTTAAAATTGACAAAAGAGTAGAAAGAATCAATTCTCTAGACAGTTTCACTTTTTACCATTTGATTCAACTAAAAGACTCTTAGATTTATTACGGACAGAAAATAAAAATACATATATAGATAGATATCTTTCTATCTATATATATATATATAAACAAAAAGATACAGACAGTTACAGGTATATATTATTTATCACGTTGGTTTGCATGTTTGTTTGCATGTTGGTAGTATTTTAATTTTTGTCGCTTTCATGTTGAGAAGATTTCTATGGCCTACAAGTTAGCTTGCCTATGTATACATCTTGGTGAGTGAACGAAGATACACAGCCTTTTAAAAGGTAGGCTAGTAAGGGACAAATGTATGTGCATCCATCTGCACTGGGGGATCAGTAAATTGTATTGAGTCATCTTGAATTGTATTGTAAATGTACTGTCTCCTTTTAAAGTTCTGCATATACTGTTGTTGCTTTAGAAATCCTTAATAATAGTACTGTACAGCTTGGTAAAGAAATCTGGAAAGTAAGAAGGCTGACTGATGTTTAGGGTGATGTTGGAAAGATGCTATTTAGTGTGTGAAGGGGGCAACTTGATTGGCCAGGCCACGAGTCTGGAGATTTCTCTGCTGACCCATAGCTTTTGATGAGATCTCTGGGTAGGGTACCGCCTTCATCTTTGGGTCCTTATGCTGTACCGGCTGGAGGGGGGTTGGGGATCGGCCTCCCGCTACTTGAAGGAGGGACCTTCAGGAGGAATGTCAACTTAACCCGCTCAAATCTCAGTGTCAGGTTAGTGAAAGAAACCTGGAGTTTGCAGCTGGATGTTGGTTTGCACCTGGAACCCACCCGGAGCTGGACGCCACCAGTTGGGCCAGAATAAGAAGCACTGAATTCATCTTATTTCATATTTAGTTAGAGTGTGAGCTTTTGTAAAGCTGGATGATTGTTTAAAGGCTTTGTACTATTCCTTTCCATTCCTGGCGGGGACATGTCTCCGATCTCTATGAGAACTTACCTGTCTAGGTCTGTGTGAAGACAGGAAAGGACACTGCCTTTTAATTGGTAGGCTAGTAAGGGACAAATGTATGTGCATCCATCTGCATTAGAGGATCAGTAGGTGAGAATATGTGTGGAAGATCGGTGGCAATACCCCTAGTGTCTCTACAGATCGAATCAGGTAATAGACACATCTTGGGGACTCTTCCCATCTTTTACACTTCACCTGCGTTATTCCAGGCTAATGTGGATGAATTTATATGGAAGAGTGCTCAACAATGATCAAAGAAGGGGAAAACGTGTAAGGAAATTAAGATGATCATTGCTGACCACCACATCACCCGCCATATTGTAACAGTATCAGCCATTCCAAATGTCTATTTTGTGTAAGAAAAGGATTGCTCTTATGTAGATTTTAGTAAACAAATCTGTAAAGCAAGAAGGAAGGTTATAGGATAGGGCCTAATTCAAACAGGTATCCAATACTAAAGATAGGATGACTAGCATCGAGTAGGTTAGCATAGTGTAGTTTAGTGTAGGGCCTGCCCTAAAAGAGTCTACCTTGTCATGGTGGGCAGGCTTGTAATCTTTTGGTTAAAATTGACAAAAGAGTAGAAAGAATCAATTCTCTAGACAGTTTCACTTTTGACCATTTGATTCAACTAAAAGACTCTTATGCCGCCTACACACGAGCGGACTTTACGGCGGACTTTGCCCGGCGGACTGGATTTCGTCGGACAATTCGATGTGTGTGGGCTCCAGCGGACTTTGTTTTCTCAAAAGTTGGACGGACTTAGATTTGAAACTTGTTTAAAATTTATCCGTTGAAATCGAGTCCGGTCGAAAAGTCCGCCGTCTGTATGCTAGTTCGACGGACAAAAAGCCACGCTAGGGCAGCTATTGGCTACTGGCTATGAACTTCCTTGTTTTAGTCCGGTCGTACGTCATCACGTACGAATTCGACGGACTTTGGTGGATTGTGTGTAGGCAAGTCCGTTCATTCACAAAGTCCGTCGGAAAGTACGTCGAAAAGTCCGCCGGGCAAAGTCCGCCGTAAAGTCCACTCGTGTGTACGCGGCATTAGATTTATTACGGACAGAAAATAAAAATACATATATAGATAGATATCTTTCTATCTATATATATATAAACAAAAAGATACAGACAGTTACAGGTATATAATATATATCATGTTGGTTTGCATGTTTGTTTGCATGTTGGTAGTATTTTAATTTTTGTCGCTTTCATGTTGAGAAGATTTCTATGATCTACAAGTTAGCTTGCCTGTGTATACATCTTGGTGAGTGAACGAAGATACATGGCCTTTTAAAAGGTAGGCTAGTAAGGGACAAATGTATGTGCATCCATCTGCACTGGGGGATCAGTAAATTGTATTGAGTCATCTTGAATTGTATTGTAAATGTACTGTCTCCTTTTAAAGTTCTGCATATACTGTTGTTGCTTTAGAAATCCTTAACAATAGTACTGTACAGCTTGGTAAAGAAATCTGGAAAGTAAGAAGGCTGACTGATGTTCAGGGTGATGTTGGAAAGATGCTATTCAGTGTGTGAAGGGGGCAACTTGATTGGCCAGGCCACGAGTCTGGAGATTTCTCTGCTGACCCAAAGCTTTTGATGAGATCTCTGGGTAGGGTACCGCCTTCATCTTTGGGTCCTTATGCTGTACCGGCTGGAGGGGGGTTGGGGATCGGCCTCCCGCTACTTGAAGGAGGGACCTTCAGGAGGAATGTCAACTTAACCCGCTCAAATCCCAGTGTCAGGTTAGTGAAAGAAACCTGGAGTTTGCAGCTGGATGTTGGTTTGCACCTGGAACCCACCCGGAGCTGGACGCCACCAGTTGGGCCAGAATGAGAAGCACTGAATTCATCTTATTTCATATTTAGTTAGAGTGTGAGCTTTTGTAAAGCTGGATGATTGTTTAAAGGCTTTGTACTATTCCTTTCCATTCCTGGCGGGGACATGTCTCCGATCTCTATGAGAACTTACCTGTCTAGGTCTGTGTGAAGACAGGAAAGGACACTGCCTTTTAATTGGTAGGCTAGTAAGGGACAAATGTATGTGCATCCATCTGCATTAGAGGATCAGTAGGTGAGAATATGTGTGGAAGATCGGTGGCAATACCCCTAGTGTCTCTACAGATCTAATCAGGTAATAGACACATCTTGGGGACTCTTCCCATCTTTTACACTTCACCTGCGTTATTCCAGGCTAATGTGGATGAATTTATATGGAAGAGTGCTCAACAATGATCAAAGAAGGGGAAAATGTGTTAGGAAATTAAGATGATCATTGCTGACCACCACATCACCCGCCATATTGTAACAGTATCAGCCATTCCAAATGTCTATTTTGTGTAAGAAAAGGATTGCTCTTATGTAGATTTTAGTAAACAAATCTGTAAAGCAAGAAGGAAGGTTATAGGATAGGGCCTAATTCAAACAGGTATCCAATACTAAAGATAGGATGACTAGCATCGAGTAGGTTAGCATAGTGTAGTTTAGTGTAGGGCCTGCCCTAAAAGAGTCTACCTTGTCATGGTGGGCAGGCTTGTAATCTTTTGGTTAAAATTGACAAAAGAGTAGAAAGAATCAATTCTCTAGACAGTTTCACTTTTGACCATTTGATTCAACTAAAAGACTCTTAGATTTATTACGGACAGAAAATAAAAATACATATATAGATAGATATCTTTCTATCTATATATATATAAACAAAAAGATACAGACAGTTACAGGTATATATTATATATCATGTTGGTTTGCATGTTTGTTTGCATGTTGGTAGTATTTTAATTTTTGTCGCTTTCATGTTGAGAAGATTTCTATGGTCTACAAGTTAGCTTGCCTATGTATACATCTTGGTGAGTGAACGAAGATACACGGCCTTTTAAAAGGTAGGCTAGTAAGGGACAAATGTATGTGCATCCATCTGCACTGGGGGATCAGTAAATTGTATTGAGTCATCTTGAATTGTATTGTAAATGTACTGTCTCCTTTTAAAGTTCTGCATATACTGTTGTTGCTTTAGAAATCCTTAATAATAGTATTGTACAGCTTGGTAAAGAAATCTGGAAAGTAAGAAGGCTGACTGATGTTTAGGGTGATGTTGGAAAGATGCTATTTAGTGTGTGAAGGGGGCAACTTGATTGGCCAGGCCACGAGTCTGGAGATTTCTCTGCTGACCCGTAGCTTTTGATGAGATCTCTGGGTAGGGTACCGCCTTCATCTTTGGGTCCTTATGCTGTACCGGCTGGAGGGGGGTTGGGGATCGGCCTCCCGCTACTTGAAGGAGGGACCTACAGGAGGAATGTCAACTTAACCCGCTCAAATCTTAGTGTCAGGTTAGTGAAAGAAACCTGGAGTTTGCAGCTGGATGTTGGTTTGCACCTGGAACCCACCCGGAGCTGGACGCCACCAGTTGGGCCAGAATAAGAAGCACTGAATTCATCTTATTTCATATTTAGAGTGTGAGCTTTTGTAAAGCTGGATGATTGTTTAAAGGCTTTGTACTATTCCTTTCCATTCCTGGCGGGGACATGTCTCCGATCTCTATGAGAACTTACCTGTCTAGGTCTGTGTGAAGACAGGAAAGGACACTGCCTTTTAATTGGTAGGCTAGTAAGGGACAAATGTATGTGCATCCATCTGCATTAGAGGATCAGTAGGTGAGAATATGTGTGGAAGATCGGTGGCAATACCCCTAGTGTCTCTACAGATCTAATCAGGTAATAGACACATCTTGGGGACTCTTCCCATCTTTTACACTTCACCTGCGTTATTTCAGGCTAATGTGGATGAATTTATATGGAAGAGTGCTCAACAATGATCAAAGAAGGGGAAAATGTGTAAGGAAATTAATATGATCATTGCTGACCACCACATCACCCGCCATATTGTAACAGTATCAGCCATTCCAAATGTCTATTTTGTGTAAGAAAAGGATTGCTCTTATGTAGATTTTAGTAAACAAATCTGTAAAGCAAGAAGGAAGGTTATGGGATAGGGCCTAATTCAAACAGGTATCCAATACTAAAGATAGGATGACTAGCATCGAGTAGGTTAGCATAGTGTAGTTTAGTGTAGGGCCTGCCCTAAAAGAGTCTACCTTGTCGTGGTGGGCAGGCTTGTAATCTTTTGGTTAAAATTGACAAAAGAGTAGAAAGAATCAATTCTCTAGACAGTTTCACTTTTGACCATTTGATTCAACTAAAAGACTCTTATGCCCCGTACACACGGTCAGATTTTCCGATGGAAAATGTCCGATCGGAGCGTGTTGTCAGAAATTTCGACCGTGTGTGGGCTCCATCGGACATTTTCCATCGGATTTTCCGACACACAAAGTTGGACAGCAGGAGATAAAATTTTCCGACAACAAAATCCGTTGTCGGAAATTCCGATCGTGTGTACACAAATCCGACGGACAAAGTGCCACGCATGCTCAGAATAAATAAAGAGATGAAAGCTATTGGCCACTGCCCCGTCGTGTATAGTCCCGACGTACGTGTTTTACGTCACCGCGTTTAGAATGATCGGATTTTCCGACAACTTTGTGTGACTGTGTGTATGCAAGACAAGTTTGAGCCAACATCCAACGGAAAAAATCCTAGGATTTTGTTGTCGGAATGTCCGAACAAAGTCCGACCGTGTGTACGGGGCATTAGATTTATTACGGACAGAAAATAAAAATACATATATAGATAGATATCTTTCTATCTATATATATATAAACAAAAAGATACAGACAGTTACAGGTATATATTATATATCACGTTGGTTTGCATGTTTGTTTGCATGTTGGTAGTATTTTAATTTTTGTCACTTTCATGTTGAGAAGATTTCTATGGTCTACAAGTTAGCTTGCCTATGTATACATCTTGGTGAGTGAACGAAGATACACGGCCTTTTAAAAGGTAGGCTAGTAAGGGACAAATGTATGTGCATCCATCTGCACTGGGGGATCAATAAATTGTATTGAGTCATCTTGAATTGTATTGTAAATGTACTGTCTCCTTTTAAAGTTCTGCATATACTGTTGTTGCTTTAGAAATCCTTAATAATAGTACTGTACAGCTTGGTAAAGAAATCTGGAAAGTAAGAAGGCTGACTGATGTTTAGGGTGATGTTGGAAAGATGCTATTTAGTGTGTGAAGGGGGCAACTTGATTGGCCAGGCCACGAGTCTGGAGATTTCTCTGCTGACCCGTAGCTTTTGATGAGATCTCTGGGTAGGGTACCGCCTTCATCTTTGGGTCCTTATGCTGTACCGGCTGGAGGGGGGTTGGGGATCGGCCTCCCGCTACTTGAAGGAGGGACCTTCAGGAGGAATGTCAACTTAACCCGCTCAAATCTCAGTGTCAGGTTAGTGAAAGAAACCTGGAGTTTGCAGCTGGATGTTGGTTTGCACCTGGAACCCACCCGGAGCTGGACGCCACCAGTTGGGCCAGAATAAGAAGCACTGAATTCATCTTATTTCATATTTAGTTAGAGTGTGAGCTTTTGTAAAGCTGGATGATTGTTTAAAGGCTTTGTACTATTCCTTTCCATTCCTGGCGGGGACATGTCTCCGATCTCTATGAGAACTTACCTGTCTAGGTCTGTGTGAAGACAGGAAAGGACACTGCCTTTTAATTGGTAGGCTAGTAAGGGACAAATGTATGTGCATCCATCTGCATTAGAGGATCAGTAGGTGAGAATATGTGTGGAAGATCGGTGGCAATACCCCTAGTGTCTCTACAGATCGAATCAGGTAATAGACACATCTTGGGGACTCTTCCCATCTTTTACACTTCACCTGCGTTATTCCAGGCTAATGTGGATGAATTTATATGGAAGAGTGCTCAACAATGATCAAAGAAGGGGAAAATGTGTAAGGAAATTAAGATGATCATTGCTGACCACCACATCACCCGCCATATTGTAACAGTATCAGCCATTCCAAATGTCTATTTTGTGTAAGAAAAGGATTGCTCTTATGTAGATTTTAGTAAACAAATCTGTAAAGCAAGAAGGAAGGTTATAGGATAGGGCCTAATTCAAACAGGTATCCAATACTAAAGATAGGATGACTAGCATCGAGTAGGTTAGCATAGTGTAGTTTAGTGTAGGGCCTGCCCTAAAAGAGTCTACCTTGTCATGGTGGGCAGGCTTGTAATCTTTTGGTTAAAATTGACAAAAGAGTAGAAAGAATCAATTCTCTAGAGAGTTTCACTTTTGACCATTTGATTCAACTAAAAGACTCTTAGATTTATTACGGACAGAAAATAAAAATACATATATAGATAGATATCTTTCTATCTATATATATATATATATATATAAACAAAAAGATACAGACAGTTACAGGTATATATTATATATCACGTTGGTTTGCATGTTTGTTTGCATGTTAGTAGTATTTTAATTTTTGTCGCTTTCATGTTGAGAAGATTTCTATGGTCTACAAGTTAGCTTGCCTATGTATACATCTTGGTGAGTGAACGAAGATACACGGCCTTTTAAAAGGTAGGCTAGTAAGGAACAAATGTATGTGCATCCATCTGCACTGGGGGATCAGTAAATTGTATTGAGTCATCTTGAATTGTATTGTAAATGTACTGTCTCCTTTTAAAGTTCTGCATATACTGTTGTTGCTTTAGAAATCCTTAATAATAGTACTGTACAGCTTGGTAAAGAAATCTGGAAAGTAAGAAGGCTGACTGATGTTTAGGGTGATGTTGGAAAGATGCTATTTAGTGTGTGAAGGGGGCAACTTGATTGGCCAGGCCACGAGTCTGGAGATTTCTCTGCTGACCCATAGCTTTTGATGAGATCTCTGGGTAGGGTACCGCCTTCATCTTTGGGTCCTTATGCTGTACCGGCTGGAGGGGGGTTGGGGATCGGCCTCCCGCTACTTGAAGGAGGGACCTTCAGGAGGAATGTCAACTTAACCCGCTCAAATCTCAGTGTCAGGTTAGTAAAAGAAACCTGGAGTTTGCAGCTGGATGTTGGTTTGCACCTGGAACCCACCCGGAGCTGGACGCCACCAGTTGGGCCAGAATAAGAAGCACTGAATTCATCTTATTTCATATTTAGTTAGAGTGTGAGCTTTTGTAAAGCTGGATGATTGTTTAAAGGCTTTGTACTATTCCTTTCCATTCCTGGCGGGGACATGTCTCCGATCTCTATGAGAACTTACCTGTCTAGGTCTGTGTGAAGACAGGAAAGGACACTGCCTTTTAATTGGTAGGCTAGTAAGGGACAAATGTATGTGCATCCATCTGCATTAGAGGATCAGTAGGTGAGAATATGTGTGGAAGATCGGTGGCAATACCCCTAGTGTCTCTACAGATCGAATCAGGTAATAGACACATTTCGGGGACTCTTCCCATCTTTTACACTTCACCTGCGTTATTCCAGGCTAATGTGGATGAATTTATATGGAAGAGTGCTCAACAATGATCAAAGAAGGGGAAAATGTGTAAGGAAATTAAGATGATCATTGCTGACCACCACATCACCCGCCATATTGTAACAGTATCAGCCATTCCAAATGTCTATTTTGTGTAAGAAAAGGATTGCTCTTATGTAGATTTTAGTAAACAAATCTGTAAAGCAAGAAGGAAGGTTATAGGATAGGGCCTAATTCAAACAGGTATCCAATACTAAAGATAGGATGACTAGCATCGAGTAGGTTAGCATAGTGTAGTTTAGTGTAGGGCCTGCCCTAAAAGAGTCTACCTTGTCATGGTGGGCAGGCTTGTAATCTTTTGGTTAAAATTGACAAAAGAGTAGAAAGAATCAATTCTCTAGACAGTTTCACTTTTGACCATTTGATTCAACTAAAAGACTCTTAGATTTATTACGGACAGAAAATAGAAATACATATATAGATAGATATCTTTCTCTCCATATATATATAAACAAAAAGATACAGACAGTTACAGGTATATATTATATATCATGTTGGTTTGCATGTTTGTTTGCATGTTGGTAGTATTTTAATTTTTGTCGCTTTCATGTTGAGAAGATTTCTATGATCTACAAGTTAGCTTGCCTGTGTATACATCTTGGTGAGTGAACGAAGATACATGGCCTTTTAAAAGGTAGGCTAGTAAGGGACAAATGTATGTGCATCCATCTGCACTGGGGGATCAGTAAATTGTATTGAGTCATCTTGAATTGTATTGTAAATGTACTGTCTCCTTTTAAAGTTCTGCATATACTGTTGTTGCTTTAGAAATCCTTAATAATAGTACTGTACAGCTTGGTAAAGAAATCTGGAAAGTAAGAAGGCTGACTGATGTTCAGGGTGATGTTGGAAAGATGCTATTCAGTGTGTGAAGGGGGCAACTTGATTGGCCAGGCCACGAGTCTGGAGATTTCTCTGCTGACCCAAAGCTTTTGATGAGATCTCTGGGTAGGGTACCGCCTTCATCTTTGGGTCCTTATGCTGTACCGGCTGGAGGGGGGTTGGGGATCGGCCTCCCGCTACTTGAAGGAGGGACCTTCAGGAGGAATGTCAACTTAACCCGCTCAAATCCCAGTGTCAGGTTAGTGAAAGAAACCTGGAGTTTGCAGTTGGATGTTGGTTTGCACCTGGAACCCACCCGGAGCTGGACGCCACCAGTTGGGCCAGAATAAGAAGCACTGAATTCATCTTATTTCATATTTAGTTAGAGTGTGAGCTTTTGTAAAGCTGGATGATTGTTTAAAGGCTTTGTACTATTCCTTTCCATTCCTGGCGGGGACATGTCTCCGATCTCTATGAGAACTTACCTGTCTAGGTCTGTGTGAAGACAGGAAAGGACACTGCCTTTTAATTGGTAGGCTAGTAAGGGACAAATGTATGTGCATCCATCTGCATTAGAGGATCAGTAGGTGAGAATATGTGTGGAAGATCGGTGGCAATACCCCTAGTGTCTCTACAGATCTAATCAGGTAATAGACACATCTTGGGGACTCTTCCCATCCTTTACACTTCACCCGCGTTATTCCAGGCTAATGTGGATGAATTTATATGGAAGAGTGCTCAACAATGATCAAAGAAGGGGAAAATGTGTAAGGAAATTAAGATGATCATTGCTGACCACCACATCACCCGCCATATTGTAACAGTATCAGCCATTCCAAATGTCTATTTTGTGTAAGAAAAGGATTGCTCTTATGTAGATTTTAGTAAACAAATCTGTAAAGCAAGAAGGAAGGTTATAGGATAGGGCCTAATTCAAACAGGTATCCAATACTAAAGATAGGATGACTAGCATCGAGTAGGTTAGCATAGTGTAGTTTAGTGTAGGGCCTGCCCTAAAAGAGTCTACCTTGTCATGGTGGGCAGGCTTGTAATCTTTTGGTTAAAATTGACAAAAGAGTAGAAAGAATCAATTCTCTAGACAGTTTCAATTTTGACCATTTGATTCAACTAAAAGACTCTTAGATTTATTACGGACAGAAAATAGAAATACATATATAGATAGATATCTTTCTATCTATATATATATAAACAAAAAGATACAGACAGTTACAGGTATATATTATATATCATGTTGGTTTGCATGTTTGTTTGCATGTTGGTAGTATTTTAATTTTTGTCGCTTTCATGTTGAGAAGATTTCTATGATCTACAAGTTAGCTTGCCTGTGTATACATCTTGGTGAGTGAACGAAGATACATGGCCTTTTAAAAGGTAGGCTAGTAAGGGACAAATGTATGTGCATCCATCTGCACTGGGGGATCAGTAAATTGTATTGAGTCATCTTGAATTGTATTGTAAATGTACTGTCTCCTTTTAAAGTTCTGCATATACTGTTGTTGCTTTAGAAATCCTTAATAATAGTACTGTACAGCTTGGTAAAGAAATCTGGAAAGTAAGAAGGCTGACTGATGTTCAGGGTGATGTTGGAAAGATGCTATTCAGTGTGTGAAGGGGGCAACTTGATTGGCCAGGCCACGAGTCTGAAGATTTCTCTGCTGACCCAAAGCTTTTGATGAAATCTCTGGGTAGGGTACCGCCTTCATCTTTGGGTCCTTATGCTGTACCGGCTGGAGGGGGGTTGGGGATCGGCCTCCCGCTACTTGAAGGAGGGACCTTCAGGAGGAATGTCAACTTAACCCGCTCAAATCCCAGTGTCAGGTTAGTGAAAGAAACCTGGAGTTTGCAGCTGGATGTTGGTTTGCACCTGGAACCCACCCGGAGCTGGACGCCACCAGTTGGGCCAGAATGAGAAGCACTGAATTCATCTTATTTCATATTTAGTTAGAGTGTGAGCTTTTGTAAAGCTGGATGATTGTTTAAAGGCTTTGTACTATTCCTTTCCATTCCTGGCGGGGACATGTCTCCGATCTCTATGAGAACTTACCTGTCTAGGTCTGTGTGAAGACAGGAAAGGACACTGCCTTTTAATTGGTAGGCTAGTAAGGGACAAATGTATGTGCATCCATCTGCATTAGAGGATCAGTAGGTGAGAATATGTGTGGAAGATCGGTGGCAATACCCCTAGTGTCTCTACAGATCTAATCAGGTAATAGACACATCTTGGGGACTCTTCCCATCTTTTACACTTCACCTGCGTTATTCCAGGCTAATGTGGATGAATTTATATGGAAGAGTGCTCAACAATGATCAAAGAAGGGGAAAATGTGTAAGGAAATTAAGATGATCATTGCTGACCACCACATCACCCGCCATATTGTAACAGTATCAGCCATTCCAAATGTCTATTTTGTGTAAGAAAAGGATTGCTCTTATGTAGATTTTAGTAAACAAATCTGTAAAGCAAGAAGGAAGGTTATAGGATAGGGCCTAATTCAAACAGGTATCCAATACTAAAGATAGGATGACTAGCATCGAGTAGGTTAGCATAGTGTAGTTTAGTGTAGGGCCTGCCCTAAAAGAGTCTACCTTGTCATGGTGGGCAGGCTTGTAATCTTTTGGTTAAAATTGACAAAAGAGTAGAAAGAATCAATTCTCTAGACAGTTTCACTTTTGACCATTTGATTCAACTAAAAGACTCTTAGATTTATTACGGACAGAAAATAGAAATACATATATAGATAGATATCTTTCTCTCCATATATATATAAACAAAAAGATACAGACAGTTACAGGTATATATTATATATCATGTTGGTTTGCATGTTTGTTTGCATGTTGGTAGTATTTTAATTTTTGTCGCTTTCATGTTGAGAAGATTTCTATGATCTACAAGTTAGCTTGCCTGTGTATACATCTTGGTGAGTGAACGAAGATACATGGCCTTTTAAAAGGTAGGCTAGTAAGGGACAAATGTATGTGCATCCATCTGCACTGGGGGATCAGTAAATTGTATTGAGTCATCTTGAATTGTATTGTAAATGTACTGTCTCCTTTTAAAGTTCTGCATATACTGTTGTTGCTTTAGAAATCCTTAATAATAGTACTGTACAGCTTGGTAAAGAAATCTGGAAAGTAAGAAGGCTGACTGATGTTCAGGGTGATGTTGGAAAGATGCTATTCAGTGTGTGAAGGGGGCAACTTGATTGGCCAGGCCACGAGTCTGGAGATTTCTCTGCTGACCCAAAGCTTTTGATGAGATCTCTGGGTAGGGTACCGCCTTCATCTTTGGGTCCTTATGCTGTACCGGCTGGAGGGGGGTTGGGGATCGGCCTCCCGCTACTTGAAGGAGGGACCTTCAGGAGGAATGTCAACTTAACCCGCTCAAATCCCAGTGTCAGGTTAGTGAAAGAAACCTGGAGTTTGCAGCTGGATGTTGGTTTGCACCTGGAACCCACCCGGAGCTGGACGCCACCAGTTGGGCCAGAATAAGAAGCACTGAATTCATCTTATTTCATATTTAGTTAGAGTGTGAGCTTTTGTAAAGCTGGATGATTGTTTAAAGGCTTTGTACTATTCCTTTCCATTCCTGGCGGGGACATGTCTCCGATCTCTATGAGAACTTACCTGTCTAGGTCTGTGTGAAGACAGGAAAGGACACTGCCTTTTAATTGGTAGGCTAGTAAGGGACAAATGTATGTGCATCCATCTGCTTTAGAGGATCAGTAGGTGAGAATATGTGTGGAAGATCGGTGGCAATACCCCTAGTGTCTCTACAGATCTAATCAGGTAATAGACACATCTTGGGGACTCTTCCCATCCTTTACACTTCACCCGCGTTATTCCAGGCTAATGTGGATGAATTTATATGGAAGAGTGCTCAACAATGATCAAAGAAGGGGAAAATGTGTAAGGAAATTAAGATGATCATTGCTGACCACCACATCACCCGCCATATTGTAACAGTATCAGCCATTCCAAATGTCTATTTTGTGTAAGAAAAGGATTGCTCTTATGTAGATTTTAGTAAACAAATCTGTAAAGCAAGAAGGAAGGTTATAGGATAGGGCCTAATTCAAACAGGTATCCAATACTAAAGATAGGATGACTAGCATCGAGTAGGTTAGCATAGTGTAGTTTAGTGTAGGGCCTGCCCTAAAAGATTCTACCTTGTCATGGTGGGCAGGCTTGTAATCTTTTGGTTAAAATTGACAAAAGAGTAGAAAGAATCAATTCTCTAGACAGTTTCACTTTTTACCATTTGATTCAACTAAAAGACTCTTAGATTTATTACGGACAGAAAATAAAAATACATATATAGATAGATATCTTTCTATCTATATATATATATATAAACAAAAAGATACAGACAGTTACAGGTATATATTATTTATCACGTTGGTTTGCATGTTTGTTTGCATGTTGGTAGTATTTTAATTTTTGTCGCTTTCATGTTGAGAAGATTTCTATGGCCTACAAGTTAGCTTGCCTATGTATACATCTTGGTGAGTGAACGAAGATACACAGCCTTTTAAAAGGTAGCCTAGTAAGGGACAAATGTATGTGCATCCATCTGCACTGGGGGATCAGTAAATTGTATTGAGTCATCTTGAATTGTATTGTAAATGTACTGTCTCCTTTTAAAGTTCTGCATATACTGTTGTTGCTTTAGAAATCCTTAATAATAGTACTGTACAGCTTGGTAAAGAAATCTGGAAAGTAAGAAGGCTGACTGATGTTTAGGGTGATGTTGGAAAGATGCTATTTAGTGTGTGAAGGGGGCAACTTGATTGGCCAGGCCACGAGTCTGGAGATTTCTCTGCTGACCCATAGCTTTTGATGAGATCTCTGGGTAGGGTACCGCCTTCATCTTTGGGTCCTTATGCTGTACCGGCTGGAGGGGGGTTGGGGATCGGCCTCCCGCTACTTGAAGGAGGGACCTTCAGGAGGAATGTCAACTTAACCCGCTCAAATCTCAGTGTCAGGTTAGTGAAAGAAACCTGGAGTTTGCAGCTGGATGTTGGTTTGCACCTGGAACCCACCCGGAGCTGGACGCCACCAGTTGGGCCAGAATAAGAAGCACTGAATTCATCTTATTTCATATTTAGTTAGAGTGTGAGCTTTTGTAAAGCTGGATGATTGTTTAAAGGCTTTGTACTATTCCTTTCCATTCCTGGCGGGGACATGTCTCCGATCTCTATGAGAACTTACCTGTCTAGGTCTGTGTGAAGACAGGAAAGGACACTGCCTTTTAATTGGTAGGCTAGTAAGGGACAAATGTATGTGCATCCATCTGCATTAGAGGATCAGTAGGTGAGAATATGTGTGGAAGATCGGTGGCAATACCCCTAGTGTCTCTACAGATCGAATCAGGTAATAGACACATCTTGGGGACTCTTCCCATCTTTTACACTTCACCTGCGTTATTCCAGGCTAATGTGGATGAATTTATATGGAAGAGTGCTCAACAATGATCAAAGAAGGGGAAAACGTGTAAGGAAATTAAGATGATCATTGCTGACCACCACATCACCCGCCATATTGTAACAGTATCAGCCATTCCAAATGTCTATTTTGTGTAAGAAAAGGATTGCTCTTATGTAGATTTTAGTAAACAAATCTGTAAAGCAAGAAGGAAGGTTATAGGATAGGGCCTAATTCAAACAGGTATCCAATACTAAAGATAGGATGACTAGCATCGAGTAGGTTAGCATAGTGTAGTTTAGTGTAGGGCCTGCCCTAAAAGAGTCTACCTTGTCATGGTGGGCAGGCTTGTAATCTTTTGGTTAAAATTGACAAAAGAGTAGAAAGAATCAATTCTCTAGACAGTTTCACTTTTGACCATTTGATTCAACTAAAAGACTCTTAGATTTATTACGGACAGAAAATAAAAATACATATATAGATAGATATCTTTCTATCTATATATATATAAACAAAAAGATACAGACAGTTACAGGTATATATTATATATCATGTTGGTTTGCATGTTTGTTTGCATGTTGGTAGTATTTTAATTTTTGTCGCTTTCATGTTGAGAAGATTTCTATGGTCTACAAGTTAGCTTGCCTATGTATACATCTTGGTGAGTGAACGAAGATACACGGCCTTTTAAAAGGTAGGCTAGTAAGGGACAAATGTATGTGCATCCATCTGCACTGGGGGATCAGTAAATTGTATTGAGTCATCTTGAATTGTATTGTAAATGTACTGTCTCCTTTTAAAGTTCTGCATATACTGTTGTTGCTTTAGAAATCCTTAATAATAGTATTGTACAGCTTGGTAAAGAAATCTGGAAAGTAAGAAGGCTGACTGATGTTTAGGGTGATGTTGGAAAGATGCTATTTAGTGTGTGAAGGGGGCAACTTGATTGGCCAGGCCACGAGTCTGGAGATTTCTCTGCTGACCCGTAGCTTTTGATGAGATCTCTGGGTAGGGTACCGCCTTCATCTTTGGGTCCTTATGCTGTACCGGCTGGAGGGGGGTTGGGGATCGGCCTCCCGCTACTTGAAGGAGGGACCTACAGGAGGAATGTCAACTTAACCCGCTCAAATCTTAGTGTCAGGTTAGTGAAAGAAACCTGGAGTTTGCAGCTGGATGTTGGTTTGCACCTGGAACCCACCCGGAGCTGGACGCCACCAGTTGGGCCAGAATAAGAAGCACTGAATTCATCTTATTTCATATTTAGAGTGTGAGCTTTTGTAAAGCTGGATGATTGTTTAAAGGCTTTGTACTATTCCTTTCCATTCCTGGCGGGGACATGTCTCCGATCTCTATGAGAACTTACCTGTCTAGGTCTGTGTGAAGACAGGAAAGGACACTGCCTTTTAATTGGTAGGCTAGTAAGGGACAAATGTATGTGCATCCATCTGCATTAGAGGATCAGTAGGTGAGAATATGTGTGGAAGATCGGTGGCAATACCCCTAGTGTCTCTACAGATCTAATCAGGTAATAGACACATCTTGGGGACTCTTCCCATCTTTTACACTTCACCTGCGTTATTTCAGGCTAATGTGGATGAATTTATATGGAAGAGTGCTCAACAATGATCAAAGAAGGGGAAAATGTGTAAGGAAATTAATATGATCATTGCTGACCACCACATCACCCGCCATATTGTAACAGTATCAGCCATTCCAAATGTCTATTTTGTGTAAGAAAAGGATTGCTCTTATGTAGATTTTAGTAAACAAATCTGTAAAGCAAGAAGGAAGGTTATGGGATAGGGCCTAATTCAAACAGGTATCCAATACTAAAGATAGGATGACTAGCATCGAGTAGGTTAGCATAGTGTAGTTTAGTGTAGGGCCTGCCCTAAAAGAGTCTACCTTGTCGTGGTGGGCAGGCTTGTAATCTTTTGGTTAAAATTGACAAAAGAGTAGAAAGAATCAATTCTCTAGACAGTTTCACTTTTGACCATTTGATTCAACTAAAAGACTCTTATGCCCCGTACACACGGTCAGATTTTCCGATGGAAAATGTCCGATCGGAGCGTGTTGTCAGAAATTTCGACCGTGTGTGGGCTCCATCGGACATTTTCCATCGGATTTTCCGACACACAAAGTTGGACAGCAGGAGATAAAATTTTCCGACAACAAAATCCGTTGTCGGAAATTCCGATCGTGTGTACACAAATCCGACGGACAAAGTGCCACGCATGCTCAGAATAAATAAAGAGATGAAAGCTATTGGCCACTGCCCCGTCGTGTATAGTCCCGACGTACGTGTTTTACGTCACCGCGTTTAGAATGATCGGATTTTCCGACAACTTTGTGTGACTGTGTGTATGCAAGACAAGTTTGAGCCAACATCCAACGGAAAAAATCCTAGGATTTTGTTGTCGGAATGTCCGAACAAAGTCCGACCGTGTGTACGGGGCATTAGATTTATTACGGACAGAAAATAAAAATACATATATAGATAGATATCTTTCTATCTATATATATATAAACAAAAAGATACAGACAGTTACAGGTATATATTATATATCACGTTGGTTTGCATGTTTGTTTGCATGTTGGTAGTATTTTAATTTTTGTCACTTTCATGTTGAGAAGATTTCTATGGTCTACAAGTTAGCTTGCCTATGTATACATCTTGGTGAGTGAACGAAGATACACGGCCTTTTAAAAGGTAGGCTAGTAAGGGACAAATGTATGTGCAACCATCTGCACTGGGGGATCAGTAAATTGTATTGAGTCATCTTGAATTGTATTGTAAATGTACTGTCTCCTTTTAAAGTTCTGCATATACTGTTGTTGCTTTAGAAATCCTTAATAATAGTACTGTACAGCTTGGTAAAGAAATCTGGAAAGTAAGAAGGCTGACTGATGTTTAGGGTGATGTTGGAAAGATGCTATTTAGTGTGTGAAGGGGGCAACTTGATTGGCCAGGCCACGAGTCTGGAGATTTCTCTGCTGACCCGTAGCTTTTGATGAGATCTCTGGGTAGGGTACCGCCTTCATCTTTGGGTCCTTATGCTGTACCGGCTGGAGGGGGGTTGGGGATCGGCCTCCCGCTACTTGAAGGAGGGACCTTCAGGAGGAATGTCAACTTAACCCGCTCAAATCTCAGTGTCAGGTTAGTGAAAGAAACCTGGAGTTTGCAGCTGGATGTTGGTTTGCACCTGGAACCCACCCGGAGCTGGACGCCACCAGTTGGGCCAGAATAAGAAGCACTGAATTCATCTTATTTCATATTTAGTTAGAGTGTGAGCTTTTGTAAAGCTGGATGATTGTTTAAAGGCTTTGTACTATTCCTTTCCATTCCTGGCGGGGACATGTCTCCGATCTCTATGAGAACTTACCTGTCTAGGTCTGTGTGAAGACAGGAAAGGACACTGCCTTTTAATTGGTAGGCTAGTAAGGGACAAATGTATGTGCATCCATCTGCATTAGAGGATCAGTAGGTGAGAATATGTGTGGAAGATCGGTGGCAATACCCCTAGTGTCTCTACAGATCGAATCAGGTAATAGACACATCTTGGGGACTCTTCCCATCTTTTACACTTCACCTGCGTTATTCCAGGCTAATGTGGATGAATTTATATGGAAGAGTGCTCAACAATGATCAAAGAAGGGGAAAATGTGTAAGGAAATTAAGATGATCATTGCTGACCACCACATCACCCGCCATATTGTAACAGTATCAGCCATTCCAAATGTCTATTTTGTGTAAGAAAAGGATTGCTCTTATGTAGATTTTAGTAAACAAATCTGTAAAGCAAGAAGGAAGGTTATAGGATAGGGCCTAATTCAAACAGGTATCCAATACTAAAGATAGGATGACTAGCATCGAGTAGGTTAGCATAGTGTAGTTTAGTGTAGGGCCTGCCCTAAAAGAGTCTACCTTGTCATGGTGGGCAGGCTTGTAATCTTTTGGTTAAAATTGACAAAAGAGTAGAAAGAATCAATTCTCTAGAGAGTTTCACTTTTGACCATTTGATTCAACTAAAAGACTCTTAGATTTATTACGGACAGAAAATAAAAATACATATATAGATAGATATCTTTCTATCTATATATATATATATATATAAACAAAAAGATACAGACAGTTACAGGTATATATTATATATCACGTTGGTTTGCATGTTTGTTTGCATGTTAGTAGTATTTTAATTTTTGTCGCTTTCATGTTGAGAAGATTTCTATGGTCTACAAGTTAGCTTGCCTATGTATACATCTTGGTGAGTGAACGAAGATACACGGCCTTTTAAAAGGTAGGCTAGTAAGGAACAAATGTATGTGCATCCATCTGCACTGGGGGATCAGTAAATTGTATTGAGTCATCTTGAATTGTATTGTAAATGTACTGTCTCCTTTTAAAGTTCTGCATATACTGTTGTTGCTTTAGAAATCCTTAATAATAGTACTGTACAGCTTGGTAAAGAAATCTGGAAAGTAAGAAGGCTGACTGATGTTTAGGGTGATGTTGGAAAGATGCTATTTAGTGTGTGAAGGGGGCAACTTGATTGGCCAGGCCACGAGTCTGGAGATTTCTCTGCTGACCCATAGCTTTTGATGAGATCTCTGGGTAGGGTACCGCCTTCATCTTTGGGTCCTTATGCTGTACCGGCTGGAGGGGGGTTGGGGATCGGCCTCCCGCTACTTGAAGGAGGGACCTTCAGGAGGAATGTCAACTTAACCCGCTCAAATCTCAGTGTCAGGTTAGTAAAAGAAACCTGGAGTTTGCAGCTGGATGTTGATTTGCACCTGGAACCCACCCGGAGCTGGACGCCACCAGTTGGGCCAGAATAAGAAGCACTGAATTCATCTTATTTCATATTTAGTTAGAGTGTGAGCTTTTGTAAAGCTGGATGATTGTTTAAAGGCTTTGTACTATTCCTTTCCATTCCTGGCGGGGACATGTCTCCGATCTCTATGAGAACTTACCTGTCTAGGTCTGTGTGAAGACAGGAAAGGACACTGCCTTTTAATTGGTAGGCTAGTAAGGGACAAATGTATGTGCATCCATCTGCATTAGAGGATCAGTAGGTGAGAATATGTGTGGAAGATCGGTGGCAATACCCCTAGTGTCTCTACAGATCGAATCAGGTAATAGACACATTTCGGGGACTCTTCCCATCTTTTACACTTCACCTGCGTTATTCCAGGCTAATGTGGATGAATTTATATGGAAGAGTGCTCAACAATGATCAAAGAAGGGGAAAATGTGTAAGGAAATTAAGATGATCATTGCTGACCACCACATCACCCGCCATATTGTAACAGTATCAGCCATTCCAAATGTATATTTTGTGTAAGAAAAGGATTGCTCTTATGTAGATTTTAGTAAACAAATCTGTAAAGCAAGAAGGAAGGTTATAGGATAGGGCCTAATTCAAACAGGTATCCAATACTAAAGATAGGATGACTAGCATCGAGTAGGTTAGCATAGTGTAGTTTAGTGTAGGGCCTGCCCTAAAAGAGTCTACCTTGTCATGGTGGGCAGGCTTGTAATCTTTTGGTTAAAATTGACAAAAGAGTAGAAAGAATCAATTCTCTAGACAGTTTCACTTTTGACCATTTGATTCAACTAAAAGACTCTTAGATTTATTACGGACAGAAAATAGAAATACATATATAGATAGATATCTTTCTCTCCATATATATATAAACAAAAAGATACAGACAGTTACAGGTATATATTATATATCATGTTGGTTTGCATGTTTGTTTGCATGTTGGTAGTATTTTAATTTTTGTCGCTTTCATGTTGAGAAGATTTCTATGATCTACAAGTTAGCTTGCCTGTGTATACATCTTGGTGAGTGAACGAAGATACATGGCCTTTTAAAAGGTAGGCTAGTAAGGGACAAATGTATGTGCATCCATCTGCACTGGGGGATCAGTAAATTGTATTGAGTCATCTTGAATTGTATTGTAAATGTACTGTCTCCTTTTAAAGTTCTGCATATACTGTTGTTGCTTTAGAAATCCTTAATAATAGTACTGTACAGCTTGGTAAAGAAATCTGGAAAGTAAGAAGGCTGACTGATGTTCAGGGTGATGTTGGAAAGATGCTATTCAGTGTGTGAAGGGGGCAACTTGATTGGCCAGGCCACGAGTCTGGAGATTTCTCTGCTGACCCAAAGCTTTTGATGAGATCTCTGGGTAGGGTACCGCCTTCATCTTTGGGTCCTTATGCTGTACCGGCTGGAGGGGGGTTGGGGATCGGCCTCCCGCTACTTGAAGGAGGGACCTTCAGGAGGAATGTCAACTTAACCCGCTCAAATCCCAGTGTCAGGTTAGTGAAAGAAACCTGGAGTTTGCAGTTGGATGTTGGTTTGCACCTGGAACCCACCCGGAGCTGGACGCCACCAGTTGGGCCAGAATAAGAAGCACTGAATTCATCTTATTTCATATTTAGTTAGAGTGTGAGCTTTTGTAAAGCTGGATGATTGTTTAAAGGCTTTGTACTATTCCTTTCCATTCCTGGCGGGGACATGTCTCCGATCTCTATGAGAACTTACCTGTCTAGGTCTGTGTGAAGACAGGAAAGGACACTGCCTTTTAATTGGTAGGCTAGTAAGGGACAAATGTATGTGCATCCATCTGCATTAGAGGATCAGTAGGTGAGAATATGTGTGGAAGATCGGTGGCAATACCCCTAGTGTCTCTACAGATCTAATCAGGTAATAGACACATCTTGGGGACTCTTCCCATCCTTTACACTTCACCCGCGTTATTCCAGGCTAATGTGGATGAATTTATATGGAAGAGTGCTCAACAATGATCAAAGAAGGGGAAAATGTGTAAGGAAATTAAGATGATCATTGCTGACCACCACATCACCCGCCATATTGTAACAGTATCAGCCATTCCAAATGTCTATTTTGTGTAAGAAAAGGATTGCTCTTATGTAGATTTTAGTAAACAAATCTGTAAAGCAAGAAGGAAGGTTATAGGATAGGGCCTAATTCAAACAGGTATCCAATACTAAAGATAGGATGACTAGCATCGAGTAGGTTAGCATAGTGTAGTTTAGTGTAGGGCCTGCCCTAAAAGAGTCTACCTTGTCATGGTGGGCAGGCTTGTAATCTTTTGGTTAAAATTGACAAAAGAGTAGAAAGAATCAATTCTCTAGACAGTTTCAATTTTGACCATTTGATTCAACTAAAAGACTCTTAGATTTATTACGGACAGAAAATAGAAATACATATATAGATAGATATCTTTCTCTCCATATATATATAAACAAAAAGATACAGACAGTTACAGGTATATATTATATATCATGTTGGTTTGCATGTTTGTTTGCATGTTGGTAGTATTTTAATTTTTGTCGCTTTCATGTTGAGAAGATTTCTATGATCTACAAGTTAGCTTGCCTGTGTATACATCTTGGTGAGTGAACGAAGATACATGGCCTTTTAAAAGGTAGGCTAGTAAGGGACAAATGTATGTGCATCCATCTGCACTGGGGGATCAGTAAATTGTATTGAGTCATCTTGAATTGTATTGTAAATGTACTGTCTCCTTTTAAAGTTCTGCATATACTGTTGTTGCTTTAGAAATCCTTAATAATAGTACTGTACAGCTTGGTAAAGAAATCTGGAAAGTAAGAAGGCTGACTGATGTTCAGGGTGATGTTGGAAAGATGCTATTCAGTGTGTGAAGGGGGCAACTTGATTGGCCAGGCCACGAGTCTGAAGATTTCTCTGCTGACCCAAAGCTTTTGATGAGATCTCTGGGTAGGGTACCGCCTTCATCTTTGGGTCCTTATGCTGTACCGGCTGGAGGGGGGTTGGGGATCGGCCTCCCGCTACTTGAAGGAGGGACCTTCAGGAGGAATGTCAACTTAACCCGCTCAAATCCCAGTGTCAGGTTAGTGAAAGAAACCTGGAGTTTGCAGCTGGATGTTGGTTTGCACCTGGAACCCACCCGGAGCTGGACGCCACCAGTTGGGCCAGAATGAGAAGCACTGAATTCATCTTATTTCATATTTAGTTAGAGTGTGAGCTTTTGTAAAGCTGGATGATTGTTTAAAGGCTTTGTACTATTCCTTTCCATTCCTGGCGGGGACATGTCTCCGATCTCTATGAGAACTTACCTGTCTAGGTCTGTGTGAAGACAGGAAAGGACACTGCCTTTTAATTGGTAGGCTAGTAAGGGACAAATGTATGTGCATCCATCTGCATTAGAGGATCAGTAGGTGAGAATATGTGTGGAAGATCGGTGGCAATACCCCTAGTGTCTCTACAGATCTAATCAGGTAATAGACACATCTTGGGGACTCTTCCCATCTTTTACACTTCACCTGCGTTATTCCAGGCTAATGTGGATGAATTTATATGGAAGAGTGCTCAACAATGATCAAAGAAGGGGAAAATGTGTAAGGAAATTAAGATGATCATTGCTGACCACCACATCACCCGCCATATTGTAACAGTATCAGCCATTCCAAATGTCTATTTTGTGTAAGAAAAGGATTGCTCTTATGTAGATTTTAGTAAACAAATCTGTAAAGCAAGAAGGCAGGTTATAGGATAGGGCCTAATTCAAACAGGTATCCAATACTAAAGATAGGATGACTAGCATCGAGTAGGTTAGCATAGTGTAGTTTAGTGTAGGGCCTGCCCTAAAAGAGTCTACCTTGTCATGGTGGGCAGGCTTGTAATCTTTTGGTTAAAATTGACAAAAGAGTAGAAAGAATCAATTCTCTAGACAGTTTCACTTTTGACCATTTGATTCAACTAAAAGACTCTTAGATTTATTACGGACAGAAAATAAAAATACATATATAGATAGATATCTTTCTATCTATATATATATATATAAACAAAAAGATACAGACAGTTACAGGTATATATTATTTATCACGTTGGTTTGCATGTTTGTTTGCATGTTGGTAGTATTTTAATTTTTGTCGCTTTCATGTTGAGAAGATTTCTATGGTCTACAAGTTAGCTTGCCTATGTATACATCTTGGTGAGTGAACGAAGATACACGGCCTTTTAAAAGGTAGGCTAGTAAGGGACAAATGTATGTGCATCCATCTGCACTGGGGGATCAGTAAATTGTATTGAGTCATCTTGAATTGTATTATAAATGTACTGTCTCCTTTTAAAGTTCTGCATATACTGTTGTTGCTTTAGAAATCCTTAATAATAGTACTGTACAGCTTGGTAAAGAAATCTGGAAAGTAAGAAGGCTGACTGATGTTTAGGGTGATGTTGGAAAGATGCTATTTAGTGTGTGAAGGGGGCAACTTGATTGGCCAGGCCACGAGTCTGGATATTTCTCTGCTGACCCATAGCTTTTGATGAGATCTCTGGGTAGGGTACCGCCTTCATCTTTGGGTCCTTATGCTGTACCGGCTGGAGGGGGGTTGGGGATTGGCCTCCCGCTACTTGAAGGAGGGACCTTCGGGAGGAATGTCAACTTAACCCGCTCTAATCTCAGTGTCAGGTTAGTGAAAGAAACCTGGAGTTTGCAGCTGGATGTTGGTTTGCACCTGGAACCCACCCGGAGCTGGACGCCACCAGTTGGGCCAGAATAAGAAGCACTGAATTCATCTTATTTCATATTTAGTTAGAGTGTGAGCTTTTGTAAAGCTGGATGATTGTTTAAAGGCTTTGTACTATTCCTTTCCATTCCTGGCGGGGACATGTCTCCGATCTCTATGAGAACTTACCTGTCTAGGTCTGTGTGAAGACAGGAAAGGACACTGCCTTTTAATTGGTAGGCTAGTAAGGGACAAATGTATGTGCATCCATCTGCATTAGAGGATCAGTAGGTGAGAATATGTGTGGAAGATCGGTGGCAATACCCCTATTGTCTCTACAGATCGAATCAGGTAATAGACACATCTTGGGGACTCTTCCCATCTTTTACACTTCACCTGCGTTATTCCAGGCTAATGTGGATGAATTTATATGGAAGAGTGCTCAACAATGATCAAAGAAGGGGAAAATGTGTAAGGAAATTAAGATGATCATTGCTGACCACCACATCACCCGCCATATTGTAACAGTATCAGCCATTCCAAATGTCTATTTTGTGTAAGAAAAGGATTGCTCTTATGTAGATTTTAGTAAACAAATCTGTAAAGCAAGAAGGAAGGTTATAGGATAGGGCCTAATTCAAACAGGTATCCAATACTAAAGATAGGATGACTAGCATCGAGTAGGTTAGCATAGTGTAGTTTAGTGTAGGGCCTGCCCTAAAAGATTCTACCTTGTCATGGTGGGCAGGCTTGTAATCTTTTGGTTAAAATTGACAAAAGAGTAGAAAGAATCAATTCTCTAGACAGTTTCACTTTTGACCATTTGATTCAACTAAAAGACTCTTAGATTTATTACGGACAGAAAATAAAAATACATATATAGATAGATATCTTTCTATCTATATATATATATATAAACAAAAAGATACAGACAGTTACAGGTATATATTATTTATCACGTTGGTTTGCATGTTTGTTTGCATGTTGGTAGTATTTTAATTTTTGTCGCTTTCATGTTGAGAAGATTTCTATGGTCTACAAGTTAGCTTGCCTATGTATACATCTTGGTGAGTGAACGAAGATACACGGCCTTTTAAAAGGTAGGCTAGTAATTGACAAATGTATGTGCATCCATCTGCACTGGGGGATCAGTAAATTGTATTGAGTCATCTTGAATTGTATTATAAATGTACTGTCTCCTTTTAAAGTTCTGCATATACTGTTGTTGCTTTAGAAATCCTTAATAATAGTACTGTACAGCTTGGTAAAGAAATCTGGAAAGTAAGAAGGCTGACTGATGTTTAGGGTGATGTTGGAAAGATGCTATTTAGTGTGTGAAGGGGGCAACTTGATTGGCCAGGCCACGAGTCTGGAGATTTCTCTGCTGACCCATAGCTTTTGATGAGATCTCTGGGTAGGGTACCGCCTTCATCTTTGGGTCCTTATGCTGTACCCGCTGGAGGGGGGTTGGGGATTGGCCTCCCGCTACTTGAAGGAGGGACCTTCGGGAGGAATGTCAACTTAACCCGCTCTAATCTCAGTGTCAGGTTAGTGAAAGAAACCTGGAGTTTGCAGCTGGATGTTGGTTTGCACCTGGAACCCACCCGGAGCTGGACGCCACCAGTTGGGCCAGAATAAGAAGCACTGAATTCATCTTATTTCATATTTAGTTAGAGTGTGAGCTTTTGTAAAGCTGGATGATTGTTTAAAGGCTTTGTACTATTCCTTTCCATTCCTGGCGGGGACATGTCTCCGATCTCTATGAGAACTTACCTGTCTAGGTCTGTGTGAAGACAGGAAAGGACACTGCCTTTTAATTGGTAGGCTAGTAAGGGACAAATGTATGTGCATCCATCTGCATTAGAGGATCAGTAGGTGAGAATATGTGTGGAAGATCGGTGGCAATACCCCTAGTGTCTCTACAGATCTAATCAGGTAATAGACACATCTTGGGGACTCTTCCCATCTTTTACACTTCACCTGCGTTATTCCAGGCTAATGTTGATGAATTTATATGGAAGAGTGCTCAACAATGATCAAAGAAGGGGAAAATGTGTAAGGAAATTAAGATGATCATTGCTGACCACCACATCACCCGCCATATTGTAACAGTATCAGCCATTCCAAATGTCTATTTTGTGTAAGAAAAGGATTGCTCTTATGTAGATTTTAGTAAACAAATCTGTAAAGCAAGAAGGAAGGTTATAGGATAGGGCCTAATTCAAACAGGTATCCAATACTAAAGATAGGATGACTAGCATCGAGTAGGTTAGCATAGTGTAGTTTAGTGTAGGGCCTGCCCTAAAAGAGTCTACCTTGTCGTGGTGGGCAGGCTTGTAATCTTTTGGTTAAAATTGACAAAAGAGTAGAAAGAATCAATTCTCTACACAGTTTTACTTTTGACCATTTGATTCAACTAAAAGACTCTTAGATTTATTACGGACAGAAAATAAAAATACATATATAGATAGATCTCTTTCTATCTATATATATATATAAACAAAAAGATACAGACAGTTACAGGTATATATTATATATCACGTTGGCTTGCATGTTTGTTTGCATGTTGGTAGTATTTTAATTTTTGTCGCTTTCATGTTGAGAAGATTTCTATGGTCTACAAGTTAGCTTGCCTATGTATACATCTTGGTGAGTGAACGAAGATACACGGCCTTTTAAAAGGTAGGCTAGTAAGGGACAAATGTATGTGCATCCATCTGCACTGGGGGATCAGTAAATTGTATTGAGTCATCTTGAATTGTATTGTAAATGTACTGTCTCCTTTTAAAGTTCTGCATATACTGTTGTTGCTTTAGAAATCCTTAATAATAGTACTGTACAGCTTGGTAAAGAAATCTGGAAAGTAAGAAGGCTGACTGATGTTTAGGGTGATGTTGGAAAGATGCTATTTAGTGTGTGAAGGGGGCAACTTGATTGGCCAGGCCACGAGTCTGGAGATTTCTCTGCTGACCCATAGCTTTTGATGAGATCTCTGGGTAGGGTACCGCCTTCATCTTTGGGTCCTTATGCTGTACCGGCTGGAGGGGGGTTGGGGATCGGCCTCCCGCTACTTGAAGGAGGGACCTTCAGGAGGAATGTCAACTTAATCCGCTCAAATCTCAGTGTCAGGTTAGTGAAAGAAACCTGGAGTTTGCAGCTGGATGTTGGTTTGCACCTGGAACCCACCCGGAGCTGAACGCCACCAGTTGGGCCAGAATAAGAAGCACTGAATTCATCTTATTTCATATTTAGTTAGCGTGTGAGCTTTTGTAAAGCTGGATGATTGTTTAAAGGCTTTGTACTATTCCTTTCCATTCCTGGCGGGGACATGTCTCCGATCTCTATGAGAACTTACCTGTCTAGGTCTGTGTGAAGACAGGAAAGGACACTGCCTTTTAATTGGTAGGCTAGTAAGGGACAAATGTATGTGCATCCATCTGCATTAGAGGATCAGTAGGTGAGAATATGTGTGGAAGATCGGTGGCAATACCCCTAGTGTCTCTACAGATCGAATCAGGTAATAGACACATCTTGGGGACTCTTCCCATCTTTTACACTTCACCTGCGTTATTCCAGGCTAATGTGGATGAATTTATATGGAAGAGTGCTCAACAATGATCAAAGAAGGGGAAAATGTGTAAGGAAATTAAGATGATCATTGCTGACCACCACATCACCCGCCATATTGTAACAGTATCAGCCATTCCAAATGTCTATTTTGTGTAAGAAAAGGATTGCTCTTATGTAGATTTTAGTAAACAAATCTGTAAAGCAAGAAGGAAGGTTATAGGATAGGGCCTAATTCAAACAGGTATCCAATACTAAAGATAGGATGACTAGCATCGAGTAGGTTAGCATAGTGTAGTTTAGTGTAGGGCCTGCCCTAAAAGAGTCTACCTTGTCATGGTGGGCAGGCTTGTAATCTTTTGGTTAAAATTGACAAAAGAGTAGAAAGAATCAATTCTCTAGACAGTTTCACTTTTGACCATTTGATTCAACTAAAAGACTCTTAGATTTATTACGGACAGAAAATAGAAATACATATATAGATAGATATCTTTCTCTCCATATATATATATAAACAAAAAGATACAGACAGTTACAGGTATATATTATATATCATGTTGGTTTGCATGTTTGTTTGCATGTTGGTAGTATTTTAATTTTTGTCGCTTTCATGTTGAGAAGATTTCTATGATCTACAAGTTAGCTTGCCTGTGTATACATCTTGGTGAGTGAACGAAGATACATGGCCTTTTAAAAGGTAGGCTAGTAAGGGACAAATGTATGTGCATCCATCTGCACTGGGGGATCAGTAAATTGTATTGAGTCATCTTGAATTGTATTGTAAATGTACTGTCTCCTTTTAAAGTTCTGCATATACTGTTGTTGCTTTAGAAATCCTTAATAATAGTACTGTACAGCTTGGTAAAGAAATCTGGAAAGTAAGAAGGCTGACTGATGTTCAGGGTGATGTTGGAAAGATGCTATTCAGTGTGTGAAGGGGGCAACTTGATTGGCCAGGCCACGAGTCTGGAGATTTCTCTGCTGACCCAAAGCTTTTGATGAGATCTCTGGGTAGGGTACCGCCTTCATCTTTGGGTCCTTATGCTGTACCGGCTGGAGGGGGGTTGGGGATCGGCCTCCCGCTACTTGAAGGAGGGACCTTCAGGAGGAATGTCAACTTAACCCGCTCAAATCCCAGTGTCAGGTTAGTGAAAGAAACCTGGAGTTTGCAGCTGGATGTTGGTTTGCACCTGGAACCCACCCGGAGCTGGACGCCACCAGATGGGCCAGAATGAGAAGCACTGAATTCATCTTATTTCATATTTAGTTAGAGTGTGAGCTTTTGTAAAGCTGGATGATTGTTTAAAGGCTTTGTACTATTCCTTTCCATTCCTGGCGGGGACATGTCTCCGATCTCTATGAGAACTTACCTGTCTAGGTCTGTGTGAAGACAGGAAAGGACACTGCCTTTTAATTGGTAGGCTAGTAAGGGACAAATGTATGTGCATCCATCTGCATTAGAGGATCAGTAGGTGAGAATATGTGTGGAAGATCGGTGGCAATACCCCTATTGTCTCTACAGATCTAATCAGGTAATAGACACATCTTGGGGACTCTTCCCATCTTTTACACTTCACCTGCGTTATTCCAGGCTAATGTGGATGAATTTATATGGAAGAGTGCTCAACAATGATCAAAGAAGGGGAAAATGTGTAAGGAAATTAAGATGATCATTGCTGACCACCACATCACCCGCCATATTGTAACAGTATCAGCCATTCCAAATGTCTATTTTGTGTAAGAAAAGGATTGCTCTTATGTAGATTTTAGTAAACAAATCTGTAAAGCAAGAAGGCAGGTTATAGGATAGGGCCTAATTCAAACAGGTATCCAATACTAAAGATAGGATGACTAGCATCGAGTAGGTTAGCATAGTGTAGTTTAGTGTAGGGCCTGCCCTAAAAGAGTCTACCTTGTCATGGTGGGCAGGCTTGTAATCTTTTGGTTAAAATTGACAAAAGAGTAGAAAGAATCAATTCTCTAGACAGTTTCACTTTTGACCATTTGATTCAACTAAAAGACTCTTAGATTTATTACAGACAGAAAATAAAAATACATATATAGATAGATATCTTTCTATCTATATATATATATATAAACAAAAAGATACAGACAGTTACAGGTATATATTATTTATCACGTTGGTTTGCATGTTTGTTTGCATGTTGGTAGTATTTTAATTTTTGTCGCTTTCATGTTGAGAAGATTTCTATGGTCTACAAGTTAGCTTGCCTATGTATACATCTTGGTGAGTGAACGAAGATACACGGCCTTTTAAAAGGTAGGCTAGTAAGGGACAAATGTATGTGCATCCATCTGCACTGGGGGATCAGTAAATTGTATTGAGTCATCTTGAATTGTATTATAAATGTACTGTCTCCTTTTAAAGTTCTGCATATACTGTTGTTGCTTTAGAAATCCTTAATAATAGTACTGTACAGCTTGGTAAAGAAATCTGGAAAGTAAGAAGGCTGACTGATGTTTAGGGTGATGTTGGAAAGATGCTATTTAGTGTGTGAAGGGGGCAACTTGATTGGCCAGGCCACGAGTCTGGATATTTCTCTGCTGACCCATAGCTTTTGATGAGATCTCTGGGTAGGGTACCGCCTTCATCTTTGGGTCCTTATGCTGTACCGGCTGGAGGGGGGTTGGGGATTGGCCTCCCGCTACTTGAAGGAGGGACCTTCGGGAGGAATGTCAACTTAACCCGCTCTAATCTCAGTGTCAGGTTAGTGAAAGAAACCTGGAGTTTGCAGCTGGATGTTGGTTTGCACCTGGAACCCACCCGGAGCTGGACGCCACCAGTTGGGCCAGAATAAGAAGCACTGAATTCATCTTATTTCATATTTAGTTAGAGTGTGAGCTTTTGTAAAGCTGGATGATTGTTTAAAGGCTTTGTACTATTCCTTTCCATTCCTGGCGGGGACATGTCTCCGATCTCTATGAGAACTTACCTGTCTAGGTCTGTGTGAAGACAGGAAAGGACACTGCCTTTTAATTGGTAGGCTAGTAAGGGACAAATGTATGTGCATCCATCTGCATTAGAGGATCAGTAGGTGAGAATATGTGTGGAAGATCGGTGGCAATACCCCTATTGTCTCTACAGATCGAATCAGGTAATAGACACATCTTGGGGACTCTTCCCATCTTTTACACTTCACCTGCGTTATTCCAGGCTAATGTGGATGAATTTATATGGAAGAGTGCTCAACAATGATCAAAGAAGGGGAAAATGTGTAAGGAAATTAAGATGATCATTGCTGACCACCACATCACCCGCCATATTGTAACAGTATCAGCCATTCCAAATGTCTATTTTGTGTAAGAAAAGGATTGCTCTTATGTAGATTTTAGTAAACAAATCTGTAAAGCAAGAAGGAAGGTTATAGGATAGGGCCTAATTCAAACAGGTATCCAATACTAAAGATAGGATGACTAGCATCGAGTAGGTTAGCATAGTGTAGTTTAGTGTAGGGCCTGCCCTAAAAGATTCTACCTTGTCATGGTGGGCAGGCTTGTAATCTTTTGGTTAAAATTGACAAAAGAGTAGAAAGAATCAATTCTCTAGACAGTTTCACTTTTGACCATTTGATTCAACTAAAAGACTCTTAGATTTATTACGGACAGAAAATAAAAATACATATATAGATAGATATCTTTCTATCTATATATATATATATATAAACAAAAAGATACAGACAGTTACAGGTATATATTATTTATCACGTTGGTTTGCATGTTTGTTTGCATGTTGGTAGTATTTTAATTTTTGTCGCTTTCATGTTGAGAAGATTTCTATGGTCTACAAGTTAGCTTGCCTATGTATACATCTTGGTGAGTGAACGAAGATACACGGCCTTTTAAAAGGTAGGCTAGTAATTGACAAATGTATGTGCATCCATCTGCACTGGGGGATCAGTAAATTGTATTGAGTCATCTTGAATTGTATTATAAATGTACTGTCTCCTTTTAAAGTTCTGCATATACTGTTGTTGCTTTAGAAATCCTTAATAATAGTACTGTACAGCTTGGTAAAGAAATCTGGAAAGTAAGAAGGCTGACTGATGTTTAGGGTGATGTTGGAAAGATGCTATTTAGTGTGTGAAGGGGGCAACTTGATTGGCCAGGCCACGAGTCTGGAGATTTCTCTGCTGACCCATAGCTTTTGATGAGATCTCTGGGTAGGGTACCGCCTTCATCTTTGGGTCCTTATGCTGTACCGGCTGGAGGGGGGTTGGGGATTGGCCTCCCGCTACTTGAAGGAGGGACCTTCGGGAGGAATGTCAACTTAACCCGCTCTAATCTCAGTGTCAGGTTAGTGAAAGAAACCTGGAGTTTGCAGCTGGATGTTGGTTTGCACCTGGAACCCACCCGGAGCTGGACGCCACCAGTTGGGCCAGAATAAGAAGCACTGAATTCATCTTATTTCATATTTAGTTAGAGTGTGAGCTTTTGTAAAGCTGGATGATTGTTTAAAGGCTTTGTACTATTCCTTTCCATTCCTGGCGGGGACATGTCTCCGATCTCTATGAGAACTTACCTGTCTAGGTCTGTGTGAAGACAGGAAAGGACACTGCCTTTTAATTGGTAGGCTAGTAAGGGACAAATGTATGTGCATCCATCTGCATTAGAGGATCAGTAGGTGAGAATATGTGTGGAAGATCGGTGGCAATACCCCTAGTGTCTCTACAGATCTAATCAGGTAATAGACACATCTTGGGGACTCTTCCCATCTTTTACACTTCACCTGCGTTATTCCAGGCTAATGTGGATGAATTTATATGGAAGAGTGCTCAACAATGATCAAAGAAGGGGAAAATGTGTAAGGAAATTAAGATGATCATTGCTGACCACCACATCACCCGCCATATTGTAACAGTATCAGCCATTCCAAATGTCTATTTTGTGTAAGAAAAGGATTGCTCTTATGTAGATTTTAGTAAACAAATCTGTAAAGCAAGAAGGAAGGTTATAGGATAGGGCCTAATTCAAACAGGTATCCAATACTAAAGATAGGATGACTAGCATCGAGTAGGTTAGCATAGTGTAGTTTAGTGTAGGGCCTGCCCTAAAAGAGTCTACCTTGTCGTGGTGGGCAGGCTTGTAATCTTTTGGTTAAAATTGACAAAAGAGTAGAAAGAATCAATTCTCTACACAGTTTTACTTTTGACCATTTGATTCAACTAAAAGACTCTTAGATTTATTACGGACAGAAAATAAAAATACATATATAGATAGATCTCTTTCTATCTATATATATATAAACAAAAAGATACAGACAGTTACAGGTATATATTATATATCACGTTGGCTTGCATGTTTGTTTGCATGTTGGTAGTATTTTAATTTTTGTCGCTTTCATGTTGAGAAGATTTCTATGGTCTACAAGTTAGCTTGCCTATGTATACATCTTGGTGAGTGAACGAAGATACACGGCCTTTTAAAAGGTAGGCTAGTAAGGGACAAATGTATGTGCATCCATCTGCACTGGGGGATCAGTAAATTGTATTGAGTCATCTTGAATTGTATTGTAAATGTACTGTCTCCTTTTAAAGTTCTGCATATACTGTTGTTGCTTTAGAAATCCTTAATAATAGTACTGTACAGCTTGGTAAAGAAATCTGGAAAGTAAGAAGGCTGACTGATGTTTAGGGTGATGTTGGAAAGATGCTATTTAGTGTGTGAAGGGGGCAACTTGATTGGCCAGGCCACGAGTCTGGAGATTTCTCTGCTGACCCATAGCTTTTGATGAGATCTCTGGGTAGGGTACCGCCTTCATCTTTGGGTCCTTATGCTGTACCGGCTGGAGGGGGGTTGGGGATCGGCCTCCCGCTACTTGAAGGAGGGACCTTCAGGAGGAATGTCAACTTAATCCGCTCAAATCTCAGTGTCAGGTTAGTGAAAGAAACCTGGAGTTTGCAGCTGGATGTTGGTTTGCACCTGGAACCCACCCGGAGCTGAACGCCACCAGTTGGGCCAGAATAAGAAGCACTGAATTCATCTTATTTCATATTTAGTTAGCGTGTGAGCTTTTGTAAAGCTGGATGATTGTTTAAAGGCTTTGTACTATTCCTTTCCATTCCTGGCGGGGACATGTCTCCGATCTCTATGAGAACTTACCTGTCTAGGTCTGTGTGAAGACAGGAAAGGACACTGCCTTTTAATTGGTAGGCTAGTAAGGGACAAATGTATGTGCATCCATCTGCATTAGAGGATCAGTAGGTGAGAATATGTGTGGAAGATCGGTGGCAATACCCCTAGTGTCTCTACAGATCGAATCAGGTAATAGACACATCTTGGGGACTCTTCCCATCTTTTACACTTCACCTGCGTTATTCCAGGCTAATGTGGATGAATTTATATGGAAGAGTGCTCAACAATGATCAAAGAAGGGGAAAATGTGTAAGGAAATTAAGATGATCATTGCTGACCACCACATCACCCGCCATATTGTAACAGTATCAGCCATTCCAAATGTCTATTTTGTGTAAGAAAAGGATTGCTCTTATGTAGATTTTAGTAAACAAATCTGTAAAGCAAGAAGGAAGGTTATAGGATAGGGCCTAATTCAAACAGGTATCCAATACTAAAGATAGGATGACTAGCATCGAGTAGGTTAGCATAGTGTAGTTTAGTGTAGGGCCTGCCCTAAAAGAGTCTACCTTGTCATGGTGGGCAGGCTTGTAATCTTTTGGTTAAAATTGACAAAAGAGTAGAAAGAATCAATTCTCTAGACAGTTTCACTTTTGACCATTTGATTCAACTAAAAGACTCTTAGATTTATTACGGACAGAAAATAGAAATACATATATAGATAGATATCTTTCTCTCCATATATATATAAACAAAAAGATACAGACAGTTACAGGTATATATTATATATCATGTTGGTTTGCATGTTTGTTTGCATGTTGGTAGTATTTTAATTTTTGTCGCTTTCATGTTGAGAAGATTTCTATGATCTACAAGTTAGCTTGCCTGTGTATACATCTTGGTGAGTGAACGAAGATACATGGCCTTTTAAAAGGTAGGCTAGTAAGGGACAAATGTATGTGCATCCATCTGCACTGGGGGATCAGTAAATTGTATTGAGTCATCTTGAATTGTATTGTAAATGTACTGTCTCCTTTTAAAGTTCTGCATATACTGTTGTTGCTTTAGAAATCCTTAATAATAGTACTGTACAGCTTGGTAAAGAAATCTGGAAAGTAAGAAGGCTGACTGATGTTCAGGGTGATGTTGGAAAGATGCTATTCAGTGTGTGAAGGGGGCAACTTGATTGGCCAGGCCACGAGTCTGGAGATTTCTCTGCTGACCCAAAGCTTTTGATGAGATCTCTGGGTAGGGTACCGCCTTCATCTTTGGGTCCTTATGCTGTACCGGCTGGAGGGGGGTTGGGGATCGGCCTCCCGCTACTTGAAGGAGGGACCTTCAGGAGGAATGTCAACTTAACCCGCTCAAATCCCAGTGTCAGGTTAGTGAAAGAAACCTGGAGTTTGCAGCTGGATGTTGGTTTGCACCTGGAACCCACCCGGAGCTGGACGCCACCAGTTGGGCCAGAATGAGAAGCACTGAATTCATCTTATTTCATATTTAGTTAGAGTGTGAGCTTTTGTAAAGCTGGATGATTGTTTAAAGGCTTTGTACTATTCCTTTCCATTCCTGGCGGGGACATGTCTCCGATCTCTATGAGAACTTACCTGTCTAGGTCTGTGTGAAGACAGGAAAGGACACTGCCTTTTAATTGGTAGGCTAGTAAGGGACAAATGTATGTGCATCCATCTGCATTAGAGGATCAGTAGGTGAGAATATGTGTGGAAGATCGGTGGCAATACCCCTAGTGTCTCTACAGATCTAATCAGGTAATAGACACATCTTGGGGACTCTTCCCATCTTTTACACTTCACCTGCGTTATTCCAGGCTAATGTGGATGAATTTATATGGAAGAGTGCTCAACAATGATCAAAGAAGGGGAAAATGTGTAAGGAAATTAAGATGATCATTGCTGACCACCACATCACCCGCCATATTGTAACAGTATCAGCCATTCCAAATGTCTATTTTGTGTAAGAAAAGGATTGCTCTTATGTAGATTTTAGTAAACAAATCTGTAAAGCAAGAAGGCAGGTTATAGGATAGGGCCTAATTCAAACAGGTATCCAATACTAAAGATAGGATGACTAGCATCGAGTAGGTTAGCATAGTGTAGTTTAGTGTAGGGCCTGCCCTAAAAGAGTCTACCTTGTCATGGTGGGCAGGCTTGTAATCTTTTGGTTAAAATTGACAAAAGAGTAGAAAGAATCAATTCTCTAGACAGTTTCACTTTTGACCATTTGATTCAACTAAAAGACTCTTAGATTTATTACGGACAGAAAATAAAAATACATATATAGATAGATATCTTTCTATCTATATATATATATATAAACAAAAAGATACAGACAGTTACAGGTATATATTATTTATCACGTTGGTTTGCATGTTTGTTTGCATGTTGGTAGTATTTTAATTTTTGTCGCTTTCATGTTGAGAAGATTTCTATGGTCTACAAGTTAGCTTGCCTATGTATACATCTTGGTGAGTGAACGAAGATACACGGCCTTTTAAAAGGTAGGCTAGTAAGGGACAAATGTATGTGCATCCATCTGCACTGGGGGATCAGTAAATTGTATTGAGTCATCTTGAATTGTATTATAAATGTACTGTCTCCTTTTAAAGTTCTGCATATACTGTTGTTGCTTTAGAAATCCTTAATAATAGTACTGTACAGCTTGGTAAAGAAATCTGGAAAGTAAGAAGGCTGACTGATGTTTAGGGTGATGTTGGAAAGATGCTATTTAGTGTGTGAAGGGGGCAACTTGATTGGCCAGGCCACGAGTCTGGATATTTCTCTGCTGACCCATAGCTTTTGATGAGATCTCTGGGTAGGGTACCGCCTTCATCTTTGGGTCCTTATGCTGTACCGGCTGGAGGGGGGTTGGGGATTGGCCTCCCGCTACTTGAAGGAGGGACCTTCGGGAGGAATGTCAACTTAACCCGCTCTAATCTCAGTGTCAGGTTAGTGAAAGAAACCTGGAGTTTGCAGCTGGATGTTGGTTTGCACCTGGAACCCACCCGGAGCTGGACGCCACCAGTTGGGCCAGAATAAGAAGCACTGAATTCATCTTATTTCATATTTAGTTAGAGTGTGAGCTTTTGTAAAGCTGGATGATTGTTTAAAGGCTTTGTACTATTCCTTTCCATTCCTGGCGGGGACATGTCTCCGATCTCTATGAGAACTTACCTGTCTAGGTCTGTGTGAAGACAGGAAAGGACACTGCCTTTTAATTGGTAGGCTAGTAAGGGACAAATGTATGTGCATCCATCTGCATTAGAGGATCAGTAGGTGAGAATATGTGTGGAAGATCGGTGGCAATACCCCTATTGTCTCTACAGATCGAATCAGGTAATAGACACATCTTGGGGACTCTTCCCATCTTTTACACTTCACCTGCGTTATTCCAGGCTAATGTGGATGAATTTATATGGAAGAGTGCTCAACAATGATCAAAGAAGGGGAAAATGTGTAAGGAAATTAAGATGATCATTGCTGACCACCACATCACCCGCCATATTGTAACAGTATCAGCCATTCCAAATGTCTATTTTGTGTAAGAAAAGGATTGCTCTTATGTAGATTTTAGTAAACAAATCTGTAAAGCAAGAAGGAAGGTTATAGGATAGGGCCTAATTCAAACAGGTATCCAATACTAAAGATAGGATGACTAGCATCGAGTAGGTTAGCATAGTGTAGTTTAGTGTAGGGCCTGCCCTAAAAGATTCTACCTTGTCATGGTGGGCAGGCTTGTAATCTTTTGGTTAAAATTGACAAAAGAGTAGAAAGAATCAATTCTCTAGACAGTTTCACTTTTGACCATTTGATTCAACTAAAAGACTCTTAGATTTATTACGGACAGAAAATAAAAATACATATATAGATAGATATCTTTCTATCTATATATATATATATAAACAAAAAGATACAGACAGTTACAGGTATATATTATTTATCACGTTGGTTTGCATGTTTGTTTGCATGTTGGTAGTATTTTAATTTTTGTCGCTTTCATGTTGAGAAGATTTCTATGGTCTACAAGTTAGCTTGCCTATGTATACATCTTGGTGAGTGAACGAAGATACACGGCCTTTTAAAAGGTAGGCTAGTAATTGACAAATGTATGTGCATCCATCTGCACTGGGGGATCAGTAAATTGTATTGAGTCATCTTGAATTGTATTATAAATGTACTGTCTCCTTTTAAAGTTCTGCATATACTGTTGTTGCTTTAGAAATCCTTAATAATAGTACTGTACAGCTTGGTAAAGAAATCTGGAAAGTAAGAAGGCTGACTGATGTTTAGGGTGATGCTGGAAAGATGCTATTTAGTGTGTGAAGGGGGCAACTTGATTGGCCAGGCCACGAGTCTGGAGATTTCTCTGCTGACCCATAGCTTTTGATGAGATCTCTGGGTAGGGTACCGCCTTCATCTTTGGGTCCTTATGCTGTACCGGCTGGAGGGGGGTTGGGGATTGGCCTCCCGCTACTTGAAGGAGGGACCTTCGGGAGGAATGTCAACTTAACCCGCTCTAATCTCAGTGTCAGGTTAGTGAAAGAAACCTGGAGTTTGCAGCTGGATGTTGGTTTGCACCTGGAACCCACCCGGAGCTGGACGCCACCAGTTGGGCCAGAATAAGAAGCACTGAATTCATCTTATTTCATATTTAGTTAGAGTGTGAGCTTTTGTAAAGCTGGATGATTGTTTAAAGGCTTTGTACTATTCCTTTCCATTCCTGGCGGGGACATGTCTCCGATCTCTATGAGAACTTACCTGTCTAGGTCTGTGTGAAGACAGGAAAGGACACTGCCTTTTAATTGGTAGGCTAGTAAGGGACAAATGTATGTGCATCCATCTGCATTAGAGGATCAGTAGGTGAGAATATGTGTGGAAGATCGGTGGCAATACCCCTAGTGTCTCTACAGATCTAATCAGGTAATAGACACATCTTGGGGACTCTTCCCATCTTTTACACTTCACCTGCGTTATTCCAGGCTAATGTGGATGAATTTATATGGAAGAGTGCTCAACAATGATCAAAGAAGGGGAAAATGTGTAAGGAAATTAAGATGATCATTGCTGACCACCACATCACCCGCCATATTGTAACAGTATCAGCCATTCCAAATGTCTATTTTGTGTAAGAAAAGGATTGCTCTTATGTAGATTTTAGTAAACAAATCTGTAAAGCAAGAAGGAAGGTTATAGGATAGGGCCTAATTCAAACAGGTATCCAATACTAAAGATAGGATGACTAGCATCGAGTAGGTTAGCATAGTGTAGTTTAGTGTAGGGCCTGCCCTAAAAGAGTCTACCTTGTCGTGGTGGGCAGGCTTGTAATCTTTTGGTTAAAATTGACAAAAGAGTAGAAAGAATCAATTCTCTACACAGTTTTACTTTTGACCATTTGATTCAACTAAAAGACTCTTAGATTTATTACGGACAGAAAATAAAAATACATATATAGATAGATCTCTTTCTATCTATATATATATAAACAAAAAGATACAGACAGTTACAGGTATATATTATATATCACGTTGGCTTGCATGTTTGTTTGCATGTTGGTAGTATTTTAATTTTTGTCGCTTTCATGTTGAGAAGATTTCTATGGTCTACAAGTTAGCTTGCCTATGTATACATCTTGGTGAGTGAACGAAGATACACGGCCTTTTAAAAGGTAGGCTAGTAAGGGACAAATGTATGTGCATCCATCTGCACTGGGGGATCAGTAAATTGTATTGAGTCATCTTGAATTGTATTGTAAATGTACTGTCTCCTTTTAAAGTTCTGCATATACTGTTGTTGCTTTAGAAATCCTTAATAATAGTACTGTACAGCTTGGTAAAGAAATCTGGAAAGTAAGAAGGCTGACTGATGTTTAGGGTGATGTTGGAAAGATGCTATTTAGTGTGTGAAGGGGGCAACTTGATTGGCCAGGCCACGAGTCTGGAGATTTCTCTGCTGACCCATAGCTTTTGATGAGATCTCTGGGTAGGGTACCGCCTTCATCTTTGGGTCCTTATGCTGTACCGGCTGGAGGGGGGTTGGGGATCGGCCTCCCGCTACTTGAAGGAGGGACCTTCAGGAGGAATGTCAACTTAATCCGCTCAAATCTCAGTGTCAGGTTAGTGAAAGAAACCTGGAGTTTGCAGCTGGATGTTGGTTTGCACCTGGAACCCACCCGGAGCTGAACGCCACCAGTTGGGCCAGAATAAGAAGCACTGAATTCATCTTATTTCATATTTAGTTAGCGTGTGAGCTTTTGTAAAGCTGGATGATTGTTTAAAGGCTTTGTACTATTCCTTTCCATTCCTGGCGGGGACATGTCTCCGATCTCTATGAGAACTTACCTGTCTAGGTCTGTGTGAAGACAGGAAAGGACACTGCCTTTTAATTGGTAGGCTAGTAAGGGACAAATGTATGTGCATCCATCTGCATTAGAGGATCAGTAGGTGAGAATATGTGTGGAAGATCGGTGGCAATACCCCTAGTGTCTCTACAGATCGAATCAGGTAATAGACACATCTTGGGGACTCTTCCCATCTTTTACACTTCACCTGCGTTATTCCAGGCTAATGTGGATGAATTTATATGGAAGAGTGCTCAACAATGATCAAAGAAGGGGAAAATGTGTAAGGAAATTAAGATGATCATTGCTGACCACCACATCACCCGCCATATTGTAACAGTATCAGCCATTCCAAATGTCTATTTTGTGTAAGAAAAGGATTGCTCTTATGTAGATTTTAGTAAACAAATCTGTAAAGCAAGAAGGAAGGTTATAGGATAGGGCCTAATTCAAACAGGTATCCAATACTAAAGATAGGATGACTAGCATCGAGTAGGTTAGCATAGTGTAGTTTAGTGTAGGGCCTGCCCTAAAAGAGTCTACCTTGTCATGGTGGGCAGGCTTGTAATCTTTTGGTTAAAATTGACAAAAGAGTAGAAAGAATCAATTCTCTAGACAGTTTCACTTTTGACCATTTGATTCAACTAAAAGACTCTTAGATTTATTACGGACAGAAAATAGAAATACATATATAGATAGATATCTTTCTCTCCATATATATATAAACAAAAAGATACAGACAGTTACAGGTATATATTATATATCATGTTGGTTTGCATGTTTGTTTGCATGTTGGTAGTATTTTAATTTTTGTCGCTTTCATGTTGAGAAGATTTCTATGATCTACAAGTTAGCTTGCCTGTGTATACATCTTGGTGAGTGAACGAAGATACATGGCCTTTTAAAAGGTAGGCTAGTAAGGGACAAATGTATGTGCATCCATCTGCACTGGGGGATCAGTAAATTGTATTGAGTCATCTTGAATTGTATTGTAAATGTACTGTCTCCTTTTAAAGTTCTGCATATACTGTTGTTGCTTTAGAAATCCTTAATAATAGTACTGTACAGCTTGGTAAAGAAATCTGGAAAGTAAGAAGGCTGACTGATGTTCAGGGTGATGTTGGAAAGATGCTATTCAGTGTGTGAAGGGGGCAACTTGATTGGCCAGGCCACGAGTCTGGAGATTTCTCTGCTGACCCAAAGCTTTTGATGAGATCTCTGGGTAGGGTACCGCCTTCATCTTTGGGTCCTTATGCTGTACCGGCTGGAGGGGGGTTGGGGATCGGCCTCCCGCTACTTGAAGGAGGGACCTTCAGGAGGAATGTCAACTTAACCCGCTCAAATCCCAGTGTCAGGTTAGTGAAAGAAACCTGGAGTTTGCAGCTGGATGTTGGTTTGCACCTGGAACCCACCCGGAGCTGGACGCCACCAGTTGGGCCAGAATGAGAAGCACTGAATTCATCTTATTTCATATTTAGTTAGAGTGTGAGCTTTTGTAAAGCTGGATGATTGTTTAAAGGCTTTGTACTATTCCTTTCCATTCCTGGCGGGGACATGTCTCCGATCTCTATGAGAACTTACCTGTCTAGGTCTGTGTGAAGACAGGAAAGGACACTGCCTTTTAATTGGTAGGCTAGTAAGGGACAAATGTATGTGCATCCATCTGCATTAGAGGATCAGTAGGTGAGAATATGTGTGGAAGATCGGTGGCAATACCCCTAGTGTCTCTACAGATCTAATCAGGTAATAGACACATCTTGGGGACTCTTCCCATCTTTTACACTTCACCTGCGTTATTCCAGGCTAATGTGGATGAATTTATATGGAAGAGTGCTCAACAATGATCAAAGAAGGGGAAAATGTGTAAGGAAATTAAGATGATCATTGCTGACCACCACATCACCCGCCATATTGTAACAGTATCAGCCATTCCAAATGTCTATTTTGTGTAAGAAAAGGATTGCTCTTATGTAGATTTTAGTAAACAAATCTGTAAAGCAAGAAGGCAGGTTATAGGATAGGGCCTAATTCAAACAGGTATCCAATACTAAAGATAGGATGACTAGCATCGAGTAGGTTAGCATAGTGTAGTTTAGTGTAGGGCCTGCCCTAAAAGAGTCTACCTTGTCATGGTGGGCAGGCTTGTAATCTTTTGGTTAAAATTGACAAAAGAGTAGAAAGAATCAATTCTCTAGACAGTTTCACTTTTGACCATTTGATTCAACTAAAAGACTCTTAGATTTATTACGGACAGAAAATAAAAATACATATATAGATAGATATCTTTCTATCTATATATATATATATAAACAAAAAGATACAGACAGTTACAGGTATATATTATTTATCACGTTGGTTTGCATGTTTGTTTGCATGTTGGTAGTATTTTAATTTTTGTCGCTTTCATGTTGAGAAGATTTCTATGGTCTACAAGTTAGCTTGCCTATGTATACATCTTGGTGAGTGAACGAAGATACACGGCCTTTTAAAAGGTAGGCTAGTAAGGGACAAATGTATGTGCATCCATCTGCACTGGGGGATCAGTAAATTGTATTGAGTCATCTTGAATTGTATTATAAATGTACTGTCTCCTTTTAAAGTTCTGCATATACTGTTGTTGCTTTAGAAATCCTTAATAATAGTACTGTACAGCTTGGTAAAGAAATCTGGAAAGTAAGAAGGCTGACTGATGTTTAGGGTGATGTTGGAAAGATGCTATTTAGTGTGTGAAGGGGGCAACTTGATTGGCCAGGCCACGAGTCTGGATATTTCTCTGCTGACCCATAGCTTTTGATGAGATCTCTGGGTAGGGTACCGCCTTCATCTTTGGGTCCTTATGCTGTACCGGCTGGAGGGGGGTTGGGGATTGGCCTCCCGCTACTTGAAGGAGGGACCTTCGGGAGGAATGTCAACTTAACCCGCTCTAATCTCAGTGTCAGGTTAGTGAAAGAAACCTGGAGTTTGCAGCTGGATGTTGGTTTGCACCTGGAACCCACCCGGAGCTGGACGCCACCAGTTGGGCCAGAATAAGAAGCACTGAATTCATCTTATTTCATATTTAGTTAGAGTGTGAGCTTTTGTAAAGCTGGATGATTGTTTAAAGGCTTTGTACTATTCCTTTCCATTCCTGGCGGGGACATGTCTCCGATCTCTATGAGAACTTACCTGTCTAGGTCTGTGTGAAGACAGGAAAGGACACTGCCTTTTAATTGGTAGGCTAGTAAGGGACAAATGTATGTGCATCCATCTGCATTAGAGGATCAGTAGGTGAGAATATGTGTGGAAGATCGGTGGCAATACCCCTATTGTCTCTACAGATCGAATCAGGTAATAGACACATCTTGGGGACTCTTCCCATCTTTTACACTTCACCTGCGTTATTCCAGGCTAATGTGGATGAATTTATATGGAAGAGTGCTCAACAATGATCAAAGAAGGGGAAAATGTGTAAGGAAATTAAGATGATCATTGCTGACCACCACATCACCCGCCATATTGTAACAGTATCAGCCATTCCAAATGTCTATTTTGTGTAAGAAAAGGATTGCTCTTATGTAGATTTTAGTAAACAAATCTGTAAAGCAAGAAGGAAGGTTATAGGATAGGGCCTAATTCAAACAGGTATCCAATACTAAAGATAGGATGACTAGCATCGAGTAGGTTAGCATAGTGTAGTTTAGTGTAGGGCCTGCCCTAAAAGATTCTACCTTGTCATGGTGGGCAGGCTTGTAATCTTTTGGTTAAAATTGACAAAAGAGTAGAAAGAATCAATTCTCTAGACAGTTTCACTTTTGACCATTTGATTCAACTAAAAGACTCTTAGATTTATTACGGACAGAAAATAAAAATACATATATAGATAGATATCTTTCTATCTATATATATATATATAAACAAAAAGATACAGACAGTTACAGGTATATATTATTTATCACGTTGGTTTGCATGTTTGTTTGCATGTTGGTAGTATTTTAACTTTTGTCGCTTTCATGTTGAGAAGATTTCTATGGTCTACAAGTTAGCTTGCCTATGTATACATCTTGGTGAGTGAACGAAGATACACGGCCTTTTAAAAGGTAGGCTAGTAATTGACAAATGTATGTGCATCCATCTGCACTGGGGGATCAGTAAATTGTATTGAGTCATCTTGAATTGTATTATAAATGTACTGTCTCCTTTTAAAGTTCTGCATATACTGTTGTTGCTTTAGAAATCCTTAATAATAGTACTGTACAGCTTGGTAAAGAAATCTGGAAAGTAAGAAGGCTGACTGATGTTTAGGGTGATGTTGGAAAGATGCTATTTAGTGTGTGAAGGGGGCAACTTGATTGGCCAGGCCACGAGTCTGGAGATTTCTCTGCTGACCCATAGCTTTTGATGAGATCTCTGGGTAGGGTACCGCCTTCATCTTTGGGTCCTTATGCTGTACCGGCTGGAGGGGGGTTGGGGATTGGCCTCCCGCTACTTGAAGGAGGGACCTTCGGGAGGAATGTCAACTTAACCCGCTCTAATCTCAGTGTCAGGTTAGTGAAAGAAACCTGGAGTTTGCAGCTGGATGTTGGTTTGCACCTGGAACCCACCCGGAGCTGGACGCCACCAGTTGGGCCAGAATAAGAAGCACTGAATTCATCTTATTTCATATTTAGTTAGAGTGTGAGCTTTTGTAAAGCTGGATGATTGTTTAAAGGCTTTGTACTATTCCTTTCCATTCCTGGCGGGGACAGGTCTCCGATCTCTATGAGAACTTACCTGTCTAGGTCTGTGTGAAGACAGGAAAGGACACTGCCTTTTAATTGGTAGGCTAGTAAGGGACAAATGTATGTGCATCCATCTGCATTAGAGGATCAGTAGGTGAGAATATGTGTGGAAGATCGGTGGCAATACCCCTAGTGTCTCTACAGATCTAATCAGGTAATAGACACATCTTGGGGACTCTTCCCATCTTTTACACTTCACCTGCGTTATTCCAGGCTAATGTGGATGAATTTATATGGAAGAGTGCTCAACAATGATCAAAGAAGGGGAAAATGTGTAAGGAAATTAAGATGATCATTGCTGACCACCACATCACCCGCCATATTGTAACAGTATCAGCCATTCCAAATGTCTATTTTGTGTAAGAAAAGGATTGCTCTTATGTAGATTTTAGTAAACAAATCTGTAAAGCAAGAAGGAAGGTTATAGGATAGGGCCTAATTCAAACAGGTATCCAATACTAAAGATAGGATGACTAGCATCGAGTAGGTTAGCATAGTGTAGTTTAGTGTAGGGCCTGCCCTAAAAGAGTCTACCTTGTCATGGTGGGCAGGCTTGTAATCTTTTGGTTAAAATTGACAAAAGAGTAGAAAGAATCAATTCTCTAGACAGTTTCACTTTTGACCATTTGATTCAACTAAAAGACTCTTAGATTTATTACGGACAGAAAATAGAAATACATATATAGATAGATATCTTTCTCTCCATATATATATAAACAAAAAGATACAGACAGTTACAGGTATATATTATATATCATGTTGGTTTGCATGTTTGTTTGCATGTTGGTAGTATTTTAATTTTTGTCGCTTTCATGTTGAGAAGATTTCTATGATCTACAAGTTAGCTTGCCTGTGTATACATCTTGGTGAGTGAACGAAGATACATGGCCTTTTAAAAGGTAGGCTAGTAAGGGACAAATGTATGTGCATCCATCTGCACTGGGGGATCAGTAAATTGTATTGAGTCATCTTGAATTGTATTGTAAATGTACTGTCTCCTTTTAAAGTTCTGCATATACTGTTGTTGCTTTAGAAATCCTTAATAATAGTACTGTACAGCTTGGTAAAGAAATCTGGAAAGTAAGAAGGCTGACTGATGTTCAGGGTGATGTTGGAAAGATGCTATTCAGTGTGTGAAGGGGGCAACTTGATTGGCCAGGCCACGAGTCTGGAGATTTCTCTGCTGACCCAAAGCTTTTGATGAGATCTCTGGGTAGGGTACCGCCTTCATCTTTGGGTCCTTATGCTGTACCGGCTGGAGGGGGGTTGGGGATCGGCCTCCCGCTACTTGAAGGAGGGACCTTCAGGAGGAATGTCAACTTAACCCGCTCAAATCCCAGTGTCAGGTTAGTGAAAGAAACCTGGAGTTTGCAGCTGGATGTTGGTTTGCACCTGGAACCCACCCGGAGCTGGACGCCACCAGTTGGGCCAGAATGAGAAGCACTGAATTCATCTTATTTCATATTTAGTTAGAGTGTGAGCTTTTGTAAAGCTGGATGATTGTTTAAAGGCTTTGTACTATTCCTTTCCATTCCTGGCGGGGACATGTCTCCGATCTCTATGAGAACTTACCTGTCTAGGTCTGTGTGAAGACAGGAAAGGACACTGCCTTTTAATTGGTAGGCTAGTAAGGGACAAATGTATGTGCATCCATCTGCATTAGAGGATCAGTAGGTGAGAATATGTGTGGAAGATCGGTGGCAATACCCCTAGTGTCTCTACAGATCTAATCAGGTAATAGACACATCTTGGGGACTCTTCCCATCTTTTACACTTCACCTGCGTTATTCCAGGCTAATGTGGATGAATTTATATGGAAGAGTGCTCAACAATGATCAAAGAAGGGGAAAATGTGTAAGGAAATTAAGATGATCATTGCTGACCACCACATCACCCGCCATATTGTAACAGTATCAGCCATTCCAAATGTCTATTTTGTGTAAGAAAAGGATTGCTCTTATGTAGATTTTAGTAAACAAATCTGTAAAGCAAGAAGGCAGGTTATAGGATAGGGCCTAATTCAAACAGGTATCCAATACTAAAGATAGGATGACTAGCATCGAGTAGGTTAGCATAGTGTAGTTTAGTGTAGGGCCTGCCCTAAAAGAGTCTACCTTGTCATGGTGGGCAGGCTTGTAATCTTTTGGTTAAAATTGACAAAAGAGTAGAAAGAATCAATTCTCTAGACAGTTTCACTTTTGACCATTTGATTCAACTAAAAGACTCTTAGATTTATTACGGACAGAAAATAAAAATACATATATAGATAGATATCTTTCTATCTATATATATATATATAAACAAAAAGATACAGACAGTTACAGGTATATATTATTTATCACGTTGGTTTGCATGTTTGTTTGCATGTTGGTAGTATTTTAATTTTTGTCGCTTTCATGTTGAGAAGATTTCTATGGTCTACAAGTTAGCTTGCCTATGTATACATCTTGGTGAGTGAACGAAGATACACGGCCTTTTAAAAGGTAGGCTAGTAAGGGACAAATGTATGTGCATCCATCTGCACTGGGGGATCAGTAAATTGTATTGAGTCATCTTGAATTGTATTATAAATGTACTGTCTCCTTTTAAAGTTCTGCATATACTGTTGTTGCTTTAGAAATCCTTAATAATAGTACTGTACAGCTTGGTAAAGAAATCTGGAAAGTAAGAAGGCTGACTGATGTTTAGGGTGATGTTGGAAAGATGCTATTTAGTGTGTGAAGGGGGCAACTTGATTGGCCAGGCCACGAGTCTGGATATTTCTCTGCTGACCCATAGCTTTTGATGAGATCTCTGGGTAGGGTACCGCCTTCATCTTTGGGTCCTTATGCTGTACCGGCTGGAGGGGGGTTGGGGATTGGCCTCCCGCTACTTGAAGGAGGGACCTTCGGGAGGAATGTCAACTTAACCCGCTCTAATCTCAGTGTCAGGTTAGTGAAAGAAACCTGGAGTTTGCAGCTGGATGTTGGTTTGCACCTGGAACCCACCCGGAGCTGGACGCCACCAGTTGGGCCAGAATAAGAAGCACTGAATTCATCTTATTTCATATTTAGTTAGAGTGTGAGCTTTTGTAAAGCTGGATGATTGTTTAAAGGCTTTGTACTATTCCTTTCCATTCCTGGCGGGGACATGTCTCCGATCTCTATGAGAACTTACCTGTCTAGGTCTGTGTGAAGACAGGAAAGGACACTGCCTTTTAATTGGTAGGCTAGTAAGGGACAAATGTATGTGCATCCATCTGCATTAGAGGATCAGTAGGTGAGAATATGTGTGGAAGATCGGTGGCAATACCCCTATTGTCTCTACAGATCGAATCAGGTAATAGACACATCTTGGGGACTCTTCCCATCTTTTACACTTCACCTGCGTTATTCCAGGCTAATGTGGATGAATTTATATGGAAGAGTGCTCAACAATGATCAAAGAAGGGGAAAATGTGTAAGGAAATTAAGATGATCATTGCTGACCACCACATCACCCGCCATATTGTAACAGTATCAGCCATTCCAAATGTCTATTTTGTGTAAGAAAAGGATTGCTCTTATGTAGATTTTAGTAAACAAATCTGTAAAGCAAGAAGGAAGGTTATAGGATAGGGCCTAATTCAAACAGGTATCCAATACTAAAGATAGGATGACTAGCATCGAGTAGGTTAGCATAGTGTAGTTTAGTGTAGGGCCTGCCCTAAAAGATTCTACCTTGTCATGGTGGGCAGGCTTGTAATCTTTTGGTTAAAATTGACAAAAGAGTAGAAAGAATCAATTCTCTAGACAGTTTCACTTTTGACCATTTGATTCAACTAAAAGACTCTTAGATTTATTACGGACAGAAAATAAAAATACATATATAGATAGATATCTTTCTATCTATATATATATATATAAACAAAAAGATACAGACAGTTACAGGTATATATTATTTATCACGTTGGTTTGCATGTTTGTTTGCATGTTGGTAGTATTTTAATTTTTGTCGCTTTCATGTTGAGAAGATTTCTATGGTCTACAAGTTAGCTTGCCTATGTATACATCTTGGTGAGTGAACGAAGATACACGGCCTTTTAAAAGGTAGGCTAGTAATTGACAAATGTATGTGCATCCATCTGCACTGGGGGATCAGTAAATTGTATTGAGTCATCTTGAATTGTATTATAAATGTACTGTCTCCTTTTAAAGTTCTGCATATACTGTTGTTGCTTTAGAAATCCTTAATAATAGTACTGTACAGCTTGGTAAAGAAATCTGGAAAGTAAGAAGGCTGACTGATGTTTAGGGTGATGTTGGAAAGATGCTATTTAGTGTGTGAAGGGGGCAACTTGATTGGCCAGGCCACGAGTCTGGAGATTTCTCTGCTGACCCATAGCTTTTGATGAGATCTCTGGGTAGGGTACCGCCTTCATCTTTGGGTCCTTATGCTGTACCGGCTGGAGGGGGGTTGGGGATTGGCCTCCCGCTACTTGAAGGAGGGACCTTCGGGAGGAATGTCAACTTAACCCGCTCTAATCTCAGTGTCAGGTTAGTGAAAGAAACCTGGAGTTTGCAGCTGGATGTTGGTTTGCACCTGGAACCCACCCGGAGCTGGACGCCACCAGTTGGGCCAGAATAAGAAGCACTGAATTCATCTTATTTCATATTTAGTTAGAGTGTGAGCTTTTGTAAAGCTGGATGATTGTTTAAAGGCTTTGTACTATTCCTTTCCATTCCTGGCGGGGACATGTCTCCGATCTCTATGAGAACTTACCTGTCTAGGTCTGTGTGAAGACAGGAAAGGACACTGCCTTTTAATTGGTAGGCTAGTAAGGGACAAATGTATGTGCATCCATCTGCATTAGAGGATCAGTAGGTGAGAATATGTGTGGAAGATCGGTGGCAATACCCCTAGTGTCTCTACAGATCTAATCAGGTAATAGACACATCTTGGGGACTCTTCCCATCTTTTACACTTCACCTGCGTTATTCCAGGCTAATGTGGATGAATTTATATGGAAGAGTGCTCAACAATGATCAAAGAAGGGGAAAATGTGTAAGGAAATTAAGATGATCATTGCTGACCACCACATCACCCGCCATATTGTAACAGTATCAGCCATTCCAAATGTCTATTTTGTGTAAGAAAAGGATTGCTCTTATGTAGATTTTAGTAAACAAATCTGTAAAGCAAGAAGGAAGGTTATAGGATAGGGCCTAATTCAAACAGGTATCCAATACTAAAGATAGGATGACTAGCATCGAGTAGGTTAGCATAGTGTAGTTTAGTGTAGGGCCTGCCCTAAAAGAGTCTACCTTGTCGTGGTGGGCAGGCTTGTAATCTTTTGGTTAAAATTGACAAAAGAGTAGAAAGAATCAATTCTCTACACAGTTTTACTTTTGACCATTTGATTCAACTAAAAGACTCTTAGATTTATTACGGACAGAAAATAAAAATACATATATAGATAGATCTCTTTCTATCTATATATATATAAACAAAAAGATACAGACAGTTACAGGTATATATTATATATCACGTTGGCTTGCATGTTTGTTTGCATGTTGGTAGTATTTTAATTTTTGTCGCTTTCATGTTGAGAAGATTTCTATGGTCTACAAGTTAGCTTGCCTATGTATACATCTTGGTGAGTGAACGAAGATACACGGCCTTTTAAAAGGTAGGCTAGTAAGGGACAAATGTATGTGCATCCATCTGCACTGGGGGATCAGTAAATTGTATTGAGTCATCTTGAATTGTATTGTAAATGTACTGTCTCCTTTTAAAGTTCTGCATATACTGTTGTTGCTTTAGAAATCCTTAATAATAGTACTGTACAGCTTGGTAAAGAAATCTGGAAAGTAAGAAGGCTGACTGATGTTTAGGGTGATGTTGGAAAGATGCTATTTAGTGTGTGAAGGGGGCAACTTGATTGGCCAGGCCACGAGTCTGGAGATTTCTCTGCTGACCCATAGCTTTTGATGAGATCTCTGGGTAGGGTACCGCCTTCATCTTTGGGTCCTTATGCTGTACCGGCTGGAGGGGGGTTGGGGATCGGCCTCCCGCTACTTGAAGGAGGGACCTTCAGGAGGAATGTCAACTTAATCCGCTCAAATCTCAGTGTCAGGTTAGTGAAAGAAACCTGGAGTTTGCAGCTGGATGTTGGTTTGCACCTGGAACCCACCCGGAGCTGAACGCCACCAGTTGGGCCAGAATAAGAAGCACTGAATTCATCTTATTTCATATTTAGTTAGCGTGTGAGCTTTTGTAAAGCTGGATGATTGTTTAAAGGCTTTGTACTATTCCTTTCCATTCCTGGCGGGGACATGTCTCCGATCTCTATGAGAACTTACCTGTCTAGGTCTGTGTGAAGACAGGAAAGGACACTGCCTTTTAATTGGTAGGCTAGTAAGGGACAAATGTATGTGCATCCATCTGCATTAGAGGATCAGTAGGTGAGAATATGTGTGGAAGATCGGTGGCAATACCCCTAGTGTCTCTACAGATCGAATCAGGTAATAGACACATCTTGGGGACTCTTCCCATCTTTTACACTTCACCTGCGTTATTCCAGGCTAATGTGGATGAATTTATATGGAAGAGTGCTCAACAATGATCAAAGAAGGGGAAAATGTGTAAGGAAATTAAGATGATCATTGCTGACCACCACATCACCCGCCATATTGTAACAGTATCAGCCATTCCAAATGTCTATTTTGTGTAAGAAAAGGATTGCTCTTATGTAGATTTTAGTAAACAAATCTGTAAAGCAAGAAGGAAGGTTATAGGATAGGGCCTAATTCAAACAGGTATCCAATACTAAAGATAGGATGACTAGCATCGAGTAGGTTAGCATAGTGTAGTTTAGTGTAGGGCCTGCCCTAAAAGAGTCTACCTTGTCATGGTGGGCAGGCTTGTAATCTTTTGGTTAAAATTGACAAAAGAGTAGAAAGAATCAATTCTCTAGACAGTTTCACTTTTGACCATTTGATTCAACTAAAAGACTCTTAGATTTATTACGGACAGAAAATAGAAATACATATATAGATAGATATCTTTCTCTCCATATATATATAAACAAAAAGATACAGACAGTTACAGGTATATATTATATATCATGTTGGTTTGCATGTTTGTTTGCATGTTGGTAGTATTTTAATTTTTGTCGCTTTCATGTTGAGAAGATTTCTATGATCTACAAGTTAGCTTGCCTGTGTATACATCTTGGTGAGTGAACGAAGATACATGGCCTTTTAAAAGGTAGGCTAGTAAGGGACAAATGTATGTGCATCCATCTGCACTGGGGGATCAGTAAATTGTATTGAGTCATCTTGAATTGTATTGTAAATGTACTGTCTCCTTTTAAAGTTCTGCATATACTGTTGTTGCTTTAGAAATCCTTAATAATAGTACTGTACAGCTTGGTAAAGAAATCTGGAAAGTAAGAAGGCTGACTGATGTTCAGGGTGATGTTGGAAAGATGCTATTCAGTGTGTGAAGGGGGCAACTTGATTGGCCAGGCCACGAGTCTGGAGATTTCTCTGCTGACCCAAAGCTTTTGATGAGATCTCTGGGTAGGGTACCGCCTTCATCTTTGGGTCCTTATGCTGTACCGGCTGGAGGGGGGTTGGGGATCGGCCTCCCGCTACTTGAAGGAGGGACCTTCAGGAGGAATGTCAACTTAACCCGCTCAAATCCCAGTGTCAGGTTAGTGAAAGAAACCTGGAGTTTGCAGCTGGATGTTGGTTTGCACCTGGAACCCACCCGGAGCTGGACGCCACCAGTTGGGCCAGAATGAGAAGCACTGAATTCATCTTATTTCATATTTAGTTAGAGTGTGAGCTTTTGTAAAGCTGGATGATTGTTTAAAGGCTTTGTACTATTCCTTTCCATTCCTGGCGGGGACATGTCTCCGATCTCTATGAGAACTTACCTGTCTAGGTCTGTGTGAAGACAGGAAAGGACACTGCCTTTTAATTGGTAGGCTAGTAAGGGACAAATGTATGTGCATCCATCTGCATTAGAGGATCAGTAGGTGAGAATATGTGTGGAAGATCGGTGGCAATACCCCTAGTGTCTCTACAGATCGAATCAGGTAATAGACACATCTTGGGGACTCTTCCCATCTTTTACACTTCACCTGCGTTATTCCAGGCTAATGTGGATGAATTTATATGGAAGAGTGCTCAACAATGATCAAAGAAGGGGAAAATGTGTAAGGAAATTAAGATGATCATTGCTGACCACCACATCACCCGCCATATTGTAACAGTATCAGCCATTCCAAATGTCTATTTTGTGTAAGAAAAGGATTGCTCTTATGTAGATTTTAGTAAACAAATCTGTAAAGCAAGAAGGAAGGTTATAGGATAGGGCCTAATTCAAACAGGTATCCAATACTAAAGATAGGATGACTAGCATCGAGTAGGTTAGCATAGTGTAGTTTAGTGTAGGGCCTGCCCTAAAAGAGTCTACCTTGTCATGGTGGGCAGGCTTGTAATCTTTTGGTTAAAATTGACAAAAGAGTAGAAAGAATCAATTCTCTAGACAGTTTCACTTTTGACCATTTGATTCAACTAAAAGACTCTTAGATTTATTACGGACAGAAAATAGAAATACATATATAGATAGATATCTTTCTCTCCATATATATATAAACAAAAAGATACAGACAGTTACAGGTATATATTATATATCATGTTGGTTTGCATGTTTGTTTGCATGTTGGTAGTATTTTAATTTTTGTCGCTTTCATGTTGAGAAGATTTCTATGATCTACAAGTTAGCTTGCCTGTGTATACATCTTGGTGAGTGAACGAAGATACATGGCCTTTTAAAAGGTAGGCTAGTAAGGGACAAATGTATGTGCATCCATCTGCACTGGGGGATCAGTAAATTGTATTGAGTCATCTTGAATTGTATTGTAAATGTACTGTCTCCTTTTAAAGTTCTGCATATACTGTTGTTGCTTTAGAAATCCTTAATAATAGTACTGTACAGCTTGGTAAAGAAATCTGGAAAGTAAGAAGGCTGACTGATGTTCAGGGTGATGTTGGAAAGATGCTATTCAGTGTGTGAAGGGGGCAATTTGATTGGCCAGGCCACGAGTCTGGAGATTTCTCTGCTGACCCAAAGCTTTTGATGAGATCTCTGGGTAGGGTACCGCCTTCATCTTTGGGTCCTTATGCTGTACCGGCTGGAGGGGGGTTGGGGATCGGCCTCCCGCTACTTGAAGGAGGGACCTTCAGGAGGAATGTCAACTTAACCCGCTCAAATCCCAGTGTCAGGTTAGTGAAAGAAACCTGGAGTTTGCAGCTGGATGTTGGTTTGCACCTGGAACCCACCCGGAGCTGGACGCCACCAGTTGGGCCAGAATGAGAAGCACTGAATTCATCTTATTTCATATTTAGTTAGAGTGTGAGCTTTTGTAAAGCTGGATGATTGTTTAAAGGCTTTGTACTATTCCTTTCCATTCCTGGCGGGGACATGTCTCCGATCTCTATGAGAACTTACCTGTCTAGGTCTGTGTGAAGACAGGAAAGGACACTGCCTTTTAATTGGTAGGCTAGTAAGGGACAAATGTATGTGCATCCATCTGCATTAGAGGATCAGTAGGTGAGAATATGTGTGGAAGATCGGTGGCAATACCCCTAGTGTCTCTACAGATCTAATCAGGTAATAGACACATCTTGGGGACTCTTCCCATCTTTTACACTTCACCTGCGTTATTCCAGGCTAATGTGGATGAATTTATATGGAAGAGTGCTCAACAATGATCAAAGAAGGGGAAAATGTGTAAGGAAATTAAGATGATCATTGCTGACCACCACATCACCCGCCATATTGTAACAGTATCAGCCATTCCAAATGTCTATTTTGTGTAAGAAAAGGATTGCTCTTATGTAGATTTTAGTAAACAAATCTGTAAAGCAAGAAGGCAGGTTATAGGATAGGGCCTAATTCAAACAGGTATCCAATACTAAAGATAGGATGACTAGCATCGAGTAGGTTAGCATAGTGTAGTTTAGTGTAGGGCCTGCCCTAAAAGAGTCTACCTTGTCATGGTGGGCAGGCTTGTAATCTTTTGGTTAAAATTGACAAAAGAGTAGAAAGAATCAATTCTCTAGACAGTTTCACTTTTGACCATTTGATTCAACTAAAAGACTCTTAGATTTATTACGGACAGAAAATAAAAATACATATATAGATAGATATCTTTCTATCTATATATATATATATAAACAAAAAGATACAGACAGTTACAGGTATATATTATTTATCACGTTGGTTTGCATGTTTGTTTGCATGTTGGTAGTATTTTAATTTTTGTCGCTTTCATGTTGAGAAGATTTCTATGGTCTACAAGTTAGCTTGCCTATGTATACATCTTGGTGAGTGAACGAAGATACACGGCCTTTTAAAAGGTAGGCTAGTAAGGGACAAATGTATGTGCATCCATCTGCACTGGGGGATCAGTAAATTGTATTGAGTCATCTTGAATTGTATTATAAATGTACTGTCTCCTTTTAAAGTTCTGCATATACTGTTGTTGCTTTAGAAATCCTTAATAATAGTACTGTACAGCTTGGTAAAGAAATCTGGAAAGTAAGAAGGCTGACTGATGTTTAGGGTGATGTTGGAAAGATGCTATTTAGTGTGTGAAGGGGGCAACTTGATTGGCCAGGCCACGAGTCTGGATATTTCTCTGCTGACCCATAGCTTTTGATGAGATCTCTGGGTAGGGTACCGCCTTCATCTTTGGGTCCTTATGCTGTACCGGCTGGAGGGGGGTTGGGGATTGGCCTCCCGCTACTTGAAGGAGGGACCTTCGGGAGGAATGTCAACTTAACCCGCTCTAATCTCAGTGTCAGGTTAGTGAAAGAAACCTGGAGTTTGCAGCTGGATGTTGGTTTGCACCTGGAACCCACCCGGAGCTGGACGCCACCAGTTGGGCCAGAATAAGAAGCACTGAATTCATCTTATTTCATATTTAGTTAGAGTGTGAGCTTTTGTAAAGCTGGATGATTGTTTAAAGGCTTTGTACTATTCCTTTCCATTCCTGGCGGGGACATGTCTCCGATCTCTATGAGAACTTACCTGTCTAGGTCTGTGTGAAGACAGGAAAGGACACTGCCTTTTAATTGGTAGGCTAGTAAGGGACAAATGTATGTGCATCCATCTGCATTAGAGGATCAGTAGGTGAGAATATGTGTGGAAGATCGGTGGCAATACCCCTATTGTCTCTACAGATCGAATCAGGTAATAGACACATCTTGGGGACTCTTCCCATCTTTTACACTTCACCTGCGTTATTCCAGGCTAATGTGGATGAATTTATATGGAAGAGTGCTCAACAATGATCAAAGAAGGGGAAAATGTGTAAGGAAATTAAGATGATCATTGCTGACCACCACATCACCCGCCATATTGTAACAGTATCAGCCATTCCAAATGTCTATTTTGTGTAAGAAAAGGATTGCTCTTATGTAGATTTTAGTAAACAAATCTGTAAAGCAAGAAGGAAGGTTATAGGATAGGGCCTAATTCAAACAGGTATCCAATACTAAAGATAGGATGACTAGCATCGAGTAGGTTAGCATAGTGTAGTTTAGTGTAGGGCCTGCCCTAAAAGATTCTACCTTGTCATGGTGGGCAGGCTTGTAATCTTTTGGTTAAAATTGACAAAAGAGTAGAAAGAATCAATTCTCTAGACAGTTTCACTTTTGACCATTTGATTCAACTAAAAGACTCTTAGATTTATTACGGACAGAAAATAAAAATACATATATAGATAGATATCTTTCTATCTATATATATATATATAAACAAAAAGATACAGACAGTTACAGGTATATATTATTTATCACGTTGGTTTGCATGTTTGTTTGCATGTTGGTAGTATTTTAATTTTTGTCGCTTTCATGTTGAGAAGATTTCTATGGTCTACAAGTTAGCTTGCCTATGTATACATCTTGGTGAGTGAACGAAGATACACGGCCTTTTAAAAGGTAGGCTAGTAATTGACAAATGTATGTGCATCCATCTGCACTGGGGGATCAGTAAATTGTATTGAGTCATCTTGAATTGTATTATAAATGTACTGTCTCCTTTTAAAGTTCTGCATATACTGTTGTTGCTTTAGAAATCCTTAATAATAGTACTGTACAGCTTGGTAAAGAAATCTGGAAAGTAAGAAGGCTGACTGATGTTTAGGGTGATGTTGGAAAGATGCTATTTAGTGTGTGAAGGGGGCAACTTGATTGGCCAGGCCACGAGTCTGGAGATTTCTCTGCTGACCCATAGCTTTTGATGAGATCTCTGGGTAGGGTACCGCCTTCATCTTTGGGTCCTTATGCTGTACCGGCTGGAGGGGGGTTGGGGATTGGCCTCCCGCTACTTGAAGGAGGGACCTTCGGGAGGAATGTCAACTTAACCCGCTCTAATCTCAGTGTCAGGTTAGTGAAAGAAACCTGGAGTTTGCAGCTGGATGTTGGTTTGCACCTGGAACCCACCCGGAGCTGGACGCCACCAGTTGGGCCAGAATAAGAAGCACTGAATTCATCTTATTTCATATTTAGTTAGAGTGTGAGCTTTTGTAAAGCTGGATGATTGTTTAAAGGCTTTGTACTATTCCTTTCCATTCCTGGCGGGGACATGTCTCCGATCTCTATGAGAACTTACCTGTCTAGGTCTGTGTGAAGACAGGAAAGGACACTGCCTTTTAATTGGTAGGCTAGTAAGGGACAAATGTATGTGCATCCATCTGCATTAGAGGATCAGTAGGTGAGAATATGTGTGGAAGATCGGTGGCAATACCCCTAGTGTCTCTACAGATCTAATCAGGTAATAGACACATCTTGGGGACTCTTCCCATCTTTTACACTTCACCTGCGTTATTCCAGGCTAATGTGGATGAATTTATATGGAAGAGTGCTCAACAATGATCAAAGAAGGGGAAAATGTGTAAGGAAATTAAGATGATCATTGCTGACCACCACATCACCCGCCATATTGTAACAGTATCAGCCATTCCAAATGTCTATTTTGTGTAAGAAAAGGATTGCTCTTATGTAGATTTTAGTAAACAAATCTGTAAAGCAAGAAGGAAGGTTATAGGATAGGGCCTAATTCAAACAGGTATCCAATACTAAAGATAGGATGACTAGCATCGAGTAGGTTAGCATAGTGTAGTTTAGTGTAGGGCCTGCCCTAAAAGAGTCTACCTTGTCGTGGTGGGCAGGCTTGTAATCTTTTGGTTAAAATTGACAAAAGAGTAGAAAGAATCAATTCTCTACACAGTTTTACTTTTGACCATTTGATTCAACTAAAAGACTCTTAGATTTATTACGGACAGAAAATAAAAATACATATATAGATAGATCTCTTTCTATCTATATATATATAAACAAAAAGATACAGACAGTTACAGGTATATATTATATATCACGTTGGCTTGCATGTTTGTTTGCATGTTGGTAGTATTTTAATTTTTGTCGCTTTCATGTTGAGAAGATTTCTATGGTCTACAAGTTAGCTTGCCTATGTATACATCTTGGTGAGTGAACGAAGATACACGGCCTTTTAAAAGGTAGGCTAGTAAGGGACAAATGTATGTGCATCCATCTGCACTGGGGGATCAGTAAATTGTATTGAGTCATCTTGAATTGTATTGTAAATGTACTGTCTCCTTTTAAAGTTCTGCATATACTGTTGTTGCTTTAGAAATCCTTAATAATAGTACTGTACAGCTTGGTAAAGAAATCTGGAAAGTAAGAAGGCTGACTGATGTTTAGGGTGATGTTGGAAAGATGCTATTTAGTGTGTGAAGGGGGCAACTTGATTGGCCAGGCCACGAGTCTGGAGATTTCTCTGCTGACCCATAGCTTTTGATGAGATCTCTGGGTAGGGTACCGCCTTCATCTTTGGGTCCTTATGCTGTACCGGCTGGAGGGGGGTTGGGGATCGGCCTCCCGCTACTTGAAGGAGGGACCTTCAGGAGGAATGTCAACTTAATCCGCTCAAATCTCAGTGTCAGGTTAGTGAAAGAAACCTGGAGTTTGCAGCTGGATGTTGGTTTGCACCTGGAACCCACCCGGAGCTGAACGCCACCAGTTGGGCCAGAATAAGAAGCACTGAATTCATCTTATTTCATATTTAGTTAGCGTGTGAGCTTTTGTAAAGCTGGATGATTGTTTAAAGGCTTTGTACTATTCCTTTCCATTCCTGGCGGGGACATGTCTCCGATCTCTATGAGAACTTACCTGTCTAGGTCTGTGTGAAGACAGGAAAGGACACTGCCTTTTAATTGGTAGGCTAGTAAGGGACAAATGTATGTGCATCCATCTGCATTAGAGGATCAGTAGGTGAGAATATGTGTGGAAGATCGGTGGCAATACCCCTAGTGTCTCTACAGATCGAATCAGGTAATAGACACATCTTGGGGACTCTTCCCATCTTTTACACTTCACCTGCGTTATTCCAGGCTAATGTGGATGAATTTATATGGAAGAGTGCTCAACAATGATCAAAGAAGGGGAAAATGTGTAAGGAAATTAAGATGATCATTGCTGACCACCACATCACCCGCCATATTGTAACAGTATCAGCCATTCCAAATGTCTATTTTGTGTAAGAAAAGGATTGCTCTTATGTAGATTTTAGTAAACAAATCTGTAAAGCAAGAAGGAAGGTTATAGGATAGGGCCTAATTCAAACAGGTATCCAATACTAAAGATAGGATGACTAGCATCGAGTAGGTTAGCATAGTGTAGTTTAGTGTAGGGCCTGCCCTAAAAGAGTCTACCTTGTCATGGTGGGCAGGCTTGTAATCTTTTGGTTAAAATTGACAAAAGAGTAGAAAGAATCAATTCTCTAGACAGTTTCACTTTTGACCATTTGATTCAACTAAAAGACTCTTAGATTTATTACGGACAGAAAATAGAAATACATATATAGATAGATATCTTTCTCTCCATATATATATAAACAAAAAGATACAGACAGTTACAGGTATATATTATATATCATGTTGGTTTGCATGTTTGTTTGCATGTTGGTAGTATTTTAATTTTTGTCGCTTTCATGTTGAGAAGATTTCTATGATCTACAAGTTAGCTTGCCTGTGTATACATCTTGGTGAGTGAACGAAGATACATGGCCTTTTAAAAGGTAGGCTAGTAAGGGACAAATGTATGTGCATCCATCTGCACTGGGGGATCAGTAAATTGTATTGAGTCATCTTGAATTGTATTGTAAATGTACTGTCTCCTTTTAAAGTTCTGCATATACTGTTGTTGCTTTAGAAATCCTTAATAATAGTACTGTACAGCTTGGTAAAGAAATCTGGAAAGTAAGAAGGCTGACTGATGTTCAGGGTGATGTTGGAAAGATGCTATTCAGTGTGTGAAGGGGGCAACTTGATTGGCCAGGCCACGAGTCTGGAGATTTCTCTGCTGACCCAAAGCTTTTGATGAGATCTCTGGGTAGGGTACCGCCTTCATCTTTGGGTCCTTATGCTGTACCGGCTGGAGGGGGGTTGGGGATCGGCCTCCCGCTACTTGAAGGAGGGACCTTCAGGAGGAATGTCAACTTAACCCGCTCAAATCCCAGTGTCAGGTTAGTGAAAGAAACCTGGAGTTTGCAGCTGGATGTTGGTTTGCACCTGGAACCCACCCGGAGCTGGACGCCACCAGTTGGGCCAGAATGAGAAGCACTGAATTCATCTTATTTCATATTTAGTTAGAGTGTGAGCTTTTGTAAAGCTGGATGATTGTTTAAAGGCTTTGTACTATTCCTTTCCATTCCTGGCGGGGACATGTCTCCGATCTCTATGAGAACTTACCTGTCTAGGTCTGTGTGAAGACAGGAAAGGACACTGCCTTTTAATTGGTAGGCTAGTAAGGGACAAATGTATGTGCATCCATCTGCATTAGAGGATCAGTAGGTGAGAATATGTGTGGAAGATCGGTGGCAATACCCCTAGTGTCTCTACAGATCTAATCAGGTAATAGACACATCTTGGGGACTCTTCCCATCTTTTACACTTCACCTGCGTTATTCCAGGCTAATGTGGATGAATTTATATGGAAGAGTGCTCAACAATGATCAAAGAAGGGGAAAATGTGTAAGGAAATTAAGATGATCATTGCTGACCACCACATCACCCGCCATATTGTAACAGTATCAGCCATTCCAAATGTCTATTTTGTGTAAGAAAAGGATTGCTCTTATGTAGATTTTAGTAAACAAATCTGTAAAGCAAGAAGGCAGGTTATAGGATAGGGCCTAATTCAAACAGGTATCCAATACTAAAGATAGGATGACTAGCATCGAGTAGGTTAGCATAGTGTAGTTTAGTGTAGGGCCTGCCCTAAAAGAGTCTACCTTGTCATGGTGGGCAGGCTTGTAATCTTTTGGTTAAAATTGACAAAAGAGTAGAAAGAATCAATTCTCTAGACAGTTTCACTTTTGACCATTTGATTCAACTAAAAGACTCTTAGATTTATTACGGACAGAAAATAAAAATACATATATAGATAGATATCTTTCTATCTATATATATATATATAAACAAAAAGATACAGACAGTTACAGGTATATATTATTTATCACGTTGGTTTGCATGTTTGTTTGCATGTTGGTAGTATTTTAATTTTTGTCGCTTTCATGTTGAGAAGATTTCTATGGTCTACAAGTTAGCTTGCCTATGTATACATCTTGGTGAGTGAACGAAGATACACGGCCTTTTAAAAGGTAGGCTAGTAAGGGACAAATGTATGTGCATCCATCTGCACTGGGGGATCAGTAAATTGTATTGAGTCATCTTGAATTGTATTATAAATGTACTGTCTCCTTTTAAAGTTCTGCATATACTGTTGTTGCTTTAGAAATCCTTAATAATAGTACTGTACAGCTTGGTAAAGAAATCTGGAAAGTAAGAAGGCTGACTGATGTTTAGGGTGATGTTGGAAAGATGCTATTTAGTGTGTGAAGGGGGCAACTTGATTGGCCAGGCCACGAGTCTGGATATTTCTCTGCTGACCCATAGCTTTTGATGAGATCTCTGGGTAGGGTACCGCCTTCATCTTTGGGTCCTTATGCTGTACCGGCTGGAGGGGGGTTGGGGATTGGCCTCCCGCTACTTGAAGGAGGGACCTTCGGGAGGAATGTCAACTTAACCCGCTCTAATCTCAGTGTCAGGTTAGTGAAAGAAACCTGGAGTTTGCAGCTGGATGTTGGTTTGCACCTGGAACCCACCCGGAGCTGGACGCCACCAGTTGGGCCAGAATGAGAAGCACTGAATTCATCTTATTTCATATTTAGTTAGAGTGTGAGCTTTTGTAAAGCTGGATGATTGTTTAAAGGCTTTGTACTATTCCTTTCCATTCCTGGCGGGGACATGTCTCCGATCTCTATGAGAACTTACCTGTCTAGGTCTGTGTGAAGACAGGAAAGGACACTGCCTTTTAATTGGTAGGCTAGTAAGGGACAAATGTATGTGCATCCATCTGCATTAGAGGATCAGTAGGTGAGAATATGTGTGGAAGATCGGTGGCAATACCCCTAGTGTCTCTACAGATCTAATCAGGTAATAGACACATCTTGGGGACTCTTCCCATCTTTTACACTTCACCTGCGTTATTCCAGGCTAATGTGGATGAATTTATATGGAAGAGTGCTCAACAATGATCAAAGAAGGGGAAAATGTGTAAGGAAATTAAGATGATCATTGCTGACCACCACATCACCCGCCATATTGTAACAGTATCAGCCATTCCAAATGTCTATTTTGTGTAAGAAAAGGATTGCTCTTATGTAGATTTTAGTAAACAAATCTGTAAAGCAAGAAGGAAGGTTATAGGATAGGGCCTAATTCAAACAGGTATCCAATACTAAAGATAGGATGACTAGCATCGAGTAGGTTAGCATAGTGTAGTTTAGTGTAGGGCCTGCCCTAAAAGATTCTACCTTGTCATGGTGGGCAGGCTTGTAATCTTTTGGTTAAAATTGACAAAAGAGTAGAAAGAATCAATTCTCTAGACAGTTTCACTTTTTACCATTTGATTCAACTAAAAGACTCTTAGATTTATTACGGACAGAAAATAAAAATACATATATAGATAGATATCTTTCTATCTATATATATATATATAAACAAAAAGATACAGACAGTTACAGGTATATATTATTTATCACGTTGGTTTGCATGTTTGTTTGCATGTTGGTAGTATTTTAATTTTTGTCGCTTTCATGTTGAGAAGATTTCTATGGCCTACAAGTTAGCTTGCCTATGTATACATCTTGGTGAGTGAACGAAGATACACAGCCTTTTAAAAGGTAGCCTAGTAAGGGACAAATGTATGTGCATCCATCTGCACTGGGGGATCAGTAAATTGTATTGAGTCATCTTGAATTGTATTGTAAATGTACTGTCTCCTTTTAAAGTTCTGCATATACTGTTGTTGCTTTAGAAATCCTTAATAATAGTACTGTACAGCTTGGTAAAGAAATCTGGAAAGTAAGAAGGCTGACTGATGTTTAGGGTGATGTTGGAAAGATGCTATTTAGTGTGTGAAGGGGGCAACTTGATTGGCCAGGCCACGAGTCTGGAGATTTCTCTGCTGACCCATAGCTTTTGATGAGATCTCTGGGTAGGGTACCGCCTTCATCTTTGGGTCCTTATGCTGTACCGGCTGGAGGGGGGTTGGGGATCGGCCTCCCGCTACTTGAAGGAGGGACCTTCAGGAGGAATGTCAACTTAACCCGCTCAAATCTCAGTGTCAGGTTAGTGAAAGAAACCTGGAGTTTGCAGCTGGATGTTGGTTTGCACCTGGAACCCACCCGGAGCTGGACGCCACCAGTTGGGCCAGAATAAGAAGCACTGAATTCATCTTATTTCATATTTAGTTAGAGTGTGAGCTTTTGTAAAGCTGGATGATTGTTTAAAGGCTTTGTACTATTCCTTTCCATTCCTGGCGGGGACATGTCTCCGATCTCTATGAGAACTTACCTGTCTAGGTCTGTGTGAAGACAGGAAAGGACACTGCCTTTTAATTGGTAGGCTAGTAAGGGACAAATGTATGTGCATCCATCTGCATTAGAGGATCAGTAGGTGAGAATATGTGTGGAAGATCGGTGGCAATACCCCTAGTGTCTCTACAGATCGAATCAGGTAATAGACACATCTTGGGGACTCTTCCCATCTTTTACACTTCACCTGCGTTATTCCAGGCTAATGTGGATGAATTTATATGGAAGAGTGCTCAACAATGATCAAAGAAGGGGAAAACGTGTAAGGAAATTAAGATGATCATTGCTGACCACCACATCACCCGCCATATTGTAACAGTATCAGCCATTCCAAATGTCTATTTTGTGTAAGAAAAGGATTGCTCTTATGTAGATTTTAGTAAACAAATCTGTAAAGCAAGAAGGAAGGTTATAGGATAGGGCCTAATTCAAACAGGTATCCAATACTAAAGATAGGATGACTAGCATCGAGTAGGTTAGCATAGTGTAGTTTAGTGTAGGGCCTGCCCTAAAAGAGTCTACCTTGTCATGGTGGGCAGGCTTGTAATCTTTTGGTTAAAATTGACAAAAGAGTAGAAAGAATCAATTCTCTAGACAGTTTCACTTTTGACCATTTGATTCAACTAAAAGACTCTTATGCCGCCTACACACGAGCGGACTTTACGGCGGACTTTGCCCGGCGGACTGGATTTCGTCGGACAATTCGATGTGTGTGGGCTCCAGCGGACTTTGTTTTCTCAAAAGTTGGACGGACTTAGATTTGAAACTTGTTTAAAATTTATCCGTTGAAATCGAGTCCGGTCGAAAAGTCCGCCGTCTGTATGCTAGTTCGACGGACAAAAAGCCACGCTAGGGCAGCTATTGGCTACTGGCTATGAACTTCCTTGTTTTAGTCCGGTCGTACGTCATCACGTACGAATTCGACGGACTTTGGTGGATTGTGTGTAGGCAAGTCCGTTCATTCACAAAGTCCGTCGGAAAGTACGTCGAAAAGTCCGCCGGGCAAAGTCCGCCGTAAAGTCCACTCGTGTGTACGCGGCATTAGATTTATTACGGACAGAAAATAAAAATACATATATAGATAGATATCTTTCTATCTATATATATATAAACAAAAAGATACAGACAGTTACAGGTATATAATATATATCATGTTGGTTTGCATGTTTGTTTGCATGTTGGTAGTATTTTAATTTTTGTCGCTTTCATGTTGAGAAGATTTCTATGATCTACAAGTTAGCTTGCCTGTGTATACATCTTGGTGAGTGAACGAAGATACATGGCCTTTTAAAAGGTAGGCTAGTAAGGGACAAATGTATGTGCATCCATCTGCACTGGGGGATCAGTAAATTGTATTGAGTCATCTTGAATTGTATTGTAAATGTACTGTCTCCTTTTAAAGTTCTGCATATACTGTTGTTGCTTTAGAAATCCTTAACAATAGTACTGTACAGCTTGGTAAAGAAATCTGGAAAGTAAGAAGGCTGACTGATGTTCAGGGTGATGTTGGAAAGATGCTATTCAGTGTGTGAAGGGGGCAACTTGATTGGCCAGGCCACGAGTCTGGAGATTTCTCTGCTGACCCAAAGCTTTTGATGAGATCTCTGGGTAGGGTACCGCCTTCATCTTTGGGTCCTTATGCTGTACCGGCTGGAGGGGGGTTGGGGATCGGCCTCCCGCTACTTGAAGGAGGGACCTTCAGGAGGAATGTCAACTTAACCCGCTCAAATCCCAGTGTCAGGTTAGTGAAAGAAACCTGGAGTTTGCAGCTGGATGTTGGTTTGCACCTGGAACCCACCCGGAGCTGGACGCCACCAGTTGGGCCAGAATGAGAAGCACTGAATTCATCTTATTTCATATTTAGTTAGAGTGTGAGCTTTTGTAAAGCTGGATGATTGTTTAAAGGCTTTGTACTATTCCTTTCCATTCCTGGCGGGGACATGTCTCCGATCTCTATGAGAACTTACCTGTCTAGGTCTGTGTGAAGACAGGAAAGGACACTGCCTTTTAATTGGTAGGCTAGTAAGGGACAAATGTATGTGCATCCATCTGCATTAGAGGATCAGTAGGTGAGAATATGTGTGGAAGATCGGTGGCAATACCCCTAGTGTCTCTACAGATCTAATCAGGTAATAGACACATCTTGGGGACTCTTCCCATCTTTTACACTTCACCTGCGTTATTCCAGGCTAATGTGGATGAATTTATATGGAAGAGTGCTCAACAATGATCAAAGAAGGGGAAAATGTGTTAGGAAATTAAGATGATCATTGCTGACCACCACATCACCCGCCATATTGTAACAGTATCAGCCATTCCAAATGTCTATTTTGTGTAAGAAAAGGATTGCTCTTATGTAGATTTTAGTAAACAAATCTGTAAAGCAAGAAGGAAGGTTATAGGATAGGGCCTAATTCAAACAGGTATCCAATACTAAAGATAGGATGACTAGCATCGAGTAGGTTAGCATAGTGTAGTTTAGTGTAGGGCCTGCCCTAAAAGAGTCTACCTTGTCATGGTGGGCAGGCTTGTAATCTTTTGGTTAAAATTGACAAAAGAGTAGAAAGAATCAATTCTCTAGACAGTTTCACTTTTGACCATTTGATTCAACTAAAAGACTCTTAGATTTATTACGGACAGAAAATAAAAATACATATATAGATAGATATCTTTCTATCTATATATATATAAACAAAAAGATACAGACAGTTACAGGTATATATTATATATCATGTTGGTTTGCATGTTTGTTTGCATGTTGGTAGTATTTTAATTTTTGTCGCTTTCATGTTGAGAAGATTTCTATGGTCTACAAGTTAGCTTGCCTATGTATACATCTTGGTGAGTGAACGAAGATACACGGCCTTTTAAAAGGTAGGCTAGTAAGGGACAAATGTATGTGCATCCATCTGCACTGGGGGATCAGTAAATTGTATTGAGTCATCTTGAATTGTATTGTAAATGTACTGTCTCCTTTTAAAGTTCTGCATATACTGTTGTTGCTTTAGAAATCCTTAATAATAGTATTGTACAGCTTGGTAAAGAAATCTGGAAAGTAAGAAGGCTGACTGATGTTTAGGGTGATGTTGGAAAGATGCTATTTAGTGTGTGAAGGGGGCAACTTGATTGGCCAGGCCACGAGTCTGGAGATTTCTCTGCTGACCCGTAGCTTTTGATGAGATCTCTGGGTAGGGTACCGCCTTCATCTTTGGGTCCTTATGCTGTACCGGCTGGAGGGGGGTTGGGGATCGGCCTCCCGCTACTTGAAGGAGGGACCTACAGGAGGAATGTCAACTTAACCCGCTCAAATCTTAGTGTCAGGTTAGTGAAAGAAACCTGGAGTTTGCAGCTGGATGTTGGTTTGCACCTGGAACCCACCCGGAGCTGGACGCCACCAGTTGGGCCAGAATAAGAAGCACTGAATTCATCTTATTTCATATTTAGAGTGTGAGCTTTTGTAAAGCTGGATGATTGTTTAAAGGCTTTGTACTATTCCTTTCCATTCCTGGCGGGGACATGTCTCCGATCTCTATGAGAACTTACCTGTCTAGGTCTGTGTGAAGACAGGAAAGGACACTGCCTTTTAATTGGTAGGCTAGTAAGGGACAAATGTATGTGCATCCATCTGCATTAGAGGATCAGTAGGTGAGAATATGTGTGGAAGATCGGTGGCAATACCCCTAGTGTCTCTACAGATCTAATCAGGTAATAGACACATCTTGGGGACTCTTCCCATCTTTTACACTTCACCTGCGTTATTTCAGGCTAATGTGGATGAATTTATATGGAAGAGTGCTCAACAATGATCAAAGAAGGGGAAAATGTGTAAGGAAATTAATATGATCATTGCTGACCACCACATCACCCGCCATATTGTAACAGTATCAGCCATTCCAAATGTCTATTTTGTGTAAGAAAAGGATTGCTCTTATGTAGATTTTAGTAAACAAATCTGTAAAGCAAGAAGGAAGGTTATGGGATAGGGCCTAATTCAAACAGGTATCCAATACTAAAGATAGGATGACTAGCATCGAGTAGGTTAGCATAGTGTAGTTTAGTGTAGGGCCTGCCCTAAAAGAGTCTACCTTGTCGTGGTGGGCAGGCTTGTAATCTTTTGGTTAAAATTGACAAAAGAGTAGAAAGAATCAATTCTCTAGACAGTTTCACTTTTGACCATTTGATTCAACTAAAAGACTCTTATGCCCCGTACACACGGTCAGATTTTCCGATGGAAAATGTCCGATCGGAGCGTGTTGTCAGAAATTTCGACCGTGTGTGGGCTCCATCGGACATTTTCCATCGGATTTTCCGACACACAAAGTTGGACAGCAGGAGATAAAATTTTCCGACAACAAAATCCGTTGTCGGAAATTCCGATCGTGTGTACACAAATCCGACGGACAAAGTGCCACGCATGCTCAGAATAAATAAAGAGATGAAAGCTATTGGCCACTGCCCCGTCGTGTATAGTCCCGACGTACGTGTTTTACGTCACCGCGTTTAGAATGATCGGATTTTCCGACAACTTTGTGTGACTGTGTGTATGCAAGACAAGTTTGAGCCAACATCCAACGGAAAAAATCCTAGGATTTTGTTGTCGGAATGTCCGAACAAAGTCCGACCGTGTGTACGGGGCATTAGATTTATTACGGACAGAAAATAAAAATACATATATAGATAGATATCTTTCTATCTATATATATATAAACAAAAAGATACAGACAGTTACAGGTATATATTATATATCACGTTGGTTTGCATGTTTGTTTGCATGTTGGTAGTATTTTAATTTTTGTCACTTTCATGTTGAGAAGATTTCTATGGTCTACAAGTTAGCTTGCCTATGTATACATCTTGGTGAGTGAACGAAGATACACGGCCTTTTAAAAGGTAGGCTAGTAAGGGACAAATGTATGTGCATCCATCTGCACTGGGGGATCAGTAAATTGTATTGAGTCATCTTGAATTGTATTGTAAATGTACTGTCTCCTTTTAAAGTTCTGCATATACTGTTGTTGCTTTAGAAATCCTTAATAATAGTACTGTACAGCTTGGTAAAGAAATCTGGAAAGTAAGAAGGCTGACTGATGTTTAGGGTGATGTTGGAAAGATGCTATTTAGTGTGTGAAGGGGGCAACTTGATTGGCCAGGCCACGAGTCTGGAGATTTCTCTGCTGACCCGTAGCTTTTGATGAGATCTCTGGGTAGGGTACCGCCTTCATCTTTGGGTCCTTATGCTGTACCGGCTGGAGGGGGGTTGGGGATCGGCCTCCCGCTACTTGAAGGAGGGACCTTCAGGAGGAATGTCAACTTAACCCGCTCAAATCTCAGTGTCAGGTTAGTGAAAGAAACCTGGAGTTTGCAGCTGGATGTTGGTTTGCACCTGGAACCCACCCGGAGCTGGACGCCACCAGTTGGGCCAGAATAAGAAGCACTGAATTCATCTTATTTCATATTTAGTTAGAGTGTGAGCTTTTGTAAAGCTGGATGATTGTTTAAAGGCTTTGTACTATTCCTTTCCATTCCTGGCGGGGACATGTCTCCGATCTCTATGAGAACTTACCTGTCTAGGTCTGTGTGAAGACAGGAAAGGACACTGCCTTTTAGATGGTAGGCTAGTAAGGGACAAATGTATGTGCATCCATCTGCATTAGAGGATCAGTAGGTGAGAATATGTGTGGAAGATCGGTGGCAATACCCCTAGTGTCTCTACAGATCGAATCAGGTAATAGACACATCTTGGGGACTCTTCCCATCTTTTACACTTCACCTGCGTTATTCCAGGCTAATGTGGATGAATTTATATGGAAGAGTGCTCAACAATGATCAAAGAAGGGGAAAATGTGTAAGGAAATTAAGATGATCATTGCTGACCACCACATCACCCGCCATATTGTAACAGTATCAGCCATTCCAAATGTCTATTTTGTGTAAGAAAAGGATTGCTCTTATGTAGATTTTAGTAAACAAATCTGTAAAGCAAGAAGGAAGGTTATAGGATAGGGCCTAATTCAAACAGGTATCCAATACTAAAGATAGGATGACTAGCATCGAGTAGGTTAGCATAGTGTAGTTTAGTGTAGGGCCTGCCCTAAAAGAGTCTACCTTGTCATGGTGGGCAGGCTTGTAATCTTTTGGTTAAAATTGACAAAAGAGTAGAAAGAATCAATTCTCTAGAGAGTTTCACTTTTGACCATTTGATTCAACTAAAAGACTCTTAGATTTATTACGGACAGAAAATAAAAATACATATATAGATAGATATCTTTCTATCTATATATATATATATATATAAACAAAAAGATACAGACAGTTACAGGTATATATTATATATCACGTTGGTTTGCATGTTTGTTTGCATGTTAGTAGTATTTTAATTTTTGTCGCTTTCATGTTGAGAAGATTTCTATGGTCTACAAGTTAGCTTGCCTATGTATACATCTTGGTGAGTGAACGAAGATACACGGCCTTTTAAAAGGTAGGCTAGTAAGGAACAAATGTATGTGCATCCATCTGCACTGGGGGATCAGTAAATTGTATTGAGTCATCTTGAATTGTATTGTAAATGTACTGTCTCCTTTTAAAGTTCTGCATATACTGTTGTTGCTTTAGAAATCCTTAATAATAGTACTGTACAGCTTGGTAAAGAAATCTGGAAAGTAAGAAGGCTGACTGATGTTTAGGGTGATGTTGGAAAGATGCTATTTAGTGTGTGAAGGGGGCAACTTGATTGGCCAGGCCACGAGTCTGGAGATTTCTCTGCTGACCCATAGCTTTTGATGAGATCTCTGGGTAGGGTACCGCCTTCATCTTTGGGTCCTTATGCTGTACCGGCTGGAGGGGGGTTGGGGATCGGCCTCCCGCTACTTGAAGGAGGGACCTTCAGGAGGAATGTCAACTTAACCCGCTCAAATCTCAGTGTCAGGTTAGTAAAAGAAACCTGGAGTTTGCAGCTGGATGTTGGTTTGCACCTGGAACCCACCCGGAGCTGGACGCCACCAGTTGGGCCAGAATAAGAAGCACTGAATTCATCTTATTTCATATTTAGTTAGAGTGTGAGCTTTTGTAAAGCTGGATGATTGTTTAAAGGCTTTGTACTATTCCTTTCCATTCCTGGCGGGGACATGTCTCCGATCTCTATGAGAACTTACCTGTCTAGGTCTGTGTGAAGACAGGAAAGGACACTGCCTTTTAATTGGTAGGCTAGTAAGGGACAAATGTATGTGCATCCATCTGCATTAGAGGATCAGTAGGTGAGAATATGTGTGGAAGATCGGTGGCAATACCCCTAGTGTCTCTACAGATCGAATCAGGTAATAGACACATTTCGGGGACTCTTCCCATCTTTTACACTTCACCTGCGTTATTCCAGGCTAATGTGGATGAATTTATATGGAAGAGTGCTCAACAATGATCAAAGAAGGGGAAAATGTGTAAGGAAATTAAGATGATCATTGCTGACCACCACATCACCCGCCATATTGTAACAGTATCAGCCATTCCAAATGTCTATTTTGTGTAAGAAAAGGATTGCTCTTATGTAGATTTTAGTAAACAAATCTGTAAAGCAAGAAGGAAGGTTATAGGATAGGGCCTAATTCAAACAGGTATCCAATACTAAAGATAGGATGACTAGCATCGAGTAGGTTAGCATAGTGTAGTTTAGTGTAGGGCCTGCCCTAAAAGAGTCTACCTTGTCATGGTGGGCAGGCTTGTAATCTTTTGGTTAAAATTGACAAAAGAGTAGAAAGAATCAATTCTCTAGACAGTTTCACTTTTGACCATTTGATTCAACTAAAAGACTCTTAGATTTATTACGGACAGAAAATAGAAATACATATATAGATAGATATCTTTCTCTCCATATATATATAAACAAAAAGATACAGACAGTTACAGGTATATATTATATATCATGTTGGTTTGCATGTTTGTTTGCATGTTGGTAGTATTTTAATTTTTGTCGCTTTCATGTTGAGAAGATTTCTATGATCTACAAGTTAGCTTGCCTGTGTATACATCTTGGTGAGTGAACGAAGATACATGGCCTTTTAAAAGGTAGGCTAGTAAGGGACAAATTTATGTGCATCCATCTGCACTGGGGGATCAGTAAATTGTATTGAGTCATCTTGAATTGTATTGTAAATGTACTGTCTCCTTTTAAAGTTCTGCATATACTGTTGTTGCTTTAGAAATCCTTAATAATAGTACTGTACAGCTTGGTAAAGAAATCTGGAAAGTAAGAAGGCTGACTGATGTTCAGGGTGATGTTGGAAAGATGCTATTCAGTGTGTGAAGGGGGCAACTTGATTGGCCAGGCCACGAGTCTGGAGATTTCTCTGCTGACCCAAAGCTTTTGATGAGATCTCTGGGTAGGGTACCGCCTTCATCTTTGGGTCCTTATGCTGTACCGGCTGGAGGGGGGTTGGGGATCGGCCTCCCGCTACTTGAAGGAGGGACCTTCAGGAGGAATGTCAACTTAACCCGCTCAAATCCCAGTGTCAGGTTAGTGAAAGAAACCTGGAGTTTGCAGTTGGATGTTGGTTTGCACCTGGAACCCACCCGGAGCTGGACGCCACCAGTTGGGCCAGAATAAGAAGCACTGAATTCATCTTATTTCATATTTAGTTAGAGTGTGAGCTTTTGTAAAGCTGGATGATTGTTTAAAGGCTTTGTACTATTCCTTTCCATTCCTGGCGGGGACATGTCTCCGATCTCTATGAGAACTTACCTGTCTAGGTCTGTGTGAAGACAGGAAAGGACACTGCCTTTTAATTGGTAGGCTAGTAAGGGACAAATGTATGTGCATCCATCTGCATTAGAGGATCAGTAGGTGAGAATATGTGTGGAAGATCGGTGGCAATACCCCTAGTGTCTCTACAGATCTAATCAGGTAATAGACACATCTTGGGGACTCTTCCCATCCTTTACACTTCACCCGCGTTATTCCAGGCTAATGTGGATGAATTTATATGGAAGAGTGCTCAACAATGATCAAAGAAGGGGAAAATGTGTAAGGAAATTAAGATGATCATTGCTGACCACCACATCACCCGCCATATTGTAACAGTATCAGCCATTCCAAATGTCTATTTTGTGTAAGAAAAGGATTGCTCTTATGTAGATTTTAGTAAACAAATCTGTAAAGCAAGAAGGAAGGTTATAGGATAGGGCCTAATTCAAACAGGTATCCAATACTAAAGATAGGATGACTAGCATCGAGTAGGTTAGCATAGTGTAGTTTAGTGTAGGGCCTGCCCTAAAAGAGTCTACCTTGTCATGGTGGGCAGGCTTGTAATCTTTTGGTTAAAATTGACAAAAGAGTAGAAAGAATCAATTCTCTAGACAGTTTCACTTTTGACCATTTGATTCAACTAAAAGACTCTTAGATTTATTACGGACAGAAAATAGAAATACATATATAGATAGATATCTTTCTCTCCATATATATATAAACAAAAAGATACAGACAGTTACAGGTATATATTATATATCATGTTGGTTTGCATGTTTGTTTGCATGTTGGTAGTATTTTAATTTTTGTCGCTTTCATGTTGAGAAGATTTCTATGATCTACAAGTTAGCTTGCCTGTGTATACATCTTGGTGAGTGAACGAAGATACATGGCCTTTTAAAAGGTAGGCTAGTAAGGGACAAATGTATGTGCATCCATCTGCACTGGGGGATCAGTAAATTGTATTGAGTCATCTTGAATTGTATTGTAAATGTACTGTCTCCTTTTAAAGTTCTGCATATACTGTTGTTGCTTTAGAAATCCTTAATAATAGTACTGTACAGCTTGGTAAAGAAATCTGGAAAGTAAGAAGGCTGACTGATGTTCAGGGTGATGTTGGAAAGATGCTATTCAGTGTGTGAAGGGGGCAACTTGATTGGCCAGGCCACGAGTCTGGAGATTTCTCTGCTGACCCAAAGCTTTTGATGAGATCTCTGGGTAGGGTACCGCCTTCATCTTTGGGTCCTTATGCTGTACTGGCTGGAGGGGGGTTGGGGATCGGCCTCCCGCTACTTGAAGGAGGGACCTTCAGGAGGAATGTCAACTTAACCCGCTCAAATCCCAGTGTCAGGTTAGTGAAAGAAACCTGGAGTTTGCAGCTGGATGTTGGTTTGCACCTGGAACCCACCCGGAGCTGGACGCCACCAGTTGGGCCAGAATAAGAAGCACTGAATTCATCTTATTTCATATTTAGTTAGAGTGTGAGCTTTTGTAAAGCTGGATGATTGTTTAAAGGCTTTGTACTATTCCTTTCCATTCCTGGCGGGGACATGTCTCCGATCTCTATGAGAACTTACCTGTCTAGGTCTGTGTGAAGACAGGAAAGGACACTGCCTTTTAATTGGTAGGCTAGTAAGGGACAAATGTATGTGCATCCATCTGCATTAGAGGATCAGTAGGTGAGAATATGTGTGGAAGATCGGTGGCAATACCCCTAGTGTCTCTACAGATCTAATCAGGTAATAGACACATCTTGGGGACTCTTCCCATCCTTTACACTTCACCCGCGTTATTCCAGGCTAATGTGGATGAATTTATATGGAAGAGTGCTCAACAATGATCAAAGAAGGGGAAAATGTGTAAGGAAATTAAGATGATCATTGCTGACCACCACATCACCCGCCATATTGTAACAGTATCAGCCATTCCAAATGTCTATTTTGTGTAAGAAAAGGATTGCTCTTATGTAGATTTTAGTAAACAAATCTGTAAAGCAAGAAGGAAGGTTATAGGATAGGGCCTAATTCAAACAGGTATCCAATACTAAAGATAGGATGACTAGCATCGAGTAGGTTAGCATAGTGTAGTTTAGTGTAGGGCCTGCCCTAAAAGAGTCTACCTTGTCATGGTGGGCAGGCTTGTAATCTTTTGGTTAAAATTGACAAAAGAGTAGAAAGAATCAATTCTCTAGACAGTTTCAATTTTGACCATTTGATTCAACTAAAAGACTCTTAGATTTATTACGGACAGAAAATAGAAATACATATATAGATAGATATCTTTCTATCTATATATATATAAACAAAAAGATACAGACAGTTACAGGTATATATTATATATCATGTTGGTTTGCATGTTTGTTTGCATGTTGGTAGTATTTTAATTTTTGTCGCTTTCATGTTGAGAAGATTTCTATGATCTACAAGTTAGCTTGCCTGTGTATACATCTTGGTGAGTGAACGAAGATACATGGCCTTTTAAAAGGTAGGCTAGTAAGGGACAAATGTATGTGCATCCATCTGCACTGGGGGATCAGTAAATTGTATTGAGTCATCTTGAATTGTATTGTAAATGTACTGTCTCCTTTTAAAGTTCTGCATATACTGTTGTTGCTTTAGAAATCCTTAATAATAGTACTGTACAGCTTGGTAAAGAAATCTGGAAAGTAAGAAGGCTGACTGATGTTCAGGGTGATGTTGGAAAGATGCTATTCAGTGTGTGAAGGGGGCAACTTGATTGGCCAGGCCACGAGTCTGAAGATTTCTCTGCTGACCCAAAGCTTTTGATGAGATCTCTGGGTAGGGTACCGCCTTCATCTTTGGGTCCTTATGCTGTACCGGCTGGAGGGGGGTTGGGGATCGGCCTCCCGCTACTTGAAGGAGGGACCTTCAGGAGGAATGTCAACTTAACCCGCTCAAATCCCAGTGTCAGGTTAGTGAAAGAAACCTGGAGTTTGCAGCTGGATGTTGGTTTGCACCTGGAACCCACCCGGAGCTGGACGCCACCAGTTGGGCCAGAATGAGAAGCACTGAATTCATCTTATTTCATATTTAGTTAGAGTGTGAGCTTTTGTAAAGCTGGATGATTGTTTAAAGGCTTTGTACTATTCCTTTCCATTCCTGGCGGGGACATGTCTCCGATCTCTATGAGAACTTACCTGTCTAGGTCTGTGTGAAGACAGGAAAGGACACTGCCTTTTAATTGGTAGGCTAGTAAGGGACAAATGTATGTGCATCCATCTGCATTAGAGGATCAGTAGGTGAGAATATGTGTGGAAGATCGGTGGCAATACCCCTAGTGTCTCTACAGATCTAATCAGGTAATAGACACATCTTGGGGACTCTTCCCATCTTTTACACTTCACCTGCGTTATTCCAGGCTAATGTGGATGAATTTATATGGAAGAGTGCTCAACAATGATCAAAGAAGGGGAAAATGTGTAAGGAAATTAAGATGATCATTGCTGACCACCACATCACCCGCCATATTGTAACAGTATCAGCCATTCCAAATGTCTATTTTGTGTAAGAAAAGGATTGCTCTTATGTAGATTTTAGTAAACAAATCTGTAAAGCAAGAAGGCAGGTTATAGGATAGGGCCTAATTCAAACAGGTATCCAATACTAAAGATAGGATGACTAGCATCGAGTAGGTTAGCATAGTGTAGTTTAGTGTAGGGCCTGCCCTAAAAGAGTCTACCTTGTCATGGTGGGCAGGCTTGTAATCTTTTGGTTAAAATTGACAAAAGAGTAGAAAGAATCAATTCTCTAGACAGTTTCACTTTTGACCATTTGATTCAACTAAAAGACTCTTAGATTTATTACGGACAGAAAATAAAAATACATATATAGATAGATATCTTTCTATCTATATATATATATATAAACAAAAAGATACAGACAGTTACAGGTATATATTATTTATCACGTTGGTTTGCATGTTTGTTTGCATGTTGGTAGTATTTTAATTTTTGTCGCTTTCATGTTGAGAAGATTTCTATGGTCTACAAGTTAGCTTGCCTATGTATACATCTTGGTGAGTGAACGAAGATACACGGCCTTTTAAAAGGTAGGCTAGTAAGGGACAAATGTATGTGCATCCATCTGCACTGGGGGATCAGTAAATTGTATTGAGTCATCTTGAATTGTATTATAAATGTACTGTCTCCTTTTAAAGTTCTGCATATACTGTTGTTGCTTTAGAAATCCTTAATAATAGTACTGTACAGCTTGGTAAAGAAATCTGGAAAGTAAGAAGGCTGACTGATGTTTAGGGTGATGTTGGAAAGATGCTATTTAGTGTGTGAAGGGGGCAACTTGATTGGCCAGGCCACGAGTCTGGATATTTCTCTGCTGACCCATAGCTTTTGATGAGATCTCTGGGTAGGGTACCGCCTTCATCTTTGGGTCCTTATGCTGTACCGGCTGGAGGTGGGTTGGGGATTGGCCTCCCGCTACTTGAAGGAGGGACCTTCGGGAGGAATGTCAACTTAACCCGCTCTAATCTCAGTGTCAGGTTAGTGAAAGAAACCTGGAGTTTGCAGCTGGATGTTGGTTTGCACCTGGAACCCACCCGGAGCTGGACGCCACCAGTTGGGCCAGAATAAGAAGCACTGAATTCATCTTATTTCATATTTAGTTAGAGTGTGAGCTTTTGTAAAGCTGGATGATTGTTTAAAGGCTTTGTACTATTCCTTTCCATTCCTGGCGGGGACATGTCTCCGATCTCTATGAGAACTTACCTGTCTAGGTCTGTGTGAAGACAGGAAAGGACACTGCCTTTTAATTGGTAGGCTAGTAAGGGACAAATGTATGTGCATCCATCTGCATTAGAGGATCAGTAGGTGAGAATATGTGTGGAAGATCGGTGGCAATACCCCTATTGTCTCTACAGATCGAATCAGGTAATAGACACATCTTGGGGACTCTTCCCATCTTTTACACTTCACCTGCGTTATTCCAGGCTAATGTGGATGAATTTATATGGAAGAGTGCTCAACAATGATCAAAGAAGGGGAAAATGTGTAAGGAAATTAAGATGATCATTGCTGACCACCACATCACCCGCCATATTGTAACAGTATCAGCCATTCCAAATGTCTATTTTGTGTAAGAAAAGGATTGCTCTTATGTAGATTTTAGTAAACAAATCTGTAAAGCAAGAAGGAAGGTTATAGGATAGGGCCTAATTCAAACAGGTATCCAATACTAAAGATAGGATGACTAGCATCGAGTAGGTTAGCATAGTGTAGTTTAGTGTAGGGCCTGCCCTAAAAGATTCTACCTTGTCATGGTGGGCAGGCTTGTAATCTTTTGGTTAAAATTGACAAAAGAGTAGAAAGAATCAATTCTCTAGACAGTTTCACTTTTGACCATTTGATTCAACTAAAAGACTCTTAGATTTATTACGGACAGAAAATAAAAATACATATATAGATAGATATCTTTCTATCTATATATATATATATAAACAAAAAGATACAGACAGTTACAGGTATATATTATTTATCACGTTGGTTTGCATGTTTGTTTGCATGTTGGTAGTATTTTAATTTTTGTCGCTTTCATGTTGAGAAGATTTCTATGGTCTACAAGTTAGCTTGCCTATGTATACATCTTGGTGAGTGAACGAAGATACACGGCCTTTTAAAAGGTAGGCTAGTAATTGACAAATGTATGTGCATCCATCTGCACTGGGGGATCAGTAAATTGTATTGAGTCATCTTGAATTGTATTATAAATGTACTGTCTCCTTTTAAAGTTCTGCATATACTGTTGTTGCTTTAGAAATCCTTAATAATAGTACTGTACAGCTTGGTAAAGAAATCTGGAAAGTAAGAAGGCTGACTGATGTTTAGGGTGATGTTGGAAAGATGCTATTTAGTGTGTGAAGGGGGCAACTTGATTGGCCAGGCCACGAGTCTGGAGATTTCTCTGCTGACCCATAGCTTTTGATGAGATCTCTGGGTAGGGTACCGCCTTCATCTTTGGGTCCTTATGCTGTACCGGCTGGAGGGGGGTTGGGGATTGGCCTCCCGCTACTTGAAGGAGGGACCTTCGGGAGGAATGTCAACTTAACCCGCTCTAATCTCAGTGTCAGGTTAGTGAAAGAAACCTGGAGTTTGCAGCTGGATGTTGGTTTGCACCTGGAACCCACCCGGAGCTGGACGCCACCAGTTGGGCCAGAATAAGAAGCACTGAATTCATCTTATTTCATATTTAGTTAGAGTGTGAGCTTTTGTAAAGCTGGATGATTGTTTAAAGGCTTTGTACTATTCCTTTCCATTCCTGGCGGGGACATGTCTCCGATCTCTATGAGAACTTACCTGTCTAGGTCTGTGTGAAGACAGGAAAGGACACTGCCTTTTAATTGGTAGGCTAGTAAGGGACAAATGTATGTGCATCCATCTGCATTAGAGGATCAGTAGGTGAGAATATGTGTGGAAGATCGGTGGCAATACCCCTAGTGTCTCTACAGATCTAATCAGGTAATAGACACATCTTGGGGACTCTTCCCATCTTTTACACTTCACCTGCGTTATTCCAGGCTAATGTGGATGAATTTATATGGAAGAGTGCTCAACAATGATCAAAGAAGGGGAAAATGTGTAAGGAAATTAAGATGATCATTGCTGACCACCACATCACCCGCCATATTGTAACAGTATCAGCCATTCCAAATGTCTATTTTGTGTAAGAAAAGGATTGCTCTTATGTAGATTTTAGTAAACAAATCTGTAAAGCAAGAAGGAAGGTTATAGGATAGGGCCTAATTCAAACAGGTATCCAATACTAAAGATAGGATGACTAGCATCGAGTAGGTTAGCATAGTGTAGTTTAGTGTAGGGCCTGCCCTAAAAGAGTCTACCTTGTCGTGGTGGGCAGGCTTGTAATCTTTTGGTTAAAATTGACAAAAGAGTAGAAAGAATCAATTCTCTACACAGTTTTACTTTTGACCATTTGATTCAACTAAAAGACTCTTAGATTTATTACGGACAGAAAATAAAAATACATATATAGATAGATCTCTTTCTATCTATATATATATAAACAAAAAGATACAGACAGTTACAGGTATATATTATATATCACGTTGGCTTGCATGTTTGTTTGCATGTTGGTAGTATTTTAATTTTTGTCGCTTTCATGTTGAGAAGATTTCTATGGTCTACAAGTTAGCTTGCCTATGTATACATCTTGGTGAGTGAACGAAGATACACGGCCTTTTAAAAGGTAGGCTAGTAAGGGACAAATGTATGTGCATCCATCTGCACTGGGGGATCAGTAAATTGTATTGAGTCATCTTGAATTGTATTGTAAATGTACTGTCTCCTTTTAAAGTTCTGCATATACTGTTGTTGCTTTAGAAATCCTTAATAATAGTACTGTACAGCTTGGTAAAGAAATCTGGAAAGTAAGAAGGCTGACTGATGTTTAGGGTGATGTTGGAAAGATGCTATTTAGTGTGTGAAGGGGGCAACTTGATTGGCCAGGCCACGAGTCTGGAGATTTCTCTGCTGACCCATAGCTTTTGATGAGATCTCTGGGTAGGGTACCGCCTTCATCTTTGGGTCCTTATGCTGTACCGGCTGGAGGGGGGTTGGGGATCGGCCTCCCGCTACTTGAAGGAGGGACCTTCAGGAGGAATGTCAACTTAATCCGCTCAAATCTCAGTGTCAGGTTAGTGAAAGAAACCTGGAGTTTGCAGCTGGATGTTGGTTTGCACCTGGAACCCACCCGGAGCTGAACGCCACCAGTTGGGCCAGAATAAGAAGCACTGAATTCATCTTATTTCATATTTAGTTAGCGTGTGAGCTTTTGTAAAGCTGGATGATTGTTTAAAGGCTTTGTACTATTCCTTTCCATTCCTGGCGGGGACATGTCTCCGATCTCTATGAGAACTTACCTGTCTAGGTCTGTGTGAAGACAGGAAAGGACACTGCCTTTTAATTGGTAGGCTAGTAAGGGACAAATGTATGTGCATCCATCTGCATTAGAGGATCAGTAGGTGAGAATATGTGTGGAAGATCGGTGGCAATACCCCTAGTGTCTCTACAGATCGAATCAGGTAATAGACACATCTTGGGGACTCTTCCCATCTTTTACACTTCACCTGCGTTATTCCAGGCTAATGTGGATGAATTTATATGGAAGAGTGCTCAACAATGATCAAAGAAGGGGAAAATGTGTAAGGAAATTAAGATGATCATTGCTGACCACCACATCACCCGCCATATTGTAACAGTATCAGCCATTCCAAATGTCTATTTTGTGTAAGAAAAGGATTGCTCTTATGTAGATTTTAGTAAACAAATCTGTAAAGCAAGAAGGAAGGTTATAGGATAGGGCCTAATTCAAACAGGTATCCAATACTAAAGATAGGATGACTAGCATCGAGTAGGTTAGCATAGTGTAGTTTAGTGTAGGGCCTGCCCTAAAAGAGTCTACCTTGTCATGGTGGGCAGGCTTGTAATCTTTTGGTTAAAATTGACAAAAGAGTAGAAAGAATCAATTCTCTAGACAGTTTCACTTTTGACCATTTGATTCAACTAAAAGACTCTTAGATTTATTACGGACAGAAAATAGAAATACATATATAGATAGATATCTTTCTCTCCATATATATATAAACAAAAAGATACAGACAGTTACAGGTATATATTATATATCATGTTGGTTTGCATGTTTGTTTGCATGTTGGTAGTATTTTAATTTTTGTCGCTTTCATGTTGAGAAGATTTCTATGATCTACAAGTTAGCTTGCCTGTGTATACATCTTGGTGAGTGAACGAAGATACATGGCCTTTTAAAAGGTAGGCTAGTAAGGGACAAATGTATGTGCATCCATCTGCACTGGGGGATCAGTAAATTGTATTGAGTCATCTTGAATTGTATTGTAAATGTACTGTCTCCTTTTAAAGTTCTGCATATACTGTTGTTGCTTTAGAAATCCTTAATAATAGTACTGTACAGCTTGGTAAAGAAATCTGGAAAGTAAGAAGGCTGACTGATGTTCAGGGTGATGTTGGAAAGATGCTATTCAGTGTGTGAAGGGGGCAACTTGATTGGCCAGGCCACGAGTCTGGAGATTTCTCTGCTGACCCAAAGCTTTTGATGAGATCTCTGGGTAGGGTACCGCCTTCATCTTTGGGTCCTTATGCTGTACCGGCTGGAGGGGGGTTGGGGATCGGCCTCCCGCTACTTGAAGGAGGGACCTTCAGGAGGAATGTCAACTTAACCCGCTCAAATCCCAGTGTCAGGTTAGTGAAAGAAACCTGGAGTTTGCAGCTGGATGTTGGTTTGCACCTGGAACCCACCCGGAGCTGGACGCCACCAGATGGGCCAGAATGAGAAGCACTGAATTCATCTTATTTCATATTTAGTTAGAGTGTGAGCTTTTGTAAAGCTGGATGATTGTTTAAAGGCTTTGTACTATTCCTTTCCATTCCTGGCGGGGACATGTCTCCGATCTCTATGAGAACTTACCTGTCTAGGTCTGTGTGAAGACAGGAAAGGACACTGCCTTTTAATTGGTAGGCTAGTAAGGGACAAATGTATGTGCATCCATCTGCATTAGAGGATCAGTAGGTGAGAATATGTGTGGAAGATCGGTGGCAATACCCCTATTGTCTCTACAGATCTAATCAGGTAATAGACACATCTTGGGGACTCTTCCCATCTATTACACTTCACCTGCGTTATTCCAGGCTAATGTGGATGAATTTATATGGAAGAGTGCTCAACAATGATCAAAGAAGGGGAAAATGTGTAAGGAAATTAAGATGATCATTGCTGACCACCACATCACCCGCCATATTGTAACAGTATCAGCCATTCCAAATGTCTATTTTGTGTAAGAAAAGGATTGCTCTTATGTAGATTTTAGTAAACAAATCTGTAAAGCAAGAAGGCAGGTTATAGGATAGGGCCTAATTCAAACAGGTATCCAATACTAAAGATAGGATGACTAGCATCGAGTAGGTTAGCATAGTGTAGTTTAGTGTAGGGCCTGCCCTAAAAGAGTCTACCTTGTCATGGTGGGCAGGCTTGTAATCTTTTGGTTAAAATTGACAAAAGAGTAGAAAGAATCAATTCTCTAGACAGTTTCACTTTTGACCATTTGATTCAACTAAAAGACTCTTAGATTTATTACGGACAGAAAATAAAAATACATATATAGATAGATATCTTTCTATCTATATATATATATATAAACAAAAAGATACAGACAGTTACAGGTATATATTATTTATCACGTTGGTTTGCATGTTTGTTTGCATGTTGGTAGTATTTTAATTTTTGTCGCTTTCATGTTGAGAAGATTTCTATGGTCTACAAGTTAGCTTGCCTATGTATACATCTTGGTGAGTGAACGAAGATACACGGCCTTTTAAAAGGTAGGCTAGTAAGGGACAAATGTATGTGCATCCATCTGCACTGGGGGATCAGTAAATTGTATTGAGTCATCTTGAATTGTATTATAAATGTACTGTCTCCTTTTAAAGTTCTGCATATACTGTTGTTGCTTTAGAAATCCTTAATAATAGTACTGTACAGCTTGGTAAAGAAATCTGGAAAGTAAGAAGGCTGACTGATGTTTAGGGTGATGTTGGAAAGATGCTATTTAGTGTGTGAAGGGGGCAACTTGATTGGCCAGGCCACGAGTCTGGATATTTCTCTGCTGACCCATAGCTTTTGATGAGATCTCTGGGTAGGGTACCGCCTTCATCTTTGGGTCCTTATGCTGTACCGGCTGGAGGGGGGTTGGGGATTGGCCTCCCGCTACTTGAAGGAGGGACCTTCGGGAGGAATGTCAACTTAACCCGCTCTAATCTCAGTGTCAGGTTAGTGAAAGAAACCTGGAGTTTGCAGCTGGATGTTGGTTTGCACCTGGAACCCACCCGGAGCTGGACGCCACCAGTTGGGCCAGAATAAAAAGCACTGAATTCATCTTATTTCATATTTAGTTAGAGTGTGAGCTTTTGTAAAGCTGGATGATTGTTTAAAGGCTTTGTACTATTCCTTTCCATTCCTGGCGGGGACATGTCTCCGATCTCTATGAGAACTTACCTGTCTAGGTCTGTGTGAAGACAGGAAAGGACACTGCCTTTTAATTGGTAGGCTAGTAAGGGACAAATGTATGTGCATCCATCTGCATTAGAGGATCAGTAGGTGAGAATATGTGTGGAAGATCGGTGGCAATACCCCTATTGTCTCTACAGATCGAATCAGGTAATAGACACATCTTGGGGACTCTTCCCATCTTTTACACTTCACCTGCGTTATTCCAGGCTAATGTGGATGAATTTATATGGAAGAGTGCTCAACAATGATCAAAGAAGGGGAAAATGTGTAAGGAAATTAAGATGATCATTGCTGACCACCACATCACCCGCCATATTGTAACAGTATCAGCCATTCCAAATGTCTATTTTGTGTAAGAAAAGGATTGCTCTTATGTAGATTTTAGTAAACAAATCTGTAAAGCAAGAAGGAAGGTTATAGGATAGGGCCTAATTCAAACAGGTATCCAATACTAAAGATAGGATGACTAGCATCGAGTAGGTTAGCATAGTGTAGTTTAGTGTAGGGCCTGCCCTAAAAGATTCTACCTTGTCATGGTGGGCAGGCTTGTAATCTTTTGGTTAAAATTGACAAAAGAGTAGAAAGAATCAATTCTCTAGACAGTTTCACTTTTGACCATTTGATTCAACTAAAAGACTCTTAGATTTATTACGGACAGAAAATAAAAATACATATATAGATAGATATCTTTCTATCTATATATATATATATAAACAAAAAGATACAGACAGTTACAGGTATATATTATTTATCACGTTGGTTTGCATGTTTGTTTGCATGTTGGTAGTATTTTAATTTTTGTCGCTTTCATGTTGAGAAGATTTCTATGGTCTACAAGTTAGCTTGCCTATGTATACATCTTGGTGAGTGAACGAAGATACACGGCCTTTTAAAAGGTAGGCTAGTAATTGACAAATGTATGTGCATCCATCTGCACTGGGGGATCAGTAAATTGTATTGAGTCATCTTGAATTGTATTATAAATGTACTGTCTCCTTTTAAAGTTCTGCATATACTGTTGTTGCTTTAGAAATCCTTAATAATAGTACTGTACAGCTTGGTAAAGAAATCTGGAAAGTAAGAAGGCTGACTGATGTTTAGGGTGATGTTGGAAAGATGCTATTTAGTGTGTGAAGGGGGCAACTTGATTGGCCAGGCCACGAGTCTGGAGATTTCTCTGCTGACCCATAGCTTTTGATGAGATCTCTGGGTAGGGTACCGCCTTCATCTTTGGGTCCTTATGCTGTACCGGCTGGAGGGGGGTTGGGGATTGGCCTCCCGCTACTTGAAGGAGGGACCTTCGGGAGGAATGTCAACTTAACCCGCTCTAATCTCAGTGTCAGGTTAGTGAAAGAAACCTGGAGTTTGCAGCTGGATGTTGGTTTGCACCTGGAACCCACCCGGAGCTGGACGCCACCAGTTGGGCCAGAATAAGAAGCACTGAATTCATCTTATTTCATATTTAGTTAGAGTGTGAGCTTTTGTAAAGCTGGATGATTGTTTAAAGGCTTTGTACTATTCCTTTCCATTCCTGGCGGGGACATGTCTCCGATCTCTATGAGAACTTACCTGTCTAGGTCTGTGTGAAGACAGGAAAGGACACTGCCTTTTAATTGGTAGGCTAGTAAGGGACAAATGTATGTGCATCCATCTGCATTAGAGGATCAGTAGGTGAGAATATGTGTGGAAGATCGGTGGCAATACCCCTAGTGTCTCTACAGATCTAATCAGGTAATAGACACATCTTGGGGACTCTTCCCATCTTTTACACTTCACCTGCGTTATTCCAGGCTAATGTGGATGAATTTATATGGAAGAGTGCTCAACAATGATCAAAGAAGGGGAAAATGTGTAAGGAAATTAAGATGATCATTGCTGACCACCACATCACCCGCCATATTGTAACAGTATCAGCCATTCCAAATGTCTATTTTGTGTAAGAAAAGGATTGCTCTTATGTAGATTTTAGTAAACAAATCTGTAAAGCAAGAAGGAAGGTTATAGGATAGGGCCTAATTCAAACAGGTATCCAATACTAAAGATAGGATGACTAGCATCGAGTAGGTTAGCATAGTGTAGTTTAGTGTAGGGCCTGCCCTAAAAGAGTCTACCTTGTCGTGGTGGGCAGGCTTGTAATCTTTTGGTTAAAATTGACAAAAGAGTAGAAAGAATCAATTCTCTACACAGTTTTACTTTTGACCATTTGATTCAACTAAAAGACTCTTAGATTTATTACGGACAGAAAATAAAAATACATATATAGATAGATCTCTTTCTATCTATATATATATAAACAAAAAGATACAGACAGTTACAGGTATATATTATATATCACGTTGGCTTGCATGTTTGTTTGCATGTTGGTAGTATTTTAATTTTTGTCGCTTTCATGTTGAGAAGATTTCTATGGTCTACAAGTTAGCTTGCCTATGTATACATCTTGGTGAGTGAACGAAGATACACGGCCTTTTAAAAGGTAGGCTAGTAAGGGACAAATGTATGTGCATCCATCTGCACTGGGGGATCAGTAAATTGTATTGAGTCATCTTGAATTGTATTGTAAATGTACTGTCTCCTTTTAAAGTTCTGCATATACTGTTGTTGCTTTAGAAATCCTTAATAATAGTACTGTACAGCTTGGTAAAGAAATCTGGAAAGTAAGAAGGCTGACTGATGTTTAGGGTGATGTTGGAAAGATGCTATTTAGTGTGTGAAGGGGGCAACTTGATTGGCCAGGCCACGAGTCTGGAGATTTCTCTGCTGACCCATAGCTTTTGATGAGATCTCTGGGTAGGGTACCGCCTTCATCTTTGGGTCCTTATGCTGTACCGGCTGGAGGGGGGTTGGGGATCGGCCTCCCGCTACTTGAAGGAGGGACCTTCAGGAGGAATGTCAACTTAATCCGCTCAAATCTCAGTGTCAGGTTAGTGAAAGAAACCTGGAGTTTGCAGCTGGATGTTGGTTTGCACCTGGAACCCACCCGGAGCTGAACGCCACCAGTTGGGCCAGAATAAGAAGCACTGAATTCATCTTATTTCATATTTAGTTAGCGTGTGAGCTTTTGTAAAGCTGGATGATTGTTTAAAGGCTTTGTACTATTCCTTTCCATTCCTGGCGGGGACATGTCTCCGATCTCTATGAGAACTTACCTGTCTAGGTCTGTGTGAAGACAGGAAAGGACACTGCCTTTTAATTGGTAGGCTAGTAAGGGACAAATGTATGTGCATCCATCTGCATTAGAGGATCAGTAGGTGAGAATATGTGTGGAAGATCGGTGGCAATACCCCTAGTGTCTCTACAGATCGAATCAGGTAATAGACACATCTTGGGGACTCTTCCCATCTTTTACACTTCACCTGCGTTATTCCAGGCTAATGTGGATGAATTTATATGGAAGAGTGCTCAACAATGATCAAAGAAGGGGAAAATGTGTAAGGAAATTAAGATGATCATTGCTGACCACCACATCACCCGCCATATTGTAACAGTATCAGCCATTCCAAATGTCTATTTTGTGTAAGAAAAGGATTGCTCTTATGTAGATTTTAGTAAACAAATCTGTAAAGCAAGAAGGAAGGTTATAGGATAGGGCCTAATTCAAACAGGTATCCAATACTAAAGATAGGATGACTAGCATCGAGTAGGTTAGCATAGTGTAGTTTAGTGTAGGGCCTGCCCTAAAAGAGTCTACCTTGTCATGGTGGGCAGGCTTGTAATCTTTTGGTTAAAATTGACAAAAGAGTAGAAAGAATCAATTCTCTAGACAGTTTCACTTTTGACCATTTGATTCAACTAAAAGACTCTTAGATTTATTACGGACAGAAAATAGAAATACATATATAGATAGATATCTTTCTCTCCATATATATATAAACAAAAAGATACAGACAGTTACAGGTATATATTATATATCATGTTGGTTTGCATGTTTGTTTGCATGTTGGTAGTATTTTAATTTTTGTCGCTTTCATGTTGAGAAGATTTCTATGATCTACAAGTTAGCTTGCCTGTGTATACATCTTGGTGAGTGAACGAAGATACATGGCCTTTTAAAAGGTAGGCTAGTAAGGGACAAATGTATGTGCATCCATCTGCACTGGGGGATCAGTAAATTGTATTGAGTCATCTTGAATTGTATTGTAAATGTACTGTCTCCTTTTAAAGTTCTGCATATACTGTTGTTGCTTTAGAAATCCTTAATAATAGTACTGTACAGCTTGGTAAAGAAATCTGGAAAGTAAGAAGGCTGACTGATGTTCAGGGTGATGTTGGAAAGATGCTATTCAGTGTGTGAAGGGGGCAACTTGATTGGCCAGGCCACGAGTCTGGAGATTTCTCTGCTGACCCAAAGCTTTTGATGAGATCTCTGGGTAGGGTACCGCCTTCATCTTTGGGTCCTTATGCTGTACCGGCTGGAGGGGGGTTGGGGATCGGCCTCCCGCTACTTGAAGGAGGGACCTTCAGGAGGAATGTCAACTTAACCCGCTCAAATCCCAGTGTCAGGTTAGTGAAAGAAACCTGGAGTTTGCAGCTGGATGTTGGTTTGCACCTGGAACCCACCCGGAGCTGGACGCCACCAGTTGGGCCAGAATGAGAAGCACTGAATTCATCTTATTTCATATTTAGTTAGAGTGTGAGCTTTTGTAAAGCTGGATGATTGTTTAAAGGCTTTGTACTATTCCTTTCCATTCCTGGCGGGGACATGTCTCCGATCTCTATGAGAACTTACCTGTCTAGGTCTGTGTGAAGACAGGAAAGGACACTGCCTTTTAATTGGTAGGCTAGTAAGGGACAAATGTATGTGCATCCATCTGCATTAGAGGATCAGTAGGTGAGAATATGTGTGGAAGATCGGTGGCAATACCCCTAGTGTCTCTACAGATCGAATCAGGTAATAGACACATCTTGGGGACTCTTCCCATCTTTTACACTTCACCTGCGTTATTCCAGGCTAATGTGGATGAATTTATATGGAAGAGTGCTCAACAATGATCAAAGAAGGGGAAAATGTGTAAGGAAATTAAGATGATCATTGCTGACCACCACATCACCCGCCATATTGTAACAGTATCAGCCATTCCAAATGTCTATTTTGTGTAAGAAAAGGATTGCTCTTATGTAGATTTTAGTAAACAAATCTGTAAAGCAAGAAGGCAGGTTATAGGATAGGGCCTAATTCAAACAGGTATCCAATACTAAAGATAGGATGACTAGCATCGAGTAGGTTAGCATAGTGTAGTTTAGTGTAGGGCCTGCCCTAAAAGAGTCTACCTTGTCATGGTGGGCAGGCTTGTAATCTTTTGGTTAAAATTGACAAAAGAGTAGAAAGAATCAATTCTCTAGACAGTTTCACTTTTGACCATTTGATTCAACTAAAAGACTCTTAGATTTATTACGGACAGAAAATAAAAATACATATATAGATAGATATCTTTCTATCTATATATATATATATAAACAAAAAGATACAGACAGTTACAGGTATATATTATTTATCACGTTGGTTTGCATGTTTGTTTGCATGTTGGTAGTATTTTAATTTTTGTCGCTTTCATGTTGAGAAGATTTCTATGGTCTACAAGTTAGCTTGCCTATGTATACATCTTGGTGAGTGAACGAAGATACACAGCCTTTTAAAAGGTAGGCTAGTAAGGGACAAATGTATGTGCATCCATCTGCACTGGGGGATCAGTAAATTGTATTGAGTCATCTTGAATTGTATTATAAATGTACTGTCTCCTTTTAAAGTTCTGCATATACTGTTGTTGCTTTAGAAATCCTTAATAATAGTACTGTACAGCTTGGTAAAGAAATCTGGAAAGTAAGAAGGCTGACTGATGTTTAGGGTGATGTTGGAAAGATGCTATTTAGTGTGTGAAGGGGGCAACTTGATTGGCCAGGCCACGAGTCTGGATATTTCTCTGCTGACCCATAGCTTTTGATGAGATCTCTGGGTAGGGTACCGCCTTCATCTTTGGGTCCTTATGCTGTACCGGCTGGAGGGGGGTTGGGGATTGGCCTCCCGCTACTTGAAGGAGGGACCTTCGGGAGGAATGTCAACTTAACCCGCTCTAATCTCAGTGTCAGGTTAGTGAAAGAAACCTGGAGTTTGCAGCTGGATGTTGGTTTGCACCTGGAACCCACCCGGAGCTGGACGCCACCAGTTGGGCCAGAATGAGAAGCACTGAATTCATCTTATTTCATATTTAGTTAGAGTGTGAGCTTTTGTAAAGCTGGATGATTGTTTAAAGGCTTTGTACTATTCCTTTCCATTCCTGGCGGGGACATGTCTCCGATCTCTATGAGAACTTACCTGTCTAGGTCTGTGTGAAGACAGGAAAGGACACTGCCTTTTAATTGGTAGGCTAGTAAGGGACAAATGTATGTGCATCCATCTGCATTAGAGGATCAGTAGGTGAGAATATGTGTGGAAGATCGGTGGCAATACCCCTAGTGTCTCTACAGATCTAATCAGGTAATAGACACATCTTGGGGACTCTTCCCATCTTTTACACTTCACCTGCGTTATTCCAGGCTAATGTGGATGAATTTATATGGAAGAGTGCTCAACAATGATCAAAGAAGGGGAAAATGTGTAAGGAAATTAAGATGATCATTGCTGACCACCACATCACCCGCCATATTGTAACAGTATCAGCCATTCCAAATGTCTATTTTGTGTAAGAAAAGGATTGCTCTTATGTAGATTTTAGTAAACAAATCTGTAAAGCAAGAAGGAAGGTTATAGGATAGGGCCTAATTCAAACAGGTATCCAATACTAAAGATAGGATGACTAGCATCGAGTAGGTTAGCATAGTGTAGTTTAGTGTAGGGCCTGCCCTAAAAGATTCTACCTTGTCATGGTGGGCAGGCTTGTAATCTTTTGGTTAAAATTGACAAAAGAGTAGAAAGAATCAATTCTCTAGACAGTTTCACTTTTTACCATTTGATTCAACTAAAAGACTCTTAGATTTATTACGGACAGAAAATAAAAATACATATATAGATAGATATCTTTCTATCTATATATATATATATAAACAAAAAGATACAGACAGTTACAGGTATATATTATTTATCACGTTGGTTTGCATGTTTGTTTGCATGTTGGTAGTATTTTAATTTTTGTCGCTTTCATGTTGAGAAGATTTCTATGGCCTACAAGTTAGCTTGCCTATGTATACATCTTGGTGAGTGAACGAAGATACACAGCCTTTTAAAAGGTAGCCTAGTAAGGGACAAATGTATGTGCATCCATCTGCACTGGGGGATCAGTAAATTGTATTGAGTCATCTTGAATTGTATTGTAAATGTACTGTCTCCTTTTAAAGTTCTGCATATACTGTTGTTGCTTTAGAAATCCTTAATAATAGTACTGTACAGCTTGGTAAAGAAATCTGGAAAGTAAGAAGGCTGACTGATGTTTAGGGTGATGTTGGAAAGATGCTATTTAGTGTGTGAAGGGGGCAACTTGATTGGCCAGGCCACGAGTCTGGAGATTTCTCTGCTGACCCATAGCTTTTGATGAGATCTCTGGGTAGGGTACCGCCTTCATCTTTGGGTCCTTATGCTGTACCGGCTGGAGGGGGGTTGGGGATCGGCCTCCCGCTACTTGAAGGAGGGACCTTCAGGAGGAATGTCAACTTAACCCGCTCAAATCTCAGTGTCAGGTTAGTGAAAGAAACCTGGAGTTTGCAGCTGGATGTTGGTTTGCACCTGGAACCCACCCGGAGCTGGACGCCACCAGTTGGGCCAGAATAAGAAGCACTGAATTCATCTTATTTCATATTTAGTTAGAGTGTGAGCTTTTGTAAAGCTGGATGATTGTTTAAAGGCTTTGTACTATTCCTTTCCATTCCTGGCGGGGACATGTCTCCGATCTCTATGAGAACTTACCTGTCTAGGTCTGTGTGAAGACAGGAAAGGACACTGCCTTTTAATTGGTAGGCTAGTAAGGGACAAATGTATGTGCATCCATCTGCATTAGAGGATCAGTAGGTGAGAATATGTGTGGAAGATCGGTGGCAATACCCCTAGTGTCTCTACAGATCGAATCAGGTAATAGACACATCTTGGGGACTCTTCCCATCTTTTACACTTCACCTGCGTTATTCCAGGCTAATGTGGATGAATTTATATGGAAGAGTGCTCAACAATGATCAAAGAAGGGGAAAACGTGTAAGGAAATTAAGATGATCATTGCTGACCACCACATCACCCGCCATATTGTAACAGTATCAGCCATTCCAAATGTCTATTTTGTGTAAGAAAAGGATTGCTCTTATGTAGATTTTAGTAAACAAATCTGTAAAGCAAGAAGGAAGGTTATAGGATAGGGCCTAATTCAAACAGGTATCCAATACTAAAGATAGGATGACTAGCATCGAGTAGGTTAGCATAGTGTAGTTTAGTGTAGGGCCTGCCCTAAAAGAGTCTACCTTGTCATGGTGGGCAGGCTTGTAATCTTTTGGTTAAAATTGACAAAAGAGTAGAAAGAATCAATTCTCTAGACAGTTTCACTTTTGACCATTTGATTCAACTAAAAGACTCTTATGCCGCCTACACACGAGCGGACTTTACGGCGGACTTTGCCCGGCGGACTGGATTTCGTCGGACAATTCGATGTGTGTGGGCTCCAGCGGACTTTGTTTTCTCAAAAGTTGGACGGACTTAGATTTGAAACTTGTTTAAAATTTATCCGTTGAAATCGAGTCCGGTCGAAAAGTCCGCCGTCTGTATGCTAGTTCGACGGACAAAAAGCCACGCTAGGGCAGCTATTGGCTACTGGCTATGAACTTCCTTGTTTTAGTCCGGTCGTACGTCATCACGTACGAATTCGACGGACTTTGGTGGATTGTGTGTAGGCAAGTCCGTTCATTCACAAAGTCCGTCGGAAAGTACGTCGAAAAGTCCGCCGGGCAAAGTCCGCCGTAAAGTCCACTCGTGTGTACGCGGCATTAGATTTATTACGGACAGAAAATAAAAATACATATATAGATAGATATCTTTCTATCTATATATATATAAACAAAAAGATACAGACAGTTACAGGTATATAATATATATCATGTTGGTTTGCATGTTTGTTTGCATGTTGGTAGTATTTTAATTTTTGTCGCTTTCATGTTGAGAAGATTTCTATGATCTACAAGTTAGCTTGCCTGTGTATACATCTTGGTGAGTGAACGAAGATACATGGCCTTTTAAAAGGTAGGCTAGTAAGGGACAAATGTATGTGCATCCATCTGCACTGGGGGATCAGTAAATTGTATTGAGTCATCTTGAATTGTATTGTAAATGTACTGTCTCCTTTTAAAGTTCTGCATATACTGTTGTTGCTTTAGAAATCCTTAACAATAGTACTGTACAGCTTGGTAAAGAAATCTGGAAAGTAAGAAGGCTGACTGATGTTCAGGGTGATGTTGGAAAGATGCTATTCAGTGTGTGAAGGGGGCAACTTGATTGGCCAGGCCACGAGTCTGGAGATTTCTCTGCTGACCCAAAGCTTTTGATGAGATCTCTGGGTAGGGTACCGCCTTCATCTTTGGGTCCTTATGCTGTACCGGCTGGAGGGGGGTTGGGGATCGGCCTCCCGCTACTTGAAGGAGGGACCTTCAGGAGGAATGTCAACTTAACCCGCTCAAATCCCAGTGTCAGGTTAGTGAAAGAAACCTGGAGTTTGCAGCTGGATGTTGGTTTGCACCTGGAACCCACCCGGAGCTGGACGCCACCAGTTGGGCCAGAATGAGAAGCACTGAATTCATCTTATTTCATATTTAGTTAGAGTGTGAGCTTTTGTAAAGCTGGATGATTGTTTAAAGGCTTTGTACTATTCCTTTCCATTCCTGGCGGGGACATGTCTCCGATCTCTATGAGAACTTACCTGTCTAGGTCTGTGTGAAGACAGGAAAGGACACTGCCTTTTAATTGGTAGGCTAGTAAGGGACAAATGTATGTGCATCCATCTGCATTAGAGGATCAGTAGGTGAGAATATGTGTGGAAGATCGGTGGCAATACCCCTAGTGTCTCTACAGATCTAATCAGGTAATAGACACATCTTGGGGACTCTTCCCATCTTTTACACTTCACCTGCGTTATTCCAGGCTAATGTGGATGAATTTATATGGAAGAGTGCTCAACAATGATCAAAGAAGGGGAAAATGTGTTAGGAAATTAAGATGATCATTGCTGACCACCACATCACCCGCCATATTGTAACAGTATCAGCCATTCCAAATGTCTATTTTGTGTAAGAAAAGGATTGCTCTTATGTAGATTTTAGTAAACAAATCTGTAAAGCAAGAAGGAAGGTTATAGGATAGGGCCTAATTCAAACAGGTATCCAATACTAAAGATAGGATGACTAGCATCGAGTAGGTTAGCATAGTGTAGTTTAGTGTAGGGCCTGCCCTAAAAGAGTCTACCTTGTCATGGTGGGCAGGCTTGTAATCTTTTGGTTAAAATTGACAAAAGAGTAGAAAGAATCAATTCTCTAGACAGTTTCACTTTTGACCATTTGATTCAACTAAAAGACTCTTAGATTTATTACGGACAGAAAATAAAAATACATATATAGATAGATATCTTTCTATCTATATATATATAAACAAAAAGATACAGACAGTTACAGGTATATATTATATATCATGTTGGTTTGCATGTTTGTTTGCATGTTGGTAGTATTTTAATTTTTGTCGCTTTCATGTTGAGAAGATTTCTATGGTCTACAAGTTAGCTTGCCTATGTATACATCTTGGTGAGTGAACGAAGATACACGGCCTTTTAAAAGGTAGGCTAGTAAGGGACAAATGTATGTGCATCCATCTGCACTGGGGGATCAGTAAATTGTATTGAGTCATCTTGAATTGTATTGTAAATGTACTGTCTCCTTTTAAAGTTCTGCATATACTGTTGTTGCTTTAGAAATCCTTAATAATAGTATTGTACAGCTTGGTAAAGAAATCTGGAAAGTAAGAAGGCTGACTGATGTTTAGGGTGATGTTGGAAAGATGCTATTTAGTGTGTGAAGGGGGCAACTTGATTGGCCAGGCCACGAGTCTGGAGATTTCTCTGCTGACCCGTAGCTTTTGATGAGATCTCTGGGTAGGGTACCGCCTTCATCTTTGGGTCCTTATGCTGTACCGGCTGGAGGGGGGTTGGGGATCGGCCTCCCGCTACTTGAAGGAGGGACCTACAGGAGGAATGTCAACTTAACCCGCTCAAATCTTAGTGTCAGGTTAGTGAAAGAAACCTGGAGTTTGCAGCTGGATGTTGGTTTGCACCTGGAACCCACCCGGAGCTGGACGCCACCAGTTGGGCCAGAATAAGAAGCACTGAATTCATCTTATTTCATATTTAGAGTGTGAGCTTTTGTAAAGCTGGATGATTGTTTAAAGGCTTTGTACTATTCCTTTCCATTCCTGGCGGGGACATGTCTCCGATCTCTATGAGAACTTACCTGTCTAGGTCTGTGTGAAGACAGGAAAGGACACTGCCTTTTAATTGGTAGGCTAGTAAGGGACAAATGTATGTGCATCCATCTGCATTAGAGGATCAGTAGGTGAGAATATGTGTGGAAGATCGGTGGCAATACCCCTAGTGTCTCTACAGATCTAATCAGGTAATAGACACATCTTGGGGACTCTTCCCATCTTTTACACTTCACCTGCGTTATTTCAGGCTAATGTGGATGAATTTATATGGAAGAGTGCTCAACAATGATCAAAGAAGGGGAAAATGTGTAAGGAAATTAATATGATCATTGCTGACCACCACATCACCCGCCATATTGTAACAGTATCAGCCATTCCAAATGTCTATTTTGTGTAAGAAAAGGATTGCTCTTATGTAGATTTTAGTAAACAAATCTGTAAAGCAAGAAGGAAGGTTATGGGATAGGGCCTAATTCAAACAGGTATCCAATACTAAAGATAGGATGACTAGCATCGAGTAGGTTAGCATAGTGTAGTTTAGTGTAGGGCCTGCCCTAAAAGAGTCTACCTTGTCGTGGTGGGCAGGCTTGTAATCTTTTGGTTAAAATTGACAAAAGAGTAGAAAGAATCAATTCTCTAGACAGTTTCACTTTTGACCATTTGATTCAACTAAAAGACTCTTATGCCCCGTACACACGGTCAGATTTTCCGATGGAAAATGTCCGATCGGAGCGTGTTGTCAGAAATTTCGACCGTGTGTGGGCTCCATCGGACATTTTCCATCGGATTTTCCGACACACAAAGTTGGACAGCAGGAGATAAAATTTTCCGACAACAAAATCCGTTGTCGGAAATTCCGATCGTGTGTACACAAATCCGACGGACAAAGTGCCACGCATGCTCAGAATAAATAAAGAGATGAAAGCTATTGGCCACTGCCCCGTCGTGTATAGTCCCGACGTACGTGTTTTACGTCACCGCGTTTAGAATGATCGGATTTTCCGACAACTTTGTGTGACTGTGTGTATGCAAGACAAGTTTGAGCCAACATCCAACGGAAAAAATCCTAGGATTTTGTTGTCGGAATGTCCGAACAAAGTCCGACCGTGTGTACGGGGCATTAGATTTATTACGGACAGAAAATAAAAATACATATATAGATAGATATCTTTCTATCTATATATATATAAACAAAAAGATACAGACAGTTACAGGTATATATTATATATCACGTTGGTTTGCATGTTTGTTTGCATGTTGGTAGTATTTTAATTTTTGTCACTTTCATGTTGAGAAGATTTCTATGGTCTACAAGTTAGCTTGCCTATGTATACATCTTGGTGAGTGAACGAAGATACACGGCCTTTTAAAAGGTAGGCTAGTAAGGGACAAATGTATGTGCATCCATCTGCACTGGGGGATCAGTAAATTGTATTGAGTCATCTTGAATTGTATTGTAAATGTACTGTCTCCTTTTAAAGTTCTGCATATACTGTTGTTGCTTTAGAAATCCTTAATAATAGTACTGTACAGCTTGGTAAAGAAATCTGGAAAGTAAGAAGGCTGACTGATGTTTAGGGTGATGTTGGAAAGATGCTATTTAGTGTGTGAAGGGGGCAACTTGATTGGCCAGGCCACGAGTCTGGAGATTTCTCTGCTGACCCGTAGCTTTTGATGAGATCTCTGGGTAGGGTACCGCCTTCATCTTTGGGTCCTTATGCTGTACCGGCTGGAGGGGGGTTGGGGATCGGCCTCCCGCTACTTGAAGGAGGGACCTTCAGGAGGAATGTCAACTTAACCCGCTCAAATCTCAGTGTCAGGTTAGTGAAAGAAACCTGGAGTTTGCAGCTGGATGTTGGTTTGCACCTGGAACCCACCCGGAGCTGGACGCCACCAGTTGGGCCAGAATAAGAAGCACTGAATTCATCTTATTTCATATTTAGTTAGAGTGTGAGCTTTTGTAAAGCTGGATGATTGTTTAAAGGCTTTGTACTATTCCTTTCCATTCCTGGCGGGGACATGTCTCCGATCTCTATGAGAACTTACCTGTCTAGGTCTGTGTGAAGACAGGAAAGGACACTGCCTTTTAGATGGTAGGCTAGTAAGGGACAAATGTATGTGCATCCATCTGCATTAGAGGATCAGTAGGTGAGAATATGTGTGGAAGATCGGTGGCAATACCCCTAGTGTCTCTACAGATCGAATCAGGTAATAGACACATCTTGGGGACTCTTCCCATCTTTTACACTTCACCTGCGTTATTCCAGGCTAATGTGGATGAATTTATATGGAAGAGTGCTCAACAATGATCAAAGAAGGGGAAAATGTGTAAGGAAATTAAGATGATCATTGCTGACCACCACATCACCCGCCATATTGTAACAGTATCAGCCATTCCAAATGTCTATTTTGTGTAAGAAAAGGATTGCTCTTATGTAGATTTTAGTAAACAAATCTGTAAAGCAAGAAGGAAGGTTATAGGATAGGGCCTAATTCAAACAGGTATCCAATACTAAAGATAGGATGACTAGCATCGAGTAGGTTAGCATAGTGTAGTTTAGTGTAGGGCCTGCCCTAAAAGAGTCTACCTTGTCATGGTGGGCAGGCTTGTAATCTTTTGGTTAAAATTGACAAAAGAGTAGAAAGAATCAATTCTCTAGAGAGTTTCACTTTTGACCATTTGATTCAACTAAAAGACTCTTAGATTTATTACGGACAGAAAATAAAAATACATATATAGATAGATATCTTTCTATCTATATATATATATATATATAAACAAAAAGATACAGACAGTTACAGGTATATATTATATATCACGTTGGTTTGCATGTTTGTTTGCATGTTAGTAGTATTTTAATTTTTGTCGCTTTCATGTTGAGAAGATTTCTATGGTCTACAAGTTAGCTTGCCTATGTATACATCTTGGTGAGTGAACGAAGATACACGGCCTTTTAAAAGGTAGGCTAGTAAGGAACAAATGTATGTGCATCCATCTGCACTGGGGGATCAGTAAATTGTATTGAGTCATCTTGAATTGTATTGTAAATGTACTGTCTCCTTTTAAAGTTCTGCATATACTATTGTTGCTTTAGAAATCCTTAATAATAGTACTGTACAGCTTGGTAAAGAAATCTGGAAAGTAAGAAGGCTGACTGATGTTTAGGGTGATGTTGGAAAGATGCTATTTAGTGTGTGAAGGGGGCAACTTGATTGGCCAGGCCACGAGTCTGGAGATTTCTCTGCTGACCCATAGCTTTTGATGAGATCTCTGGGTAGGGTACCGCCTTCATCTTTGGGTCCTTATGCTGTACCGGCTGGAGGGGGGTTGGGGATCGGCCTCCCGCTACTTGAAGGAGGGACCTTCAGGAGGAATGTCAACTTAACCCGCTCAAATCTCAGTGTCAGGTTAGTAAAAGAAACCTGGAGTTTGCAGCTGGATGTTGGTTTGCACCTGGAACCCACCCGGAGCTGGACGCCACCAGTTGGGCCAGAATAAGAAGCACTGAATTCATCTTATTTCATATTTAGTTAGAGTGTGAGCTTTTGTAAAGCTGGATGATTGTTTAAAGGCTTTGTACTATTCCTTTCCATTCCTGGCGGGGACATGTCTCCGATCTCTATGAGAACTTACCTGTCTAGGTCTGTGTGAAGACAGGAAAGGACACTGCCTTTTAATTGGTAGGCTAGTAAGGGACAAATGTATGTGCATCCATCTGCATTAGAGGATCAGTAGGTGAGAATATGTGTGGAAGATCGGTGGCAATACCCCTAGTGTCTCTACAGATCGAATCAGGTAATAGACACATTTCGGGGACTCTTCCCATCTTTTACACTTCACCTGCGTTATTCCAGGCTAATGTGGATGAATTTATATGGAAGAGTGCTCAACAATGATCAAAGAAGGGGAAAATGTGTAAGGAAATTAAGATGATCATTGCTGACCACCACATCACCCGCCATATTGTAACAGTATCAGCCATTCCAAATGTCTATTTTGTGTAAGAAAAGGATTGCTCTTATGTAGATTTTAGTAAACAAATCTGTAAAGCAAGAAGGAAGGTTATAGGATAGGGCCTAATTCAAACAGGTATCCAATACTAAAGATAGGATGACTAGCATCGAGTAGGTTAGCATAGTGTAGTTTAGTGTAGGGCCTGCCCTAAAAGAGTCTACCTTGTCATGGTGGGCAGGCTTGTAATCTTTTGGTTAAAATTGACAAAAGAGTAGAAAGAATCAATTCTCTAGACAGTTTCACTTTTGACCATTTGATTCAACTAAAAGACTCTTAGATTTATTACGGACAGAAAATAGAAATACATATATAGATAGATATCTTTCTCTCCATATATATATAAACAAAAAGATACAGACAGTTACAGGTATATATTATATATCATGTTGGTTTGCATGTTTGTTTGCATGTTGGTAGTATTTTAATTTTTGTCGCTTTCATGTTGAGAAGATTTCTATGATCTACAAGTTAGCTTGCCTGTGTATACATCTTGGTGAGTGAACGAAGATACATGGCCTTTTAAAAGGTAGGCTAGTAAGGGACAAATTTATGTGCATCCATCTGCACTGGGGGATCAGTAAATTGTATTGAGTCATCTTGAATTGTATTGTAAATGTACTGTCTCCTTTTAAAGTTCTGCATATACTGTTGTTGCTTTAGAAATCCTTAATAATAGTACTGTACAGCTTGGTAAAGAAATCTGGAAAGTAAGAAGGCTGACTGATGTTCAGGGTGATGTTGGAAAGATGCTATTCAGTGTGTGAAGGGGGCAACTTGATTGGCCAGGCCACGAGTCTGGAGATTTCTCTGCTGACCCAAAGCTTTTGATGAGATCTCTGGGTAGGGTACCGCCTTCATCTTTGGGTCCTTATGCTGTACCGGCTGGAGGGGGGTTGGGGATCGGCCTCCCGCTACTTGAAGGAGGGACCTTCAGGAGGAATGTCAACTTAACCCGCTCAAATCCCAGTGTCAGGTTAGTGAAAGAAACCTGGAGTTTGCAGTTGGATGTTGGTTTGCACCTGGAACCCACCCGGAGCTGGACGCCACCAGTTGGGCCAGAATAAGAAGCACTGAATTCATCTTATTTCATATTTAGTTAGAGTGTGAGCTTTTGTAAAGCTGGATGATTGTTTAAAGGCTTTGTACTATTCCTTTCCATTCCTGGCGGGGACATGTCTCCGATCTCTATGAGAACTTACCTGTCTAGGTCTGTGTGAAGACAGGAAAGGACACTGCCTTTTAATTGGTAGGCTAGTAAGGGACAAATGTATGTGCATCCATCTGCATTAGAGGATCAGTAGGTGAGAATATGTGTGGAAGATCGGTGGCAATACCCCTAGTGTCTCTACAGATCTAATCAGGTAATAGACACATCTTGGGGACTCTTCCCATCCTTTACACTTCACCCGCGTTATTCCAGGCTAATGTGGATGAATTTATATGGAAGAGTGCTCAACAATGATCAAAGAAGGGGAAAATGTGTAAGGAAATTAAGATGATCATTGCTGACCACCACATCACCCGCCATATTGTAACAGTATCAGCCATTCCAAATGTCTATTTTGTGTAAGAAAAGGATTGCTCTTATGTAGATTTTAGTAAACAAATCTGTAAAGCAAGAAGGAAGGTTATAGGATAGGGCCTAATTCAAACAGGTATCCAATACTAAAGATAGGATGACTAGCATCGAGTAGGTTAGCATAGTGTAGTTTAGTGTAGGGCCTGCCCTAAAAGAGTCTACCTTGTCATGGTGGGCAGGCTTGTAATCTTTTGGTTAAAATTGACAAAAGAGTAGAAAGAATCAATTCTCTAGACAGTTTCACTTTTGACCATTTGATTCAACTAAAAGACTCTTAGATTTATTACGGACAGAAAATAGAAATACATATATAGATAGATATCTTTCTCTCCATATATATATAAACAAAAAGATACAGACAGTTACAGGTATATATTATATATCATGTTGGTTTGCATGTTTGTTTGCATGTTGGTAGTATTTTAATTTTTGTCGCTTTCATGTTGAGAAGATTTCTATGATCTACAAGTTAGCTTGCCTGTGTATACATCTTGGTGAGTGAACGAAGATACATGGCCTTTTAAAAGGTAGGCTAGTAAGGGACAAATGTATGTGCATCCATCTGCACTGGGGGATCAGTAAATTGTATTGAGTCATCTTGAATTGTATTGTAAATGTACTGTCTCCTTTTAAAGTTCTGCATATACTGTTGTTGCTTTAGAAATCCTTAATAATAGTACTGTACAGCTTGGTAAAGAAATCTGGAAAGTAAGAAGGCTGACTGATGTTCAGGGTGATGTTGGAAAGATGCTATTCAGTGTGTGAAGGGGGCAACTTGATTGGCCAGGCCACGAGTCTGGAGATTTCTCTGCTGACCCAAAGCTTTTGATGAGATCTCTGGGTAGGGTACCGCCTTCATCTTTGGGTCCTTATGCTGTACCGGCTGGAGGGGGGTTGGGGATCGGCCTCCCGCTACTTGAAGGAGGGACCTTCAGGAGGAATGTCAACTTAACCCGCTCAAATCCCAGTGTCAGGTTAGTGAAAGAAACCTGGAGTTTGCAGCTGGATGTTGGTTTGCACCTGGAACCCACCCGGAGCTGGACGCCACCAGTTGGGCCAGAATAAGAAGCACTGAATTCATCTTATTTCATATTTAGTTAGAGTGTGAGCTTTTGTAAAGCTGGATGATTGTTTAAAGGCTTTGTACTATTCCTTTCCATTCCTGGCGGGGACATGTCTCCGATCTCTATGAGAACTTACCTGTCTAGGTCTGTGTGAAGACAGGAAAGGACACTGCCTTTTAATTGGTAGGCTAGTAAGGGACAAATGTATGTGCATCCATCTGCATTAGAGGATCAGTAGGTGAGAATATGTGTGGAAGATCGGTGGCAATACCCCTAGTGTCTCTACAGATCTAATCAGGTAATAGACACATCTTGGGGACTCTTCCCATCCTTTACACTTCACCCGCGTTATTCCAGGCTAATGTGGATGAATTTATATGGAAGAGTGCTCAACAATGATCAAAGAAGGGGAAAATGTGTAAGGAAATTAAGATGATCATTGCTGACCACCACATCACCCGCCATATTGTAACAGTATCAGCCATTCCAAATGTCTATTTTGTGTAAGAAAAGGATTGCTCTTATGTAGATTTTAGTAAACAAATCTGTAAAGCAAGAAGGAAGGTTATAGGATAGGGCCTAATTCAAACAGGTATCCAATACTAAAGATAGGATGACTAGCATCGAGTAGGTTAGCATAGTGTAGTTTAGTGTAGGGCCTGCCCTAAAAGAGTCTACCTTGTCATGGTGGGCAGGCTTGTAATCTTTTGGTTAAAATTGACAAAAGAGTAGAAAGAATCAATTCTCTAGACAGTTTCAATTTTGACCATTTGATTCAACTAAAAGACTCTTAGATTTATTACGGACAGAAAATAGAAATACATATATAGATAGATATCTTTCTATCTATATATATATAAACAAAAAGATACAGACAGTTACAGGTATATATTATATATCATGTTGGTTTGCATGTTTGTTTGCATGTTGGTAGTATTTTAATTTTTGTCGCTTTCATGTTGAGAAGATTTCTATGATCTACAAGTTAGCTTGCCTGTGTATACATCTTGGTGAGTGAACGAAGATACATGGCCTTTTAAAAGGTAGGCTAGTAAGGGACAAATGTATGTGCATCCATCTGCACTGGGGGATCAGTAAATTGTATTGAGTCATCTTGAATTGTATTGTAAATGTACTGTCTCCTTTTAAAGTTCTGCATATACTGTTGTTGCTTTAGAAATCCTTAATAATAGTACTGTACAGCTTGGTAAAGAAATCTGGAAAGTAAGAAGGCTGACTGATGTTCAGGGTGATGTTGGAAAGATGCTATTCAGTGTGTGAAGGGGGCAACTTGATTGGCCAGGCCACGAGTCTGAAGATTTCTCTGCTGACCCAAAGCTTTTGATGAGATCTCTGGGTAGGGTACCGCCTTCATCTTTGGGTCCTTATGCTGTACCGGCTGGAGGGGGGTTGGGGATCGGCCTCCCGCTACTTGAAGGAGGGACCTTCAGGAGGAATGTCAACTTAACCCGCTCAAATCCCAGTGTCAGGTTAGTGAAAGAAACCTGGAGTTTGCAGCTGGATGTTGGTTTGCACCTGGAACCCACCCGGAGCTGGACGCCACCAGTTGGGCCAGAATGAGAAGCACTGAATTCATCTTATTTCATATTTAGTTAGAGTGTGAGCTTTTGTAAAGCTGGATGATTGTTTAAAGGCTTTGTACTATTCCTTTCCATTCCTGGCGGGGACATGTCTCCGATCTCTATGAGAACTTACCTGTCTAGGTCTGTGTGAAGACAGGAAAGGACACTGCCTTTTAATTGGTAGGCTAGTAAGGGACAAATGTATGTGCATCCATCTGCATTAGAGGATCAGTAGGTGAGAATATGTGTGGAAGATCGGTGGCAATACCCCTAGTGTCTCTACAGATCTAATCAGGTAATAGACACATCTTGGGGACTCTTCCCATCTTTTACACTTCACCTGCGTTATTCCAGGCTAATGTGGATGAATTTATATGGAAGAGTGCTCAACAATGATCAAAGAAGGGGAAAATGTGTAAGGAAATTAAGATGATCATTGCTGACCACCACATCACCCGCCATATTGTAACAGTATCAGCCATTCCAAATGTCTATTTTGTGTAAGAAAAGGATTGCTCTTATGTAGATTTTAGTAAACAAATCTGTAAAGCAAGAAGGCAGGTTATAGGATAGGGCCTAATTCAAACAGGTATCCAATACTAAAGATAGGATGACTAGCATCGAGTAGGTTAGCATAGTGTAGTTTAGTGTAGGGCCTGCCCTAAAAGAGTCTACCTTGTCATGGTGGGCAGGCTTGTAATCTTTTGGTTAAAATTGACAAAAGAGTAGAAAGAATCAATTCTCTAGACAGTTTCACTTTTGACCATTTGATTCAACTAAAAGACTCTTAGATTTATTACGGACAGAAAATAAAAATACATATATAGATAGATATCTTTCTATCTATATATATATATATAAACAAAAAGATACAGACAGTTACAGGTATATATTATTTATCACGTTGGTTTGCATGTTTGTTTGCATGTTGGTAGTATTTTAATTTTTGTCGCTTTCATGTTGAGAAGATTTCTATGGTCTACAAGTTAGCTTGCCTATGTATACATCTTGGTGAGTGAACGAAGATACACGGCCTTTTAAAAGGTAGGCTAGTAAGGGACAAATGTATGTGCATCCATCTGCACTGGGGGATCAGTAAATTGTATTGAGTCATCTTGAATTGTATTATAAATGTACTGTCTCCTTTTAAAGTTCTGCATATACTGTTGTTGCTTTAGAAATCCTTAATAATAGTACTGTACAGCTTGGTAAAGAAATCTGGAAAGTAAGAAGGCTGACTGATGTTTAGGGTGATGTTGGAAAGATGCTATTTAGTGTGTGAAGGGGGCAACTTGATTGGCCAGGCCACGAGTCTGGATATTTCTCTGCTGACCCATAGCTTTTGATGAGATCTCTGGGTAGGGTACCGCCTTCATCTTTGGGTCCTTATGCTGTACCGGCTGGAGGGGGGTTGGGGATTGGCCTCCCGCTACTTGAAGGAGGGACCTTCGGGAGGAATGTCAACTTAACCCGCTCTAATCTCAGTGTCAGGTTAGTGAAAGAAACCTGGAGTTTGCAGCTGGATGTTGGTTTGCACCTGGAACCCACCCGGAGCTGGACGCCACCAGTTGGGCCAGAATAAGAAGCACTGAATTCATCTTATTTCATATTTAGTTAGAGTGTGAGCTTTTGTAAAGCTGGATGATTGTTTAAAGGCTTTGTACTATTCCTTTCCATTCCTGGCGGGGACATGTCTCCGATCTCTATGAGAACTTACCTGTCTAGGTCTGTGTGAAGACAGGAAAGGACACTGCCTTTTAATTGGTAGGCTAGTAAGGGACAAATGTATGTGCATCCATCTGCATTAGAGGATCAGTAGGTGAGAATATGTGTGGAAGATCGGTGGCAATACCCCTATTGTCTCTACAGATCGAATCAGGTAATAGACACATCTTGGGGACTCTTCCCATCTTTTACACTTCACCTGCGTTATTCCAGGCTAATGTGGATGAATTTATATGGAAGAGTGCTCAACAATGATCAAAGAAGGGGAAAATGTGTAAGGAAATTAAGATGATCATTGCTGACCACCACATCACCCGCCATATTGTAACAGTATCAGCCATTCCAAATGTCTATTTTGTGTAAGAAAAGGATTGCTCTTATGTAGATTTTAGTAAACAAATCTGTAAAGCAAGAAGGAAGGTTATAGGATAGGGCCTAATTCAAACAGGTATCCAATACTAAAGATAGGATGACTAGCATCGAGTAGGTTAGCATAGTGTAGTTTAGTGTAGGGCCTGCCCTAAAAGATTCTACCTTGTCATGGTGGGCAGGCTTGTAATCTTTTGGTTAAAATTGACAAAAGAGTAGAAAGAATCAATTCTCTAGACAGTTTCACTTTTGACCATTTGATTCAACTAAAAGACTCTTAGATTTATTACGGACAGAAAATAAAAATACATATATAGATAGATATCTTTCTATCTATATATATATATATAAACAAAAAGATACAGACAGTTACAGGTATATATTATTTATCACGTTGGTTTGCATGTTTGTTTGCATGTTGGTAGTATTTTAATTTTTGTCGCTTTCATGTTGAGAAGATTTCTATGGTCTACAAGTTAGCTTGCCTATGTATACATCTTGGTGAGTGAACGAAGATACACGGCCTTTTAAAAGGTAGGCTAGTAATTGACAAATGTATGTGCATCCATCTGCACTGGGGGATCAGTAAATTGTATTGAGTCATCTTGAATTGTATTATAAATGTACTGTCTCCTTTTAAAGTTCTGCATATACTGTTGTTGCTTTAGAAATCCTTAATAATAGTACTGTACAGCTTGGTAAAGAAATCTGGAAAGTAAGAAGGCTGACTGATGTTTAGGGTGATGTTGGAAAGATGCTATTTAGTGTGTGAAGGGGGCAACTTGATTGGCCAGGCCACGAGTCTGGAGATTTCTCTGCTGACCCATAGCTTTTGATGAGATCTCTGGGTAGGGTACCGCCTTCATCTTTGGGTCCTTATGCTGTACCGGCTGGAGGGGGGTTGGGGATTGGCCTCCCGCTACTTGAAGGAGGGACCTTCGGGAGGAATGTCAACTTAACCCGCTCTAATCTCAGTGTCAGGTTAGTGAAAGAAACCTGGAGTTTGCAGCTGGATGTTGGTTTGCACCTGGAACCCACCCGGAGCTGGACGCCACCAGTTGGGCCAGAATAAGAAGCACTGAATTCATCTTATTTCATATTTAGTTAGAGTGTGAGCTTTTGTAAAGCTGGATGATTGTTTAAAGGCTTTGTACTATTCCTTTCCATTCCTGGCGGGGACATGTCTCCGATCTCTATGAGAACTTACCTGTCTAGGTCTGTGTGAAGACAGGAAAGGACACTGCCTTTTAATTGGTAGGCTAGTAAGGGACAAATGTATGTGCATCCATCTGCATTAGAGGATCAGTAGGTGAGAATATGTGTGGAAGATCGGTGGCAATACCCCTAGTGTCTCTACAGATCTAATCAGGTAATAGACACATCTTGGGGACTCTTCCCATCTTTTACACTTCACCTGCGTTATTCCAGGCTAATGTGGATGAATTTATATGGAAGAGTGCTCAACAATGATCAAAGAAGGGGAAAATGTGTAAGGAAATTAAGATGATCATTGCTGACCACCACATCACCCGCCATATTGTAACAGTATCAGCCATTCCAAATGTCTATTTTGTGTAAGAAAAGGATTGCTCTTATGTAGATTTTAGTAAACAAATCTGTAAAGCAAGAAGGAAGGTTATAGGATAGGGCCTAATTCAAACAGGTATCCAATACTAAAGATAGGATGACTAGCATCGAGTAGGTTAGCATAGTGTAGTTTAGTGTAGGGCCTGCCCTAAAAGAGTCTACCTTGTCGTGGTGGGCAGGCTTGTAATCTTTTGGTTAAAATTGACAAAAGAGTAGAAAGAATCAATTCTCTACACAGTTTTACTTTTGACCATTTGATTCAACTAAAAGACTCTTAGATTTATTACGGACAGAAAATAAAAATACATATATAGATAGATCTCTTTCTATCTATATATATATAAACAAAAAGATACAGACAGTTACAGGTATATATTATATATCACGTTGGCTTGCATGTTTGTTTGCATGTTGGTAGTATTTTAATTTTTGTCGCTTTCATGTTGAGAAGATTTCTATGGTCTACAAGTTAGCTTGCCTATGTATACATCTTGGTGAGTGAACGAAGATACACGGCCTTTTAAAAGGTAGGCTAGTAAGGGACAAATGTATGTGCATCCATCTGCACTGGGGGATCAGTAAATTGTATTGAGTCATCTTGAATTGTATTGTAAATGTACTGTCTCCTTTTAAAGTTCTGCATATACTGTTGTTGCTTTAGAAATCCTTAATAATAGTACTGTACAGCTTGGTAAAGAAATCTGGAAAGTAAGAAGGCTGACTGATGTTTAGGGTGATGTTGGAAAGATGCTATTTAGTGTGTGAAGGGGGCAACTTGATTGGCCAGGCCACGAGTCTGGAGATTTCTCTGCTGACCCATAGCTTTTGATGAGATCTCTGGGTAGGGTACCGCCTTCATCTTTGGGTCCTTATGCTGTACCGGCTGGAGGGGGGTTGGGGATCGGCCTCCCGCTACTTGAAGGAGGGACCTTCAGGAGGAATGTCAACTTAATCCGCTCAAATCTCAGTGTCAGGTTAGTGAAAGAAACCTGGAGTTTGCAGCTGGATGTTGGTTTGCACCTGGAACCCACCCGGAGCTGAACGCCACCAGTTGGGCCAGAATAAGAAGCACTGAATTCATCTTATTTCATATTTAGTTAGCGTGTGAGCTTTTGTAAAGCTGGATGATTGTTTAAAGGCTTTGTACTATTCCTTTCCATTCCTGGCGGGGACATGTCTCCGATCTCTATGAGAACTTACCTGTCTAGGTCTGTGTGAAGACAGGAAAGGACACTGCCTTTTAATTGGTAGGCTAGTAAGGGACAAATGTATGTGCATCCATCTGCATTAGAGGATCAGTAGGTGAGAATATGTGTGGAAGATCGGTGGCAATACCCCTAGTGTCTCTACAGATCGAATCAGGTAATAGACACATCTTGGGGACTCTTCCCATCTTTTACACTTCACCTGCGTTATTCCAGGCTAATGTGGATGAATTTATATGGAAGAGTGCTCAACAATGATCAAAGAAGGGGAAAATGTGTAAGGAAATTAAGATGATCATTGCTGACCACCACATCACCCGCCATATTGTAACAGTATCAGCCATTCCAAATGTCTATTTTGTGTAAGAAAAGGATTGCTCTTATGTAGATTTTAGTAAACAAATCTGTAAAGCAAGAAGGAAGGTTATAGGATAGGGCCTAATTCAAACAGGTATCCAATACTAAAGATAGGATGACTAGCATCGAGTAGGTTAGCATAGTGTAGTTTAGTGTAGGGCCTGCCCTAAAAGAGTCTACCTTGTCATGGTGGGCAGGCTTGTAATCTTTTGGTTAAAATTGACAAAAGAGTAGAAAGAATCAATTCTCTAGACAGTTTCACTTTTGACCATTTGATTCAACTAAAAGACTCTTAGATTTATTACGGACAGAAAATAGAAATACATATATAGATAGATATCTTTCTCTCCATATATATATATAAACAAAAAGATACAGACAGTTACAGGTATATATTATATATCATGTTGGTTTGCATGTTTGTTTGCATGTTGGTAGTATTTTAATTTTTGTCGCTTTCATGTTGAGAAGATTTCTATGATCTACAAGTTAGCTTGCCTGTGTATACATCTTGGTGAGTGAACGAAGATACATGGCCTTTTAAAAGGTAGGCTAGTAAGGGACAAATGTATGTGCATCCATCTGCACTGGGGGATCAGTAAATTGTATTGAGTCATCTTGAATTGTATTGTAAATGTACTGTCTCCTTTTAAAGTTCTGCATATACTGTTGTTGCTTTAGAAATCCTTAATAATAGTACTGTACAGCTTGGTAAAGAAATCTGGAAAGTAAGAAGGCTGACTGATGTTCAGGGTGATGTTGGAAAGATGCTATTCAGTGTGTGAAGGGGGCAACTTGATTGGCCAGGCCACGAGTCTGGAGATTTCTCTGCTGACCCAAAGCTTTTGATGAGATCTCTGGGTAGGGTACCGCCTTCATCTTTGGGTCCTTATGCTGTACCGGCTGGAGGGGGGTTGGGGATCGGCCTCCCGCTACTTGAAGGAGGGACCTTCAGGAGGAATGTCAACTTAACCCGCTCAAATCCCAGTGTCAGGTTAGTGAAAGAAACCTGGAGTTTGCAGCTGGATGTTGGTTTGCACCTGGAACCCACCCGGAGCTGGACGCCACCAGTTGGGCCAGAATGAGAAGCACTGAATTCATCTTATTTCATATTTAGTTAGAGTGTGAGCTTTTGTAAAGCTGGATGATTGTTTAAAGGCTTTGTACTATTCCTTTCCATTCCTGGCGGGGACATGTCTCCGATCTCTATGAGAACTTACCTGTCTAGGTCTGTGTGAAGACAGGAAAGGACACTGCCTTTTAATTGGTAGGCTAGTAAGGGACAAATGTATGTGCATCCATCTGCATTAGAGGATCAGTAGGTGAGAATATGTGTGGAAGATCGGTGGCAATACCCCTAGTGTCTCTACAGATCTAATCAGGTAATAGACACATCTTGGGGACTCTTCCCATCTTTTACACTTCACCTGCGTTATTCCAGGCTAATGTGGATGAATTTATATGGAAGAGTGCTCAACAATGATCAAAGAAGGGGAAAATGTGTAAGGAAATTAAGATGATCATTGCTGACCACCACATCACCCGCCATATTGTAACAGTATCAGCCATTCCAAATGTCTATTTTGTGTAAGAAAAGGATTGCTCTTATGTAGATTTTAGTAAACAAATCTGTAAAGCAAGAAGGCAGGTTATAGGATAGGGCCTAATTCAAACAGGTATCCAATACTAAAGATAGGATGACTAGCATCGAGTAGGTTAGCATAGTGTAGTTTAGTGTAGGGCCTGCCCTAAAAGAGTCTACCTTGTCATGGTGGGCAGGCTTGTAATCTTTTGGTTAAAATTGACAAAAGAGTAGAAAGAATCAATTCTCTAGACAGTTTCACTTTTGACCATTTGATTCAACTAAAAGACTCTTAGATTTATTACGGACAGAAAATAAAAATACATATATAGATAGATATCTTTCTATCTATATATATATATATAAACAAAAAGATACAGACAGTTACAGGTATATATTATTTATCACGTTGGTTTGCATGTTTGTTTGCATGTTGGTAGTATTTTAATTTTTGTCGCTTTCATGTTGAGAAGATTTCTATGGTCTACAAGTTAGCTTGCCTATGTATACATCTTGGTGAGTGAACGAAGATACACGGCCTTTTAAAAGGTAGGCTAGTAAGGGACAAATGTATGTGCATCCATCTGCACTGGGGGATCAGTAAATTGTATTGAGTCATCTTGAATTGTATTATAAATGTACTGTCTCCTTTTAAAGTTCTGCATATACTGTTGTTGCTTTAGAAATCCTTAATAATAGTACTGTACAGCTTGGTAAAGAAATCTGGAAAGTAAGAAGGCTGACTGATGTTTAGGGTGATGTTGGAAAGATGCTATTTAGTGTGTGAAGGGGGCAACTTGATTGGCCAGGCCACGAGTCTGGATATTTCTCTGCTGACCCATAGCTTTTGATGAGATCTCTGGGTAGGGTACCGCCTTCATCTTTGGGTCCTTATGCTGTACCGGCTGGAGGGGGGTTGGGGATTGGCCTCCCGCTACTTGAAGGAGGGACCTTCGGGAGGAATGTCAACTTAACCCGCTCTAATCTCAGTGTCAGGTTAGTGAAAGAAACCTGGAGTTTGCAGCTGGATGTTGGTTTGCACCTGGAACCCACCCGGAGCTGGACGCCACCAGTTGGGCCAGAATAAGAAGCACTGAATTCATCTTATTTCATATTTAGTTAGAGTGTGAGCTTTTGTAAAGCTGGATGATTGTTTAAAGGCTTTGTACTATTCCTTTCCATTCCTGGCGGGGACATGTCTCCGATCTCTATGAGAACTTACCTGTCTAGGTCTGTGTGAAGACAGGAAAGGACACTGCCTTTTAATTGGTAGGCTAGTAAGGGACAAATGTATGTGCATCCATCTGCATTAGAGGATCAGTAGGTGAGAATATGTGTGGAAGATCGGTGGCAATACCCCTAGTGTCTCTACAGATCTAATCAGGTAATAGACACATCTTGGGGACTCTTCCCATCTTTTACACTTCACCTGCGTTATTCCAGGCTAATGTGGATGAATTTATATGGAAGAGTGCTCAACAATGATCAAAGAAGGGGAAAATGTGTAAGGAAATTAAGATGATCATTGCTGACCACCACATCACCCGCCATATTGTAACAGTATCAGCCATTCCAAATGTCTATTTTGTGTAAGAAAAGGATTGCTCTTATGTAGATTTTAGTAAACAAATCTGTAAAGCAAGAAGGAAGGTTATAGGATAGGGCCTAATTCAAACAGGTATCCAATACTAAAGATAGGATGACTAGCATCGAGTAGGTTAGCATAGTGTAGTTTAGTGTAGGGCCTGCCCTAAAAGAGTCTACCTTGTCGTGGTGGGCAGGCTTGTAATCTTTTGGATAAAATTGACAAAAGAGTAGAAAGAATCAATTCTCTACACAGTTTTACTTTTGACCATTTGATTCAACTAAAAGACTCTTAGATTTATTACGGACAGAAAATAAAAATACATATATAGATAGATCTCTTTCTATCTATATATATATAAACAAAAAGATACAGACAGTTACAGGTATATATTATATATCACGTTGGCTTGCATGTTTGTTTGCATGTTGGTAGTATTTTAATTTTTGTCGCTTTCATGTTGAGAAGATTTCTATGGTCTACAAGTTAGCTTGCCTATGTATACATCTTGGTGAGTGAACGAAGATACACGGCCTTTTAAAAGGTAGGCTAGTAAGGGACAAATGTATGTGCATCCATCTGCACTGGGGGATCAGTAAATTGTATTGAGTCATCTTGAATTGTATTGTAAATGTACTGTCTCCTTTTAAAGTTCTGCATATACTGTTGTTGCTTTAGAAATCCTTAATAATAGTACTGTACAGCTTGGTAAAGAAATCTGGAAAGTAAGAAGGCTGACTGATGTTTAGGGTGATGTTGGAAAGATGCTATTTAGTGTGTGAAGGGGGCAACTTGATTGGCCAGGCCACGAGTCTGGAGATTTCTCTGCTGACCCATAGCTTTTGATGATATCTCTGGGTAGGGTACCGCCTTCATCTTTGGGTCCTTATGCTGTACCGGCTGGAGGGGGGTTGGGGATCGGCCTCCCGCTACTTGAAGGAGGGACCTTCAGGAGGAATGTCAACTTAATCCGCTCAAATCTCAGTGTCAGGTTAGTGAAAGAAACCTGGAGTTTGCAGCTGGATGTTGGTTTGCACCTGGAACCCACCCGGAGCTGAACGCCACCAGTTGGGCCAGAATAAGAAGCACTGAATTCATCTTATTTCATATTTAGTTAGCGTGTGAGCTTTTGTAAAGCTGGATGATTGTTTAAAGGCTTTGTACTATTCCTTTCCATTCCTGGCGGGGACATGTCTCCGATCTCTATGAGAACTTACCTGTCTAGGTCTGTGTGAAGACAGGAAAGGACACTGCCTTTTAATTGGTAGGCTAGTAAGGGACAAATGTATGTGCATCCATCTGCATTAGAGGATCAGTAGGTGAGAATATGTGTGGAAGATCGGTGGCAATACCCCTAGTGTCTCTACAGATCGAATCAGGTAATAGACACATCTTGGGGACTCTTCCCATCTTTTACACTTCACCTGCGTTATTCCAGGCTAATGTGGATGAATTTATATGGAAGAGTGCTCAACAATGATCAAAGAAGGGGAAAATGTGTAAGGAAATTAAGATGATCATTGCTGACCACCACATCACCCGCCATATTGTAACAGTATCAGCCATTCCAAATGTCTATTTTGTGTAAGAAAAGGATTGCTCTTATGTAGATTTTAGTAAACAAATCTGTAAAGCAAGAAGGAAGGTTATAGGATAGGGCCTAATTCAAACAGGTATCCAATACTAAAGATAGGATGACTAGCATCGAGTAGGTTAGCATAGTGTAGTTTAGTGTAGGGCCTGCCCTAAAAGAGTCTACCTTGTCATGGTGGGCAGGCTTGTAATCTTTTGGTTAAAATTGACAAAAGAGTAGAAAGAATCAATTCTCTAGACAGTTTCACTTTTGACCATTTGATTCAACTAAAAGACTCTTAGATTTATTACGGACAGAAAATAGAAATACATATATAGATAGATATCTTTCTCTCCATATATATATATAAACAAAAAGATACAGACAGTTACAGGTATATATTATATATCATGTTGGTTTGCATGTTTGTTTGCATGTTGGTAGTATTTTAATTTTTGTCGCTTTCATGTTGAGAAGATTTCTATGATCTACAAGTTAGCTTGCCTGTGTATACATCTTGGTGAGTGAACGAAGATACATGGCCTTTTAAAAGGTAGGCTAGTAAGGGACAAATGTATGTGCATCCATCTGCACTGGGGGATCAGTAAATTGTATTGAGTCATCTTGAATTGTATTGTAAATGTACTGTCTCCTTTTAAAGTTCTGCATATACTGTTGTTGCTTTAGAAATCCTTAATAATAGTACTGTACAGCTTGGTAAAGAAATCTGGAAAGTAAGAAGGCTGACTGATGTTCAGGGTGATGTTGGAAAGATGCTATTCAGTGTGTGAAGGGGGCAACTTGATTGGCCAGGCCACGAGTCTGGAGATTTCTCTGCTGACCCAAAGCTTTTGATGAGATCTCTGGGTAGGGTACCGCCTTCATCTTTGGGTCCTTATGCTGTACCGGCTGGAGGGGGGTTGGGGATCGGCCTCCCGCTACTTGAAGGAGGGACCTTCAGGAGGAATGTCAACTTAACCCGCTCAAATCCCAGTGTCAGGTTAGTGAAAGAAACCTGGAGTTTGCAGCTGGATGTTGGTTTGCACCTGGAACCCACCCGGAGCTGGACGCCACCAGTTGGGCCAGAATGAGAAGCACTGAATTCATCTTATTTCATATTTAGTTAGAGTGTGAGCTTTTGTAAAGCTGGATGATTGTTTAAAGGCTTTGTACTATTCCTTTCCATTCCTGGCGGGGACATGTCTCCGATCTCTATGAGAACTTACCTGTCTAGGTCTGTGTGAAGACAGGAAAGGACACTGCCTTTTAATTGGTAGGCTAGTAAGGGACAAATGTATGTGCATCCATCTGCATTAGAGGATCAGTAGGTGAGAATATGTGTGGAAGATCGGTGGCAATACCCCTAGTGTCTCTACAGATCTAATCAGGTAATAGACACATCTTGGGGACTCTTCCCATCTTTTACACTTCACCTGCGTTATTCCAGGCTAATGTGGATGAATTTATATGGAAGAGTGCTCAACAATGATCAAAGAAGGGGAAAATGTGTAAGGAAATTAAGATGATCATTGCTGACCACCACATCACCCGCCATATTGTAACAGTATCAGCCATTCCAAATGTCTATTTTGTGTAAGAAAAGGATTGCTCTTATGTAGATTTTAGTAAACAAATCTGTAAAGCAAGAAGGCAGGTTATAGGATAGGGCCTAATTCAAACAGGTATCCAATACTAAAGATAGGATGACTAGCATCGAGTAGGTTAGCATAGTGTAGTTTAGTGTAGGGCCTGCCCTAAAAGAGTCTACCTTGTCATGGTGGGCAGGCTTGTAATCTTTTGGTTAAAATTGACAAAAGAGTAGAAAGAATCAATTCTCTAGACAGTTTCACTTTTGACCATTTGATTCAACTAAAAGACTCTTAGATTTATTACGGACAGAAAATAAAAATACATATATAGATAGATATCTTTCTATCTATATATATATATATAAACAAAAAGATACAGACAGTTACAGGTATATATTATTTATCACGTTGGTTTGCATGTTTGTTTGCATGTTGGTAGTATTTTAATTTTTGTCGCTTTCATGTTGAGAAGATTTCTATGGTCTACAAGTTAGCTTGCCTATGTATACATCTTGGTGAGTGAACGAAGATACACGGCCTTTTAAAAGGTAGGCTAGTAAGGGACAAATGTATGTGCATCCATCTGCACTGGGGGATCAGTAAATTGTATTGAGTCATCTTGAATTGTATTATAAATGTACTGTCTCCTTTTAAAGTTCTGCATATACTGTTGTTGCTTTAGAAATCCTTAATAATAGTACTGTACAGCTTGGTAAAGAAATCTGGAAAGTAAGAAGGCTGACTGATGTTTAGGGTGATGTTGGAAAGATGCTATTTAGTGTGTGAAGGGGGCAACTTGATTGGCCAGGCCACGAGTCTGGATATTTCTCTGCTGACCCATAGCTTTTGATGAGATCTCTGGGTAGGGTACCGCCTTCATCTTTGGGTCCTTATGCTGTACCGGCTGGAGGGGGGTTGGGGATTGGCCTCCCGCTACTTGAAGGAGGGACCTTCGGGAGGAATGTCAACTTAACCCGCTCTAATCTCAGTGTCAGGTTAGTGAAAGAAACCTGGAGTTTGCAGCTGGATGTTGGTTTGCACCTGGAACCCACCCGGAGCTGGACGCCACCAGTTGGGCCAGAATAAGAAGCACTGAATTCATCTTATTTCATATTTAGTTAGAGTGTGAGCTTTTGTAAAGCTGGATGATTGTTTAAAGGCTTTGTACTATTCCTTTCCATTCCTGGCGGGGACATGTCTCCGATCTCTATGAGAACTTACCTGTCTAGGTCTGTGTGAAGACAGGAAAGGACACTGCCTTTTAATTGGTAGGCTAGTAAGGGACAAATGTATGTGCATCCATCTGCATTAGAGGATCAGTAGGTGAGAATATGTGTGGAAGATCGGTGGCAATACCCCTATTGTCTCTACAGATCGAATCAGGTAATAGACACATCTTGGGGACTCTTCCCATCTTTTACACTTCACCTGCGTTATTCCAGGCTAATGTGGATGAATTTATATGGAAGAGTGCTCAACAATGATCAAAGAAGGGGAAAATGTGTAAGGAAATTAAGATGATCATTGCTGACCACCACATCACCCGCCATATTGTAACAGTATCAGCCATTCCAAATGTCTATTTTGTGTAAGAAAAGGATTGCTCTTATGTAGATTTTAGTAAACAAATCTGTAAAGCAAGAAGGAAGGTTATAGGATAGGGCCTAATTCAAACAGGTATCCAATACTAAAGATAGGATGACTAGCATCGAGTAGGTTAGCATAGTGTAGTTTAGTGTAGGGCCTGCCCTAAAAGATTCTACCTTGTCATGGTGGGCAGGCTTGTAATCTTTTGGTTAAAATTGACAAAAGAGTAGAAAGAATCAATTCTCTAGACAGTTTCACTTTTGACCATTTGATTCAACTAAAAGACTCTTAGATTTATTACGGACAGAAAATAAAAATACATATATAGATAGATATCTTTCTATCTATATATATATATATAAACAAAAAGATACAGACAGTTACAGGTATATATTATTTATCACGTTGGTTTGCATGTTTGTTTGCATGTTGGTAGTATTTTAATTTTTGTCGCTTTCATGTTGAGAAGATTTCTATGGTCTACAAGTTAGCTTGCCTATGTATACATCTTGGTGAGTGAACGAAGATACACGGCCTTTTAAAAGGTAGGCTAGTAAGGGACAAATGTATGTGCATCCATCTGCACTGGGGGATCAGTAAATTGTATTGAGTCATCTTGAATTGTATTATAAATGTACTGTCTCCTTTTAAAGTTCTGCATATACTGTTGTTGCTTTAGAAATCCTTAATAATAGTACTGTACAGCTTGGTAAAGAAATCTGGAAAGTAAGAAGGCTGACTGATGTTTAGGGTGATGTTGGAAAGATGCTATTTAGTGTGTGAAGGGGGCAACTTGATTGGCCAGGCCACGAGTCTGGATATTTCTCTGCTGACCCATAGCTTTTGATGAGATCTCTGGGTAGGGTACCGCCTTCATCTTTGGGTCCTTATGCTGTACCGGCTGGAGGGGGGTTGGGGATTGGCCTCCCGCTACTTGAAGGAGGGACCTTCGGGAGGAATGTCAACTTAACCCGCTCTAATCTCAGTGTCAGGTTAGTGAAAGAAACCTGGAGTTTGCAGCTGGATGTTGGTTTGCACCTGGAACCCACCCGGAGCTGGACGCCACCAGTTGGGCCAGAATAAGAAGCACTGAATTCATCTTATTTCATATTTAGTTAGAGTGTGAGCTTTTGTAAAGCTGGATGATTGTTTAAAGGCTTTGTACTATTCCTTTCCATTCCTGGCGGGGACATGTCTCCGATCTCTATGAGAACTTACCTGTCTAGGTCTGTGTGAAGACAGGAAAGGACACTGCCTTTTAATTGGTAGGCTAGTAAGGGACAAATGTATGTGCATCCATCTGCATTAGAGGATCAGTAGGTGAGAATATGTGTGGAAGATCGGTGGCAATACCCCTATTGTCTCTACAGATCGAATCAGGTAATAGACACATCTTGGGGACTCTTCCCATCTTTTACACTTCACCTGCGTTATTCCAGGCTAATGTGGATGAATTTATATGGAAGAGTGCTCAACAATGATCAAAGAAGGGGAAAATGTGTAAGGAAATTAAGATGATCATTGCTGACCACCACATCACCCGCCATATTGTAACAGTATCAGCCATTCCAAATGTCTATTTTGTGTAAGAAAAGGATTGCTCTTATGTAGATTTTAGTAAACAAATCTGTAAAGCAAGAAGGAAGGTTATAGGATAGGGCCTAATTCAAACAGGTATCCAATACTAAAGATAGGATGACTAGCATCGAGTAGGTTAGCATAGTGTAGTTTAGTGTAGGGCCTGCCCTAAAAGATTCTACCTTGTCATGGTGGGCAGGCTTGTAATCTTTTGGTTAAAATTGACAAAAGAGTAGAAAGAATCAATTCTCTAGACAGTTTCACTTTTGACCATTTGATTCAACTAAAAGACTCTTAGATTTATTACGGACAGAAAATAAAAATACATATATAGATAGATATCTTTCTATCTATATATATATATATAAACAAAAAGATACAGACAGTTACAGGTATATATTATTTATCACGTTGGTTTGCATGTTTGTTTGCATGTTGGTAGTATTTTAATTTTTGTCGCTTTCATGTTGAGAAGATTTCTATGGTCTACAAGTTAGCTTGCCTATGTATACATCTTGGTGAGTGAACGAAGATACACGGCCTTTTAAAAGGTAGGCTAGTAATTGACAAATGTATGTGCATCCATCTGCACTGAGGGATCAGTAAATTGTATTGAGTCATCTTGAATTGTATTATAAATGTACTGTCTCCTTTTAAAGTTCTGCATATACTGTTGTTGCTTTAGAAATCCTTAATAATAGTACTGTACAGCTTGGTAAAGAAATCTGGAAAGTAAGAAGGCTGACTGATGTTTAGGGTGATGTTGGAAAGATGCTATTTAGTGTGTGAAGGGGGCAACTTGATTGGCCAGGCCACGAGTCTGGAGATTTCTCTGCTGACCCATAGCTTTTGATGAGATCTCTGGGTAGGGTACCGCCTTCATCTTTGGGTCCTTATGCTGTACCGGCTGGAGGGGGGTTGGGGATTGGCCTCCCGCTACTTGAAGGAGGGACCTTCGGGAGGAATGTCAACTTAACCCGCTCTAATCTCAGTGTCAGGTTAGTGAAAGAAACCTGGAGTTTGCAGCTGGATGTTGGTTTGCACCTGGAACCCACCCGGAGCTGGACGCCACCAGTTGGGCCAGAATAAGAAGCACTGAATTCATCTTATTTCATATTTAGTTAGAGTGTGAGCTTTTGTAAAGCTGGATGATTGTTTAAAGGCTTTGTACTATTCCTTTCCATTCCTGGCGGGGACATGTCTCCGATCTCTATGAGAACTTACCTGTCTAGGTCTGTGTGAAGACAGGAAAGGACACTGCCTTTTAATTGGTAGGCTAGTAAGGGACAAATGTATGTGCATCCATCTGCATTAGAGGATCAGTAGGTGAGAATATGTGTGGAAGATCGGTGGCAATACCCCTAGTGTCTCTACAGATCTAATCAGGTAATAGACACATCTTGGGGACTCTTCCCATCTTTTACACTTCACCTGCGTTATTCCAGGCTAATGTGGATGAATTTATATGGAAGAGTGCTCAACAATGATCAAAGAAGGGGAAAATGTGTAAGGAAATTAAGATGATCATTGCTGACCACCACATCACCCGCCATATTGTAACAGTATCAGCCATTCCAAATGTCTATTTTGTGTAAGAAAAGGATTGCTCTTATGTAGATTTTAGTAAACAAATCTGTAAAGCAAGAAGGAAGGTTATAGGATAGGGCCTAATTCAAACAGGTATCCAATACTAAAGATAGGATGACTAGCATCGAGTAGGTTAGCATAGTGTAGTTTAGTGTAGGGCCTGCCCTAAAAGAGTCTACCTTGTCGTGGTGGGCAGGCTTGTAATCTTTTGGTTAAAATTGACAAAAGAGTAGAAAGAATCAATTCTCTACACAGTTTTACTTTTGACCATTTGATTCAACTAAAAGACTCTTAGATTTATTACGGACAGAAAATAAAAATACATATATAGATAGATCTCTTTCTATCTATATATATATAAACAAAAAGATACAGACAGTTACAGGTATATATTATTTATCACGTTGGTTTGCATGTTTGTTTGCATGTTGGTAGTATTTTAATTTTTGTCGCTTTCATGTTGAGAAGATTTCTATGGTCTACAAGTTAGCTTGCCTATGTATACATCTTGGTGAGTGAACGAAGATACACGGCCTTTTAAAAGGTAGGCTAGTAATTGACAAATGTATGTGCATCCATCTGCACTGGGGGATCAGTAAATTGTATTGAGTCATCTTGAATTGTATTATAAATGTACTGTCTCCTTTTAAAGTTCTGCATATACTGTTGTTGCTTTAGAAATCCTTAATAATAGTACTGTACAGCTTGGTAAAGAAATCTGGAAAGTAAGAAGGCTGACTGATGTTTAGGGTGATGTTGGAAAGATGCTATTTAGTGTGTGAAGGGGGCAACTTGATTGGCCAGGCCACGAGTCTGGAGATTTCTCTGCTGACCCATAGCTTTTGATGAGATCTCTGGGTAGGGTACCGCCTTCATCTTTGGGTCCTTATGCTGTACCGGCTGGAGGGGGGTTGGGGATTGGCCTCCCGCTACTTGAAGGAGGGACCTTCGGGAGGAATGTCAACTTAACCCGCTCTAATCTCAGTGTCAGGTTAGTGAAAGAAACCTGGAGTTTGCAGCTGGATGTTGGTTTGCACCTGGAACCCACCCGGAGCTGGACGCCACCAGTTGGGCCAGAATAAGAAGCACTGAATTCATCTTATTTCATATTTAGTTAGAGTGTGAGCTTTTGTAAAGCTGGATGATTGTTTAAAGGCTTTGTACTATTCCTTTCCATTCCTGGCGGGGACATGTCTCCGATCTCTATGAGAACTTACCTGTCTAGGTCTGTGTGAAGACAGGAAAGGACACTGCCTTTTAATTGGTAGGCTAGTAAGGGACAAATGTATGTGCATCCATCTGCATTAGAGGATCAGTAGGTGAGAATATGTGTGGAAGATCGGTGGCAATACCCCTATTGTCTCTACAGATCGAATCAGGTAATAGACACATCTTGGGGACTCTTCCCATCTTTTACACTTCACCTGCGTTATTCCAGGCTAATGTGGATGAATTTATATGGAAGAGTGCTCAACAATGATCAAAGAAGGGGAAAATGTGTAAGGAAATTAAGATGATCATTGCTGACCACCACATCACCCGCCATATTGTAACAGTATCAGCCATTCCAAATGTCTATTTTGTGTAAGAAAAGGATTGCTCTTATGTAGATTTTAGTAAACAAATCTGTAAAGCAAGAAGGAAGGTTATAGGATAGGGCCTAATTCAAACAGGTATCCAATACTAAAGATAGGATGACTAGCATCGAGTAGGTTAGCATAGTGTAGTTTAGTGTAGGGCCTGCCCTAAAAGATTCTACCTTGTCATGGTGGGCAGGCTTGTAATCTTTTGGTTAAAATTGACAAAAGAGTAGAAAGAATCAATTCTCTAGACAGTTTCACTTTTGACCATTTGATTCAACTAAAAGACTCTTAGATTTATTACGGACAGAAAATAAAAATACATATATAGATAGATATCTTTCTATCTATATATATATATATAAACAAAAAGATACAGACAGTTACAGGTATATATTATTTATCACGTTGGTTTGCATGTTTGTTTGCATGTTGGTAGTATTTTAATTTTTGTCGCTTTCATGTTGAGAAGATTTCTATGGTCTACAAGTTAGCTTGCCTATGTATACATCTTGGTGAGTGAACGAAGATACACGGCCTTTTAAAAGGTAGGCTAGTAATTGACAAATGTATGTGCATCCATCTGCACTGGGGGATCAGTAAATTGTATTGAGTCATCTTGAATTGTATTATAAATGTACTGTCTCCTTTTAAAGTTCTGCATATACTGTTGTTGCTTTAGAAATCCTTAATAATAGTACTGTACAGCTTGGTAAAGAAATCTGGAAAGTAAGAAGGCTGACTGATGTTTAGGGTGATGTTGGAAAGATGCTATTTAGTGTGTGAAGGGGGCAACTTGATTGGCCAGGCCACGAGTCTGGAGATTTCTCTGCTGACCCATAGCTTTTGATGAGATCTCTGGGTAGGGTACCGCCTTCATCTTTGGGTCCTTATGCTGTACCGGCTGGAGGGGGGTTGGGGATTGGCCTCCCGCTACTTGAAGGAGGGACCTTCGGGAGGAATGTCAACTTAACCCGCTCTAATCTCAGTGTCAGGTTAGTGAAAGAAACCTGGAGTTTGCAGCTGGATGTTGGTTTGCACCTGGAACCCACCCGGAGCTGGACGCCACCAGTTGGGCCAGAATAAGAAGCACTGAATTCATCTTATTTCATATTTAGTTAGAGTGTGAGCTTTTGTAAAGCTGGATGATTGTTTAAAGGCTTTGTACTATTCCTTTCCATTCCTGGCGGGGACATGTCTCCGATCTCTATGAGAACTTACCTGTCTAGGTCTGTGTGAAGACAGGAAAGGACACTGCCTTTTAATTGGTAGGCTAGTAAGGGACAAATGTATGTGCATCCATCTGCATTAGAGGATCAGTAGGTGAGAATATGTGTGGAAGATCGGTGGCAATACCCCTAGTGTCTCTACAGATCTAATCAGGTAATAGACACATCTTGGGGACTCTTCCCATCTTTTACACTTCACCTGCGTTATTCCAGGCTAATGTGGATGAATTTATATGGAAGAGTGCTCAACAATGATCAAAGAAGGGGAAAATGTGTAAGGAAATTAAGATGATCATTGCTGACCACCACATCACCCGCCATATTGTAACAGTATCAGCCATTCCAAATGTCTATTTTGTGTAAGAAAAGGATTGCTCTTATGTAGATTTTAGTAAACAAATCTGTAAAGCAAGAAGGAAGGTTATAGGATAGGGCCTAATTCAAACAGGTATCCAATACTAAAGATAGGATGACTAGCATCGAGTAGGTTAGCATAGTGTAGTTTAGTGTAGGGCCTGCCCTAAAAGAGTCTACCTTGTCGTGGTGGGCAGGCTTGTAATCTTTTGGTTAAAATTGACAAAAGAGTAGAAAGAATCAATTCTCTACACAGTTTTACTTTTGACCATTTGATTCAACTAAAAGACTCTTAGATTTATTACGGACAGAAAATAAAAATACATATATAGATAGATCTCTTTCTATCTATATATATATAAACAAAAAGATACAGACAGTTACAGGTATATATTATATATCACGTTGGCTTGCATGTTTGTTTGCATGTTGGTAGTATTTTAATTTTTGTCGCTTTCATGTTGAGAAGATTTCTATGGTCTACAAGTTAGCTTGCCTATGTATACATCTTGGTGAGTGAACGAAGATACACGGCCTTTTAAAAGGTAGGCTAGTAAGGGACAAATGTATGTGCATCCATCTGCACTGGGGGATCAGTAAATTGTATTGAGTCATCTTGAATTGTATTGTAAATGTACTGTCTCCTTTTAAAGTTCTGCATATACTGTTGTTGCTTTAGAAATCCTTAATAATAGTACTGTACAGCTTGGTAAAGAAATCTGGAAAGTAAGAAGGCTGACTGATGTTTAGGGTGATGTTGGAAAGATGCTATTTAGTGTGTGAAGGGGGCAACTTGATTGGCCAGGCCACGAGTCTGGAGATTTCTCTGCTGACCCATAGCTTTTGATGAGATCTCTGGGTAGGGTACCGCCTTCATCTTTGGGTCCTTATGCTGTACCGGCTGGAGGGGGGTTGGGGATCGGCCTCCCGCTACTTGAAGGAGGGACCTTCAGGAGGAATGTCAACTTAATCCGCTCAAATCTCAGTGTCAGGTTAGTGAAAGAAACCTGGAGTTTGCAGCTGGATGTTGGTTTGCACCTGGAACCCACCCGGAGCTGAACGCCACCAGTTGGGCCAGAATAAGAAGCACTGAATTCATCTTATTTCATATTTAGTTAGCGTGTGAGCTTTTGTAAAGCTGGATGATTGTTTAAAGGCTTTGTACTATTCCTTTCCATTCCTGGCGGGGACATGTCTCCGATCTCTATGAGAACTTACCTGTCTAGGTCTGTGTGAAGACAGGAAAGGACACTGCCTTTTAATTGGTAGGCTAGTAAGGGACAAATGTATGTGCATCCATCTGCATTAGAGGATCAGTAGGTGAGAATATGTGTGGAAGATCGGTGGCAATACCCCTAGTGTCTCTACAGATCGAATCAGGTAATAGACACATCTTGGGGACTCTTCCCATCTTTTACACTTCACCTGCGTTATTCCAGGCTAATGTGGATGAATTTATATGGAAGAGTGCTCAACAATGATCAAAGAAGGGGAAAATGTGTAAGGAAATTAAGATGATCATTGCTGACCACCACATCACCCGCCATATTGTAACAGTATCAGCCATTCCAAATGTCTATTTTGTGTAAGAAAAGGATTGCTCTTATGTAGATTTTAGTAAACAAATCTGTAAAGCAAGAAGGAAGGTTATAGGATAGGGCCTAATTCAAACAGGTATCCAATACTAAAGATAGGATGACTAGCATCGAGTAGGTTAGCATAGTGTAGTTTAGTGTAGGGCCTGCCCTAAAAGAGTCTACCTTGTCATGGTGGGCAGGCTTGTAATCTTTTGGTTAAAATTGACAAAAGAGTAGAAAGAATCAATTCTCTAGACAGTTTCACTTTTGACCATTTGATTCAACTAAAAGACTCTTAGATTTATTACGGACAGAAAATAGAAATACATATATAGATAGATATCTTTCTCTCCATATATATATAAACAAAAAGATACAGACAGTTACAGGTATATATTATATATCATGTTGGTTTGCATGTTTGTTTGCATGTTGGTAGTATTTTAATTTTTGTCGCTTTCATGTTGAGAAGATTTCTATGATCTACAAGTTAGCTTGCCTGTGTATACATCTTGGTGAGTGAACGAAGATACATGGCCTTTTAAAAGGTAGGCTAGTAAGGGACAAATGTATGTGCATCCATCTGCACTGGGGGATCAGTAAATTGTATTGAGTCATCTTGAATTGTATTGTAAATGTACTGTCTCCTTTTAAAGTTCTGCATATACTGTTGTTGCTTTAGAAATCCTTAATAATAGTACTGTACAGCTTGGTAAAGAAATCTGGAAAGTAAGAAGGCTGACTGATGTTCAGGGTGATGTTGGAAAGATGCTATTCAGTGTGTGAAGGGGGCAACTTGATTGGCCAGGCCACGAGTCTGGAGATTTCTCTGCTGACCCAAAGCTTTTGATGAGATCTCTGGGTAGGGTACCGCCTTCATCTTTGGGTCCTTATGCTGTACCGGCTGGAGGGGGGTTGGGGATCGGCCTCCCGCTACTTGAAGGAGGGACCTTCAGGAGGAATGTCAACTTAACCCGCTCAAATCCCAGTGTCAGGTTAGTGAAAGAAACCTGGAGTTTGCAGCTGGATGTTGGTTTGCACCTGGAACCCACCCGGAGCTGGACGCCACCAGTTGGGCCAGAATGAGAAGCACTGAATTCATCTTATTTCATATTTAGTTAGAGTGTGAGCTTTTGTAAAGCTGGATGATTGTTTAAAGGCTTTGTACTATTCCTTTCCATTCCTGGCGGGGACATGTCTCCGATCTCTATGAGAACTTACCTGTCTAGGTCTGTGTGAAGACAGGAAAGGACACTGCCTTTTAATTGGTAGGCTAGTAAGGGACAAATGTATGTGCATCCATCTGCATTAGAGGATCAGTAGGTGAGAATATGTGTGGAAGATCGGTGGCAATACCCCTAGTGTCTCTACAGATCTAATCAGGTAATAGACACATCTTGGGGACTCTTCCCATCTTTTACACTTCACCTGCGTTATTCCAGGCTAATGTGGATGAATTTATATGGAAGAGTGCTCAACAATGATCAAAGAAGGGGAAAATGTGTAAGGAAATTAAGATGATCATTGCTGACCACCACATCACCCGCCATATTGTAACAGTATCAGCCATTCCAAATGTCTATTTTGTGTAAGAAAAGGATTGCTCTTATGTAGATTTTAGTAAACAAATCTGTAAAGCAAGAAGGCAGGTTATAGGATAGGGCCTAATTCAAACAGGTATCCAATACTAAAGATAGGATGACTAGCATCGAGTAGGTTAGCATAGTGTAGTTTAGTGTAGGGCCTGCCCTAAAAGAGTCTACCTTGTCATGGTGGGCAGGCTTGTAATCTTTTGGTTAAAATTGACAAAAGAGTAGAAAGAATCAATTCTCTAGACAGTTTCACTTTTGACCATTTGATTCAACTAAAAGACTCTTAGATTTATTACGGACAGAAAATAAAAATACATATATAGATAGATATCTTTCTATCTATATATATATATATATAAACAAAAAGATACAGACAGTTACAGGTATATATTATTTATCACGTTGGTTTGCATGTTTGTTTGCATGTTGGTAGTATTTTAATTTTTGTCGCTTTCATGTTGAGAAGATTTCTATGGTCTACAAGTTAGCTTGCCTATGTATACATCTTGGTGAGTGAACGAAGATACACGGCCTTTTAAAAGGTAGGCTAGTAAGGGACAAATGTATGTGCATCCATCTGCACTGGGGGATCAGTAAATTGTATTGAGTCATCTTGAATTGTATTATAAATGTACTGTCTCCTTTTAAAGTTCTGCATATACTGTTGTTGCTTTAGAAATCCTTAATAATAGTACTGTACAGCTTGGTAAAGAAATCTGGAAAGTAAGAAGGCTGACTGATGTTTAGGGTGATGTTGGAAAGATGCTATTTAGTGTGTGAAGGGGGCAACTTGATTGGCCAGGCCACGAGTCTGGATATTTCTCTGCTGACCCATAGCTTTTGATGAGATCTCTGGGTAGGGTACCGCCTTCATCTTTGGGTCCTTATGCTGTACCGGCTGGAGGGGGGTTGGGGATTGGCCTCCCGCTACTTGAAGGAGGGACCTTCGGGAGGAATGTCAACTTAACCCGCTCTAATCTCAGTGTCAGGTTAGTGAAAGAAACCTGGAGTTTGCAGCTGGATGTTGGTTTGCACCTGGAACCCACCCGGAGCTGGACGCCACCAGTTGGGCCAGAATAAGAAGCACTGAATTCATCTTATTTCATATTTAGTTAGAGTGTGAGCTTTTGTAAAGCTGGATGATTGTTTAAAGGCTTTGTACTATTCCTTTCCATTCCTGGCGGGGACATGTCTCCGATCTCTATGAGAACTTACCTGTCTAGGTCTGTGTGAAGACAGGAAAGGACACTGCCTTTTAATTTGTAGGCTAGTAAGGGACAAATGTATGTGCATCCATCTGCATTAGAGGATCAGTAGGTGAGAATATGTGTGGAAGATCGGTGGCAATACCCCTATTGTCTCTACAGATCGAATCAGGTAATAGACACATCTTGGGGACTCTTCCCATCTTTTACACTTCACCTGCGTTATTCCAGGCTAATGTGGATGAATTTATATGGAAGAGTGCTCAACAATGATCAAAGAAGGGGAAAATGTGTAAGGAAATTAAGATGATCATTGCTGACCACCACATCACCCGCCATATTGTAACAGTATCAGCCATTCCAAATGTCTATTTTGTGTAAGAAAAGGATTGCTCTTATGTAGATTTTAGTAAACAAATCTGTAAAGCAAGAAGGAAGGTTATAGGATAGGGCCTAATTCAAACAGGTATCCAATACTAAAGATAGGATGACTAGCATCGAGTAGGTTAGCATAGTGTAGTTTAGTGTAGGGCCTGCCCTAAAAGATTCTACCTTGTCATGGTGGGCAGGCTTGTAATCTTTTGGTTAAAATTGACAAAAGAGTAGAAAGAATCAATTCTCTAGACAGTTTCACTTTTGACCATTTGATTCAACTAAAAGACTCTTAGATTTATTACGGACAGAAAATAAAAATACATATATAGATAGATATCTTTCTATCTATATATATATATATAAACAAAAAGATACAGACAGTTACAGGTATATATTATTTATCACGTTGGTTTGCATGTTTGTTTGCATGTTGGTAGTATTTTAATTTTTGTCGCTTTCATGTTGAGAAGATTTCTATGGTCTACAAGTTAGCTTGCCTATGTATACATCTTGGTGAGTGAACGAAGATACACGGCCTTTTAAAAGGTAGGCTAGTAATTGACAAATGTATGTGCATCCATCTGCACTGGGGGATCAGTAAATTGTATTGAGTCATCTTGAATTGTATTATAAATGTACTGTCTCCTTTTAAAGTTCTGCATATACTGTTGTTGCTTTAGAAATCCTTAATAATAGTACTGTACAGCTTGGTAAAGAAATCTGGAAAGTAAGAAGGCTGACTGATGTTTAGGGTGATGTTGGAAAGATGCTATTTAGTGTGTGAAGGGGGCAACTTGATTGGCCAGGCCACGAGTCTGGATATTTCTCTGCTGACCCATAGCTTTTGATGAGATCTCTGGGTAGGGTACCGCCTTCATCTTTGGGTCCTTATGCTGTACCGGCTGGAGGGGGGTTGGGGATTGGCCTCCCGCTACTTGAAGGAGGGACCTTCGGGAGGAATGTCAACTTAACCCGCTCTAATCTCAGTGTCAGGTTAGTGAAAGAAACCTGGAGTTTGCAGCTGGATGTTGGTTTGCACCTGGAACCCACCCGGAGCTGGACGCCACCAGT